>CM057453.1:474550000-475270000 GCA_016271365.2 Neoceratodus forsteri
AACAGGGCTCCGTTAGGCTCACTTACTCCCCCTCCCTCCCTCACTCTCTCATTCTGTGTCTCCTGCTGCTGCAGCCTGCCCTTTAGTACTGGGTTCCTGCCTGCTTTGGCAGCTTTTTCTGCCCACAAAAACATCTGCAGCAGTCCTGACACAGCTCTGTGGAGCTCGCTCACTCCCCCTCTCTCACTCGCTCATTCCATTTCTGCCGGCGCTGCAGGCTGGCCTTTTGTACTGGGCTCCTGCCTGCATTGCCGCTTTTTCCTGCCCACAAAGAAATCCGCAGCAGTCACGATAGACCTCCATTGAGCTTGCTTACTTCCCCTCTCTCACTCACTCATTCTGTTTCACCCCGCACTGCAGGCTTCCCTTTTGTACCAGGCTCCTGCCTGCATTGGCACCTTTTTCTGCCCACAAAGAAATCCGCAGCTGTCCTGACAGAGCTCCATTGAGGTCACTCACTCCCCCTGTCTCACTCACTCATTCTATTTCTCCTGACGCTGCAGGCTGTCCTTTTGTACTGGGCTCCTGCATCTGTCAGCAACTTTTTCTGCCCACAAAGAAATCTGCAGCAGTCCAGACAGAGTTCCGTTGGCCTCACTCACTCCCCCTGTCTCACTCACTCGTTCTGTTTCTGCCAGTGCTGCAGGCTGCCCTTTTGTACTGGGCTCCTGCCTGTATTGCTACCCTTTTCTGCCCACAAAGAAATCCGCAGCAGTCATGATAGAGCTCTGTTAAGCTCACTCACTCCTCCTCTGTCACTTGCTCATTCTTTTTCTCCCACCTTTGCAGGCTGCCTTTTTGTACTCAGCCCCTGCATGCATTGCTGCCTTTTCCTGCCCACAAAGAAATCTGCAGCAGTCCCAACAGAGCTCTGTTGAGCTCACTCACTCCCCCTCCCTCACTCGCTCGTTCTGTGTCTCCCAGCGCTACAGGCTGCCCTTTTGTACTGGGCTACTGCCTGCGTTGTCACGTTTTCCTGCAAACAAAGAAATCTGCAGCAGTCCTGACAGAGCTCAGTTGAGCTCGGTCATGCCTCCCCCCCAGTCGCTCAATGCTAATCTGTCCCAAACACTGATTTCCGACAGCGACTGCGGTATTCTGCGCCGGAAACGTGGAAACACATTTTGGCCAGGATGTGAAAAATGACAGCTGTACTGTTCATAAGGAGGTGTGAATAAATGCCAGTGTCGAAAATCTGGCATGAAAATATTACTAATTTGCAAACTTACAAGGGTGCGTGGAACTTGCACAACACACGCTCGTAACACAGTCATTTTATGGAGTTTCATCACAAAATTTTCAAAATAGGCATTTTAGGACCTCTGCTCATTAACAGTGTCAGTGTGATTTTCTTATTATGTCCCAAACACTGATTTCCCACAGCGACTGTGCTATTGTGCGCTGGAAGAGCGAAAACACATTTTGGCCAGGATGTGAAAATTGACAGCTGCACTGTTCATAAGGAGGTGTGGCAAAATGGCAACGCTGAAAATGTGGAGTGAAAATATTGCAAAGTTACTCATTTATGGACTTTCGTCACCAAATTTTCAACATAGACATTTTAGGACCTCTGCTAATGAACAGTGTCACTGTCATTTTCATAATGTGTCCTGAACACAGATTTCCCACAGCAACCATGCCATTCTGCGCAATAACTGCAAAAACACATTTCGGCCAGGATGTGAAAAATGACAGCTGTACTGTTCATAAGGAGGTGCAGAACAATGGCAATGTTGAAAATCTGGAGTGAAAATATTATAAATTCATTAACTTACGAGCGTGCATGCAAACGTTCGTAACAGTCATTTTATGGAGTATCTTCACCAAATTTTCAACATAGGCATTTTAGGACCTCTGCTCATGAATAGTGTCACTGTCATTTTCATAATCTGTCCCGAACACTGATTTCCCACAGCGACCTCGCTATTCTGCGCTGGAAGTGCGAAAACACATTTCAGCCAGGGTGTGAAAAATGACAGCTGTACTGTTCACAAGGAGGTGTGATAAAATGGCAATGTTGAAAATCTGGGGTGAAAATATTGCAAATTCGCGAAGTTACGAGCGTGCGTAGTAACTACGCAACATACGCTCATAAAACAGTAATTTTGGGGAATTTTTCCATCATCAACTTTGCAACATAGGCTTTTTGAGAGCCCACCTCATGAACACTGGCACTGTCATTTCGTTAATCAGCCCAAAAGGTGAGTCCGCGCAGTGACCGCAAAATCACCTTTCCGGGCCGATTAATGCCATGACAGTGACAGAATTCATGAGGAGGGGTCCCAAAAACCCCATGTTGAAAATTTGGTTCCAAAATTCCATAAAATGCCTGCGATATGCATCAAAGTTGAAAAAATCCTATTTATTCCATTATACAGCTTACTGGCATTTTCTCAATTCGCATTCAGCTTTGAAGAGTGCAGACGTGTTCCCAGTCCACAGAAGATTGTAGCACCAGACTCCAGAGATAAGTATGGGTTGGGGGGTGTGGGGAGGCAGGGTGTGCAGTGGTAGGGGTGCTGGTAGTGGGGGGGCAGGGAGACAACTGAGGGACCATTTCTATCTTTACAAGTAAAAAAAAAAATGACATCACGGAACCGTTTTTTTAATTTTACAGGGGAATGTGGCACACTGGGGTGGACTCCCAGCATGCCAATGGAGTCTTCTGTTTGGGGGGGCAGCTGTAACCGACAGGGCTTGGGCATCCCTGTCAGCACACAACAAAGGGGTGACATGCGATGGGGATTGGGCACCCCGTCGGCAGACAACATGGGGGGGAGAGTTACATAATGCTGATGGGGAGTGGGATCCCCCGTCGGCAACATAAACGGCATGGCACTGAAGTCGATGGAGACTGGGGCCCCCATTGGCAAACAAACACGGTGAGAGGAGCACATGCTGCCAAGGGGGATTGGGCATCCCCACGGTGGGGGTGATTAATATTGTTTGTGAACAAACAATATCAGTGCTTCCAAAGTTCCACCCTGCAATGACAGGTCACTCCCTCATTGCAGCAAATGGCTGATGCTGCAATGATGAGGCAGCCCCTGACTGCAGTGGCTAAATGTTTACAAGTTGGTGGCACGCTGGCTGAATTAGTGTCAGCAGCAGTGTGCCACGGCATTGGGAGAAATGGGCTAAGCCTTTACAGTCTGTGGGGACATTGGCCACAACAGTGCCGTGCCTCCACAACCTGCTTCTGGAGAAAGCTGCCTCAATATGTTTCTTGCGCATGCGCGCAATCAACATAAAAATGGGAGTAGAGAGGTAGTGTCTGACTACTGTCCCATCTCTCTTTTGATGCCTCTCTCAAAAATTCCCAACAGAATGGTTTTTGACCAAAAGATGACTTACTTGGAGTAACATAAGGTGTTAAACAATGCTCAATATGGATTTCGATCCAAGCACAATACAAAGACAGCCTTGGTGAGGTTCACCAGATGCATGTACAGTGCCACTGATAAAGGGAACTGTGCCGCAGCAGTATTCATGGACCTTATTCTCTGCTTGACTGCAGTTTTTCTTTAGATGTCACAAGATGGTTTTCAAGCTATTTAACTGATAGGTCTTAAAACTATAATTGATGGTTGTCTATCAAATTCTTATACTATTCAATATGGGTTCCACATGGATCGATTTTGGGTCCTCTTCTTTTTTCCTTGTTTTTAAATCAGAAACCTCAATCCTGTAAGTCATCAGAAACCATCTTGCATGCCAATGACATGGTTATTTTAGGTTCAGGCCCAAATCTGAATGATGTGGAAAAGGTATTCAGGATGATTTCACCTCTTTCAAAAGTGGTTAGTGTCAAGAAAACTTGTACTGAATACTAAAAAAAGGTAATTATATTCTCAGGGCCTTGGAAGGGCAGAGAAACTGATTGAGTAGTGACTGATCTGAGGGGAGAACCCTTAGAAATCATAGACAGCTTTAAATATTTTGGGGTAATCATAGATATAGGAGATATGGCATGGTTGGCATGTCATACGGTTTTTATCTTCATGAGTTGTCTGAGTCCTCTTGACCCTTCATGAGTGGCGTAGGCATGAGTGAGGGATCAAGAGGTTACAGATCCCCAATGAAGAAAAAAAATGTATGAGATGCTCACCCGTATCATGTTCGGTTTATGCAAGGAGTGTATTGCCAAAACGACCAAGTAAATAGTGGAATGGAAATCAAAAAGTCCGAGATAAAAATGGTATGTCATGAGCGGGTGAAAGTTGGCCCAAAAATATGATGAACCAGAGTGTGAAGATAGCTGGTGTGTTGAACCCAATTCATAAGATACAATTGCTGTCTTATGAGTTGGGTTCATCATCAGCTGAGATACCATTTTTATCTCGGTCTTTTTTGGCAACACACTCATTGTACAAAGTACTCTTTCATTTGAGGCCCATATCAACTATGTAACTGGAGTAACCAATCAAAGATTGGGACTCTTTAATTTATTTATTTTTTGTTTACCAGGTAGGTGCACTAGCCATGAAAAGACTATTTTCAGGTATGACCCAGGAGAGTACAAACAATCATAGACAAAATACATGGCATGAGTACAGAAATATTACATATAGCATGGGTCAGAGTCAGTTAAAAGGATACATGCAGCCAATAAATCATAACATGATATCAACAATCACATATACAGTCAAATAACATACCATAACATGACATTAGAAATTACATAGGGTCAGAGAAGGTAATTAACACTGCAAATGGAAAACAAATAGCACCACAGGGTGGTCAGAAATATATGTTAAGGTTTGTCACAGCAATGAGACACAGGGCTCTAAATACTATAAGGGGAGACTGGATTAGGTCAGGTTGAGATATACTTGGGGAGTGTGCAGGAGGTAACAGTAAGGTTGGTAGAGGTTTAAGCTGGATCAAAGCAGGAGCAAGGGTTAGCTTGGGATAGATGATGGTGCAGCTCCCTTTTAAAGCTGTTATGAGAAACTGCCTGTCAAAGTGCAAGGGGAAGGCAGTTCCATAGCTTAGGAGCCGAGTGATGAAAGGCTCCAGAGCCTTTAGTTGAGTTGCATCTAGGCACATTAAAAAATGACTTGTCAACTGATCTTAGGCCATAGAAGGATGTTTGAGGGAGTCTGATTTCTGATTATTGAGTCAATCAGGGAGCCAAGAGAGTATTTGCAGCAGGCAGAGGGGGAGAGCCAGCCAAGGTCTCTATAAAGTTGGCAATAGTACTTAAGCTGAGGTGATGAGGAGACGTATCTAAAAATATTATTATATGTTATGTCCCATTTATGTAGTGTGGTTTTAAGTGCAGCAGCATAAATAGGAGTACCATATGTGAGGGCATGGAGAAGGATACCTCTGGCAATGGCCAGCTTAACAGCGGGAGTTAGCATAAAACTAGTCTTGAAAGTGACCCCAAGTTTAGCATTCACCACTTTACAGATAAACTGTATATGTAGATTGTAGTCCAGGGATTGGTCCAGAAGAACACCCAGGTATTTGAAAGATGTAACACACTCTATTTGTGTACCACCTGAGTTCTATACAACCAGTGACATTTGACATGCCCTGAGCTTGTGGGCAGATCCAAATAGCATGGCTTGTGTTTTCTTAGCACTGAGTACAAGCTTATGGGCTGACAGCCAGTTCTGCACATTAGCGACATCAGAGGAAAGGGATGTGCTTAAGCTGGACACATTGCTTGAGCATGTACAGAGTATGAGGTCATCCACACAGAGACTAGATGAGCATGAAAGTATAACCTCTGCTATGTTTTTAATAAAAAGTGAGAAAAGAAGGAATCCCAGGATAGAGCCCTGGGGTACTCCAATGTTGATAATAGCACAACATTTTTGGTGCCTGAGTCTCACAGGCTGCTGGCCCACAGTCTGCTATATTTGGTAGTGGACTATGGGCTACCAGTCTATACTGCAACTAATGAGAGAATATTGTCAAAACTAAGGGTCACTTACAACAGCATATGTCATTTTATCACTAATCTCATAAGACTAATCACTGCACATTGTACAAGGTCATTGGATACCTTTATTTGGATGATAGGTATAAAGGTGTAACTAAACAACTTCCAAAATCAGTTTTCTCCCTGTTTAATAGGGCCATTAACATGCAAGACACCAGGGGCCTGATATTCAAATCTGGGCACAGCAGAAGGCAAAACTTTGCACTGCCCCCTGCAGTTGCCCAGGTGCCCAAAACCACTATATTCAATGGGATAGCGCATTGATGCTATTTGACTGAATATAGGGCCATTAAGACCCAATGCTAAGCCCCCTACTGCCAGGCAGACATAGCCCCCAAAATAGGGCAACACAATGGCTTGCACCCGCGCTAAATTCCCCAAATTCAAATGGACCTTTCAAACAAGCCCATTGGGCAGGCAAGGCAGTAAGGGGCCATTTGCATGCCCATTATGGGCCCATTTGCATAGGGAACAAGGCTGTACTGCGTGGGCACTGCCCCCGATTGACCATGCACTGAGAGCTATCCCTAGGACTAGTGGCACCCCCCACTCACACTGATCGCCATCCCATTCAGAAAAATATATAGAACTCCCTGGTGGTCTAGTGGTCCCTCCCCCGTTGCTGATCGTCATCCCATTCCAAAAATTATATAGAACCTCCAGGTTGTCTAGTGGTCCCTCCCCATTGCTGATCGCTGTCCCATTCTGAAAAATATATAGAACACTCTTGTGGTAGCTGGCCCATTGGTGCAGTGGTAGAGGTACTGCTCATGATGCCGGTGACTCTAATTCAGGAGCAAGCAAGGGGCACCAGGGGCTGGCTAGGGGAAGGAGGATCAAGCATCCAGGGGGATGCTCTCCTCCTCTGGGAAGGGAGGGTTGCAGGCTCCACCGAGTCAATTCCAACTGCATGACCACTGGTGGTCATGCAGTTGGAGAAACCAATGAGAGCGATGGAAGCAGGTGGGTGCTGGGCACTACGTATGGTTGCATGCATGCACGTGCTCACCCCTAATGCTGACGTCCAAGTGGGAGGGGACCCAGAACAAGAAAAAAACAGGGTCCCAGCTGGATGAATACTAGCTCCTCACAGCCTCTGCACTGGTGATAGGGAACTTCACTGGTCTGGAACTTGGTCTGGGCAGTGAGAGGCACGGTCCACCCCCCCCAGCATATAGCCCCCAAAGTAAGGAGAGAGATACGTGGAGGATGGAGTTGAAGGCATGCCCACAACAAGCCAGATGACAGAGCTGGAGGAGCCAGTAAAAAGGTGGGCCAGGACTGTAGAAGAGGAATAAAAAAAAAATAACACCCTGGTGGTCCAGTGGTCCCTCCCCCATCACTGATTTCTGTCCCATTCAGAAAGAAAATATTTATCCCTCGTGGTCTCATGCCCACCCCATGCCAAACACCGGCCCAATAATAATACATAAAGCATTTTCCTGGTGGTCTAGTGGTCCATCCCCCTGATGATTCCTATCCTGATGTACTGTACTATATTCTCCCTGGTGGTCTAGTGCCTCCCCCCCCCCCCGCCAATCACCGGACTAATGATAATACATAAAACATTTTCCTGGTGGTCTAGTATTGTATGCACTCAGTAACAACTCAGTTGGTGGCCACCGCCAGTCCACAACAAATCTGCAGGCACGCCATCATGGTCCATGGTGTCAAATGAATCTGAGAGATCGTGGAGAATCAAGATGGTACATCTTCTCCAATTCCTCACTGTCAGGAGATCATTCAGCACCCAAACAAGGGCAGTCGAGGTACTATGCATTTTCCTGAAACCAGATTAGAGAGGATCGTAGATGCTGTGAGTTGCTAAATGGGTCTCCAGTTGAGAGGCCACCACCTTCTCAATAACCTTACCCATGAAAGGCAGGTAAGAGATGGGTCTATAGTTAGCCAAGCAGTTTGGGTCCAGTGAAGGTTTTTTCAGGAGCGGTTTTAAAACTGCCTCCTTCAGGGGTTCTGGAAAAAAACCCTGTCACTAGAGAACTCTGAACTTTCCTGGCTTGGATCAGGCTGATGACATCAACGCACCCCACTAGGAGGCACGTTGGACCCAGATCCAAACTACAGCAAGCTATCTGCAACCACTGGATGACCTTCACAACATCCTTGACCTCCAACCAGTCGAAATGGCACCAGACAGCCTGAGTGCCTGCGACCTCAAGCCCATCACTGCAAGGCTCATTAGAGGGCTTTGCCCGGATTTCCGCCCTTATGGTGGCAATCTTATTGGCAAAGAACAGAGCAAAATCATCACACTTTACTTGTGAAAAGGTCCTCTGGACTGGAAACAGGCTGGATTGCACAGCCAATCAACAGTGCGGAAGAGCTGAGTTGGTCTGTTAGTTGCCGCGGCAATCTCCCTAGACAGGAATTCTGTCTTCTTACGGGAGATTGCTGATTGCTGAATGATAGTCTCCATATTGGACCATAAATATAAGCTTGTCCGCCTCCAGGGTGGTCCTCCACCAATGCCGCTCCAACCTTCAACCCCTCCTCCTCATCTCCCTGAGTGTCTCATCAACCAGAGGGACCCATGTTGTGAGGTGAGGGTCAAGCATGAACAAGTGCGATGGAGTTGAGGGCCTCGGTCATGATCCTATCTTAGGTCACCACCAATTCCCTTGGCTTCTTGCACACACTCACCACACCTGATAGTTCCAGTACCACCATCAGACCATCTGGGCTGACACCCCTTAAAGGGCAGTATCAGACCATCTCTGAAGGGGGAGGTCTATTGGGGAGGCCTTAAATGAGAACCTCACAGTATGGTGGTCCGACCATGTGACTGGCTCAACCATAAGGTCAAAGACCTCCATTCCCAGCAGGAAGATGAGATCCAATGAATGGCCACGAATATGGGTTGCAGAAGTAACAACCTGTGTTAACCCAATGAACACATATGCTGGAAGAAGTCCTGTTCAAACTGCAAGAGTTTGTTGTCGATCCAGGCACTGAAGTCTCACAGAATAATCCATCTGGAAAACTCCAACACCAGACTGGCAATGAAGTCTGTGACTCCCTGCAGGAATTCCTTCCCATCCGCTGGAGGCCAGTTGATGACAAAGATCCTGCAACCTACACCTGCAAATCCTTGAACTGCCACACATTCGAAGGATCTCATTGTTCCCACTGGGAAGGCTGTGAGATTCAAGTCCAATTTATAACATATTCCCACTCCTCCCCTTCCCTCCCTTCCCCTCCTCTACCCAAGATCCACTCTCGGGTGGTGTATCACTGACTACCCAGCTGGAACAGCCAATTCCAACACAGAGCTAGCACTTTCATCCAGCCTGGTCTCGGTGATGCAAGCCAGATCTGATGTGCCAACAAAATCAGCAATAACTGCCATCTTGCTCTTAATAGATCTGGCATTGCACCCCACCACCCGAGAGGGATAAGCAGATGAGGCTGTCCAGCAACCTGCCCACTAACTGTGGAGCCCTTGGGTATGGGAATCCGCTTGTTGCTTGTCAAAACAGGCATTGTATACTCATCATCGAACAAGTTCAAAAAAATGAAATGGAGTAAAATGAAATAAAAGGAAAAGTGGCTGGTAGCCACCAAGCAAGAGGTAGGATACAAAAGAGGTCAGGAGGGTAGAAGTCAGACTGGCAGCATCACTGTTACTGCAATACAAACAGGGGTCTGAAGGACACTTGAGCATGCATGGTTTAAAAACTGCTTGGTGAGGGCATAGCTTGCTCAGTCCACTGCCCCTATGAAATCCCAAGGAAGTTTTGCAAATAAAAGTATTATTTTTATTTTGTTTATGAAAAGAAAAAGTGCAATCGGTAGTGGACACTGTAGGCTGCCAACTGGCACCCATTTCCTACCCACTGCCCAGACTCCCTGGTCTTCCCTCTATTCTATTCCTAGACCTCAGGGGCTCTCTGCACCACTCAGCCTAAAACACAGAGCAAATCCTCCTGTAGAAATAATATTTTGTTATTTGTTTAATGTAAAACAAAAATGCCAGCTGGAAGGGTTACTGCCAGGCTGCCAGCCAACAACCACTTGCTTGCAGCCCACTGCCCTGGCTCCCTGCTTCACAATACCCCCAGGCCACAGGAACACTCTGCACAGCTTTGCCTGAAACAATGAGAAATTCATCTTGTAGTAAGAAGTTTTTTTGTTTGTTTCAGTATTAACTGTAAAACAATATGCCAGCTGGTAGTGGGTAGTGAACAGAGCACTGCTGGACTGCCAGCTAACACCCATATGCTTGCTGTCTACCCACTGATCAATCTAGAAGTCTCTCTTCCCAGGACCCAGGGGTCTGCACAGCTCAGCCTGGAATGCAGAACAATCAGCAAATCATAATGTAGTAAAAGGCTGTTTTTGGTTAAATTCTTTTCTTTTTTTATTGCAAAAACTGTTAACTGGTATTGGGCATTACCAAGCTTCCAGTGCAGAGAGAGACACTTGAGGCCAGTCCACTGCCAAGCATGCTCCCTCCCTCCTCTCCCAACTGTGACACCCAACCAGAGGGGCCTGCTACTTAGCCCGGCTACACACACACACACACACACACACACACACACACACACTCAGTAAAATGTTGCTTTTTAGGGCTTTCAGGTTGGATTTCGCTGCAAGCAAAATGTTCTGTCAGTTGTTTTCTTTCATATGGACAAGATTTTTGTCGTGTAATTTTTGAATTAAAGAAAAATACCTAGCTAAACTAGTTACTACAATTATAGATCACTGTCTACCATTTAGTCCAAGAGCTGACATGCATGTGAGCTTTCTCGATGTAGCTGAGCGCTGAGCTGACACCAAAATGCCATGTGGCTGCATCTCTGGCACCCCTGTGATCTCACAAGAATTGTTGTTCACTTGCTCTCCTGTCTGACTGGTCCACACCAGCGGAACTAAAATTTGTGTTTTAGCACAAAACTTCACCATAGTCTATGAGAACCGAACACACAAAGTTCAACCTGTTCAACTCACCATTAAAGACAACCTTGCAGCTGTAATATATGCTGTTTGGTTTTTAAAGTACTGCAGATCATTAAGCCATTTCAGAAGGTTTTGTTCCGTGATAGAACATCAGTTTGTAACCATCTGATATAATGATCTGAATCAGTTGGAATCCCTGGGACTAAAAGTGACACAGCAATCTGCTTTTGTTGGTAAGAATGCTGCAGTTATTCTGTAGTGCCATGTCTATAGTAATTTGTGTTTGTTTTAATTGTTATTTCAAACTTACCCCGTCAGATAATAGTTTTACCCCCCTTGTGACTGTGGTCCCTTTCATTGTAAATAGTTCTGACACAGTCACCTTGTTAACCGTGTAAGTAATGCTCTCTCGGAGTTCACATAGACAGCATGATGAAATCTCTTCACCAAAAACATGATCTACCGTGCCATCTAAGAGCCTACCTCAGATGGCACAATGAAGCCTGGCTAGTCATTGCTAACAGCACTCTGCGTCCCATCATATTGTTTGGTGCTATGGTCCTCCACACTCTTGAGGAGTTCTCACACTTTGTCATAGTGAGCCTCCCCCAAGCCTTGGAAAAGATCTTGAGCCTCCCCCTAATATAGAAATAATTTTGGACCTCCCCATTGTTAGAACAACAATCATATTTTGCACATTACACGAAGAATACAATTAAGTACATTTGAGAAGCTGAGTTTATTCTCATTTTATTGAACTTATTATTCTGCCTCTCTATACCCCCCCCCACCCCCCAGGTCAGACTACTCGCTCTGCACTTCTGACTTTTGGTCCTATTTTCCCCTCTTTGCAATACCTCCAAGAGGCAGACTGTTTTCTTTGTCAGTTTTACACTGCTCTTAAACACCTTCTTGGGGACCATTTTGCTCCCTCCTGGCCTTGCTCCTAGTATCTCTCTGCTTAGCCTTTGTATTTGTGCTTTTCTGCAGCCACTATAATGGGTCAGTTGTTGCCTTGTTCCTATTCATTTGCAGTATTTTGCACTTTGTTTTGCATAGTTTCCAAGAATTGTGTTTCCTCCATTCAGCTTTCCCCCATGCCATACCATGAAACAACTGTTTGTTGAACGTTTTTTTCCTGGTAACCATTTTATACATACATTCGTATGCCATTATTTGCTTTCAGTTTGCTGCATCCTTTCACACAAAGCATCCAAAAGTTGACAGCTAAATATAGTACATTTTAAGGCTTGTTCGAGCCTCCCCTTGAACAGGTTGGGGCCTCCCCTGAGACGCTGACCTCACCATTTGAGAAACCCTGCCTTAGAGGTATTGAAATAAATAGACTCAAAATTCTGCATAATAACATTGGGTGGTTTGCTGGAGGTGTTCTCCCAGAGATCATCATTGCAATATTGTCTTTGCATTACACTGACCCTTCCTGGAAGGGAGACTGGCATACCCCTTCTCTGCCTGGTTTTTAAAATGGGAACATTCCAATCCCCCCGTTTGTAAGGTGTTCTTGTGCCTAAACCATATAAGTGAATGCTATGTCCCTCCACTTGCACCCTACTTGATGTGCCCAGGTTTATGTCAGGTTAAAGTCAGGCTTGGGTAAGATGCCTTTTGTCACCACTGCCCTATCCCTTTGGAATAACCTCCCTTGGTGGCTTTAAAAAAGGACTAAAAACCTATTTTCTAGGGTGCAGTCAGTGCACCTGCAATTGCTGAACTAACCAACCAGTTGTGTGCTTATCCTTCCTCAGTCTCTTGTTTCATGCCTTTCTTGAGGTGTTAAGTTGTCCTTGCCTGCCCGCTCAGGTCCTTGTATCTTGTTAACCCTTGCTGTGTTGTATATAGAGATGTGCAAAATTGGCAAATTTCGTTATGTGAACTATTTCACGAAATTTGTCCGTTTCATAAAATTTTTTGCTAAAGCAAAATTTGGAATTTCACCCATGGAAGGTGAAATTTCATCCACAAAATAGCAAAATTCACCTTCGCGGTGAAATTTTGCCGCTTTTCCAGCAAAATTTCATTTCACAGGTGAAATTCTGTATTTAGCAACCCGTGAAATATTTCACTTAACGGGCCACGAAATATTGCGCCCAGTAAAATTGCCGATTTTGTGGGAATTTTGTCAGCAAAATATCATTTTGCAACACCTCTAGCTGTATAACTTGAATGTCTATAACCTGCATACTAAGATACACTTGTAATTTGTTACTGGTTTGTATATAATTTCAATTCATGTCCATTGCTTATTAATGTTCTCACTGTAATTAATTGCAGGTCGCCACTGAAAAGGGGACTTTCAGTCTCAGTGGGCCTACCTGGTTTGCAAAATCCAATCAATAAATAAATTAACCCCAAATAGAAACTTCTACGTCCCCTCCCTCTCTCTCTCCTGGTCTCTGGTGAGTATGTATTTAAGATATTTAACCTTTCATCATATAGTATGCACTATCCTGAAGTCTGCTGATCCCCTTTGTCATCCTCCTCTGAATGGATTACAACTTTTGTCTGTCTTTTTTCAGGTACATGGAAAAACTGGACACAGTAGTTCAGGTGTGCTCTCACCAGTGATCTATACAGAGGCAGAATCACCTCCCTCAGCTAGTGATGTCCCTTCTTATACATCACTGCATTCTGCTGGCCCTCCCATATACATCAATTCAATGAGCATTTCATTCTGTTACTAATAACAACCCGCAAGTCTTTCCTCTGTTGCGTGTATCACCCTTACCCTATATTTTGAGTACTCTTTTCTAAGATTCTTCCTTACCTGTGTACTCGATCTCGCACTTTTTGGCAGTAAACTTTGAGTTGCCATTTGTTTGACCAACATTCTAGCCTCTACACATCCCCGACAATGTCTCTGACTCCATATGCACTGTCCATCCACTGACAGTGGTTTGATGTCATCTGCAAACAGTCACGTTGTATAGGCCATGTATACTACCTAACTAAAGTTACAGTATTAATGTGCTACAGGTCAGACTGATTGTCTTAAAGACTGCCACATTATAGTTAAAAAATGCTTAGTTTTGGGTCACTAGTTCAACCCCAAGTTTCCTCTGTAATCAGGCTGGCCCCCACTTGGTGGCTTGGCCCTGGAATACATAGGGGGAGCCAGGAAAAATAAGGTGCTGTCAGCAGTTCCAGTTGGTGCAGAGCAAGGAGCAGGAGCATTATGATTTGGTCTTGTGAGCAACTAGTCTGGTCTGGACGAGGGTCCTCTGCTACTGCCAGACCTCATGAACCCTTAGCCTAAGAAAGGTAAACAAAAAAAGAGTGGTGGGTGAGTGGTTACAGCTGTAGTCACATGGCCAACAGGGTACCCAGGGGTCAGGAAAATGCAGGCCCCAGGTTTAGTTGGCCTCTGTACTTTCCATTGACACTAGTCTCTACAGGCAGTCTGTCATAGCCCAGTAGAACTGGGAGCAGATTCACTCCACCAGAGTGGTTCTTACTGGAACTCAACAGGAAAAAGGAGGGTTGTGCTTTCCGTATACAGGCTGGTCTGTGTGGGGGGTGGACAAGCCATGCATGTTAAATCCATAAGACACCAATGTGCTCTAGGAAAGTGCCAGATACTCCCAATGGAGGAATGCTGGACTATGAGAAGGTGTAGGTTTGAACCCCACCACAGAGAGATAAGAGAAATAATCTTCTTGGAGCTCCCATTGAGGAGAAGCAGATACTTAAAGAAGAACTGTAAGTCCAAATTCCCTCTCAGAGCTGATCCAGATGCAGCCACAGCAGTGGTCATATAAGGGGAGTTGTCCCATTGTGTGCCAAATACAGATGGGGATTATGATTAAACCGTAAGACAGATGTAAAGCTTCTGCAGGGGAAACTAAATCAGTGGGCTCATTGCCTTTGTTCACAATGTGAATGCTAATTGTATCCAGGGTTGATGCCTAGAAAATGAAGTGGCCTTCAAGTACTGTACTGATTTGTGAGTCTGTTAAACATTTCTAGTGTCTGAACTATTTCTGAAGTGCGGACATATTTTTTCCCAAAGTGAATGCCAGAGGTGCATGTTGCAGCTGAGGCCTTTGAGCCCCTGCAGGGAGAGAGACTAAGAAGGTAATAAAATGTTTTATTGTTTAAATAGGTACCTAACTCTCAAAGAAAGACATCCACCTGTCCATATAGTCAAACGTGGGCATCCATCAGTACTGTCTGGTTGACCACCAGTTGGTCTATTCTTTCTGAATTTTGGATGCCTTTGCATCCTAAAGAAGCTGCATTCGCATAAAAAAATGAAGCAAACTGTATTTGTGTCCTTTTTGTGACATTCTTTTGCAAAGGAACAGATCTCTTTGAAAATGTGCTGGGAGATGCAGACTCAGTTGCATGGGCAGAGATGCAGATGCAGGACTCCCAGATTTACAGGGATGCCTGCATTTTTCAGGGGAAACAAAACCATTTACAGGAACATTGCTGCCATAGGTTTGCACTGGTTATACAGGAAAATAGAGCAATTTGGTTTCCATAGGCTATAATGTGAGCTACAGGACTACACGGGAAATGTGGCATGGAGCTACAGAGAAAAAGCGAAAGCATTCTGGGAGCACAGCAGATGCAGTGTACAATTGTGTCCATGTCCGGCCTTTTGAAATTCTGGTTCACTCTTTTACATCAGGGCTCTCAGTTTACATATGTGGGTCTGCTGTGCCACTCCCTTGCAATGTTCCTCAATAAAATAACAAAATCCCTGGGTGGACAAGCCTAATTTTTGGATACAACCACCCTGAATACCCTGTCGGCTACGTGCAAAATTAAAATTGGTTAACATGATTCCATAGTGAAAAGCATGGGGCAGTATGGTACAATTCCCCAATTTTCAGTACATTCTCAAGTGGAAAAAGGGTAAACTACTATTCTACTACATTATCCAAAAACTGATTGTGATATTAATATTACCAAAGTTGGATTGAACTGGCCCAGTGGCGTGGAGGGCTGAGGCACTCAGTGCCTCACCTCCTGCTATATTGGTGACCTAAGTTCAGGAGCAGACATGGATCACTCAGGGGGCTGGCCAGGTGAGGGAGAATCAAACCACTGGAGGACAGCTCTCCTCCCTCAGCGAGGTTGGAGTTTACGTGACCTTCTGTGGACTGCCACATGGAGGTATCCGGGTGGCAGTGCAGGTCTGGGCATGTTGCGTAGATGGACTGGCCGAGGCATTTGAGGACATTACATGGAGGTGGAGCTTGTTACTATGCCATTGCACAGAGTAAGTCCAGGGGGATCCTCACTCAAGAGGATGAAACTCATCTGGCTGCAGGATGAAGTCTGGTCCCTTGCAGGTTCCACACTAGCACCTGGGCTCCTGCTACAGTCCACAGCCTGGACATTGGTGAGAAGGTAAGCCCCAGGGAAGTTGGATGACAGGGCTGGGAGGACAGAGCAGAAGGGGCATGCCAGGGTTGACTGAAGGATAGAAATCTCTATGGAAGATAAAAGTTGGATTGCAGCTGCCCCAATGCAACTTGGCCAGGGAGCTTGCTGCCACAGCAGGGGACATGCTACATGAACACAAGACCGACAGGAGGCTGCAGTCACATTGGGGAGATGGGAGGGTCCAGAAAAATGGAAGAAAAACCCACAACTATCCAAATGACTGCCTGGACACCTGGCCTCCCATGTCCTAGTACTTGCCAGCACTGGATCTTGCTCCACAAGGTGGGCAGAGATGTGGGGGTAGCCAGTGGGCTACCGGGCCTGGGGGAAGCCAGAGAGACACAGACCTGAACAGGTTATATCCCTGACTCCAGGATATATCTGTGATTGACAGATGTGGCCAGAGAAAATAAAATCTCTGTAGATAAAAAAGCTGGGTTGCATTTCTTCTAAACAAAATCCAGTGGTTTTGATTAACTATAGTATAGTTTAAAATATAGTGGTAAGAATTTTTCAAAACACCATAACATATCTGTGATTTGTCATAATCAAGGCTATGATGCAGTATGGCACAGTTGTTCAATATCATAATCTGATGACAGCATGTGCAGGTGGAGCTAAGGAGGTCTTGGAGGGCTACAGTGTGGCTCTTACGTCTCACCTCAATTGTCTGGCACAGTACCAGGTTCATCTGATGACAACCCGCTGCAGCTCCCCATGGTATTCTGAGGAGCCGAGGCAGCTGAAGGCAAGGGATGGAGGTTGTAGCATTCTTGGTGGAGGTACCATACATTGGAGGACAGATCGGCACTGAAAACTCACTACAGTGAGTATCACCAGGCAACAATGCTGAAAAAGTCATAGTTACTGTCAACGATGACTGCTGCAGGAAGGAACTGACTAGCTAAACTCTTTATCATGATAGACAGGTTGCTTAAAGGGACCCTGCCATTCCTTCTTTTGCATCGTATTATTTCTAGCCGAACCCCACATTTTATTATTGCTTACCTTCTGTAAAATCCACTGACATTGCTGGTTGCTTTATCAGCTTCCATTCTAAGTAGAACTGAAATGCATTCTAATGGTGCAGTTATACCCAACCTTGTTTTGTTTCAAATCCTTAATCTACTCTTATTGCATACATCTGAACATTAGGAAAAACCCAAATCAGTACAGCCACTTATTATATGATGCAGTAGTCTCCTCTGCTCTCACTGCATCAGGAGTAGTTAGATTGTGTTGGGGGTGTTTCCAAGTCCAGGAAAGATGCAATGGGAGTTGATCAAGGACTGTAAACAAACATGTTTTTGTCTGGTAACACCAATATGGTAACAGTCTGTTTTTCACTTTTAAAAGGAAAACAGGAATTAGAATCGATGCAGTAACCCACCCCCAACCCCACAGCGACATTTCACCAGTGAGGTCCCCCACAGAGACTACAGTGCCTAGCCGCGGTGGGAAACCCGCTGGAACCCGGTGCTGTCTGTCAGGGGTGCTGCAACCCCCCAATCAGCTCTGACTGGGTTGAGAATCCTTAAAAGAGTGGGGGCGGCCCCCCATATGAGGGTTCAGGGTGAAGCCCCAAGAAAAACAAAGAAATAAATAGCAAACCAGCAGCTGACTGCAGAATGAGGTTGACCTGCTGGTGTCGCTGATGGGGACGTTCAACAAAATTTTTGTCGGACTCCTGTCGTGGATCCGAATCAAACAACCAGCTACATAGGCAAACTCTACAGATTTGACCTGTCATAAACTAAAGACACTTTGAGGCCTAAGGAGGTTCACAGTGTCCCTTTAATCCCCCATGTCTCTGGTCCAAAAGAGACTTTTCTGCTGAGAAATGTGATGAGTTTAATTGGTTCTTTCTTAACAAGGTGTCCTCTTTATGGGATGTGACTTCCTCAAGCTCTCCCTGACGAAGATGTATGTCAAAGCGCTGTGGCATCTAGTGGTACCTAACCCACTCCTTGCACCTGTTGTTCTGCTTGGATTTCTGTTTCAATAAAAGTTTTGTACCTGCACATTTGATGATTGGCCATTATTCCCAAGATGGAGCCTTCTCAGTGAGAGTGCCCAGCTTCTCCATTATCTGCGGTCTTCCCTGTGGCCCTGAAAATGGCAGTGGTGAAACTCTTCCTAAAGATATCATCATTGGACCCTGACATTCTTCTGAATTACCTTCCCTTTTCAGTGGAGGTAATTGAGAAAGTGGTGGGGATGCAGCTGGAGGCTCACCTGAAAGGGTTTGGCATCTAAGAGCCTCTCCAGTAGAGATTTTATCCTAGTCACAGCATGGAGAAACACTTATCAAGGTGTTCAGTGATCTCCTCACTGCAAGGGACAGAGGGCATCATTCCATTCTAGTCCTTCTTGCTCTCTTGTTGGTGTTTGACGTGGTGGACCATTGCATTCTCTTGGAACACCTAAAGTACTATGTAGGACTCACCAACACTATTTTGTACCAATTTGAGTCCTACCTTACCAGGAGAAAACAGCAGTTTGTTAAAATTGCATAGAAACAAAGACAGTGCTGGCAGAAAAAGACCACTGGTCCTTACAGTCTACCCAAGTTAATTTAATCTCTGAAAGGGTTGTGCTTGACTGTGGTGTGAATCAAGGCTCAGTCCTGGCCCCTATGTTATTTACTGAGTACATGCTGCCACTGACTGAGATAATTAGATAATACAGTATGGAGTTTCATTGCTATGCAAATTATACTCAGCTATACTTATCTTGTTCACTTGATGAGTTGAATCTGGGCCCCACACTGTATCTTTGTTGATAATTAACCAATGTCTGGATGGTCTCCAACAGATTAAATCTCAACCTGAGCAAGACTGAAGTGATGATTGTTAAACCTGTGGTTCAGCAATGATAAAGAATGATGTCTCGCTGCCATCTCTAAATGGTGTCACCCTTGGAGCTGTGGATACGGCTAGAAATCTGGGAGTTACTATGGACTGTTGGCTGACGCTCAAATATCAAGAGATGGCAGGTATCCATAGTGGCTTTTCCATTTCTGCAACATTTCCCAGATGAAACTGTATCTGGTGCCTAGGGTCCTGGTTATGACACTTCATGCTTTCGTTACATCGAGACTGAATTACTGTAAAGCTCTGTACGAGGGTTTATCTGAGAGTCTGATGCACTGCTTGCAGCTGCTGCAGAATGAGGATGCCCTGCCTATTGTTCTTCAGTACATCTTGTATGGATCATCTCAACCAGGTGCTGTGCAGCCTGCACTGGGTACTTACCATCTTCTAGACAGGCTTGTTGGTAAATAAGGCCCTACACAGTATGGGGAATGGTTACATAACAGATTAGACCACACATACGTCTGTCCACTCCACTGATGCTGGCATGTCAGTAGTGTACAGTCAAAGCTGAAGTTGTCCAGGGAGAGAGTGTTTGTGGTAGCTGCACAAACTGCTGTGGAATTATTTCCCACTTCACTTCCATTCTGCCAGCTTAGTGGAGGCCACAAAAGGGACCCTAAAGTTTCACTTATTTCAGCTAGTACGCTGCCCAACTTGATTTTATATGTGTGTACACTGCTAGGTAGGTCTAATATATTTATTGGAGCTATTTATTCTTTCATTAATTATTTTATTTATTTGTTATTGATTAGTAATTTGATCAAATATCTTTGTATGGTGCCTCGAGCCTCCAGGAAAGGGTGCCTAAAAATAAACTTGCCTTACCTTACCTTACTGTAGTTTTACAGGAGGACAGTCACTGCAAGGTGGGTAGTAACAGGAGAAAGACTTCATCAAGACGTCTATGTCAGGAGTAAATTTCTGGACATACCCACTCTACAGAGCCAGGGAAGGAGGAAAACAAGCGGAAAACATTTAGGGTCTTGGGGAGGCAGAGGAAATCTAGTCCCCCCCCCAAACATATACATCTGATAGGTTATTCCACTGCCAGTCCTTCCTATCAAGACCACGTGGAGAAAGCTGTGAAAATTCAGAGCAGGACTGGATAGGGCTACAGGTGGTGTACTGAAAAAGGTATGAGAGCTTAAAGATGAAAGGAGATCTTTCCTGAGCCACTGCCGGTAACTAGGATAAACAGTCAATAAAAAATTAAAGGAACTCTACATATTCTGTGAAATCCTCAAGTCTGATTGGCTAATATCAGTATTCCCAAAGACACATGTTGCCACCCAGTCATTTAGCAGCACTGTTGAATAGTATAGCTTTGTGATGTAACAGCTTGTTTTCTATCCCCAGGATCCAAATCTGTTAACTAGATATGTTTATTTTCTTGGGTGGTCGCACTGCTGTGGTTGGCAGGTAATTGTAGGAATTTATCAAAGTCCTATTAACAATGTAATTTGGCACTAGCCTTGTCAGTCACCCATCTGTACTGAATTTAAATAAATGCAATTTATCACCAAAGGTGTCACTCACCAGTAATGTTACATCATTTGCTAAGAGTTAGAGAACAGTGTTCATACTGCAGGACATCACAGAGACAATACTCACTTCAGGCTGGGTTTTAGTTGAATGCATTTTTAGCAGGGCTGTTTAAAAAGAATAACATCTTGGGCATACAAGAAGTGTGTGTGTCTTGAGAAGGCCCTATGACACATAGAACAAGGGATATTTCCACTATCCCTTGATTATGGGCTGATGGTCTATGGCAATGCCTCCAGTTCAGTGATGAACAGATGCACATGTTCTTTATAACTATAGGTGCCACTTTGCTCTACTGCCAAGTTGCAGAACCCCTCACTGTATTTTGCATGCTGTTTTGGTTGGTTGCCCCCCTGATGCAATAAATAGACTTAGATTCTAGTTGCCTTTTTGACAAGCTATTTCCAGCTGAGTCTCCTATGTCAGTTTTTGAGATTATGCAAAATAAACAATGCATTAGTGACTTACACTCCGCTGGTAAAGTCTTGCTTAACAAACCTAGGATATCCGCAAACATGGATCATAAGGTTTTTCCTCCTATGTACCTAAACTATGGAATTCCCTACTACCTGTGTCACTGAAGAACACTGTAAGTCATGTGCAGTTAAAAATGGAATACATAAAGCATTTACTAAATGTGTACAAATGTAACGAGAATGTAGGCCTGACCCTATATACCTTGTATAGTTTAAACCTACACTATGTAAGTCCTGTCATTGGATGAATGTTATGTTCAAAATGTTCTTCTGTTTTTGCTGTGCATGCGTCCATGTCATGCCTGAGAATTGATTATGTCAGCCTAGTGCATTTACCAGGTTAACAAAAATATAAGTAAGTAAATAAATAAAATAAATGGATTTCATGTATAAACTGAACACATAACAGCAATGCATTAAGCATAACATTCATCAAAAAGAAATGTAGGTGCAATGCCCTTTGGCAGAGCAGTAAACATATACACAGAAAATGGAAAATATACAGAGAAAATGGAAAACAGTTACAATAGATAGTAATGAACAATACTCTGACTGCACATTTCAGACCAACAGGTAGTACAGCAAAGCATGTCTAAGAATTGAGAAACTGAAGTAAAAGGGCAACAACTATTAGCTCTTGGTTCTCATGGCGATTTCATCCTATTTAATATAAACTGACAGGTAGAAGGTGTCCAAGGGGAAGGCAGGGAGGGATTTCTTGTCAGTCATGCAGTTTACTTCCCATTTACCATCAGTATGAAGAAGATTTTTGTGGAAATTTCAAATCATATCTGCCAGCATTGCTTAAACTATTGTTTCAAAGTTGCTAACCTATCATGCAGATAGTTAGCTGGTCTGAAAATGCATTTACTGTAAATCTAGTTTACCCAGCAACGAGCTACAGAAATAGATTTTCCAGAGGCTTGACAAAGATTAACAAAAATATATGTGCTAAATGGATTTTGAAAATTAACCCTTTGTTTATTGTCCAGTTTGGGTTGAACAAGTTAGACCCCACTGCCTTCAATGTAACTGCCACAAAAAAAATGTGTTTCATCAAGCAGAATGGCTGGTTGGACACTAGTGTCCACAGCAAAAGACGACTGGGGCATTCACAGTCTTGGTTTGACAAACAAAACGTAATTACTCTTGGCTTCTAGTAAATTAATCTAACATTTTCAGATGCTAAATGAGTGACAGCAAACTGTCAAGCTTCAGTCTGTTCTAGCAATGCAGAAATTTGTAATCCCACAAAGAGAGATTTTTACCTAAATAGTTTGATGGATGTGATGTGATGTGATGTGATAAGATACCACTCTTCAGCAGGGCAAAATAAACAAGTAAGTAATTGTTTTATTGCCAAAATGATCTGCTGCACAAAACTAGATGAGTTTAAACTCACAAATTATTCCAGGATGAAAACCTCTTTGTTGTGTCTTAAGGGACAATTTGTCTTACAGCATAGGGATAGCTCAGGGTGGTTGCTGCCATCAGTGAAACACTAGGATCTAACTTTCCTTCTAGCTGTGAGAGAGAAACTGAGAGAGAGAGAGAGAGAGAGAGAGAGAGAGAGAGAGAGATAGATCCACACCGCACACAGAAGCCATATGCAGGTTTTCGATTGGTGGTTATCTTTATGTGCACGTATTTCTTTACAAACTGTAAGCCAGGAAAGGCACACTGAGCCAAGACTCATTTCTAGATGCAACTAAAAGGTGGTGGGTTACATGAGAAGAGTACAATAAAAAAAATAAACAGTTAACATTCTATAACAAATAACAGGATAACAGTGTGGAGAGCACTGTAATAATTAAAACAATTAAATGAAACAAATAAACACAGTACTGTAGATAGAGCGCAAATGCAAAAAGTAATACTGCATTGCTACAAAACTTGCATGATGTAGACTCTGTGGTACTGTAGGTGCTCCAAAAATTGAGAGATGGTAGAAATGGTGATCGAAGACATAGTCTTAACTGAGGGAGCATAGAGAGAGGAGAGAAAAGGTTGACTCATCCAACTGGGCATTGGGCTAGCAGTGGTTGTTTAGAAAGAGCAAGAAGGGACAAGGGTGGTGGAGGGAAGAGTGGGAAGAGGAATGGAGCAAAAGAAAAATACAGGAGGCACCTTGGCCAACCTCACCCAGCTTACGCAGGTCAAGAAACAACTGGATGAACTGGTGAGGTTGCAGACTGACAGGATTCTCAGATACCTGCATCAAAGATATTATGAAAGGGGTCCCAAAGCAGCTCAGCTCCTGGCTTATAGAGTCAGAGGATACAGACACATGGCCTCTATCCTGAAATTGCAGTACCTGACTACTGGACACCAAATCTAGGACATAGGAATTATCACAGATGCCTTCTCAACATATTACACTCAGCTGTATAAACAGGGAGAACAGATAGTTCTGGAGGAGATTGGGGACTTCTTAAGAACACTCAACAAATGGGGACTGTCACCCAGAGCTCTTACCTCATTAATGGCTCCCATCAAAAGCTTCGAGGAGCCCTGAAGAGGCTTAAACTGGATAAATTCCTAGGACCAGAGAGATATCCATCAGAATTTCTTACAGCATTCTTTCCAGATCTGTCTTCCTTATTCCTTAAGGTTGCAAACTCCCTGTTGGAGGATGCTGTAACCCCTCTCCCCTGGAGTTATGCTGTTGTATCAGTTATGCTAAAACCGAAGAAGGCTCCAGAATATCGTGAACGCTGATTACAAGCTGTTTATGTCCATTTCAGCCCAAAGATTGGACACCCTCCTTCTCACTATTATCCATATGGACCAAATGACTTTCATCTGGTACTGGCAGACTATGTGCAGCATCTGCCAGATACTATCCCTTCTACACTGTGCCTCCTGCTCTGGATCTCCCCTCCTCACACTGAGTCTTAATGCAGAGAAGCATTCAGCCATGTGTCTTGGGCCTTTCTGTGCTCCACATTCCTTAAATTTGACTTTCCTCCAGCTTTCGTTGACCTTTTTGTCTCCATGTATGCTATGCCTCAGGCCCAGGTTCAGGCAAATGGTCACTTATCCACTTTGCTCCCTTGGGGAGAGGCACCTGACAGGGCTGCCCCCTCTCATATCTGCTTTTTGTAGTCTACAGAGAGCTTTTGGCTCAGGCAGTAAGGCTAGACTCATACATAGCTGGGTACAGGGTGGATGATGGCAGTGAACATCACGTAGCTCTGTGTGGAGATGACAGTCTCCTTTATCTCTGAGACCTGGCCACAGGTTTGCCAGCCTTCTGGTCTAGTGTAACAAAATTTGGAAGGCTGTCAGGCTATAAATTGAATGAGAGCAAAACAGAGGTCCTAGCAACAGATTTTGCTCCTTCACCACAACAACTGGCTAGATTCCCCTTCTGTTGGGACCTGCAGTCCATGAAAAACCTTGGAGTACACTTCACAGGATTGGCTACACATCTGTATGAGGCTAACGTTTGCCCACTATAGATGCAAGTTCAGAAAGAGCTAGATAAATGGAACTTGCTTCCCTATCTCACTTAAATGCTAGGTAGCATCATTTAAAATGATGACCCTCCACAGATACCTGTATTTGTTCAATCTCTGTTTCTCCCAATCATGAAATCCACTTGGGTTCAGTGGAACTGTATGCTATGTAGGTATATCTGGAATGGTGAGTCTCCAATAATAAAATTCATTGCTCTCTGCCTGTTGAAGCAACAAGATGAACTGGGACTCCCGTGTCTTCTTCATTATAATGAGGCAGCGCAACTCCAAGTGGCTAATCATGAGATTAGAGCAGTGCAGAAGGACTTTGTAGAATTGAGGAGGGGCCTAAGACAAGTAGCACACACAATATCCTTCTCTGAGGTGCTGCCTGTCAATGGCATGAGTGAGGCGAGGGTACTTTGCACCATGCAGTTTAATGAATGGTTGAAAAAATGGTGTGGAGCACAGGGGTTTGGCTTCATTGGGGACTGGGGTTCCACCTAGAGGACACCAGCCTATACTGGCAGGATGGTCTGCATCTGTCCAGGAAGGAACAAGTCTTTTGAGCAATTGGTTTAAATGCTTCATTGGCAAGCTTTTAAACTAGTCAAGGGGAGGCACTGATAAGCAGCAGGAAAATCCCAGCCTCTCCCTACAAAACAGGGTACTAAATGAGAAAAAGACTGAGGTAGAAAGGTCAGTGGGGGATGCTGCAAAAGAAGGTAAAGCCATCAAAAAATGGAGAGCAATGAGTACCAATGCCCGTAGTCTGAGTAACAAGCATCCTGAATTAATGGCCTTGATGGAGGAGGAACATCTGGATATCGTGGCAGTCACAGAAACATGGTACACACAAAACCATGACTGGGACATAAACATACCAGGATACACTATCTACAGGAGGGACAGGGAGGGTAAAAGAGGAGGAGGAGTAGCTCTTTACATAAGGGAAGGAATCAAAGCAACAGAACAAAAGGGAAAACAGGGAGAGAAGAAGCACTGTGGGTAAATTTGGAGACCGGAATGGCACCATAATCTGCACAGGGTTGTATACAGACCCCTTCTCAGGGGAGAGAATGGACAGGAAATGATAGAAAGAATACTTAGAATGGCAGAAAAAGGGGAGATATTGCTGATGGGTGATCTGAATATGCCAGATGTTAACTGGAGTGCAGTTGCAGCAGCCACTTCAAAGAGTGGGGCTATTCTAGATGCCCTACAGGGGGCATGCCTTAGAGAACTAGTATTGGAGCCCACTCGAGAGGGAGCAATCTTAGACCTGGTACTCTCAAATGGAGATGAAGAGAGGATCACAGATGTAGAAGTGGGTAGCCATCTGGGAACTAGCGACCATCGAACAGTATGGTTCACAATAAACACAGCAATAGAGTCAAGCCATACAAAGGCAAAAGTACTGGACTTTAGGAGGCTGACTTTGCCAAAATAGGTGAGTGCCTAAGAATGCACTAGCAAATGGGCAGGAAGGAGGGTGGAAGAACAATGGGGAATAATAAAACTGCCATCACAGAGGTAACGAGCCTTTGTGTGAAGCAAATAAACAAAAGAAAACGATGTAAGAAACCACTGTGGTTCTCAAAGGAAGTGGCAGTGAAGGTTCAAGAGAAAAAGAAAGCATTCAGGAAGTACAAAGAATCACAGAAGGAGCAGGACAGAGAACTGTATCAGTTAAAGCAAAATGATGCTGGGAAGGCAGTCAGAACAGCAAAGGCCCAAACCGAGGAAAAGATAACCAACTCAGTTAAGAAGGGGGATAAAACCTTTTATAGGTACATCAGGAAGTGAAGGAAGACCAAGGGAGGGTTAGTGAGGCTTAATAAAGGGGGAGGGTGGGCAGAGGGTGACTGTGTAAAGGCAGAGATACTAAACAAATATTTTTGCTCAGTATTTACAAAGGAAGAGGGAGGTACCTAAAACAAACAGCAGAAACACTCTGGAAACAGAAGTTGATACCAGCCCATTTACAGAAGAAAGGGTTCTGAAAGAACTCTTAAAACTGAAGGTGGACAAAGCAATGGGGCCTGATAGGATTCATCCAGAATTCTAAAAAATTAAGGGTAGAACTAGTGACACCACTAACTACCCTCTTTAACAAATCATGGAGGATGGGGTGGTACCGAGGACTGGAGGAGGGCAGATGTGATTCCCCTCACAAAAGTGGGAGCAAGGCAGAAGCAGGAAACTACAGACCTGTTAGTTTAACCTCAGTGGTAGGGAAAATGATGGAATCACTTCTGAAGGAAAGAATTGTTGAGTATCTAGAGGCCAGAGGGGCACAGGACCCAAGGCAGCATGGATTCACAGCGGAAGGTCATGCCAGACAAATCTGATAGATTTCTTTGACTGGGTGGCCAAAGTAGTAGATCAGGAGGGGCTGTGGACATGGCCTACCTAGACTTTAGCAAGGCATTTGACACAGTCCCACACAAAAGATTAATATACAAGTTAGCCAGCCTGGGAGTGGGTCCCAAGATGACAGCCTGGGTAAAGAATTGGCTGGAGAATAGGACACAGAGAGTAATAGTAAATGGAGTCCACTCTGAAGAAATGGGGTTACTAGTGGGTGCACTTGAGGGTTCAGTAATGGGACGGTCCTCTTCAATGTCTTTGTAGCTTGACATTGCAGAGGGACTGGAAGGAAAAGTATGTCCTTTGCAGATGACACAAAAGATCTGCAACAGAGTTGATGCACAAGGTGGGGTGGAAAGGATGAGAAGGACTTGTAAGGTTAGAGGAATGGTCAAATGAATGGCAGCTTAGATTCAATGCTAAGAAGTGCAAGGTAATGCACCTGGGAAACAAAAACCCAGGGGAAGAGTACACAATGGGGGGTGAGATACTAACAACAACAAAAATGGAAAGGGACCTGGGGGTAGTCATATCAGATGACCTAAAGGTGGGCAAGCAATGTGAGAGGGCAGCAAGGAGGGCTGGGGGGATACTGGGATGCATAGGGAGAGGCATCACCAGTAGAAAAACAGGAAGTTATTATCCCTCTGTACAGACAGTTGGTGAGACCCCATCTGGAGTACTGAGTGCAGTTCTGGAGACCCAGTCTCCGCAAAGACATAGACAGGATGGAGGCTGTCAGAGGAGGGCAACTAAAATGGTGCAGGGTCTGCACTGGAAGACATATGAAGAGAGACTTAAGGAGCTGAATATGTATAGCCTCGAGGAAAGGAGGAGAGGGGGACATGATAGAAACTTTCAAGTACCTCAAGGAATCAACAAAGTCCAAGAGGGTAGCATCTTTCAAAAAAGAAGTGTGCAAGAACAAGGGCACAATTGAAGATAGAAGAGGCGGCTCAGAGGTAATTTAAGGAAGTATTTTTCACAGAGAGGGTTGTGGATGCATGGAACAGCCTTCCGGAGGAGGTTGTGGAGTCAAAAACAGTGGTGGAATTCAAGCATGCATGGAACAGTCATAAGGCCATTCTAGGGGGGGGGTAGGAAGAAGTAGGCTGCTGGTTAACTAGGATCTACAGCTTATCCATTAGGTAGGGAAATGGGCAGACTGGGTGGGCCAAGCGGTCCTTATCTGCCGTCAAAATCTATGTTTCTATGTTTCTATGTATACTGATTACAGAATTTCCCTATTCAACAATGGGTCCACCTGGAGAGGGTGGCCTTCACAACAATCTCCCTAGAAAAGGCCCTTTTTCACCCAGGGACCTTATGCATCTCCGTGGGTGCCTCATCTCCATATGAACATCTAGTACTCCAGACTTGGCATGGAATCCTCCATCAACAAGACTTGAAGAGAAAACCTTTATGTCTGTTCCCAATACATCTACACCCAGACTTCACTCCAGCTGAGCCGGATTCCTGCTACAAAAGATTGTATAGGCTGGGTCTGCAGACCCCACTGTAACTCGTGCAAGCTGGGGAAGTGCTACCATTCCAGGCTCTCTGTGACTCATTAGTCCTCCCAAACTTGGGCTTGTTCCAGTATCTTCTAAAGAATACTCGCTCTCACAGCTCCACCATGGTTCCCCACCACCCACCCACCCACCCACAATCTCTTATCACTACTCACAGATGAAATTGTAGATGCTGCTGGGGAACATTTAATCTCTGAACTATACCCATACCTTCAAACCAAGTGCCCACCTGTGCAGCTTCAAGCTCTAGTAAACTGGAATGCAGAGCCCGCAAGCCCTAGCACCCCATAGTAGTGGCAACAGATATGTCTCTCCGTGCATAAAGCTACTAGCTCCATGGCCTGGTGGGAGTACAGTTGGAAGTGTCTTATCAGATGTTTTCTAATGCCAGTACAACAGGTGCACTGGGGAACTACGCCCACTGCAGCATGTTGACTGCTGGTGTGCCTGTGGAGAAGCCAGAACAGACAAGTATGCCCCACTGCTGGGTGTGCTAGTTTACAAAACAGTATTGCAACACCAGAAAAACAGCACTACCACGTTCAAGTCCAATTAGTATCAATAAAGAAAAACAAACTGACAAAGCAGTTGGACAAATACAAATTGTTTTAATTTCATAACCTTGTACAAAGGTGATCAGCACTTCACGGAGACACAAGGCAGAACAACAAAACTCCAACCAGTTTTGCTATAGTGTCATCAGGGAGTGAAAGACTAGCACAACATAGCCCATGATTAAGTTCACATTTTTAAAATGACAGTGCTTGTAAAATGTGCAACATTTGAAAAAAAAACTAAAGTGTACAATTCACACCTGAACCATTTCAAAAAAATGTGCACACTGTGCTCATTAAACAGTACTAAAGGGACAATAAAAAAAAACACTGCAATAGCAGTGGGTGCAAAAATACTTTACACAATCATAAGCTGCTAGCCACACTCAATATATTGGTGGCCCAAAAAAACAGAATTTGCACAAACAAGACAATGGTAAAAGTAGTCATGGATAATAAATATCTGTGAAAAGGATTGCAATACATATTTGTTAAAAAACCATGTCACAACAATGCACAGATACCAACCCACAACTAAGTATCAGTCCCAAGGCAAAAGCAAGCAAAACAAGAGGGATACAGTATCACAACAATATAGCACACAGTTCACTGAAATAAATACTGCCAGTGGAGGATGGACTGGTTTAAGGAATGGGGGGGGGGGGAGAAGTAAACAATATGTAGCCCAAGATGAGCAAGCATAATCAACACTACATGCAAAATGCTCCCATTTTTACAAAATTAGAAATAGACAGTGGTTCAAATAAATTAATAAGGAACAAAGTATAGTAGCATGACTGGGGGACCAATGCCGTGTACAGAAAAAGTCAAATTTTTTGGAAACTTTTACAAGTGGATGAAAGTTATACCGTAGTAAATTATTTCACACTCAAGCCACCATTTGAGTACAGAAATGCTTTTGTATGTCTGTCTTGAATTGTGCAGTATGCCCTCTGGTACTTGTCTCATTTTTACATACCATGTTAAGGTTATTTTGCATTACTGGTCCTTACTAATATACAATAGCAAGAGATCCCCTTTTATTCATCTGTTCTCTATAGTGAGCAGCCCAATTTACTTTAAAGCAGCAGTACCTGATAATGGTGAAACATTTTACATATACCTTTTTCTAGTTCTATTTTAGATTGTCCCTTACATCCTGACTTATATTATACCCTTCTTTCCCTATTTTGCGTCTGCTTTAGCACAATTTTTCACATTTGAAATAATAGGAGCACTCCTTTAAATATGGCTTGAACCAGGTTATCATCAGTATTCTCAGCTGTTTCTACACACCAGTTGTCCCATAAAGTCAGGAAGCAGTGTCTGCCACAAGCAAATTCACAACAGTCGAAAGAAAAGTGATCTTAAATGATGGGTGCTCAAAACAGCATAAAAAGGGAGTGCTCCTTTTATTATTTCAACTGTGAAAAAAGCGGTAAAGCAGACTCAGAATGTGGAAAAAAGGGTAGCATAGAAGTCAGGAGACAGGTGGCAATTTAAAATAAAATAAAAAGTATAGGTCAAAAGGTTGACTGCTGTGATTCACTGCTGCTTTAACCTGTCCTCCAAGCTCATACATCCCAATCCTCATATCATCGTGGCATCCCTTCTCTGAACTCTTAACAACAGCTATATCACCTTTCTGATGAGGTGCTCAAAGTCGACATTCATAGTTTAACTGAGGTCTCACCAAGGACCTGTTCAATAGAACCCTTACTCTATTGTTTCTGAACACAAAATCCCTCCTAATACACCCCAGGATTCTATCAGCTCTAGTTACTGCTTCACTGCACTGGGTTGCATTACTTAGCTTGTTTTTTGTTAATACTACAAGGCCATTCATCTAGTTACTATTATTTTTTTGCCTAGGTACATTACTTTAAGTTTTTCGAAATATAATTTCATCCCCCAGTTGTGGGTCCATTTGCTAACTGCGGCTAATCCAGTCTGTCACGATTTTGATTGTATTTTGTTCTCTACTGTACCGCCCAGCTTTGAATCTTCTGCAGTTTTCTATAGCCAGTTTACAGTGTTCAATACTATATCCATGATAAATATACTGGATACAGTGGGGCTCAAAGCAGACCCTAGTGGCACTCCACTTCTCACCCTTCCCTCACTGGATCTGAAGTTATTCATGCTAACCCTCTGGGTCCTGTCAGTCAGACATGCATTAATCCAGTTAACTACAGGTAATGGTAAGCTTACATTTGCCAGTTCATTTTGTATTGCTTGGAGTGAGGCTATATCAAATGTCTTACTGGAATCCATCCAAGCAGACCACATCTATGTTTTCCTTCATCTAGGGTATTGCTCACCTATTCATAGAATACCAAAAGGTTTGCAATAAATGATCTACCTGCTTTGAAACCATACTGCTTTTATCAAGTGTTTTCTTTTTCCATGTACTCAGTTATTGCATCCTGTATCAGCTTTTCCATGATCTTACCCAAATCTGATATCAGTCTGGTTGGACTGTCATTTGAAGGTGATGCTCTACTACCTTTCTTGAATATTGGAACTACTGTAGCTGTGGTCCAGTCCTTAGGGATGTCCCCTGTTTTGATTGACAGCTTTAATATATGAGTGAGGAGGTTTAACTATTTTGGCAAGAAGTTTTATTAGCTTTAGTGCTATATTATTTGGCCCTTCTGATTTATTGACTTAAAGGGAAACATTCATGTACGGTGGTTCACACAGTTTGAAATCTCATGAAAAGCTCTTTCAAATGAGATTTTGGGCTCACCTGTAGCTGGAAGCAGTCTACAGACATAGATAACTGAGTCTGTTAAATACTATTATACAATGGCAAGAAAGAATCCTGGTCTCTGATTGGTCAGTCTGGGACTGAACCCGTGATGTATCCCAGCACATCACGGCTCTAGTCTCAGCACTGTGAAATAATATGGATGAGCATTTGGATACTCTCTTGTTTTGCATCTCCTCTTAAGAAACTAAAATATTTTTCCACACTAATAAAAACATTCTTTCAAATTATTTTTTTTATTTTATATATAACAACGGCTATTGTAAATTGCAATAATGCCTTCCAGGGTGTGTGTCGTTTGGGATAACGTCACGCCTCAGGAATTGGACGCACTCGGCCTCAAGCCTCGTGCCCAACCACCTGAGGCATGACATTATCCCAGCATGACACACACCCTGTTGGGCATTATTGGTTAAATATTACAATGCAGCCGTATTTAGAAACTTGTGATGTCACTGATGACAAGCTGTGCTTGCCTCAATGTAGTTAGCCAGACAACTTGTTCTTCGATAACATTGCAATTCTTTAGTAATGACTGCAATGTAGTGTCAATACTGAACAAGCTCATACTAACATACTATTTGCCAGCAGATTAGGCCTTACAGTCTATCGAGTCTGCTCGAACATTAGATCCTTAGTTGGGTGCCGAGACCCTCCCATCCCTTGTGCTCCAGAAACCCGTATCATCCATCCCCACCCCCCTGGGACAGGCCATCATCTGATATGTCCACTTTCTGTGTCTGTCCCACCCTCTCTTGAAGCCCTCCACTGTGGATCTCTGAACCAGCTCACCAGGCAGTGCATTCCAAGGGTCCACCACCCTCTCAGTGAAAAACATCCTCCTCTTTTCCCCCCTCACCCTTACACCTTCCAACTTCAAACCATGCCCTCTGGTGATACCTCCCTGCTTTAGTCTAAAGATCCCCTCCATGTTTACCCTATTTATTCCCTTAAGGTACCTGAAGACCTCAATCATGTCCCCTGTCTCTCTCTCTCCTCCAATGAAAACAGGCAGAGCTCCTTAAGTCTGTCCTCATCGTCAAATCCCTAGCCCTCGTATCATCTTTGTTGCCCTCCCTCTGTACCCTCTCCAGGAGCTGGATGTCCTTTTCAAGTGTGGTCTCAGTACTGTACACAGTACTCAAGGTGTGGTCTAACCAGTCCATTGTACAGCGGCAGAATCACTTCCTTGCTCCTAGAGGTGATCCCCTTATGATGCATCCCAACATCCTGTTTGCCTTGCTAGCCGCCTCCTGCACTGCTCAGAGTTATTCATACATGCATCCACCATGACCCCTAGGTCTTTTTCCCCTATTGAGGCCTCCAGCGCTTCCCTCCCTCCCAGGGTGTACCTGTGTTTAGGGTTTCCCGACCAAGATGCAACACCTTGCACTTGGTGATATTGAAATTTAATTTCCATGTGTGAGCCCAGCTTTCCAGGGTGTCCAGGTCCCAACCAACCTCCCTCTTCTCCCTCAACTACTGCTCCCATCTTGGTGTCATCCGTGAAGAGACTCATTTCACACCCTATACCCTCCCTGATGTCCGATATGTATGCATTAAACAGGATCGGACCCAGGACTGAGCCCTGCGGTACCCCACTACCAACCTCTTTAGGGTTCGAGGGCTCCCCACAGACCACTACTCTCTGAGTACGTCCAGCTAGCCAGTTTTCAATCCATCTGACCATCAAAGGGCCTACTCCTAACCCCATCAGTTTCTCCACCAGACCATTGTGGGGACAGAGTCAAACCTTGCTGAAGTCCAAGAATAATACATCCACAGGCTTACCCCTGTCCAGTTCTGATGTTACCCATTCATAGAACTCCACAAGGTTGGTTTGACATGATCTACCTGGCACAAACCCACGTTGCTAACTATCCAGACCTTCCACCTCCTCCAAGTACACCCCCAATTGTTCCTTTAGTATACTCTCCATTAATTTTCCCACCACCGAGGTCAAACTGATGGGTCTGTAGTTACCTGGTACTTCCCTCGACCCCCCTTTATGGATTTGTGACAGAAATGGGAAGGAAAGAGTTAATGGTTTGGATTCTGTAGATGCCTTATTTTTTTAGCAGTGTGGAAAAAATACACTGAGGCTGAAATCCTCCAGCAGCAACCAGCTTGTGGAATTCCTAGCTGCTAGATAAGAGCTGGGTCATAAATCTCGAGTGGACATCTCCAGACACACACAGACCTTGCAGACACGGACACAGGGCAGTTTGAATGGATTGGATCATTCAAATATAACCTTAAGGTGAAAGGGAATATAATTGGTCATCAATGGGTGTTCACTCTGATTGGGACAATTAAATACATACATGTTAGGTGGTTGGTGCATTTAAGGGAGAATAGGAATGACCTAGTCTCCATAGACTATATAAGCTTCTGTAAGACAGAGAACTCTCTCTCTTGCCCTGGAAGCTGTGAGGGAACATAAGCTTGGAACCTACCTGGTATGTCCGTGGGAGCTGGCAGTTAGAACAGGGTCCAGTGTCTCTTATAAGGACAGGGAAGGGTAAGTTTAGTGATAGTATGTTTCAGTAATAGCCTTCTTCTTTTGCCATCTGTTGTTTAAAACATTTGTTTACTTTTCCTGTATAAGTGTTATTCTCTTGTGTTGTAAATACATTTCCTGTAAATGCTCATTGCACTTTCTGTTAAGTAAAGCTATTTATTTGCTCAACAGTTGTGTCTCTGATGTCATTTTTCTAAGGTAAGATTTGGTTTTCCACTGGCTAGGGTAAACTCTGTGTAGCATCCGCCACCTGAAAGAGACACACTACCAGACTTTAACTTGTGCAATTGCACGTGTGATTATTCAAGTTTGTACACTTGAAAGAGGTGCCGGAAGGAAAGTCCGGCTGGTGGCAGCGAATACCTGAGGACACACACACCTCTCTAAAAGCTGTTTCAGCCCAGAGAGAGAGGTGGGTTGTCACAGGATTGGTACCACATGTGCCTCTCGCCAATCCCTAGGTACCCTCCCTGTCTCAAGTGACCTGCTGAAAAGCTCTGCCAGGGGTGCAGCCAGTATGTCCGCCAATTCCTATAGTACTCTCGGATGAATGCCATCCGCCCAGGAGATTTGTCTTTCTTTAGGGCCTTGAGGGCTAACCACACCCTTTGCGGAGATAGCATCATCCATCCCTCCACCTTACTGGCCTTTTATCCTTACCCAGATGTGACACCCCTGGGGTGCCTCTCCTCCCTCTTGCTCCATTTCTGTTGCTCCCCTGATCCCACTTACTGACGTTTCATCCCCTTAATTGCCTTGCTTTGTAGATATCCCATCCCCTCCTAGTGAACACAGAGGCAAAGTACTGTTAAATACCTCTGCCTGGTCCCTCGCCTCTTCCACCCACCCTCCTTCTGATCTCAATCTGCTGAGATGGCCCTTAGTTTTTCTCCGCTCCCCAATGTACCGGAAGAACCCCTTTTCCCCTCCATGTATCCCCTGTCCCAGCCGCTGCTCTTTACTGGACTTTGCTCCCCTCACCATAGGAGTGACTTTTCTAGATGCAAGCTGGTACATTTCCTTATCCCTATCCCTTCTTGTTGTTTTATATTTTTTGTAGGCCGCCTTCTTTTCTCTGACTGCTACCTGTACCTCACTGGACCACCAGCATGGTTTATGTGACCTTGCTCCCCTACGTTTCAACTTAGCGCAGATCCTGACTGCCTCATGAAGTCCTTGTTTTATGACCTCCCATCTCATTTCCACACTTGTCATTGAGGTAATCCCCTTCAAGTGATCCTTGAGAATATTTCCCATGCCCATAAAGTCTGCCCCCCTGAAGTCCACTGCCAGTGTCCTAGATCTCACCCCCCCATGCTTATTTGAAACCAGACAGTATTGTGGTCACTCCCAGTCAGGGGGTCTTGTGCAGCCATGTCCCTTACCAGATCCCCATCTGCCAGAACCACATCCAGGACATGCCCCTCCCTTGTGGGCTCCATCACATGCTGTGTTAAGAACACATCCTGGAAGCCATCCAGCAGCCTCTGCTCCTTGGCCACCTTAGAGGACATGGTTCCCCAGTTTGTACCTGGCATATTAAGGTCCCCATCAACACCACTCCTTCCCTTTTGGTCACACTGGGCAATGATGTTGTCCAGCAAACCATCCTCTAGAACATCACTCATCCCGGGGGCCTATGCTACACCAGCTTGACCTTATCTCCTGCTAGGGATCGTAGGTGACCCATAAGGCCTCCATGTTTCCTCTGCCTCTTCTACCATAGCAATTTCTATGTCATCTCTAATGAACATAGCCACTCCACCCCTCTGCCCTCCTTTCTATCCTTCCTAAGCATAGTGTACCCCGTCGTTTAGGTCCCAGTCATGGTTTTGTTGTACGTTTCGTGACCGCTGCCACATCCACCCCCTTGAACAGCATGGCCTGGAACTCAGCAACTTGTTCCCAGCTCCTGGCATTTACTAACCTGTCCACCTTATCCCTGATCCTCTTTGTCGAACCCCACCCAGATTCCTTTACTTCCATCATCCCTCTGCTCCTCCTGAAACCTCCACCCCAATCTGTTTCCCCACCCCTTGGGCTTGAAGGCTACTCCCTCATCTGGAGGAGAGGGCTTCTGGTCAGCCCCTCAGTCATCTATATCTCTGGAGTGCTTCCAGCTACACGTGAGCCCAATACCTCATTTGGGAAAAAACTTTTCATGGGTTTTCAAAATATGATGGCCACTGGGCATGAATGTGTCCTGTTAAAATATTGCTGAGTTTTTCCAATACTGTCTATTCATTATCACATAGTCAGATCCCTCTATGATTTAATGTTTGGCCCTGTTTATGTGTTGAGTTGTATTTATTAGTAAAGACATAGGAAACATTTTTTAAACTTGTGCTATATTTTTCTAATTGGAGACTTGGATTACCTAGTAGACGTCTTGCTGTTTGACAGTTTGCTTTAATGAGTTTATATTGTTATAAAACTGGTTTTCCCTTTTGTGTTTGCCAGTTTCTTTTCAAGCTTCCTTTGTATCTGATCTTATTTGACTTTTGAACTGTATTTGCATTGAATTTCTCTTTGTTTATTCATGGCTATGAGTGATTTTGTATTCTTTGCAACTCTAAAGGACTTCTTTGCATTTATTAATCTATCTATATTTATGGTTCGTCATGGTGGTTTTTACACTTGTTGTTGTAAGCTAAATTGTGTGGTACATATCTGCCCTTCATTTTAATTACTTTGGCCCACATTTTCAGAGGAGATGCACGGCACAAAGGAGAGATGCGTCACACATCCCAAAAAATGCGCGGAACCGTGATATTCAAAGGGAGAGATGCATCGTGCATCTTTGGATGCACCATCACACAGAAATAATGTATGCATCACAAATAAAGGGTGCATTCCCACAAATATGCTGCACATCCCTATATGTAGCCAGAATGTGTGGTGCATCTGCCATGAATCTCAGAAATGAGCCACCCAAAGTTAAGCATACAAAAAGATGGCCTAAATCAGCCAGCTACCCACAGGCAGGCCACAGAACTGCAGGCAGGCCATCCAGAGGCATCTCTTGGAGGTGCACCAGAATGTACTCCAGGCACCCACACACTGCTGTTTAGCCAGGATGGGTGTACCCAGAGCCACAGGTGCCATGTCACCACTGACACCATCCAGAAGGCAACACCCCACACTGCACCCTGGACATAGACACCCAGCAGCCACATGCCAGTGCTGACTGGTGCCCCTTCACACACCAGTGGAACAGACAGCCAGAATGCAGCAAATACCCCGGAGGCCATGGCCTGCACCCATGCAGTCTGCAGGGTGCCACTTGGTGGTAGCATGCATCCAGGGTGCCAGATGGGGCAATGGTGCCCAGGTAGCCTGGTGGACAGGTGGCAGCCTGGCACAGGCCAGGGACTGATCTGTGGTATACACCCATGCTGGTACACCATAGGTGCACACAAGTGGGACCCACTCACTCTGATACCTGGTCACTCTCTGTATACCACCATGCCTTACAGTCATCACCATGTTCCTCTCATATAGGGGGGCACACTGCAGGTGACTGTACGCTGCATATGGAGCTGGTGTATCACAAGCATGTGGTATACTGATCAGACTGTGTCACCCTATGCCCTCCCCTGTTGCATGCCTAGGTGGGCCCCTGTGGCCACTGTCCAGGTGGGCCCCCTTTACCCCAGTCCAACCCTGTATATGGCTCTGGGTAATAGCACTGTACCCAGGCCAATGCAGTCCACCCATCTACACACCAACAGTCCTTCACACCTACCTGATAGGCTACAGAACCTTCTGTTCACCTTTGTGGAGTGGTGGGGCTGCCCTGTAAAGCTAGAACTGAGCATGCCCGGGGTATTCAAATGACTTGAAAACATTCCAGTAATTAGCTGCACATGTGGGAGATGGGCTTGGAATGTGCAATGAGGTCACTTGCATACCCTGGCTGAATATTGTAACTTTGTGCACTGAGCAGTGGCTTTGCATCGTGCATTTCCCCATGCTCTGCATAGGGCTCAGGTCACCTGCTGCGCCGCACATCCCCCTCTGTGCAATCGCACCTCTTCAGGATATTCAGCTGGACATGAAGGGGTGCATCTCATGGTGCATCTGCTGAATATCTCATTATTTGGGGCTGGCGCATCTCAGATGTGTGGTGCAGGCACCTTCGTGATTTTCCGGGGGACTTTTTAATATGGAGGCCTCTAACTTTAAACGTCCAGGCTGTTTCTACATTCTCATACTCCTTATCACCCATTCAGTTCCAAGATCCACAGTCATGGTTCATGTTATCCATTTTCCCTTTACTGGAATCATACCAGATTGTGGATCTCTTTGAAGCATGATTTCTTTAAATTTTTTTATTTTAAAGTACACCCTGCTATGGTCAATAGGAATGATGTGCTCTTCCACCAAACAATTTTACATTTGTTCTTCACTGTTGAAAAGGACCAAATCATAACTGTCCCGAAATCGCCCTCCCCGGTTCTAAGTTCAACATAATGAGATAAGATATATTTATTGATACTAGTGATGAATTCTTGCTCCTTCTGGGTGTCCCTGTTTGATTTCTCCTGCCAATACTGGGGTACTTGAACTCTTCTATAATAATTATGTTCCACATTTCCATTACTTATGTTATTTCTGCCAATATTTCAGCACTGAGGATGTGGCTTACATCTGGTGGTATAAAACAAACACCTACTGTATTACCTCCTAATATCCTCTAGATAAATTGGATGCTTTATGTATATAAATTTGTTTTGAGAAAATTACCCCCATATTTGCTGGGATCAGTTATTATTAAAGAACATAATAGATATTCTCTTAGATCAGCTGATTATCCTCAATATTTCTTACCAAGATTTAAAACTAGATTTGGTAGCTATAGGTTAGTAGTTGCAGTCCCAATGACCTGGTTATCTATCCAAAGAAAATTAAAATTGACAATTATTATTACATTTTTGCACTTTAAATGATTGCTTGTTAGATTTATGACATATGAATGTAGATACTTTTAAGTGACTCATAACTGCATAATTCTGTGAATCTATGTAACTGAATATGTCTTTGTATTTGTGTCTTTATGTATGTGTGTTTTTTTTGTGTTTTGTACTGATGGATGCAATTGTAAACAAGAGATTTTCTCTGAATTTTGCTCTCCAATAAATTGATTGATTGATTGACCTATAAGGTTTCTTCAGAAAAAAAAGGTAATTCCACTGAGTATAAAATATCAAGAAATAAGGTGGTTCCAAACAGCCTGCTAGGATGACTGATATAAACCTGTTCGATACAACTCATGCACCAGTCAGGCTACACCTTAACAAGGAGGGGATGAGAGTGCCAGAGGTCAGCTTCAATGAATATATCTGCAGGAAACTTAATTTAAACTGATGGGGGCAGCAGGGGTCTTACTACCTTTTGTTACTTGGAGGAGGAGGCCATTAAACACCCCCACCAATTAGGATAGGAGGAGGAAGGGAGAGACAGGGGGCAAGATAGGAAGGGCAGCAGGGTGGGACAAGATATGGAGGACAGGGAGTCTAGAGATGAAGGAGGAACTCGAGTCAAGGTGGAAGGTGGTGTCTCTGAATGCAAGGAACCTGGGGAACAAAATGGCTGAGTTCATTCACTGATGGCAGAGAGGAAAGTAGACATGGCTGCCATCACAGAGACATGGGCCATGCCAAATCAATATTAGGACCTCTCTGTCCCAAGATACAAGCTATGTAGGAGGGATGGGGGGCTGGTAGATGGAGGAAGTGGCTCTGTATGTGATGTAAGGAATCGCCTATACTAGAGAGAAGGAGACAGCTGGAAGGACAGAGTTATTGTGGGTACAAGTGCAGTCATCAAAAGGTAAAAAGCTAAGGGTAGAATTGGTGTACAGGCCATTAAACTAGGATGAGGATTTGGACAGGAATCTGGGGTCCAACATTATGGAGATGGACAGCAAGAGGGAGGTAGTGATTGTGGGGGAATTTGATCTACCTGGGGTAGGTTGGAAGATCCCTGATACCACCTGTACCAGGACTCAGGTGCTGCTGGAGGCATTCCAGAGTGGGTTTCTGACATAATGTGTCCTAGAACCCACCAGGGAGAGGGCTATACTGGACTTGGTTCTGACTCATGGTGCACATGTCCAGGAGGTGTGGTTAGAAGCACCACTGGCAGAAAGTAACCATTGCAATGGGTGGTCTCACCAGGACATGAGCAAGGAGAAGATCTGAGCAATAAAGGGGGTGTAGTCTTCAGGAGGGAAGACTACTGAAAGATGGGAAGAATTCTAGAAGGGCACCTTGCTGGGATTAGGAAAGAAATGGAGGTAGATCAGAAATGGACCATTATCAAGGAAGTGCTGTTGGCAGCCATTAATGAGTGTACCAAGATGAAGAGCAAAAACTCCAGAGCCAAGAAGACCAGCTGGTTTGACAGGGAGGTAGCCCAGGCAGTAAAGAATAAAAGGACAGCCTTCAGAAAGTATAAGTGTACCCAGAGGGACCAGGACAGGGAGGAGTACAGCAATGAAGAACAGGAGGTGACCAAAGCCGTACAACTGGCTAAGGCCAATGAGGAACTGCAGCTGGCAGAGGGGGTGAAAATGGGAGAGATGGCCTTCTTCCACTAAATCAGGGAGAACAGTGATATCAAGCATGGAATAGCAGGGCTAAAAAAGAAAGATGGCCGTGTGCAGGGTAGTGTGGAAAAGGCAGAAATACCTAAGAAGTACTTCTGTTCTGTCTTTAATGAAAGAGAAGGATGGCTCGATACCCCAGGGGAGGTAACAGGAGGGGAGGAGTCACAGATGGGGGGATTGAAATTGATAGGATGAGAAAAGGAATAAAGGCCCTGAAGGTGGATAAGTCCCCAGGATCAGACAGCATACACCTGAGGTTTCTGGTGAGTTAGTGGCTGTGCTGGTGGGTCCCTTGACAGATCTGCTTAACACCTCTCTAGAGACAGGAGTGGTACCCCTGAACTGGAGGACAGCACATGTAGAGCTGCTTCACAACTATGGGCCAAGGGACATCCCTGGTAATTATGAGCTGGTAAGTCTGATCTATAGAGGGGAAGCTTATGGAAACAATACTAAGGAAAGTCTGATAAACTTTCTGGATGAAAATGGGTTCAGCAGGGCCCCATAGGGCTCAGTGCTCAGCCCGGTGTTATTCAACATCTTCGTTAGTGACATTGCAGAAAAGGCAAAAGGCAAAATATGCCTAATTGAAAGTAGACAGGCAGTCAGGCACTAGGGAAAGCTGTGCCATTGCCGAATGGGGTGGCCAGCCTAAAATGTAATGTGCAAAAAATCACGTAGTGGCACTCGAAGGAAAAAGACAACACCTAGCTTGGTAAATATCTTGAATGCTTTATTATGAGCCCTTACAACATGCAGCCAAACAGGAAAGAGATGTCCCTGTGCTTCGACCACATGGGTCTTCCTCGGGGGGCATAACCAAAGACAAACGTAATCTAATAAAGAGAACCCTTTAAGGGCATCAATCTAATAACACTTTGAGCAAATCATCAGAAAAAAGGAAAGCATTAATAACGGAAACGCGAATGGTAACAAAACATCTAATAAATGCATTTGCTGACAAATTGAAAACCAGCAAGATAATGGGGGGAGGGGGGACTGAGTGAGGAAGCTAAAGACTTAATGTTTAGGAGTACTATAACCATCATGGTAACATACAAATATGATGCGAACAAAAGGAGGGTTGGGTTGGAAAGGAGAAAAATTCCTTAATTATTATTAATAATTTCTCATTTTTTTGTTTTGTTATGAAACCATGATGGTCCACCTCACAAGAGCAAATTAATATTTAAGCCAAAGACAATGAATAATGGGTAAGGGGAAGGGGACAGAGGGGGAGGGAAGGGAAGGGTTGAGGGGGTTGGGGATTGGAAAAGGGAGAAGGGAAGTTGAAGCAAGGGAAGCAGTACTAACAGGGTGAGAAAGACACAATTTTCTGTAGAAATAATGTATAGACTAATGGCTGGGCAGGTGGTTATGAGAATTTTACACACACATGTGGTATGAGATGCCACATAAACCCTGAGAGTGACGCTCGAGGGGTTTGTAAAGGCATCCCACACTGAGGGTGTGTGTAAAATTTGATTTTTACATACCTATCCAGCCTTTATAGTATTTTATATAATTGCTGGGGAGTGATTGTTTGCCACAGCAATTATATAAAATAAAGAGACATGTCCGTGGAGCCGTGTACTTGTTGGGTTTCAGTGCTGTCTGAGATCAGAAGTGGCAGACAAAAGAAAATGTTTCTCTTTTTTTTTTTTTTAGTTAGCCAAAAAGTTAAAGCTGCCCAGCCTTCCTTCCAAGACAGTGTGAATATAACTTACCGCCAATAAATGGGATTGGCGGTGAAGTCTCTGGTGCTCAGGAATAGTGAAGAGTAAGAGAAGAGCGTCGGCTGGCACACGTGTAGACCGAGGGAAACCTGGTGTGTGTTTGCCATTATAACCTGCAGGTTATAAATGCGAATTATAACCTGGTTTCCCTAAGGGAAAAAATGCTAGCTAGCTATTATTAACTAATTAATGCAGAACAATACTACACAATGCCAATGCATGAAAATACAATATGTAACATATTGAGGTCTATAAACCATTTACAATTATATAACAAAAACTGTGATGGTCTAATTCCCCCCAAAATGTGAAGGAGACAGGAAATGAGTAATAATGAAATCTAGGAGGAAGAAGAATAAAAGAGAACATTAGTCGTAAAAATTAATTACAGAATCATACCCAATTTTACACTAGCACAATAATGCATAAAAGTCAGACATTACAAATAAAGTGGTAGAGTCTTAATTTAACCCCAGTGGTTGAAAGATGTTAATAATTACAATCCACCTTGTTTCCTTCTGTAAAAAGATTTTAGTATGATCTCCCCCACAAGGCCTTCATCTGGAAATCTTTGTGAGCCATTCTTGGATATCATGTTCAGTGTTTGTAGTGTTGTTACACCTCGTTGCTTTTAATTGTTTTGATGTAATTAACTATTCACTGTACTCTGTATGCTTACGACTGATGATGTTTTGCCTCAATTTCTGCACCTTTTTAATCTCATGGGTCACACCTGAATATAGGAATACATTTATCTAGAGTGCTTTCCAGGTCAATAAAGACTAAATAAATAAATACCACATGATGGTCTCTGAAAGCAGCTGGGAGGGTGCCCGTAAAGACAATGCATTGTGGGTTGGGATAATAACCACTCAATAAGGGAGTGGTTGGAGGAGTGCTAGTTGATATGGGTGGTCTCAGAGATTAGATGAATGAGTCCGGGGGATTTAATTGCATGGATGATATTTTTAGTTGGGGGAAGGGAGAGGCAATTTGTTTAGGGCCACAAGGATCAGGAGCTTATCAGGAACAGAGGAGGAGGAGAGGGAACAGAGAATTCCAGGAATGGAGTCAGTCTGGGCTTCAGGAGCAGTGTAGAAACCACCAATGAAAAGGTAAAGAGGCAGAGGAGGATTGCCTACACAGGATAAGGTCATGGGAGAAGGAACAGCAGACTGTGAATGAGATGCAACGACCCATGTTTCCTGTATTTTGAGAGTCAATGTCCCACATTTAAGTGACAAAAGGTTGACAGGTATGCTACAAACATATACACACAAGCACACACACACACACACACACACACACACACACACACACACTGTGTTAAAACAGTCCCATAAAGACATATAGATCCTCAGAAGAAATGGTCTGTTAAATTGTAATCCCCTAATCCCACTGCAACCCAATGTCTTCTGTTTATCCACAGGGCTAGGTGCAGTGTGACCAGACAGAGGGCTGGCTTCACCATGCTCTGATATATTTAACACTGGTGAAATTAAAGGGACTGTCAGCACTTTAGACAGAACCTCTCAATTTAGCCATTAGCCAGGAAGTGTAGGGCAGATACATTGTATACTTTTCCATGTAGATTTAGTGCTAGTGGGAAGGGAGCAACTTTCAGCAACAGCGACTGCAGTCTTCTGTGTATCCAGAATGCAGGTGCAGTGTATAGTATCAAATTACAAGACAGTCATGCTGTGAGATATGACCATGTGGGGTCCCAGAGTTGCCATCTCCAGAAACATGCAAATGAAGAAAACCACAGACATAACTCCACAGAGAACAGACCGTTGAAGGGATTCAAGCTTTTTTTATGAGTAGCTGCAGTGGTCAGTGAAAGGTGAACATAGCAGCTCTGGCACTTTAAGCTACTACAAGCTCTTCATCAGGGGGTGGAGTCTAGATGGTTACCAATAAAAGCAGAAACAACAAATTTGTAGTGATAGCCTTCATCAACTATCTCTTTATGAATATGACATCTATAGTACTTTACAAAAACTGAAGATTATCTCAAATCAATGTTGTATACTCTCAGCACCCAAATATTCACTAAATCGTGTGATCATGTACCTTGAAAATTCTATATAGAATCTGTGGTACCCTGACGAAGTGATACAAGTTAGGAAACAATGGATAAATACACAAATCTGTCATCTTTTCATATAGATGGTTAGGGAATTCAAGTTATCTTGGGACAGGCATTGTGGGATACTGACACAAAAAAGTATATCCTAGGGGGTAGTTAAACAAGCAAACACATGGGCAGACTAGGTAGATCAAGTGATCCTCATCTGCCATCACATTCTTCTGTTCTTATGTTCTTATAAATGAACAGTTCTACTAGAAACTACCGTTGTTTGGTGAGTGGGTCTTTTACTCTATCTGAACAGCACTTGAGAGGGTGTCCAGGGCGGTATACTGTGATAAGGGCATCCGTTATTGAGTGTGTACAAAAAGGGCAACTCAGTAACGATGACTGCTCACGGGTTACTGGATGGGGGGAGCAAATACGACCATAGCGACATTGTGTCGCTATATGTACATGCATGCAGGGGAGTGAGTACGCTGTATGATGGATAGAAGGGAGGGAGGGTTGGGTGCATGTCGATATTTTTGTGCCGGTCCAGGATTTTTGTTTTTTGTTTTCACCCCAACATACACCCCTGGAGTTGAGAATCCTTTAGTAGGGGATAGGGGATACAACCCCCGGCCCGCATAAACAAAAAAACTATGTTTTTGGTGCCCTTTTAGTCTGCGCTGCCTGTGTACATTGCCGAAATTGATTTTCACGATGTTCATTTGCCCTAATTGTGATCGCTTTTCCACGATCGCCGTTATCACATGGAACCGTCTGGGGCAGACTTCTCCCTGTGTTCTGTCTTCATTTAGGGACAGTACAGCCACACTGGGATTCCTTACTTTTAGTTGTAATAAGATAAAAAGAAATGGTTCACCTTGTTTCATCATAGGACATTGCATAATACAACAGGATTCCCAAAACTAATTAATGATGCCTGTAAAAAAGAAAAATCTCTTAGATTCTATTGTAGTAGTGTATCTTCTGCCATACAAATATGAAACAACGTATAATCTTATTAGATATACTAATGATAATGGTCTAACTATCTTATATGGTTGATTGAGGGTAACCAGCAGGGGACTCCTACCCATCTAGCAGGTTCCATGGCCTCTGTCATTGATTATGCTGTAGGCACCTTTTTTAGATATTGAAAATACACTCATTTAAATATACCAACATGCACAGAAGGTGACAATCTCCCCTTAGTCCTGTCTAGAAAAGTGCTGGCTAATGAGCTTGTACTACACACTTTGCATCATTATGAACTTTTAATGTAAAAGTTGTAAATGTCAAACGTTTGTTGGGATTTCAACCAGCACAAGATATTATATGACTTATTACATACACCAGCTCCCTTAGAACTAAATGACATCATAATATTAGAAAACTTAGTAGAGAACAAATATGATCTTCTACTAAAGGCCTTTCTGGCCTTGATGCCAGTAATCTACAAATACAGAGAGAGGTGAAAGGTATTTCTTTCTGGTTTGGTAATGATCACCATGATGAAGAGAGAACCAGAAACGATTACTGCTCCACTGTCAGGCATATGGTGGTGCTCGCTCTAGGAGCAGCCTCAATATACAGTAGCAGATGCAAGAGAGAGAGAGAGATGCACTCACCCCCAGGCACACCAGCTATTGCACTACAGTGGAGCCCAGCAAGAATGCAATGCAGAGTCAATGTTTCCTGAATGGAAAAAGGGGTTAAAACCCCAATTGCCATGCCCTTGTTTCCTGCAGAAACTCTGCTGCACAATTCTGCAGAAATGGGTTGCATCCTGGTGGGTTCCACAGTATGTGCTAAAAAAATAGACATGCTTGCTCATTATATCCTCATACAAAAATTTTTTATTTATAGAAACATAGAATGTGTTAGCAGAAAAGGACAGGTAGGCCCATCTACTCGGCCCTATTACCACAGTTGTCCCTTCCTCTTCCCCTACCTCTATTTATTATACCAATGTTTCTCTCCCATGCATGTGTTTGAAGCTCCCTCCTGTCTTCACCACTACCACCTCTTCAGGAAGGTTGTTCTAGGTGTCCACCACCTTTTCTGTGAAGAAGTATTTCCTCATATCCCTCTTAAACTGCCAGCCCCCACACTTCACAGCATGCCACCATGTTCTGATGCTCTTCCTCTTGTGAAGGAGACTCACCTCCTGCACCTTGTTCACCCCTGTGAGGTACTTATAAGTCTCAATTATGTCCCCTCTCTCTCTCTCTCTGTCCTCTCTTCCAGGGAGTTCATGCTGAGCTCCCACAGCCTATTCTCATATGGTTTCTTACACAACCCCCACACTGTTTTAGCAGCCCTCCTCTGAACCGCTTCCACCCTGTTGCTGTTCTTTCAGAGGTGTGGAATCCAGAACTGGATATAGCACTCCAGGTGGGATCTCACAAGTGAGCAATACAGAGGCAACACCACCTCCCTTCTCCTGCTGGAGATTCCCCTTTGGCTCCTCGGCCCCCCCAGCCATCCTTTTTGTGTTTTCTAGTCCAACCTCCCTTTAGTCCCAGCTTACTGTAAGGTAAATTTTCTTAGACCTCCCTGGCAAACAGAAACATACCTGAGCAGCAGAGCTCAGCACACAAGTGTGACATCCCTGTGGCACATATGGCTTCTGCTTGACTCCCCCTCTGCTCAGTCTTATGTTCTATAGAAATCTTCTCCTCTACCATGGAACCTACAGTAGACCTGTAAGGGTCTCTAGCATCTCTTTGAGAAGGATCACACCCCAACAACTCTGGTCTCTTCTCCATCCAGATGGTAACACCCTATACGAGCGAGTATTATTGAGTGGCTCAATATGAGCCACTCAATAATACCACTCCCATGTAGAGCGAGTGAGGAAAAAGAGCACTGAATGGGTATAGCGAGTGAAGCACTGAGGGATATGCACTACACTTATGAGAAAGGGGTAAAAAGATTGAGTTGGCCAAGCCCTGTTGAGCTGGTCGTGTGGTGTGGTGGCTTGAGCCACTGCCCCTGATGCTTGTGGTGCCAGGTTTGGATCCCAGTACAGGTTGATATTTTGCTTCCAGTGGAGTTGCTCCCCCCCCTGGAGATTAGAATCCTTATTTTGGGGGGTGCGGGGTCTTGCCCCCCATGTTGGCGGGTGCGAGGGGGCAAGTTCTTTTTTTTTTCTTTCTCGTGATATAAGCGGCCGTCGCTATTTGCAACAGTCGGTGTTGTGCGGTTTGCCCTTTTGATGCCGGGCGTTGTTGTCTCATTTTATGTGATCAGCAGTCTTATGAATTTGCTGTTATCACATAAAACCATCTAGTCTTGTGGGACCATAAGGGACTCTTTAACTTCTGCACTCTTTCTTCTCCCTCCTAGAATGCATCTCATAGGGGTAAGCAACTCCTCTCCCTACCCATATGGTAGAGTGAGGCTAAGGGGTAAGCTCTCTTTTCTATTGTCTCTCTCAAACAGTAACTCTGGAGCTCAAAAACTGAACACACAGGCTCTCTGCCTCCTTCCTATATAGGCTGGGGGATAGGCAGCACATACTGTATGCTAATTAGTCCTAACAGCAAATGCAAAGACACAGAGCCTGTCAAGCAAGTGAGTCAGCGCCCTCATCACAGGCAACCTAATTCAGTGTCTAATATATATATTTTGCTGGCTGTTATTGCCTGTTTAAGCCATTTCTCTCAGTTATTTTAATTCTGCGGGTTGAAGTTGTATTTTTATTATACTGTTCATGTCTAGTATGTTTAATCAATTATATTTTTATATTGTACAGCATCCAGAGTCTCCAGGAATGGACACCTTATAAATAAAAGTTTACTTAGTTACTTTCTATTTTTGTCCTCTATCGAGCACAGTCTGTGGTTTTCTTCATTCAGGTGCTGCGTATGAAGGTTCACTGCAGGCTTTCCCTAATGCTGGCATGAATACAGTGCTGGTGAAAGGTAAAGGATGACATCACTGGAGACTAAACCCCTCTTTTGTTCACAGGCCAGGTACAGAGTGGTCAGTCAGTCCCATAGTGTTCAGACAGCAGTTACCAGGGAGGAGACTGAGCCACTGTTGATGGGAGTTGTTGACTAGCACTGCAATTACTGATGTTTTTGGCAGGAGTTTTAGCAAGTCTGAGATTATTGTGACTGGCAATGCTGCTGGTGGGGTTGCAGGCTAAGGCTAGCATTGTTATTAGCGTTGCTGGTGGAAATTATAGCTAGGGCTGGCATTATTATTAGTGTTGCTAGTAGAGATTATAGCTAGGGCTGGCATTGTTATTAGTGTTGCTGGTGGAGATTATAGCTAGGGCTGGCATTGTTATTAGTGTTGCTGGTGGAGATTATAGCTAGGGCTGGCATTGTTATTAGTGTTGCTGGTAGAGATTATAGCTAGGGCTGGCATTGTTATTAGTGTTGCTGGTGGAGATTATAGCTAGGGCTGGCATTGCTATTAGTGTTGCTGGTGGAGATTACAGCTCAGGCTGGCACTGTTATTAGTGTTGCTGGTGGAGATTATAGCTAGGGCTGGCATTGTTATTAGTGTTGCTGGTGGAGATTATAGCTAGGGCTGGCATTGTTATTAGTGTTGCTGGTGGAGATTATAGCTCAGGCTGGCATTGTTATTAGTGTTGCTGGTGGAGATTATAGCTAGGGCTGGCATTGTTATTAGTGTTGCTGGTGGAGATTATAGCTAGGGCTGGCATTGTTATTAGTGTTGCTGGTGGAGATTATAGCTCAGGCTGGCATTGTTATTAGTGTTGCTGGTGGAGATTATAGCTAGGGCTGGTATTGTTATTAGTGTTGCTGGTAGAGATTATAGCTAGGGTTGGCATTGTTATTAGTGTTGCTGGTGGAGATTACAGCTAGGCTGGGATTGCTGGGACTGGCAGTTTTGCTCAATGATGCAAACCCTCTTGATCACTCAGCCTACAAAAATAAGAAATAACAGGGAGGAGTCAGGTTCCCTTACACGTTGATCCCCAGATACAAGATAGAATACACGACGTCAACCCAGAAAATTGTTTAATGTAAAGCAAATTTACTAAAAGCAAGCCAATCTACTCTGACCTGCACTAGCTACTAATGTTTCACCTTAGGAAAAAGGCTTCTTTGGGGCAGCAGGTTCTAAGTTAGAGAAGCATAAATGTGGATTTACTGATGCTACATTCATACAATGTAATGTCTGTTTTACTGGGAAATCTTTCCTTTTTTTCTTCTGGTAAACCAGTGCGGCTCCCATGGCACCTTCTCTTGACTTGCACAAGACGCATCAATGAATCAGAATTTACACTGTTACTGAACATGTAGCTTCTCTGATTCAGAACCTGCTGCCTTGAGGAAGCCATTTTTAAGGTGACACATTGATGGCTACTGCAGGTCTGAGTGGATTAACTTATTTTCAATAAATTCATTTTCCGCTGAACTAATTGGCTATATTGTGTCAATACAGCATGTCCTATCTTGTTTCTCTGACAGTTTTGCTGTCTCTCTTGCTAGTGGGGGGGTGGGGTTACAATCCAGGTTGGGATTTCTGGAGCTGGCATTGCTGGCTGGCTATTACACATCAGCCACTAGCATCACCATAAAGAGACCAAGATTACAATAACAATATATAATCACATAGTTTAGGCAGCAAACACCTGCAAAACCCTACAATAGCTTGAGTCTGGTGGTGAAAAATATCTCTAAGCAAATTAGCTGGGACTTGAACTAGGGCTGCCAGAAATACCATTCTGTTGCACTACCCGCTGTGCCACCAAGGCAACTGTAAACCTGGGGCTCCCAGAAGTACCTTACTCTTTTTCTAACACACAGCCTTGTGCAACACAGATAATAATATTTATATTTACAAGGGTGCAGTGTGTTCTACTCAACCCTAAATATTTCTTCTACTCCTACATCTCCCATACCTACACACCCTCTTTTTTTATCCCCGGAATTTTTTTTTTTTCGCATTTTATTTACCCAAAATAGTTCAGTTGCAATGCAGCATTTCATTTTCAGTAGGGCTCTCTTTCTACCTATTTCTGTAGCTGGATGGACTGGAGAACTGAGTGGTTAGGTGATTTCCCCATGAGTATTTGGCTCTAGCAGGGTTTGAACCTATGATATCAAGTTTCCAAAGTTAGTGCTCTAACCACTAAGCCACATTGCTTCTTACATTGCCTGTATCCTCCACTTCCTGGATCACTCTTACATAGCACAATAACATAGTCATTTAAGATCAGAAGGGACTCTAGATCCATAATGTCTCCCCCCCTTTCATGAGCAGGGATGAAATAAACATGTTGTGCACACACCTACCAATTTAGAGGGATCCCCTGCCAATTGTACTACACAGGGTGGATGGTGATTCCCTTGATAAGAAGAAATTTTTCTGGGCTTATGCTGTCTTCATGTCCACTGCATCTACTAGTAGACTGTTCCAACCTCCCTTGCCCTCCAGTACAAAAGTCACAGAATGGTTCTTTTCCATCTCTTCTGAGCATAAACCTCGCTGCCATCATGCCAGACATATAACATACTGTTGGTAGCAACAATTGTGAGTTTCTGTCCCTCTAACTCCTGCACTGGGCCTTACCTTGCACTTGAAACTGTGTTATGCCTGCATCAACATACAGTGCCTTGTAACATGGAGAAGAGAAGGGGTTGTGCAGGATTGGTCAACTTGCATCAGCTGACCATACATTAATCCTCAATTAATGTATGGTTGTGTCCACCGACATTGTCCTCTCTTTCTCACAAGAACCTCTTACAGATGCAGTTGTACACTTCTTGTTTGACAGCCATCTGTTGGCCGGCCATGAATTGCAGGCTAAGACTCTTAGTATATAGTCTTAGTCTGCAACTCACGGACGGCCAACAGATGGCTGTCAAACAAGAATAGATATGCTTAAGTGAAATTTCTGATAGTTCCATTGTAAGTAGCTTGAAAACATCTATATGACAATGTAATGTGTGTTTTTCTTTTACTTAGTCTATTGACTCAGAAACACACACCCTTTCAGTAACTAGAGCAGCCAAAAAGAGTGGCCTTGTCAAAAATCGAATGCAAGCACACCAGACTGTTTAAAAAGTAACAATATACTATAGCAGCCTATTTCTAATACATTAAACTTAGTAGAAAAATGGAGATGATTTTGCAGTTTACAAAATGAAGTCAGATGAAATGAACAAAACATAGCATGCCAAATGTCATTTGGTTTCTGGAACAAATGCCTCAGCATGGCAGTGGGCCTTTACTAAGTCAAGGAATCTGTGGCTAGGCTGAGCAAAATTCCATCTTTTAACAGTTAGTAAACTATAAGGTGGCATCCTGTTGGATAGTTATGAGAAGTAGGCTATAATTACCTGTGGTTTATTTTAATCTAGCTGGTTTCTGCTGCAGAGCAGCTGAACAGAAATGGATTATGCTGTTAGCGACACACACTGGTACCTGTGATTCCAGCAGTATGTAACAGCTCAAATGTACTAACATCTCCCTTCTTTTTATTTTTCCCTACCCGTGAGGGCAACTACTGTACGACACAACTGACTAAAAGTGAGAGGTAGTAAGCCAGAAACTCTTTCTGTTGCAAGAATTTTCATATTCTTATTCTCCATTGTTTTCTGCGTGGTTCCCCCCGTTACCTAAGTAGTTTGAAAACATCTATATAGCTATGTAATGTTTTTTTTTCACTTGGTCTATTGGCTCAGAAACACATACCCTTTCAGTAACTACACAGTAATCTATGCCACATATGATTTTCCACATTGCGTGATTTTCAAGACTATCGCCATGTCTATTATTAAATTTAAAAAAAAAACTGCTTTAACAGTGGAACCTAAAAACCACAAAAGCACACACCTTGGACTAATCTCTATCAAACCTGAAAGTTTCAGGTTTCAAAGTCTCCTATTTTTTTTAGTTATCGGGTGGCAAAAAAAGGCTTAACATTTTCAAAAACTGAGGCTTTTGCATTTTTTTGCACCTCTGTAACTTTGCCTCCCCTGAACTGATCTATATGGAATTTACAGGATCAAGAGTTCCTGACAAAGAGGCTGTACTTTCTAAATTTCATGTAAATCAGAAACACACACCCTTTCAGTAACTACACAGTAATGTATACTACATATGATTTTCCAGATTGCCTCCATGTCTTTTATTAAATACTAAAAAAACACTACTTTAACAGTGGAACCTAAAAACCACAAAGGCACACACCTTGCACCAATATCTGTCAGCCAAGAAAGTTTCAGGTTTCAAAGTCTCCTATTTTTTTCAGTTATTAGGTGGCAAAAAAAGGCTTAAAAGACTTTTGCATTTTTTTGCACCTCTGTAACTTTGCCTCCCCGAACCGATCTACATGAAATTTACAGGATCAAGAGTTCCTGACACCGAGGCTGTGCTTTCTAAATTATGTGTAAATCAGTTGAAAGGGGGCAAAGTTATTAATGTGACAAGCTGGCTATAAATTTCACAGATAAAAAAGATATAAACCTCAGTGTACTACCATCTGTAGGTCAGCCAAGTGAATTGCAGCAACAACTATCAGATCTCAAATCTCCTCTGCATTTAAATATTTGCATTTCCCATAATGCACAGCAGCCAAATCCCAAACATCAAACGTAGCAGAAAAACGGAGATGATTCCACAGTTTACAAAGCTAAGTCAGTCAAAATGAGAACATATTCTGAAATGTTGATTACATCTGCATGTAATCAGTAATTGTTCACCATTGAAATCACAATATAAAAAAGTTAAGCATGTAGTTTCTCCACTCAGGTGCAACCCAGTTTCTTTCCCCCATGGTAGGAACCTTAATATCCTCCTGGACCCTCTGTAATTTTGCACTTTAAAATTACTTTTACGCAAATGTAACATGAGGAAGAGAAACATATAAAAAAAGCGCCAATCCCTTTCTCTTCTCCATATTCTCCATATTACAAGAGGATTAACCCCCTCCAGCATGTGGGTCTCTCAGGGATTAATGTGTGGTTGGAACCACTTGGCCTTTGGCCTTGCAGTCCAACCCCCCCCCCCAGTCATACATTAATCCCTGAGAGCCCACACTCTGTCATGGGTTAATCCTTACTTGTACATTGTACACAGTAGCTAGTCCTATTTACTGTATGCCTACATGTTTCCTTGTCATCAAAGGTTTTGCCTTAACAGGACATCATTATAAATAAGCTCTGCTCGGTAACTTTCATCCTGAATAATATTTAATTAAACTGAATTGAGTCCTCTGGGAGAAAAAGTGCATAAAAATGCTGTCCCTAAAGTTACCACTCCTGAGCTTCTAAGAGTATCCCAACAGCCTGCTGAAGAAGTAATGATTGAATGGGTAAAGAATGGATGAAAGGGCAGAGTACTGAGGAAGAGTTTAGATCTCTGAGGGGCAGGGGTCATTTCTAATATAGAAGGCTTATCAAGAAGAGATGACTTTCATCTCAAATAGGAGGGAACAAGTGCCTTGGGGCAGAAGTATGACAGCTACAGACATTTAAACTGGCTGAATGGAGGCTGGAAAAAGGGATCCCTTTGAAGGGGTGAATGTAAGGGACTTAACTAGTACCCCCCTATGAAGGGCCAGGAGGCACTTCAACTAGGGATTGCATAGGCAGGAAAAGGAACTGAAATGAGGGGCAGGAGGAAGATCAGAGGAAAGCAACAGAGAACAGTGGGAGCAGAGGGGAAGGAAGAGAGATACAGGTAAAAGATGGGGAATAGGAACTGAAAGAGGCATCAAAAAGGGGAGGTGGACGGTAGTATGCCTGAATGCCAAGAGCTTTGGAAATAAAATCAGTGAGTTCCAAACCAGACTAGACATACTGGCCGTAACAGAAATATAGACATCAGGAAATAACAAATGTGATCTGATTATCCTAGGTTACACAAAAGAAGAGGTAATCACTGGATGAGGAGGAGTCTCCTATGGCAAATCTATGATCATCATAATGAAATCAGAGACTGCAACTCCTATGTATATTTTTGTCTATAAACTTGTTATTAGTTATGATTGTGCCACCAATATCTCACTAACACCAATGTTTTGTGGATTGGTGGATTGTATCCACTTTATCAAAGTACGGTGGCCTTCATATTTAAAGCTGCTTCGGTAAATCCTCGCTATGAGGTTCAACTCCTTAAAAGGTGCTATGTGCTTGCCTCACCACTGACCCTTCTTAATCTTGTACCTTGGGGTTTACCCTTCCTGTAATGTACTCTCTGGCTCGGATGACAAGTCTGTCTTTGGTTATTGCCTGTTCAGGACAGATAGGGGTAAGGGCAAAAGGGGTACTGTAGCCCTTTACCTGAAGAAGGGAATATGAGGATGGATGTGGTCTATAGACCACGAGGACCAAAGGAGTGGGGATAGAGAACTGGTGGCAAGAATTAGGAAGGTAGTGACAAAATGGGAGGTGGTGGTTGTGGGTGACCTGAATATGTCAGACATTGACTGGGATATAACTAGAGGTGGGTGAAGTGGCCGAAATTCGCTCTGCAAAGCAATTCGCATTCAGTGGGGAATCCGCAAAGTACTCTGCAATGCGAAGCAGAGTACTTCATGTCAAGCTGTGGATCGCAAAGTCATTTATTTCAATGCACTTCACATTACTCTGCCTTCCCCAACCACTTCTGTGTCTATTTTTAGGCGAAGTGCATTGATTTCAATGTACTTCCCATCACTTTGCCTTGTTTTTGGGCTCCAAGGCGAATGTTGCATTGATTCATGGGATTACAGGTCACATGGGCTCTAGATTGTTCTGCACAGCCTCAGTTCTGTGTAGCGTTTGTGTAGTGATAGTTGGAGACAGTTTGTTGTCAGAGCTCTGTGATTCAAACCCTATAAAAGCTGTTAAAAAACATATTTTTGAGCCATTTTTTGGCTCAAAACATAGTACATCGATTGTAGGAAACCCTCCTGTACTCATACCATTGAGTGTTTATTGTTTGTGTGTGGATTTTGAATATTAGTTTTGAACATTCAGTCTGTGTACTGACAGACACTTGAAGTGTGCTTTTGGCGAGGGGCGTATCTGTGTGGTGTAGGTAGACTGACTGGGAGAAAAAGGCAGTCTTTTTGATTTGGTTATATTTTGGTTGTATAACTGTGTTAATGTACACACAGTAATATTTTAATTAATTTTTGTCATTTTTTTGCTGATTGTTGTGGTGCAGCAGTGCATAATTTCAGTGTGTTTAAAAGATTTGGTTACATTAATGAAGTTTTCAATTTGCTGCTCATTACTTGTAGTGTGTGTGTGAGTGTGTGTGACGTGTGCCATCAAATCAAACACATTTTATTGTGCCACACAGTAATTGCAGCAGTGTGAACTTGCTATCTACTGCACCTGCATGATTTTTTTGTACTGCTTTGTGGTATCTTTACTGGTAGTGGTCTCTTACTGCAATGCACTGCCCCCTCACCACCCACCCCAACCAGCAAAAGGTATTCTTTTCCTGATTTGGATTTGTGACTTGTGAGCACTGGTTAGGTGTTGTTGTGCCTTTGAGTCTGCATCTCTTGAGTGTGCAGTGCAATCATAATCTGTCTGTGCATTTGCAACTCTTTAGGGCCCAATCTCCAACTGTAACTTAAGTCACTGTTGTCTGTTTGGCTTCCCTTCAGAGTACTGGTGTGGTGCATATCTCTGCATGACCATTGTACTCATTAATGTATGTGTTTAAGTCAGGGCGATCATCAAGAGTCACTCATGACACAAATCATGTTTTTCATCTTCACGATCACGATTTACAATCATGAATCACAAAACTCTAAGTCTTTTTTGTTGTTAGTTGCATGTAAGCCTGTTTCATAGTACCTCTGGTCTTGGCTTCACCATTGTACTCATTAATATGAGTTTTCAAATTGGTTGTTTTGTGTGGTACAGGTCAGGGAAGTACAGCTGTAGGTATTCGCATTCATGTACAGTTTACTATCATTAGTCATGTCGCACCAACCAGACACTCATCATAACTCTGACTCCGAGACAAATCACATTCTTTATCTTCACGGTCACAGGTCACAATCATGAATCACAAAAGTGTAAGTTTTTTTTTGTTGTTAGTTGCATGTCAACCTGTTTCGCAGACTCTCGTGTCTCAGCTTCACCATTGTACTTGTTAATATTAGTTTTCAAGTCGGGTAGTTTTGTGTGGTACAGGTCAGGGAAGTACAGCCGTAGGTATTCATGTTCACTTACAGTTTATCATTAGTCATGTGATGTGTGTGGGCTGCTAATAGACTTCTCACTCCGCCTTAAAGTGAATTAAGGTGGAGTGAACAACACAAAGTCATAATTACACAGCAAAGTGGTGAATTGAGGCTTAAAAATGGGCACTTCACATAGCAGGATGTTGCTGCGAAGTGCCCACTTTGCGGCCACTTCGCAGACAGAATTTTACTTCACTGCATCTCTAGATATAGCAAAGAATGCCAGAAGTCAGGCACTGCTGGGCATAATACAGTACTGCTTCTTTTTGCAGTGGGTCAGGGAACCCACAAGACAGAATGCCATCCTTGATTTGGTGCTTTCCAGCTCAGGGGTGATGGAAGGGGTAGCAGTGAGGAAGCCACTGGGGTCTGCGGTTTGAATTAGTTATGCAAAGTTGTAGATGTTCATCAAAGGCTGCAGTCCTAGACCTTAGAAGAACAGACTTCAGCAAAATGAATGAATGGGTCAGGGAAAAACTGGTTGGGGTAGAGGGGGTCAATGTGTTATAGGAAAAATAGGATACACTAGAAAGGGTCATACTGGAGGTGACTGACTCATGTATGAGGGAAGTCATCAAGAGGAATAAATACAAGAGATCAATGTGCTTTCCCAAGTAGGTGGGGAATGCAATGAGAGCCAAAAGAATGGCCTTCAAGATAAACAAACAAAAACGAGAGGAGGAATGGGGGGAATATCAGGGAAAGTTAAAGGAGGCAATGGGGCAGGTCACAAAAGCTTGAGCAGACACAGAGCTGAGCATAGCTAAATGTATAAAAGAGGTGAAAAGGTTGTTTAGGTACACTAGAGAAAAAGAGAAAAGGGAGTATTGTTAGGTTATTTGAGGTGGAAGGTTAGTGGAAGATGTTGGGCAGAAAGCAAATGTATTGAACAATTACTTCTCCTTGCCATTCTCAATGAAGGGTGAGCAATCACTACCCGAAAGTGGTATAAAGACTTCCACAAGGGGTTCAAGACATGAATGTACAGAGTCACAGTTGACAGGATGAATGAGGAAGGGGCTTGCAGCCCTTAAGGTAGATAAGGCACGAGAACCGGACGATTTACACCTGAAGGTACTCAGAGAATTTGTTTCAAAACTGGCAGAGCCCATGGCAGAGCTGTTCAGATTCTCATTAGAGCCAGGTGTGGTGTTAGGGGACTGGAGGTCTGCAAATATGGTTCCATCTCATAAGGGGGGAGACAAGGAAAACCTAAGAAACTACAGGCTGATCAGTCTTACCTCCATTATAGGTAATCTGATGAAAACCTGGTTAAATAAAACACAGCCAGTTACCTAGAAGCTAATGGGTTGCAGTACTACAAGCAGCATGGATTCATGGTAGGTAGATCGTACCAGATCAACCTATTAGTATTTTTTGACTGAGTCACAAGGGGGTAGATAGAGGCAAGTGGTAGATTTTGTCTACTTCAATTTCAGTAAGGCCTTCAGTTCATTTCCAAACAGGAGGCTGCTGAGGAAGCTGGAAGATCTGGGGATGAGGAAAGAATTAGTAAGTTGGACAGAGAACTTGATTGGGGGGGGTGGTAGTAACTGAGATCAAGACAGAAGATAGGGGACCATAAGCAAGGTGTTGCAGGGGTCTGTCCTGGGACCTGGTCTGTTCAGTATGTTCATTAGTGATGTAAGAGAGGTTATCCAGGGCAAGATGTATCTCTTTGCAGATGGCACAAAATTATGCAGCAGACAGGACAGAAAGGAGGGGCGAAGGAAGTCAAAAAGGGATTTGGAGAAACTGAAGAGAGGGTCCAAATTATGGCAATTGATATTCAGTACCAAAAGTTCAAAGTGAAGCACACTGAGAAAAACAGCCCATGAGCAGAGTACTGGATGGAGGGGATTAGGTTGGTCACAACAATCGAGGAAAGGGAACTGGGGGTTATTACTAAAATCAGTGACACCCTCAAACAATCTGGTCAGAGTAACAAAGCATGCAGCAAAGAAACAAGAATGCTGGGATGCATTGGAAGAGGGTATGATAGTAGGAAGGCCCCCCGGTCCGAAAGTGACAGCAGGCTGTAAAAGATCACTTTACTTTTTGCCTCAGCCATTTACTTGGGTAGGGTGTATTGGGGACCATTATGTTTCTTGAGAATGAAAGCCCTCCCCGAGGATCACCCCACATCTGATTGGGCTTTCTCATAATTTCACTAACAAGAAGGCATCATGCTTCCAGAGCTGGTTGGGGATTGTAGCTCACCCCAGAATGACTGTTTTCCCTGTTCCTCAGATTGTACCAGATGGACTCTGGTATACTGTTTGCCCTGGATATTTTTCTTCATCCACAATCATAGGGGCCTACTATGGGGGGGGGGTCTGCAGGGCCAAGACCCCCCCCCCAAGAAACTGAAGCAGGGCTCTGCCCCCAAATAGAATTTTTAAAAAATGTTCAGGGACAGGAAGGACAGGCTCACAGGCATGATCCTTCCTTCCTTGTCTGGTTCTGGCTGACTCAATGCTTCACCCACCCACTTTGTTTTTGTGTTTTCTGTTGTTTTTTGTAATCAGATTAAGGTGTATAGTCTCAGTTGGAGTGCCTCCTCCCTCATCCGCCTGCAGAGTCAGAATGTTTTTTTATGACCAACTAAGCTGGCCCATGCAACAAAATATGATGGTTAGGAGGGCTAGCAAGCTACCTATCAGTCCCTGAATTTGGAAGTCTGTAATACCAGCAAACTGCTTGACTGACTGGTTGTAGTTCCAGGCTTGGACATGATGTGTGTTTTGTGTGGTGTCACTGTTCACTCCAAGGAGTCCAACCATGTGAGAGTTTGTGTTGCATGGCAGGACTGATTAGGGTTGCCACCTGTCCTGATTTCCGCAGGACTGTCCTGATTTGGGCAGCTGTGTCCTGCAAAAAAACATGAAAAATACTAAATGTCCTGACATTATAGTAGAAAAATTATTTTCTATCTTTCTTCTAAACGTTGCAGAAAACTATAATACCTTACCTAAAAGACCTTAAAATGATAAGAAACACTAGAAACAACTAAAAATCTACAAAATATAGTCTTAATTCTGATTATTTAGCAAAAACAAGTCTGATGCATTGGTTGAGGTTATACATTGTCCTGTGAAAAATCATGTTTCAGTAAGAAATGTCCTACTTTGGGCTTCCTAAAAGGTGGTAACCCTAGGACTGACTGTAGCACAATGAGTTGTCAATCCTTTGAGTGGAGTGGTCCAATTTCTCTTACTGACAGTCAGACAGTCGCAGACTCTTGTTGTGCTGTAGCACGCCTTCTTCTCTCACCTGAGTCAGTGATGCTCTCGGGCTTCCTCTCACTCACCTCTCAATTGGTCACATTGGATTGAGAGAGTCTGTGATGGTCCATCATAAGGTTTGCAGGACTCGAGTCACAGAGACTAGTCAGAGAGAACCAGGTAATCTTCATCTGCATGGTCTTGCTGTGCCCCAGACTACCACTTGTGTTTAAATGAGTCAGTAGGCTAGTCATGGCCATGCCTCGGTCACTACACTCTAGCAAGCAAAAATCACAATGAGCTGTGCTGGCAGACTTGGTAGTCTGAAACTGTGAGGGTGCTAATGACTCAGCGTCTGGCCCTGGGATAGCATATAGAATAGAAGGTTGGCTACCTAAAGGAGATTTGGACATCACGTAAGGACAGTGAAGTGCATTATGGTTGCTGGTGGTGCTGGAATGGACCCAAAAGAGTGAGGGAGTAACAGATGACCAGAGATACCTGGATGGGGTGTGTCAGAGCCTATGAGCTAAAGAGAGACCACACAGCAGTGTAGAGCAGACCACATTTATGAAACTTCATTCAAGAGGAACATGTAAGGCAGGGACGAAGGAAGGGGCTAAGTGGGTGAACTGAAAGCTTGCTAGGGAAGGGGAGAGGGAGGGAGGCTTAAAAACCTGGAATAGGGACACTCACCTCACATCATGTCTCTGTTTCTAAAGCAACTATTCGTCATTATGTAATGCCGGGGTGATAAACTACTAGTGTGGGTCTGTGGTGTTTTCCATATTCCCAACTTTTATTTTTAAATGTGCATTTTGATGCCTGTCACGTACAGTATAAAATGGTTGGAAGCTTAAGGGATGCCCAAGTCCTATGTGCATCTGGCCCACACAAGTGATACAAGTAGGCATGGGGCATGCTCCCCAACACAAGTGATACAGGTAGGAATGGGGCATGCTCCCCAACACAAGTGATACAGGTAGCAATGGGGCATGCTCCCCAACACAAGTAATACAGGTAGGCATGAGGCATGCTCCCCAAAACAAGTGATACAGGTAGCAATGGGGCATGCTCCCCAACACAAGTGATACAGGTAGCAATGGGGCATGCTCCCCAACACAAGTGATACAGGTAGCAATGGGGCATGCTCCCCAACACAAGTAATACAGGTAGGCATGAGGCATGCTCCCCAAAACAAGTGATACAGGTAGCAATGGGGCATGCTCCCCAGCACAAGTGATACAGGTAGGAATGGGGCATGCTCCCCCACACAAGTGATACAGGTAGCAATGGGGCATGCTCCCCAACACCAGTGATACAGGTAGGAATGGGGCATGCTCCCCAACACAAGTGATACAGGTAGGAATGGGGCATGCTCCCCCACACAAGTGATACAGGTAGCAATGGGGCATGCTCCCCAACACAAGTGATACAGGTAGCAATGGGGCATGCTCCCCAACACAAGTGATACAGGTAGCAATGGGGCATGCTCCCCAACACAAGTAATACAGGTAGGCATGAGGCATGCTCCCCAAAACAAGTGATACAGGCAGCAATGGGGCATGCTCCCCAGCACAAGTGATACAGGTAGGAATGGGGCATGCTCCCCAACACAAGTGATACAGGTAGGCATGGGGCATGCTCCCTAACACAAGTGATACAGGTAGCAATGGGGCATGCTCCCCAACACAAGTGATACAGGTAGGAATGGGGCATGCTCCCCCACACAAGTGATACAGGTAGGAATGGGGCATGCTCCCCAACACAAGTTTGCAATTGTTTTTTCTGGAGCTCCCCTCCCCCACCAGCATGAATGATCATCTGTGACCTGTACACCATGTGGACTAGAACAGGAGGAGCAGCAGTCCCAGGACACTGACTCTCCAGTGTGGCAACATGTTGACACTGGCACTCACACATGTGATAAGGATGAGAGAACTGCTCATCCAGATCAGTGGTTCTGCCCAGCTAGGTCAGCGCAGAGTCCATGGTCCAGTGGTGGCACTGGTATCTATCAGTGGTGGACTACAGGCCATCACACAGCACTGCTTGATAGGCAAGGACTGGAGAGAGGGAGAGAACAACATTTAGGGAAGTTAGTGGGTTAAAGTGTAACTGCTGCATAGCTAGACTGGTGTGTTGTCTCTTCAATTTAAGCCTCAAAATGCACCATAAAACCTCAAAAACCTCAATGCTTCTTGGTGCAACCTATGCCACCAGACCCTCAGCCAGCTATAAGTTCAGCTGCCCCAACCCAGGCAAAAATAAAAGTTGGCTCCTATGTCCACAATGACTCCTTCCCTTATGAAGCATGTCATCACACCCTCCATCCTCTCAGACCAATCCCTCCGGAATAATCTGAATTCATCAGTCTGGTGTTACAGTCATTTTCTTCCCCATACTAAGTCCCTGTGAAGGCAACTAAGTTCTGGCCTTCAAAGTGTATTAGGCCCTCAAGCTCACCTATTTTGCTGGGTGGGCTCCTCATGTTGGCCTTCATGCAAATTATAATTTCTGTCCCTCCATGCTTCCTTGACCCCCAAGAGAGCTGATTTTCCTTCTGCTCAAATGGCCTGTTGTCCATCTCTCTATGGACCCGTGTTTGGCTTCTACCCATGGTGATTCTCTACATCTCCCCCTCCCTCATATCATACAGCATACATCCTCCCTAACTGCCCTGTCTATTCACCTGACCAGTACCCCTACTCCATCTGGGTGCAGAGTCAGCCCATCTTGAGCAGGGGCATAATTACATCCCTTGCCACAGAAGGCCCTCTAGCTGGCCAGAAAAACAAAACCCTCCCTCTCACACCAGACCCTTAGTCAAGTGTTAGACTGGTTAATGTTTCACTACCATTCTGTGTGAGCCCCAAGGACTGAAGATCTCAGACAAGATCATCCTGGATACAATTCCTTCAGGAACATCACTACATCCATGAATGACCTCCCTATGTTTTCAGAACTTGTGTTTTCTATGTCATTCATACTAACATGGATGATGCTAGTCTTCTTCTCCCATTATTTGTGTTGCTTGGCCCTAGATAACACTTACTCAACCCTCACTCCATGCAGATAAACCACCTCAGCTTAGTTACCATCCTGGTCCAGCAATGCCCCCACTAGCTCACCTACTGCCCCTACAATAGAGAATCTAAGGATTACTTCTTTGATGCCCCTCTTCCCAGCCTTTCCCCTCTTTCTGCTACAATCCTTATAGTTTCTTAGTTTGGTTTATGAGTCAGATTGACTGGAGTTCCTTAACATGACTCGCCACCTATCAGTGGTAGTGTGTAGTTCTACCATTACCCATATACATCTAAGGATTTTTTTAAAGGTTTTCATAATTTTGCTCTGTACCACAGATTCAGGTATTTATTTATGTTTTCATCTCTTGTCAGCTTGTCTATTCTAACTTCCTATACCATGGCCTTCCTAAACCTCAGCTTTTAAGACTACATAAAGTCTAAAATGCCTCTTCACCCTCACCAAGAAATGTGAGCACAAAACTTCTCTGTGATTTGCACTGGCTACCTATCTCATTTTAGGCATTGTTTAAAATTGCTTTTCTTGTCTTTTAGATCCTTAAAGAGCAGTTCTGCATGTCAGAATGTACTGCCATAAACATAATGATTCAACTATTACAGTTTACCAGATATTGATTATATATTTTCAGTTTTCCCTGTCAGGGTTTATAGTGAGCAGTCTAGTAAAAAAACTCTATTTGACCCTCCCCAACTAACTTCATAGTGTATTTATTTATGACATCCAAGTGCTTACCATTACAACAGAATGTGGTGTCCCAAACAACAGTTATGAGCTCTGATGGAGATAGGCAGATACTTTTTTAAGACATTGTGAAATAAAGCTATAGTTTTTAAATATTTTGTAGACCAGTAACAGAAGAACGTAAACAAAAACTTGTAAAACATTAGTTACACAAAATTATTAAAAATATTATAGCTTTAATCCTTTTATTTTAGTTGCTACTTGACCTTTGATCAGAGAAAACTACAGTACAGAAGCTAGTTAAATATTTAATAATCGTGTATAATATATGGTTAAGGGATTTTTGTCTTTGTGTCTAAAGAAGATATGGTATTATGTTGTGACAGAAGGGAGAATACTGAAATGTCACAGCTAAAGAAAGGGAAAGGGGAAATTCTTTAACCACGAAAGACACACTAAGCTGAATCTTGTTTCCAGGTGTGACCTGGGAGCACAAGGAAGTTAAGTGACTTGCTCAGGGTCACACAGTATGGAGGTGGGGGCTGTGGGATTTAAAACCCAGGTCTCCAGGTTTACAGCTCAGAGCCCTAAACCACTGTGCTGTACTGCCTCCCATATAATAGATCTCAGACAAGAGCACCCTGGATATGACCCCTTCAGGAACATCAGTAATTCCATGAATGACCTCCTAAGCAAATATATTAAGTGAGTCTATCAAATAGTTCTTCTGCAAACAAGAGTTACATTGTAAACAAAGATGAATGCTGGTTTCCTATAAAGCAAGACAAAAGGGATATGCCATCCCCCAAGCTTTTTTTTTCCACCGCATATCACTCAGAGCACAATATAAATCATATAAGGAGTCGTTTTTTACAAACTCCTGAATTAGCAGAAAGCAACCTTGCTGTTTAACAGAAGACAAAATAAATGTGTGTGTATTATTTTTTTTGTGTGTGTGTGTGTGTTATGAAGACGTTACAAAAGTTATACTTACCTACAGTATGTTATACCTGCTTATGAAGAATAATTTATTCTGCAAAGTAACATCTCATACAATCTGTAGCAAGTTTACAGTTAAAAGATCTAACGAATGCTGAAAAGTCCAGAAATGTGGTGCATACTGAAGAACAGTGTTACTCTAAGCAGATATGCAAGCTTACAAAGAAACCTAGGTTGAAAGACTGAAACAATTTATAATTCTGTAAGATAACACAGACACACAGAGCTACAGCTTGCATCCTGCTTCTGGCATGAGAGAACAAACTCTGGCCAGAGCCGATAGGGCTGCTGGAGAGGAATGTGGGTCACCCTTAGCATATGAGGAGGCTCATAAAGTTACAACTGGCAATAAAGGTAGTGAAAATTATAACATCAGACCTGGTATTGCACAATGCATAGTTTCAACAGTTGCTTAGAAGATGATAGTATAAAAAAAAACTTTACATATAAACCACAATAACAGTAAATATAAGTTTATATCAAAGACCACATTGCACATGTTGGGGTGAAGCACTGAGGATATAAAATGTTTAGGTGTTCATCCATATATAGTCCTTCTCTTGAGAGACATTTTCTCTTGCACTGTGAATCCAATGAACTCTGCGATACAAAATACAAATGTCAGGCACGTAGTCTAAAAAATAATAAAAGCAGGACATTATTATATCAGATGCTCATTTAGTCAAAATCATACAGTGGTAGCCATATAAAAGTGTCTCAGTACTGAGGTACACATAGAAGTTTCTCAGTAACACAGGTATCTAGGTATACTGAGGCAGAACAAGGCAGAATCACACTATAGTCAATGTCAATTGCAACTTGAGTGCCTCAGTGCTACCTCAAGGTAGGCAACTTTTAGATAACTACCACTGTAATACAATTAAAAAAAAACCACTTCTGTTGTGAAGTATGCCTGCCATCTTTATATACAGGAAATAAAGATTGTCTATAGAAATCATTCACACCTGGGCTATAGCAAGCCCTCAATGTATAGATCCATTATTACTGAGCATCTGATATAATAATGCCCTACTTTTTATCTAATATTTTAGAATAGATTCCTGATATTTGAAATCATTGTACTGCATAGTTCATTGGTTTCACAGTTCTAAAGAAAATGTCTCTCAAGAGAAGTGATATATAAATGAATACCTTTTAATTTTATATCCTCATTTTTCACTCAAACATCCACAAAATGGATTTCTATACAGTTTATATTTCCTGATATTGTAGTTTATATGTAAAAATTTTTTTATAATTACATGCACTAGCCAACTGTGAAAATATGCCTTTTGGGTAGTTTAAACCAGGTTTGATATACTTTTCATTACCTTAATTGCCGGCTGTAATTTTATAAGTGCCTTCTCATATCCCGAGGATACATCATATTAATTGTTTCAAACTTATTTGTGCACATCACTGGTGGTGGATAATATAATTTCCAGTTACAATAGTACTACAAATATAGCATAAGGAAAAAACAGTGATGTCTGAATGGCATACCACAGACAGAGACAGGGATTAAACACTGCTTTGCAGTAAGTGCTACCCACATTGCTGTCCATAGTACAAGGAAGAAGACAAGGGCTGGGAAATCAAAAATGGTGGATGAGTTGCTTCTGTGGCAAACAGGACTGAGACATGGGGCTGTTTGGCCACAATGGTGGGGAAGATCAGGGTTTTAATCTTGACATTCAAAATTGTGTTTTTCTCCCATAAACCAACTCCAACACAGAGTTGATTATTTTAGTTAAGAGGAGGTGTGAGGAGGTACAGCCCCCACTAAAATAAGTGTTTGGACTGGTAGCAGTCATCAGTGTGCTTTGTGAATGCTACCAGTGGCATTGCCTTTACTTGCCACATTTGTTCCTGCGACTGTTCTGCATAGTGCTGTATGGAAGGTGCTGTTATTGACAGCACTGTTCATACAAGTGCTAATCAGACCTAGTGACAGATAATATAAGGGCATTTCTGCATTAGGTTACTAACTCTGATAAAACTCTGCTTCTGGAGTGAAACATTAATTGTTTTTGCCCCAATATGGCATAACATTGCTCCCTGATACTCAATGCACTACTGCACGTTTGTTGTTTTCAGTATTCATCCTATGAATTCCCATATGCTTTTCTATTAAGCGGGTTAAAGTGTTTTCTGCTGACTATGGAATAACTGTGCTTTTTATTTGATGTACAAATGGCAAGTACACAAACGTACAGTAGTACAGTGAATAGCAGGGAGCAATGCTACAAAAGATTAATGCAGAAAACAACTAACGTTTCTTTCTAAAGCATCACTGTAGATGGGCTCCCATTGTCTGCTTACTTTTTTTTATTGACTGTTGGAGTGGGGGGCTGGGCACCTAGTGTTAGAATAGAGGTTTGACAGCACTGGGGTTTGACTATTATTGTTTGCTTACTTTTTTTCATTTACTGTCCGACTTTAGGCTTAGGCACTTGGTATCAGAATTGGGGAAGTTTGGTGGCAACAGGATTGAGTAGCAAGTGGCTACTTGCTTTCATTTTATTTTACCACCCTACCCCATAATTGGGGGCAGGGAGTGGCACTGCATCTTGGCTGCTGGTGACTGCCTAGCTGCCTGAATCAGGAGTCACCCAGCCAACCATGCCCACCAAACTAGAACTGTATTACCATTGCTTGCAAGCTGCAGCACAGAAGCCCCCATTGAGGACTATTTTGGTAGGTGGATACATGCTATAAAGGGTTGGGATGGCCATTTCTTCTTGTTTGGGTGATGGGGAAGGCTATACATCTCCTGCCCTGGGGGGAATAGCTTTGCTTTTCTTGGTTGGGGGGCTCTGATTCTCCTGGCTTGGGGGTGTGAAGATGACCCTGATTCTTTTGGCTTGGGGGATGGGTATCTCCCTGTTTCTCCTGGCTTGGGGTGGCCCTGATTTTCCTGGCTTGGGGGTGGCCCTATCTTCTGGGTAATCTGGCCCAGCTTCTCCTGCTAGAGAAAGCAGTGGGCAGGGCCATCCTCCTAAGCCAAGAGAAGCAGAGCCATCAGTTCCAAGCCAAGCAAAGCTGGGCCATCCATAACCCCACCTCCAAGACAGGAGGAACAGGGCCATCCCCTGTAAAAAAAATTAAATGGAATTTTCATTTTTATTTTTAGAAACATAACATTCATCATTAGTTCAAATACTCCAAGAAGCAAGTATGAATATGCACATATGCTTTCCATTCCAGTTTCAATAGGTGCTCGGGCTTCCAACTGTAGTGCCTAGCCAGTGCCCTGATAACTAATGGAAGTTGGAGCTGCCACTGTTGCTAGCATTACATGCAGTGAAACTTGATCAAATAGAAGTAAAAAGTTTAAATGTGGAAGTGGACATTGGACAGAAAAATTAAATGAAAGAGGCCAGGAATTTGCACAAAACTGTGCATAAACACAATGCCTTTATGGTACTGAAGAAGAAAATAAAATGCCAATGTTTATGTATATGACAGCACACAGGAAGGCTGAAGATTAATGGCCAGTATAATCAAAGGTTATGACTCAAATGTATTGCAAGGTAATCTGAGAACTGGGGGAGCTGAAACCATTAAAATACCAGAAAAAGCACACAACTACATTAACTATCTAATTATTATAAATATCTTAGTTTTAAAGACACATTTTGCAAGAAATCAACACATATAGTACAGAATCAGGTAAATATGCTAGCATGCAGGAAAAGGAGTGTCATTAAAAATAAATACTATTTTCATTGTTTGTGGAAGTTAGCTGTGCCACAGCTATTTATCTTATATGCTCCTGAAATGATGAATGTGCTTCAATAGAAATTATAGCCATTACTGCCTTAAGCTCTTTTAAGAGGCACAATTATTTAAGGGGCTCTAGAAACAGTGCTATATACTGCAGGCAGGGTAGAAGGATACACTGGAAACTCCCAAAATGTGTGCCATGGTACTCCATTTTTCCAGCTACAGACAGCATGATGACTGTATGCAGCCCTCTTGCATTAGCTCTAAAAATGCTATTTACCAAGTTGGATTCAAATGAAACATGTATTTCTTGTACTCACTGAAGAACTACAAGGATGGGGTGGAGAGGTGATTCTCCAGAGCATTTGTTTCCTAATCCCTAGGCTACTGAAATAACTGGAATTACTCTATTTGATTGAGCTCTGGATAGATTTTCAGTCTGCAGCATGGCGAGGGTTACATTGAAGGGCTGCAAAGAGGCAGAAGGATCATTTAAAAACTCCAAAGGAAGTGTTCTATGGCCTGAATCCTGCAGCTTATTTTTAGAGCTGATACAATAGGGCTGCAGGCTCCACCTACCTGCAGCCCTCAAAAGAAGAGCATGAGAGCATGAAGAGAATGACAGAAGAGAAGTGCTGATTTCTCCGAAAGTTGACATATAGTTTGTGAACAAAATCCTTAAAGTGGTCTCTTTGTTTGTTTTGTAGAGAAAAAAATAACATCAAAAGACCTTTTTTTGAAATGTGTAAGCATTCAAAAATTGAGTTATGAAAGAAAAATGTCTGACACAGGAATATAACTATATAAATGTACCTACAAAGATTTACCTCTTGATATAACAGATATTGGACTACATTTTTCATTCATATGATGTTATACAAAAAATGTTTTTTCGGTAAAAACAACTGATCAACATTAACTACTGTAGAAAGTTAATGGCACCTTTGGAATTTGGCAATGAAAGCAATTAAAGATCATGGACCTGATTTAAAAAAAAAATTGTGACTGGTGCAAAGGGCTTGCATCAAGGAGAAATGACACAATGTGCTCCTTGCACCACACCTGGTGCCAGTCATGATTTTCTAAAGCAGCCTGCACCACTGGGGGGACTGTCTGCACCAACCGGGCTTGCAGTGTCTTTGCAATGGCCATACCAGCGTGCCATGGTGAAAGGGGTCTTATGCCATGGCGGGGCTGTCATATCCCCTAAGTTATGATTTTGCAAACCCACCCCCATGGGCACACAGACTCTACCATTAGACCAGCCCTGAGCTGATATATCCTGCCATGCACCACTGTTGGAGCCCTCGCTGTGTGGGGGATGCCCCTACACCCCCCTGGGGAAGGTGCCCGTACAGCTCCCAACAACTCCCAGACCACTGCTGGGGTGGCCACTGGTCTATAGCAGGTACAAGCCTGTTACTACCCCACATGGTGATGCTGCTGCATCAGCCCCTCCACATGGACTTGCACAGTGTAGTTGCCTTGTCGAGCCATGTTGCCACACCCTCCTCCCAACTGAACCTGTCACACTTCCCCGAGACAGGGCATGTCCGGAATGACTGGCCAGTCACCAGAGTGACCAGTTGGTGAGCTGCATTCGCTAACTGCCGCTGCCACAAGCCCATCCAGTGGCTTGTGGCAGTCTCCTTCCATGCATCATTTCTGTGGTGCAGTTGGTGGCTTGTGGTAAACTCAGGGACTTTGATGCTAGGATCCCTCAGTTTCTAAAATCCAGCATAGGGTCCCTAGCACACCCTGAGTTTGTCACAGCCAGGGGTTGGCACAAACTGTGCTGATCTAGGGGGCTTTCTAACATTTAGCCCCATGATTATACAATGCAGTGACAGCCATCAGACAGAGAAAATAGTGCCGAATCAGTATCAAATGGGATTCACTAAATTCCAACCTTCAAAACTAATGCAAAACAATAAAAATGTTGATTTTTTTCAGTCAAAACAGAATCTTAAGTTGACATCACCAAAGGCTAAAGAAGACTTAATTTCCTGATATTAAGAAGTTCTGAAAAAAAGACCTGCCCATCATTCAGAAGAAAAATCTGAAAGGAAAAAATATAATCCACCATTTTGAAACTGGACTCTGACCATCCTCAAAATTCTGACTGCCACAGAGTTCTAAGTATATAAGGAATATGTGGGGGTGAGTGTGTGATAACTCATTTATTTTGTACAGTTGCCTGTAACCTCAAGTAACCTCACGAGTGGCAAATGGAGAGGCTCTCATAGCAAACAAATGAGGTTGCTGTTTTATTCATTTACTTTTAAAAATACTGTGTCTTGGAAAATGGCAACAGATAGCGACAGAGGGTGTTGGAGTGAGTTATGGAGAGTGAATGGAGCAGAGGAAGGGAGCATGACATCAAGGGACTGATATGGTGAGGTACTAGCATGATAGATTGTAACTGCAGGTGCTGAGAGGTGAAGGGGGTCCTGTAGTTTATAGATGGAAGCAGAATTGCAGAATTACAGTGCAGTCACTTCTTTTAAAGTTTGCAGCTTGAGACTGAGAGTTGTTCAGAGTAGTTGGCACTTTTCTGTTTCTTTTGCAATGGGAAGGGAAAGTGATGTAGTTGGAAGTAGGGTCAGTCCACCAGCGGGGGTGGGGGGGGTTGCACAGTGACATAAAAACTGTGTAAATAAATGAGGTGTGATGTAGTCAGTGTGTGGATAAATAAATTAATCCACACAGTGACTCAGATAAATGGATTTATCACAGTTTTTATCAGTACACCTGTTGCATAAATTCTTTTATTTAAATAAATTTAATTGGTGTAGTGCTAAAAGGGGAGAGGTTTTTAAGTTTTCTTAGGTCGGACTGGTCACGTGATGTAGGTGCCAATTGCAAGCCTCCATTGTCTCCTCCAGCCACCTGATCGCTATTTTGATCTAATTTCATGATTAAAGTCTGGCTAACTCTTAGCAAAGGGAAAGGGAAAGTTTTTTAGAAGGCTCTCTATGCTTCGAGTCACAGTGAGCATGAATGGAGGTTGAGATGAGGAAAAATCTCCCCAAAAGAACGCTGCCTAACACTCCTGAGAAAGGCCCTAAGAAGCCTAGGCCTGCAAGTTCAGCTGATCTGGGCGAAGTAACCCCTAACCCTGCTGAGCAAGAGCCATTAACCCTGGCCAAGTTTCTCGCTGAATTTAAGCCTTTTAAGGAGGAAATCACGTCTATGACAGCTGAAATCAAGATATTGTCATCAGCTTTAGAGGAAGTAGCACGGCGAACCTCAGATGCTGAAGTGAAAATTCACTGTTTGGAAAAGAGAGTGGAGAAAGCTGAATCGGAGTTGATAACTACAAAGCAGAAGATGTCTAGAATGGAGTCCAAATTAGAGGACCTTGAAGGTCGAAGTAGAAGAAATAATGCAGTCCTGATAGGGCTGCCCGAAGCTGAAGAGGGGCAAGATGCAGTTCTCTTTATTCAGAAATTCGTGGAGCGTATGGCTGGCTCCTCACCTTATGGGGCCAAATATGCTACAGAGAGGGTGCATCGGGCCCTTAGACCACCCCCCTTCGGGATCACCACCTAGACCCCTAATATTTAGGTTTCTCAACTATCTTGAGTGCCAGTATTTTCTAAAGAAAGTCAAGGAGGCGCAAGGTATAACCTGGGAAGGTAAAAAAGTAAGAGTGGCCCAAGATCTCCCTGCTACAGTCCGGCAGCGGCGCTCTGCCTTTCATCCCTATGTCTCAAAGTTAATAGCAGCTGGTATTCGCTTTAAAATGTTGTACCCGACGAGGTTACAAGTGTTCATCTTGGGGGTATGGCACAGTTTTAACGAACCGGTGATGGCTCACTCTGGATTAAAGGAACTGCTCCCTGATCTCCTCCAAGAAGTCTGAGCTGCATTTGTGGCTGACTTTGCAAGTGTAATATGCTCCCGGGGTCTTAGTTTGGATGCCAGCCTTCTTTGCTCTTCACTCATGAGTTAGGGGGAAGAATTACCTCCAGTGTCCTTAGTTGATACCCTCGGCAGAACGAATGTGGCAGAAGCAAGTCTACTTTGCCAGAGAGTCAAGATTTTGCTGGACTCTTATTTTCTGCAAGTTCTTTTAATTAAAGACTTATTTAGTGTTCAGGTTCCAAGGAAGTAACGGAATGCAGATTTGGTGGATTTATGTGTAGACTTAGTGGGGAAGGTTTCCCTATCGAATAACTATGTTTTGTTTTTTGTTCTGTCATTCTCCTCAATGTAATGTAGCCAAATACAAAGGCGCTGAATAGTCTTTCTCCATAAGGGTTGATGAATCTTTAATTTGATATTTATGTGACTCCCTGGTAAGGGAGCACTTTGATTCCAATCCAGAAGGAACATGTTACCAAGCTTAACACTGATTTATAAGGGGAAGAACTTAAACCAAGTTTTCTAGGAGTGGGGTCATTTTCTCATTACTCCCAAGACAAGGAAATATGCGTAGTTATAGTTTAATTAAGCCGCTAGAGGGGGTATTGTTCCATTGTGCAGATTCATTTGCAGGGCTGGCAGCGCTTACTTTGGTTTTAACATTTAATTTATAGCTCTCCCAACAGAATAGGGAAGTGTTAAACTGGCAAGCATAAATGGGAGAGACCTGTAAGCTACCTATATGCTCAGTAACCAATTTAATTTTTGAATGATACTTGCCGACTTTGTGATCGAGCTGGCACTTGAGTTAATAGAGGGCTCCATGCCCGAAACTAATTCCCAAGGGATGATGACCATCAGATTACATGCTGTTGCTAGTTCGATATTGCTTCCCATTTCTAAGGCCAAAGTACCAAAAAGCTGACAGGATAACATCAATAAATGCAGATATTGACATGCACTTAACATAGTTCAGCTTAAGCTTCAAACAAAGCGAATTCGCAACTGATACTCAAGATAAAGCGGTATAATTGAATTCGCTCATGTGGATCCTAATAAAGGCCAGTTGGCTAAGTCAAGTTTTTAAGCAGTAAATGGACATTAGCAGCAGGGCTATAGAACTGATTCTGCTTAGGACTCCATCTGCAGAAGGGGTGTAGACAGATCATTATAATATAGTCTACATCGTTAGATTACTTCTATTTCATTTAGAATGTAAAGTGAACTGAAATATTTATATGTGACTTTGAGACGGATACATTTAACAGAGAAAGAGCTGGGACAAGTATATATGGTCCCTCACTGGACTATGCTGGTTTTCAAAATTGCTTGGAAGGACATTCTAAATGTGTTTCCCTTACTTATTAATAAGTTAGTATTTAAATGCAGGGTTCTCTGAGGGTGGCTGGGGGCTGGGCTAAAGTGTTGGTATGCTGCAGAGCGGAACCTATAACAGATGGGTGGGAGAGGGAGGGAAGGGGTTTGTTCATGGTTGAGTCTTCTATTGGGTTGGGGGGGGAGGTGGGATAGGGGTATTTGAGGGGTTGGAATCAGCACAGCTCATAGGGGATTGTCAAGGATGTATATCTTCGAGAGATTTATTTTGTGCATTTTACATTACTGGGAGCTTGCAATAATGGCTAATATAATAAAATTGCAACATGGAATGTTAAAGGATTAAGGCAGCGTAGAAACAAATATAAAGTCCTAGCACCTTGCCTTGTTGTCCATAGACATTGCAGTAATACAAGAGTCACATTTACTGGATTCAGAAGCCAACTGTATGAGACGGCAGCAGATTGGTCATGTTCTTTCAGCTGGGGTTGCTACTAATAGTGCTGGCGATTGATCTTGATTAATAGGAAGACTCATTCATTTTAAAACAGGTGCTTAAGTCCCACAGGGTGAATCTTGTTTATTCATTGCTTTTATATTCCACCGAACTCCTCCTGGGAACTCTGTATGGGCCCAATGTAGATTCCCCTGACTTTTTTGTGAAACTAACTGAGTTACTATATCCTTATATTACTTCACCAATTATTATGGGGGGGGATATGAACACCGTTATGGATCCATTACTGGATCGTTCTTCTCCTATGAGAAGAGGTCGCTTCCCTGCTCAAAGGGCCCTTCAAGAGCTCTTGGAGCATTATGCTTTGTGCGATGTCTGGAGAGTTTTACATCCTTCAGAGAAGGAATTTACCTTTCTATCCCCAGTACATAAAACAGCCACGCGTATTGATTATATTTTTCTCTCCCAAATTCTTCTCTCCAGAGTGATTGAAGCTTCTATACAGCCATGCCCACCTTCGACCATGCACTGGTAACGTGTCTAGCTATCTCAATCCTTCCTAAGAAGTCTCCCAGATGGAAGATTAATAACCAAATGTTAAAAGATGATCATGTGGTTAAAGCTATTAGTGAACACATAGGGCATTTTATAGAAACCAATATCCACTCTATTTCCAGACCAGACCTAGTATGGGGGGCTTTTAAAGCATTTATTAAGGGTGTGTTAATTAGTATAGCTATACACAGAAAGAAAGAAAAGGATAAGAAATTAGTTTCACTATTGGGCCAAATTCATGTAAAGGAAACAATGTTATCCCAATGTTTTTTTGGAATCCGTACAGCAGGAGCTGGTTAAATTAAAAGAGGATTACTTGGAAATATTAAGGGATAAGGCCGAATTTGTGATTCTTAAAGCTAAAGCAGCTTATTCAGACCAGGGAGAGAAAGCAGAAAGGTTATTGGCACTCCAGATTAAGCAAATGGAAGCGAATAGGTGCATTTTGTCAATATATTCCCAGATAAATGATGTCCTAAAAACAGCCCCAGAGGATATAGTTTTAGAGTTTCAGAGGTACTATACTAGTTTATATAGCTCTAAAATGAATTCAGTATCGGGAGACAATATAGACAAATACCTATGGGCATCTGGATTAGCACTCTCGGAATCCCAGCAGGAATGGTTAGTCTCCCTAATAACAGCCGATGAAATCTCCAGGGTTAGTAAAAGCCTACCCTCGGATAAATCACCTGGTCCAGATGGTTTCTCAGCAAATTTTTATAAGAAATTTCTAGACCAGCTATTCCCCTTGTTGTTACCTTTATTTCAATACATATTATCGGGCGCCCAGACGGATCCTAATTTATGGGAGGCTTTAATAGTTTTCATTTTGAAGCCTGGGAAAAATCCAGAATTACCTGCGAGCTATCGCCAAATATCCCTGATGAATCAAGACATCAAGATATTAGCCAAGATTTTAGCGGATCGCATGGCATTAGTGCTGCCCGACCTTATTGGGCCGGAGCAAGTAGGAATCATGAAAGGATGTTCCTCATTAGACCATCTTAGAACCCTGTCGCAGCGATCCTGGTCTCTCTGGATGCTGAGAAAGCATTTGACAGGGTAGATTGGAATTTTTATTTAGGCCCTTAATGCTTATAAATTCCTGAACTTTTCAAATTATGTTAAAGCCTCTATAACATCCCATCAGCCAGAGTAATGGTTAATGGGGTTATTTCAGAAAGATTCCCACTGCATTCAGGAATCAGACAAGGTTGTCCATTATCACCTTACTTTTCAATGTACATTTGGAGCCTCTCATTCGCCGCTAATGCTTTCTCCGATGATTCAAGGAATCACCATCCAGGGATAATGAGATTAAAGTCTCAGCATATACCGATGATTTACTTTGCAGTTATCAGATCTGAATAACTCAGTACTGGCTGTGTTGACTTATCATACAAGAATTTGCTAATTTTTCTAATTACAAATTGAATATTGACAAATTCTTGTTTTTCCACTTAACCATAAAGTGATTAAATCAAGTGTTGTAGAGTATGGTATGTCTTTGCCCAACTCTTTAAAATATTTAAGGATACAAGTTGTCAGAAATCCCACTTTGTTTCATAAGTTAAATTTGGATGACTTAGTTAAAATTTTAGGAGCGGATTTAGACAGGCGGGCCAGATTATCTATTTCACTCTGGGGGCGTTTGAATTTAATTAAGATGAACCTTTTCCCTAGGATCTTCTACCCGTTGCATTTGCTTAATAACTGGATTCCCATGTCATGGTTCCGTAAAGTTAATGCTTTGATAATAAAATTTATTTGGGCTAATAGGCAGCCCAGGATTGCATTTCATAAGCTGGTGGCTTCCAAGGATAAAGGGGTCTCCGCCTTCCACATCTGATTTTTTACTACTGGGCGAGTCACATGGTAAAATACATCACATGGATGCAGCGCATGGGAGAACCGGACTCCGCTGGCTGGCTACCTATTTGGCTCAAAATAGAGTTATCTCTAATTAAGCAGTGTGGTCTATCACCAGCCGTTATTTCACATTAGGCCAAGTGCCCTCCCCCCGCTGTTGAAATTTACCCCCATTGCGATTTCTGTCAGAGTGCACTCCCAGATATGTTTATTCATGGAATATAGTCATACCTTAGACCTAGCTTAACCCATTGGGGGTAACCCTAATTTAAAAATAAGTAATAAGCCAATCTCATCAAAATGGCTCCCTCAGTTAGAAAATGTTAAGCTTTCTCAGGTTGTTGCTCCGGATGATTCCTGGCTTTCAGTTACTGAAACATTGAGTAGTCTTAATATCCGCACTAAGTCTATTTTTAAAGTATTCCAGTTAAAACATTTATTAACAAAGATATTTGGGCTGGTTCCACCTCAACGAAGTAGGAATAAGTTTAGGATATGCTAGCCTCGATGTTCAGTAGCCTTCATTCAGTATCCGACATTTATAAAATTTTATATAACTGTAAATATCCGGAGGTGTTCATACCGAGAGATATTGGCATCATGTTTTCCTGACTCAGAGATAGACTTGACAGCATTGTGGGCTAACTGTCATAAATACGTTAACCAGGATAGGTTACTGACTTACGCAGTTCCATATTTTACATAACATATATTATACTCCCAAAAGTTGTAAAAGTACAGTCTTATTGATTCCCTTCCTGCTCCAGATGTAGGTGTGGAGGGCATGCTTTATCACATATTTTGGTCATGTTCTAAGGCTTCCACCCTCTGGAGAGATATCCAACAGAGGATGGATCCCTTATTGGGCCTCTCTGACCTTTTTACTCCAGAGGTATGCCTATTAGGTGATTATTCCCTTATTCCTGTGGTATCGAGAAGGTATTATATGGCATTAATTTCCTTGTCGATTAAGAAGGTTATTCGCCGGCATTGGAAAGATGACGCAGATACTCCTTTATCCGAATGTCTTAAGGAAATATTGGCTAATCTCAGGATGGAGAAAATTGTGGCTAGTCTAAGTAATAGGATGAATAGGTATAAGAGAATCTGGGATCCTTTGTACACTCTGCTTGTCACCTAGTTTATATTAAGGTAGTTTTGTTGTTCTGGATGGTTTACCATCTGATTTGTTAGAGTTGTGCTGATTGGGGAGGGCGTTTTAGTAGGGAGGTGGGATTGGGTATGGGGGAGAACAGCTCCAATGTATGTAGCGAAAGCTCATTTTCGGTTTTATGTACATCTCTGTTTATCACACTTGGATCTGTTCTTATTTGTGTGAAAAGTAATAAACTTTGATTTAAAAAAAAGTTTTCGTAGGTCTTTACTCTGAAAAATATATATGGTTATACAAAGTAGTGTCTAAGTCTTAGAAAAGGTATGAACATTCTGAAAACACCGGTGTTCTGTTCTAGGATGGCCATATAGTGTAGAAGGTAGAGCAACAAGCTGTGAATGAGGTAAATGAGCTAAGTACATCTAGCAGGCCTCAGATCAAGTCCCACAACCTTCACTTGCATAGTTTCATGTATGTCATTTATGTGTGTTTTCCACTTAAATGTTATGTAGTAGTCTGTAGTATGTTATTGTTTTAATAAAATATTGATTTTATACCACTTCTGACACAATAGGCAATGTTCTTTCATTATATCCATGGCAGTCATCATCTGTAGCAATCATCTTGGACCTGGTATTAACAAATGAGGATCACATCTGGGACATTGTGGCAGAGGACCCTTTGGGAGTAGCAACCACTGAACAGTGTGGTTTGAGCTGACATGTGGAAGAAAGCATCAAGCATAAAGACAAAAGTGTTATATTTCAGGAAGGCTGACTATGGTAAGATGGGAGAGATTTTGAGGGAGCAATGGCTAGCATCAAGGAGGATATGAGTGTGGATTAAAAGTAGACAGAGATCAGGGAAGGCTGTGGCAGCTACTAACATATGCCCAAAAGCAGAAGGGGAAGAATTCCAAAGCCAAGAAACCCAGCAGTCTAGTAGGGAGGAGAGTCAGGAGAAGAGTGCTGCACATAGAAAGTACTCCTGAAGGACAAGGATGAAGGGGTTCTACTTGCAGAAAGCTAGAGACTAGAAGGATAGTCAGGCAGCCCAAAATAAGGAAAAGCTGTAAACTGCCATGGGATTAAGGAGGGAGAGAAAGCCTCTTCAAGCCTATCAGTGAAAAGTGGGATGCAAAGGTAGGGTCAGTGAAGCTAAAAAAGAAGGAGGGGTGGGTTGAAGGCAGTAAAGATAAAGCAGAGGTTCTGAACATGTACTTTCTATCTTTACTAAAGAAAAGGATGAATCAGTGCTGCAAGGGAGGAAGGGGAGGAGGGAGAACATGGCTGAGGACAGGATAGCAGAAGACAGGGTTAGGGTAGGGCTTGTCCCTAAAGGTAAACTAATCCCCAGGCTCAGACTCTATGCATTCAAGAGTTTTGAGGGAGCTGACAGCAGAGCTGGTGCATCCACTGGTAGACCTGTTTAACAGCTCTTTAGATACAGAGTGGGCCCAGGGATGACTCTGGGAACTACAGGCTGATCAGTCTGACCTCCATTGTGGGTTAACTGATGCAGACCATTCTGAAGGAAAGACTAGTTGATTTCCTTGAAACCAATGAGCTACAGGCTGAGAGACAGCATGGGTTAATTTCAGGGAGGTTCACTCAAGTGATTGGGAATGAGGTGCCATGAAAATACTACAGGTGTTGCTGCCAAGCAGAAAATGTAAAGCTGTTTCTACAAGAACTTTATAAAGTGAGAACAAGATGAGAGTGTTATTTAATACATACCATTAGAACCACCTTCCACCCTGAGGAAGGTGTATTTGGATACCACAAAACATTGGTGGGTTTGGGGTTTTAGTTTTTTGCATGTACTGTACATGCAATAAACTTTTAATGTTTTATCTATAAAGGGTGTGTGGCCAATAGTTTCGGTGCACACTGTTCATCATTTGGGCTTTCATGGGAACAGAATAAATTTGAGTTTATTTTGACCCTAGGGAGGATCTGGACACTCCTTGATGTTATTTCAGGAAGGTCCCCCTGTCACACCAACCTGGTCAACTTCCTTGACTGGGTAATGAAGATGGTGGACAAGGGCCAGGTGGTTGACATCCTATATTTGGATTTCAGTAAGGATTGAGACTTGGTGCCCAGCAAGAGGTTGATCAGGAAGTTGGAGGACCTAGGATTAGGGTTCAAATTGGCCAGATACAGTCAGAGTAGGAAGCATGCACTCATAGACCAGGTGATGCTGTGAAAATCACTTTATTTTTCCATCCCACACCTAGTGTGTTCCATCACCACATTAAGTACACTGCAGCCTGGTAGGATCCCCAGCACTTCAAGGCTCTTCAGCCTCTTCATCAGTTGGGTGATAAATTGATTTAGCAGTAGGACCCAGAGTTTAGTGGTGGTTATGGGGGCTCTCAGGAACAAAAGAAGTTACAAGTGGTATCCCACAGGAGTTAGTGCTCGACCCAGTGCTGTTTAATGTGTTCATTGACAACAATGGAGATGGAGTTAAAGGGAAGATCTGCCTCTTTAAAGATGACACCAAGCTTTGTGGTAGGGTAGACACAGACAAAGGGGTGCATGTCCTAAAAGAGGACCTGACAAGGCTAGAGAAGTGGTCAGGTGCCTGGCAACTGGGATTCAATACAAAGACGGCAAGGTCATGTACCCAGGAAGGAGGAGCCAGAGGATTGAATACAGTCTAGAGGGAATCAAGGTCATTGAATCAGAGGAGGAAAAGGACTTGTGGATATCCATCACCAGTGACCTTAAACAGACTCCACAGTGTAGGAAGGCAATGACCAAGGTAAAAAGAATGCTAGGCTATATTGCGAGAGGGATTGTGAGCAGAATGGTGGAGGTTATGCTGTCATTGTACAGACCCTTGTTGCATCTGCATCTGGAGTACAGTGTGTAATACTAGAGCCCCTACCTGAAAAGGATCTTAACCAGCTTGAGACAGTTCAGAGGAGGGCTACAAAGATCGTTTAGGGACAGCACAGCAGGGCATATGAGGACACGTTGATAGAACACAATACGTACACACTCGAGGAGAGACGGGAGAGAGGGGATATGATTGAAACCTCCAAGTAACTGAAAGGTATAAACAAGGTAGATACCAGGGAATGTTTCTGTCTCAATGAAAACATGACCACTAGGGGCACTTTTATAAGCTGGTGAGTACATAGTTCAAGAAGGAAGTCAGGTGACACTTCTTTATAGAGAGTGTGATGATATTAGTATGGAATGAACTCCCATCTGAGGTCATCACTGGGTGAAAGGGATGGTCATGATTGACAGGGAGGGGGCAAGGCCCACTTTAATCTCTGACTTGGGGGGGGCAGATGGTGCACTATGAAGAAATTTTAAAATAAAGAAAGCTGTCCACAACACCGCCTACTGGCTAATAGTAAAATACCAGTGTCTTTTTTAAAGTTGTGCACCTACTACATAAAAAAAATTAAAAATATTATTTAAACATATTTTACCAGGTAAACAAGCAGAGCCCAGAAGACTCATTTCTAATTCCAATCCGGGGATGGGGGGTAACAAGGTAATAAGTAGAGGTAACAAGTTACAAAAGATACAGGAAAGCATTCTTCCACAGGTGTTCTTATGAACAGCAGCAGTAATCAACATAAGAATGCAACACAAATACATACAAGGTGCAATATTTAGGCAGGTACAATTGGAGTCTTACAAAAGACTCACAGTATCTATGGATCATGTAACAAATATATCTTACAACAGGCAATGTGCTAGGAAGGCTTGGGTCGCAGGAGGGATAGTCTGTGGCTCATCGTGACCCCTGTGAGGTATTAGACCTGTAACTGTTTCAACCAGAGGAGACATGACTGATGCAGGTGGAGCTTGCAATCAGGGAGGCCTGATGAGCCTTTATTTGTTGCTTACATGACATAAAGGAATTATCAGTGGTGATTTTGGCAGACATGTTGTTCCAAATAGAAGGAAGCCTGTAGGTGGTTGAGGCTTGCCCTAAATTTCTTCTGCATTGAGAGATCTGGAAATGCCAACCATTCTCAGACCTGAGGGAGTAAGTGTGATATGAGGCTGGTGTAAAAAGATCCAGGAGATGTTGAGGGGGTTTACCTGACCATTACCTAGTCCCCACTAGTACAGTATGTAGAGAGTGCCTCTTTGGGGGTGATAATCATCTGAGTTTATTGTACATTATACAGTGGCGTGTTCTTGAGGAACAGGTCAGTACAAATCTGCATAGTGCATTGAACAGTGTTGTCAGTTTGATCAGGGTGAAAGAGTTGTCTCCTTTGTAGACCATGTTCTCCTACTCCAACAAGGAGAAGATGGAGTGCTTCAACCAGAGTTCCTTGATGTGCAGCTGGGCAGCTTTTCACCCAGTAAAGGGCATCTAGCTTTGCATAGCACTTTGTTGTTATTTGGGATACATGGCCAGAGTAATAAAGCTGCTGACCCAGATGCATGCCTAGATATGTGTACAAAGATACCAAGTCCAGGCAAGCTCTCAGATGGAGAGTAAGTTTAGCAAGTCAGGAACTGTACTTAACCAATGACTGGATTAAACAGCATAGATACTGTGTTCTTCTGGTTCTTTACTAGTCGGTTATCCTGAAACTACTTTCGGACAAAGGAGAAGTCTTTTTGCAGGGGGTCTTTCATGGAAGAGAAAGCGGGTCTGGATGCATAGATAACTGTGTCATTAGTTATGCATGTGTATGTCACAACAGGAGAGAGTTGTGGGAGATCATTTATGAAGACTGTGAACAAAGAAAGGGCACTGGACGTAGCCTTGGGGGACCCCAAGTGTGACTGGTAAGGGGGTGATGTGGTTCTGGATAGCTTGACTGATTGTGCTTGGTTGGTTAGATAGAAGTAGAACCATGCTAGAGAAGAGGATGAGATGCTGAAGGTTACCAGCTTTTCCAGGAGTAGTTTGTGACCCATGGTGTCAAAGCCCTTAGCCAGGTTGATAAAGATGGCCCCAGAGCCCATGCCTTTGTCCATGCTGGAATGCATGTGGTCAGTGACCCGCAGGATGGAGGAGTAGGTAGAGTGGTTAGGGCAGAAACCAGACTGATATGGGCTCAGAAAACCCAAGTTGGACTAGAAGTTTACAATTTGCTTGTTCACTAGCCTCTTGAAGACCTCAAAAAGAATTGGTTGGAGAGAAACTGGATGGAAATTGGAGGGATCATCCACAGGACCCTCTTTGTGGATGAGTACAACTATCTCATGTTTCCATCTGTGGAGGACAGAGTCTGTTGTGTGGGACCAATTAAAATTGTGGGCACTAGAAGAGCAGTGGAATGGGCACCTAGGCTCAGGAATTTAGGGAGCTGCCATCTTCCCCACAGTGCCACGAAGTGTTCAGCACAGAGAGCTCTTTGCATACCTCAGCCACTGAGATTGACTGGAAGTAAAAGGTTCCAGATGGGTGTGGTTGTTGAATCCAGGTGAAGCAGGTTTTGGGTATAAGAGCCCTCAGACCCTCAGTAAAGCACTTGTTTAAGACTTCAGCTGTCAGCTTGGAGCTTGGAATAGCCTGGATCCTTGCAGATAATGGGGGAGGGTGAGAAGGCCATGGATTGATTTCCAAAATTTAGACATGTCTGAACGGAACTTTCATGCTCAACTTGTTTTGGAAATAGGTGGCTTTGGCCTTCCTTGTTATCTTAGTGCAGAGGTTAGGGAGGAATGTGAAGACATGTCTGTCCAAGGGAAGCCCTGAAGATTTTTGCCTAGCCTAGGCCACACCTTTCTGTCTGTAGCTTTCAATTATTTCCGGGGTAATCCATGGCAAACAGCGGCCTCAAACTCTGGCTCTTTTGGCAGGAGAGTGCTTATTATATATTGTAGAGAAGGTGATGGTAAAGAGGGTCGATGCTTCATCTAGTTCAACAGCTATAAGTGTGGGAGCCCAGTCGGCTGTTAGCACATGCTGCAAGAATGCAACTGTCTGGAACTTTCTGAAGTTTCTGGCTAAGCTAATCCTGCGAGCAGCTCTGACTGTTCTGATTTTCCACATGCAGCAGAATGGTCACTAAATACAGTATGTCATACGAACATACGAAATTGCTGCAGATGCAGGCCATTCGGTCTATCTAGTCTGCTCGAGTGTGCAGCACTTCAGTCCATTAGACTGCAGCTGCCCCCCTTCCTCATATGCCCTCCCCCAATCTTGCACCCCCTCCCGGTTTGTACCCTCCCCTTGAATCTGTCCCACCCCCGCTTGAAGCTCCCAACACTCTGCAGTGATACGACTTCCTCTGGTAGAGCGTTCACCCTGCCACCACCCTTTCTGTGAAATAGTGCCTCCTCCGTTCCCTCCTGAACCTGCCCGCTTCCAACTTCATAGAGTGTCCTTTGGTTTCCCTTCCACCCTTCAGATTGAACACACACCTGGTGTCTACTCTGTTCAAACCCTTCAGGTACTTGAAGATCTCAATCATATCCCCTCTCTCCCTTCTTTCCTCCAAGGTATACATATTGAGCTCTCTCAGTCTCTCCTCATATGGTCTGTCCCCAACCCCAGGATCATTTTGTTGCCCTGCACTGTCCCTCCAGCAGTTTGATGTCCCTTTTCAAGTAGGGGCGCCAGAATTGCATGCGTACTCTAGATGCAGTCTCACCAGGGACCTGTACAGGGGCAAGATGACCTCCCCACTCCTAGAAGTAATCCCCCTTGCTATGCATGCTAGCATCCTGGGTTCTTGCCTCCTAAATGCATCACTTTGCACTTCTTGGCATTGGAACCAAGCTGCCAAGTGTGAGACCATTCCTCCAGTTTTGCCAAATCCTCCTGAAGTACTTCTGCTCGCCCCCCATCTACCTCAGCACAAATCTTTGTGTCATCTGCAAAGAAACTGATCTTGCTTTTAATCCCTACTGCAATGTCAGCTATGAAAATGTTAAACAGAACCAGTCCCAGCACTGAGCCCTGTGGTACATCACATGTTACTGCCCTGGGTTCAGATTCCTCCCCCCACCCCCACTACTACCTTTTGCTGTCTACCCTGCAGCCAGCTCTCGACCCATTTGACCAGTTTATTCCCTGCTCCCAGACTCTTCAACTTGTAGGTCAGCCTACCATGTGTCACTGAGTCAAAGGCCTTGCTGATATCCAGGTAGAGGACATCCACCGATGTCCCCTATCCAGTGCCCTCGTAACCCAGTTATAAAAATCAACCAAGTTCATCTGGCAGGATCTGCCTGAGACAAACCCATGCTGCCTGCTGTCCTGAGGTTGTCATCCTCAAGAACTTGTACCAGCCTTTTCTTGAGGATGGTCTCTATCAGTTTTCCCACAATTGCAGTAAGGCTCACCACTCTGTAGTTCCCTGGTTCGTCCTTGGGCCCACTCTTATGGAGAGGTACCACATGTGCTTCTCTCCAGTCCCTGGGCATGCACCCCAAGTTCAGAGAGGTACTGAACAGGTCCACCAATGGCCCTGCAAGTACCTCTGCCAACTGTCTCAGCACCCTTGGGTGGACTCCATCTGGGCCAGGTGCTTTGTCCACCTTCAGGGACTTAAGGATGTCCCTCACTCTTTCTACCATGATTTCCCCATCTGTGGTTGCTTCTCCCTCACCCTCACCCACCTCGCCCTTCCTGTCAGGTATGGGTCCATCCCTCTCCTTGGTGAAGACTGAACAGAAGTATTCATTAAGTACTTCTGCCTGCTCAGACCCCTTTTCTACCCACCAACTTCCCCTCCTGATCCAACAATTTGATCCTTGCTCTTCCTCGTCTCTCTGATATATCTGAAAAAATCCTTTACTCCTCCTTTGATCCCCTGTGCTAACCTTTGTTCCCTAGCCATCTTTGCTGCCCTTACCACTCTGTTCACTTTTCTGGATTTCTTCACATATTCTTCTTTGTCTTCTGCCCTGTTAAATCACTTGTAGGTCCAAAATGCATTCCTCTTTTCCCTCACCTTCTCCACTACTTCTCTACTCATCCAACTAGGTTTCTTGGTCCTGGCTTTCTTGCTCTGGTTCTTGATATAAGTTTTAGTGGCTTCAGCCAGTCCTGTCTTGATGACTACCCATTTTTGAGCTGTGTCCATTTCTGGGCAGATGCTTGCCATATGACTTTCCAGTATGTTTCCCACCCTGCCAAAGTCTGCCATTTTGAAGTCTAGGACCCTAGTTTTTGTAGTGACTACTTCCCTGCCCAGGTTGATTGAAAACCACACTGCGGTGGTCACTGCTTGCCAGAGATTCCTCGACCCTTACACCTCTGACCTGTTCCCCATCTTCCAGTACTGAGTCTAGTATATTCCCCTCCCTCGTTGGCTCCATTACCCTCTAGGTAAGGAAGCCATCCTGGAATGCTTCCAGGAGGATCTGCTCCCTGGTGCAATTGGTTGCTGGGATGCTCCAATCTACCCCTGGTAGATTAAAGTCCCCCACCACCACTGTGCTCCCTTTGCCACTATGCCTCCTTATCTGCTCCCCCAGTTCCCTGTCAATGTGCTCCTTCTGGGCCGGAGATCTATAAATAACCCCCAGACAGATCTTGGTCCCTTTCTGGCTGTGTAGTTGCAGTCAGATTACTTCCAACCTGCCTTCCTCCCCTTCCTTCCAATTACATATGATCCCTTCCCTTACATAAATGGCAACCCCCCAGCCTTCCCTTTATCTCTATCTCTCCAGAAAAGTTTGTACCCTGGGATGGTTAGGTCCAGTCATGGTGCTTAGTTGCCCATGTCTCAGTAATGGCAGCTATGTCCACCTCTCCCTCTGCCATCAATGCCTACAACTCTGCCAACTTGTTCCCCAGACTCCTAGCATTTAGTGAAACCATTCTTCATGCTGCACATATCCTTCCTGCTTCCTTACCCTTCACTCCAACCCCTATTTCGCCTAAGGTCATGTCCATCCCTGTGATGGGGGGAGGTCCATGGGACCCCCTCTCCTGGTGATTTCCAGCTCCAATGCCCCCCCACCTGGTTTAAACTATACCTCTAGTTGATGAAATCCCCCAGCTTCTGCTTCAACACCTGTGAACCTACCATGCTGAGATGTAACCTATCCCCTGCATAAAGCTCTGTGTTATCCCATGTACTACCCCAGTCCCCCACCAATCCATACCCCTTGGTCCCATACCATTCCCTCACCCACTTGTTGAAGTCGCTGATTCTTCTCTTCCTGTCTATACTGGCCCTTGGCACTGGTAGAACCTCTGAGAAGGCTACTGTTGTTCCCTCTTTGAGGGTTAGTTTTCCCACTTCCCGGAAGCTATCTTGTACCTCTTTTATCCTTCTCTTTTCCAGATCATTTATTCCCAGGTGCACTGGGTGTCTGGGAACATGTCTGCATCCAAAATTCTTTCTGGGTGAGACAAAAGGATCCAGTCAATTATGCTATGGCTGTTGAACCTGACATTGAATAGAGTAGAAGAGGTCAGCGGGGTGAGGTTTAGTGCTTTGATTTTTGTTGTAAAATTTTTATTATTTCAAAAGGTATAACCAGTACATTACATAGATGGTAAGCAATTGCATTATACTGGGGAGGAGGAGGGGAGGGCAGGTAGGGAAATCTGGAAAGGCAATAAGGGAAAGAATTTGCAAACAAACAATCTGCACATGGTTACAGGGTGCAGTAATGAGGTGTATATAACATTAAGGCAGGACATAGTTCCACAGTATCAGCTATCTAGTGTGCTTCCCATCCCTCTACAGGGGAAGGGGAACATGAGGGCAGTATCTTGGGAGGGCTTATCTACAGTTATCGTTAGAAAATAGTTACTTACCCCCAGGGTTCCTCACGGACCATAGGTAGGACAGGTCAAAAACACATGTATCCCTCTGAGTACTATTCACAAATCTTCAAGGCTTCAGAAGTGACCCAGATAGATGTGAATTCACCCACTTGGTCCAGGGAGCCTCACCCTCTGAAACAGAACAAACATACACCCAAAGGATCTGTGCTCTCGAGCTCAGTAGGAATTCTAAAAGAACTATACTTTAGAAACTGGGTATTGGGTACATCTAACAAGGGCATATAACCTATTATCCTTTACTTTCAAAGAAATAGCAACATATAAGGTACAGCTGGGAACAATGCACTAGGCACAATATCCTAGAAGAGCAACCTCTAATACCCCATTTATCCAGTCTGGCAACTTGCAATGATTGAAGACCATGCTGACTCCAACCAGTGAACGTTGTGCTCAGTTGATCCCCACCGGAGGGTTAACATATCCCAGGTAGGGCACCCAACACATTTGGAACTTAGCTATTTGATAGGTTTGGAGGTGGAAAATCCTGCCTAGGATGGCTAGGGCAGATAATGAAGCCAGACCCTCCTCCACTGTGGGAACAGTTGTAGAAGGCTACTTGCAGACAATACCTCTCTTGGTTTGTATAGCCAGGAGGGCCAGCCATCTGCACTCGGAGTCAGGGGAAGGAAGTCTGACCTAATCCCCAGGAGGACGAATGTGAGAGAGTGGGGGATCTGTCTGTGGAGCACCTAGGATGCAGTGGAACACACCTGACTCCAAAGGTTCTGTAAATTGGGGCAGGTCCAAAGTATATGGAGCAGGTCCCCCCATGGGCCTGACACCTCCATCATTGGTTGGAATCAAGGAGCTTGACCTTGCATAGGACAGCAGGGTATTTTACCATGAGTGTGAGACCTTGTTTTGAATTAACCTGGTACTGGCATCCCTGTACTATTTGTGGGCATCCTTCCAAGCTTGTCCCCACTGGGTGGGAGAGATAGTACACTGAAGCATTTTTTCCCATATTCCCTTAGAGTCCACTGACTGTGAGGGAGAGTGTCCCTCAATTTGGTATATATCCTGCCTGCAAGGCCTTTAGGGTGGTGTATCCAGGCCTTTAACTCTGAAGGGTTTGTAAACTTGCTGTGTTCTGAAGGGGCTTGATGGCAGCTCAGTTTACAGGTACCACCAGAAGTCTGCCTGGGGAGTCCCATGTCTCATGGAGGTTATGAAAGGTGGTAACCTTAGCTAGGGGGAGTTCACACAGATCCCCATCCCTACCCTATGTATGCCTTTGTCATACCAATGCTTCCAGATTACTCTCTTGTTTCCTATGGTAATGGTGTGGGTTCTGCTACAACGGAGTGTAGGAGAGTGGGAGTGGGTCCATGGGCAGCCTTTCATGAATGAAGTACCAGGTCTTCCTGGATGTCTCTATCATGGGAAAGGGCCGGGCACTCTCTTGTGCAGTGTGAGCCACCTTGGGGGAACATGAGAGAGGAAGGATGTAATATCCTGTCATGTCCTGCTCCATGTGGATCCATTGAGGGTGATGGTTGTTTCTGAGTGGAGCCAATGGACGGTCTGGGCAGTTTGGAGAGCCCACTTGTGCCCATCCATCCATGGGATGCTCCAGCCTCCTTGTGACCAGTGAACTCTAAGCTGAGAACAGCTGAAGCAGGATTGGCCCCTCACACAGGAAGTCTCTTATCAGTTTATCTATGGGTTGAGATTAGTGGTTAGGAAGAGAGATAGGAATGTCGGCCAGCCGGTAGAAGAACCTGGGGCAGCCACCATTTTTATGGCAGCAATCTTTCCTGCCAGAGTGAGCCTGAGCAGATTCCATCTTTCAAATCTGGTCTTGGTGGCACTTAGTAAAAGGTCCCTTGTGAGAATGGAATATATTGCAATATATTGAAAATATGTGTTAATGTATGTCAGTACACAAGGAATACTATGAAATATACTGTCATAATATATTTCTAAACCATAGTATGAAAAATGTGTCACTGTATTGAGAAATACATTGACTCAATGAAATACAATACACAGCATATACCGAAACCATGTATTCTGCCTCATGCATTGCTTAAAAGCATGTCAATCTACTTAGTAATACATTGTCTGAAATATATTATTAGTATATTTCAAAATATATACTGTATTCTTTGTATGTTACGTATATTTTTATATGTTACATATATTTATATATGTTACCTATATTTTTATACGTTACATATATTTGTTATATGTTACATGTATTTTTATAAATGCTTAGTTTCATCCCATGTATACATTTGAATAACTAATTTGCGTATTTCAAAAACATAGTTTATCAGCCCAAATCATGATAATTTCTAGCTTTACAGTACTTTCAAATTTACAATGTTAGCTTACAGATTGAAAAGAAAGGTACACGTTATAAAGTAAGTACATATAGGATCTTACCCTGACCTAAAAGTGAAACAAAATGGGGTGGTATAAATACCAATCTGAGCCTTTAACAAGTACGAGCTTGTGAGGTAAGTCATATGTGTCAGTGTAAAAGTATAAAATGTATGTTTGAGTTAAAGTTGCACTGTAAAACAATAATTCAATGTAAATAGCTCCATGATTAATAACAAGATGAACTCTAGTTGTACAGATAGAGATAAGTGTAAATCATAAAAATGTCCTTTGTTTTGTCTAGGTAAGTTAATAGTTATAATTAATATTTATTACACATGTATATTATATATATAAATACATATATATATATATATATATATATATGTATGAAACAACATTTGAAATGCAAACAAATGCATGTATACATATATTGGCAATATACCAATAACATATATTTACCATCCCTCTTTCAATGTATTTGGAATTTAATCAATATATTTTGCAATATACATAATATACTAAAGCAGCAATAACATATAGGATAGTGCATAGAGGCAGGTTGACAACAGGGCTATTCTTTCGCGAGTTGGCACTATGGCGACAGATTACCTCAAAGCCGAGCTCGAGAGGTAATCCGTTGTCATAGTGCCAACGAGGTGAAAGATGCCCTGTTGTCAACTGTTCCCCATGCACTTTTCTTTATAGTGTATGGTGGAATGTCGTTCTTTGGGAAAAAAAAAACAGTTACTAGAAGGAAAAAAGAATTTACATTGTGAACGTTTTCACACTAACCATTAATACTGCCCCCGATATTGCTGCTTTCGCCATGTGTCCTGTCTATGGAGTGAGCCCTAACTGTCAAATGCTGCGCGAGGACACAGTGTGAGGTTCACAGTACAGTAGAAAACATCATTCTGTTGTACTGCGAACGTCACTAGTGTGTGACTACAAGGTTTCGAAAACGATCGATTTCGGTGGAGAACGACGTTCCACCATATGCTATATGTATATTTACAGTACATTTCAATATGTTTGCAAATTTTAAAATATATTGAAATATATTGATTTTCCAGTACATTACAATATATTATAAAACAAGTAGATTGGAATATATTTCACTATATGTAAATATATTGTTAGTAATATATTTTAAAATATATTTCATCTTTGTGAGGGATGGATGTTTGCATTCCAGAGGTCTTTCAATTTGGGGGTGAGTCTAATGCCAAAGTAGGTGATCTCATTGGGGGCACACAGCAGCCCAGAGTTCACTGCTGTGTGCTGGGTACTCTTGTCATTAAAGAGAAGCATTTTGGTTTTGGCCAGATTAAGCTTAAGACTGGAATACCTAGTGAAGTAGTCCAGGAGGGCCAGGAGAGGGGCAGATTGCTGGGCATCAGCAAGAGGGAGAAGCAGATCATCGGCACACATGAGGGTAGGGATGCTGTGACTCCTATCCTGATACTCCCAATGTCTGGATGTTGCCTAATTACTGCCACCAAGGGCTCCACTGCCGTTACAAATAAAAGAGGTGATAAGCGGCAGCCCTTTGGGTCCCCTCTCAAGTGGGAACCAATCGGAAAAGATAGAGTTGGCAGTTACCTGGTCTTTCGGCTGGTGTAGATGGTCCGTACTCTGGCCTTGAACCTCTCACCTACTCTCAGGTGGGCTAAGACTGTGTACAAGTAGTCCCACTCCAAGGGAGTCAAAGGCCTTCTCGAAGTTGACTGCAATGGCTGCAGCTGGGGTACAAAATGATGAACTGTGTGCATTGGGTTCATTAATGCCCTACAGTAAGATGGTCAGAGCTGTGATGGCCAGGGACAAAGCCCACCTGGGAGGGGTGAATCAGGTCTGAAAGCAAGGGACTCAGCCTGGTGGTGAGCACTTTGGCATAGACCTTACTATCTACATTTATGAGCGAGATTGGCCTATAGCTGCCTGGGATGGTAGGGTCCTTACCCTTTTTGGGGATGACTATAATATTTGCTTCTCGAAGAGAGAGTGGGAGGGCCCCCTTGACCATGGCTTCTTGAAAGACTTCGGTCAGAAGAGGGGCAATCAGTGAAATAAGAGCCTGAAAGAAGTCAGGAGTGTATCCGTCTCCTCCAGGAGATTTCCCCAGGTGTAGACTCCGAATGACAGTTTCAACTTCACCCTGGGTGAGAGGGGAGTCTAGAACCTTGGACTGAAGCATGGAGAATTTGGGGAGGTGCAGATTGTCAAGGAAGGGTTGGGTATGTGCTAATGGCCCCAGATGTGTGGTAGAATAAAGCCCTGCATAAAAGGGGTCATGACTCATTCATGGCCTGTGGCATTTTAACCACCTTCCCTGTTTATCTTTCAGTTCAGGAATATGCCTCCTGGCCTGTCGACATCTGAGCTGGTGCCAGCACTTGCCCCTTATATCCCCCTTCCCAAAAGTTTGCCTGAGACAGAAAATGGCCACCTCAGCTTTCCTATTTAGGAGTTGATTAATTTCAAAGTGAAGCCCAGGAATTTTTTACCTGTAGGAACTAGGGAGGGAGGGCATAGCTTTGTAGGTGGTCTCTGCACAAGATAGTTTCTTTTCTAGGTCTACCAGTCATTTTTCCCTTTCCCTACATTTGGCAGAAGCATATCCCATGATGTTGCCCCTCATGGTGGCTTTAAAGGCCTCCCAGGTGTTCCCTGCTGAGGAGACTGAGATCAGACTGTTCTCCAAAAATAGTGAGGCCTTGTTTTAGCCCAGGGATAAAATCTGGTTCTCTCATAAGTAAGGGTCAAGTCTCCAGTTGAGGGATGGAGGGAGGTGAGGCCTCAGTTCACTATCAGCTGTACTGGGGCATGGTCAGATATAACTCTGGGGAGAATGGCAGCGTCTATAGCATTTTGTAGCAGGAAGAGGGCGTAAACCAGAAATCTAATCTGCTATGTGCTAAATTGGATTCAGATTGAAAAGTATAGTCCCTGACCCAGGGTGAAAGAGTCTCCATACATCTGTTAGCCCCAGATCTGACATGAGTTGTTGCAGAGCTCTACCTCCCTAACATAGGATTTTTTCGTAGTGTCGTTCCTATCCAGGCAGGGAACCAAGGTCAAATTAAAATCCTCCCCAAAGCAATACAGGGCTGTTGGGTGGTAAAAGGTACTCAGGGTTTCAGCAAGAGTGTGGAAGAACTGGGGATCATCTGAGTTAGATGTGTACACATTACAGAGGCTCAGAGGACCAGAGAGGGTGCTGTAGTTAGCTACTACCCATCTGCCATCAGGGTCAGCTATAGAGGCAGTCAGCTTCCATTGTAGCGATTTGTGAAGTAGGATGATTTCCCCATGTTTTCTTGTGGGAGCATCTGCATGGACCTTCTGCCCCATCCAGTCGTTAAAATTAGGGCACGGTCACCCTGGGTCAATTTGATGTCCTGGAGGAAGGCCACCTGAGTTTTCAGGCGTTTCAGGTGGGAGAGGACTTTTTTGCTCTTGATAGGAAATTCAACTCCCAGACATTCCTGGTGTGAAAGATCGTTTCAGCCATGGATCCCTAAGGGTGAGATTTAGACAGTCCTCCCCTAGTATTCACTGAGCAGAGTGTCAGAGTGGCCATCCCCCGGCGACCACACAACTGTGATTCTATACTGGTCCCTAACTGTAAGCCCAGTTGCAACTAACAGTTTCCCTGCAGAATAAACAGCTGCACAGGGAATGATCCTCCCTTCTGTTCTCCTGTTGCCTAGAGGAGAGAGTGTATTTCTGGGAGGGGTAACTATAGTATCTGTTTCCACTGTTCTTTTTTCGGAACCTATTTACACCAATAGCAGTAGTTCAAAACTATGCACATAAAAATAATAACCAAAAAGCTCATAAGGTTCAGTAGCTGTACTTAGCTGGCTACATCACCAGCCAATGGTAGGGCCAGCTGTCCCTAAGGCGGGGTAATGAGCAAGTAGGTGTTCAGGGCTGTCTTGCCCTTACCCACACTGATCTCACAAAGCAGGTGAGACAACAAATACACACTAACTGCAGGTGGAGCAAAGCAAAAACCCATGAGTTAGCTGCTACCCAGAGCTATGGGGTGCAATGAATACTTCCAGAGCACCAGTTGAGTAAGCAAAGCAGAATGAGGGTATTAATAAGGTGGTTACCAGCTGTGCCCCGGACACATGGTCAAAGATACAGCTAGGTCAGGCGGCAAAAGGGAAAAACATGAGGTCTTCAGGTACGGGCTTGTTAGCCTCACAACCTCATGAAGGGTGGTGAGTGACAGAGGTGGGATGGGGGGAGAAATCCCTCCCTTTCCCACTATATACCAACCCTCGGGGTAGGGGATCCTCATATCCTGCAAGCAGATTTCCCCTTATGACAAGGAGAGGGGGGTATCCATGTGTACCATTAAGAATGAGATGGAGGGGAATGGGGGGCCAGCATTGCTATATCAAGCAGGCGACAAGATATATCCTCGAAAAAGCATGCCAGTGCCCACCCCACCACCCACCCCATCCCCTTAACACAGGTATACATTCATCTTCGCAGAAATAAGCAAGCAACCCGGTTGCAGGTACAAATATCCCTGAAAGGAGGAGTGTCGGGGGCAAGGTACAGTTGTAACCCTGCCCTTATTGTAATTCCTGATGGTGATGGAAAGGGTGGTCCGGCATCGCTTGTAGCTTGGACTAGACAAACGCCAAGGCTCCCACCACCTATCACCCCATTAAACCACCCCTCCTAACTACTCCCCTCTCTGACACACAACCTGTAAGGCATTGTACTTATTTGAGAGGCATTCTTCACACTGGCAGCATGATGTGTGGTTCCTTCTGCCCAACATCTTCTTGATGCTGTAGTTGTCCTGGGACAAGGCCTAGTACCAAGGCAGACTCATCGGGTTTGCCTAGCCACAGAGCAATGTCAGTTGATGCCATCCAAGACTGCTGGACACCCACGATCTCCTGATCCAAGAGCACTGGGGCAGAAAAACCTGTATCAGGGAGGTCCTCATCTGTATGCAGTGGGAATGCAGGGCCAGTGGGAAAACTGGTTCCGGAGAAGTAGGAGATGATAAATTCCAAGTCCTGGGTCCCCTCCCACCTGCTGGTATGGCTGCTATGTTCCTCATTTCTTCCTTGGTCCTGCAGATATTCCCTTTTGGTATGGGAGGCAAATGGAGGCCTCTTGTGGGCTTTAGTAGGCCTAGGATCCAACTCTTGATGAGCTCCTTGGTGTGTAGTCCGTTCACTGGAGGCATGTTGGTCCCTTTTCAGTGGTGAGCTGTGGTTCAAGTAGTTGCTTTGAAGGGCTGCAGTAAGTCCCTGAGCTGGGCTGTGTCTTTGTTTGTTAGATGGGGGCCAGGTCGCAGTAATGAAGCCCATAGCCTCTGGAGAGGTAAACTGATAAGGGGAGCCATTGTAAGTTATTTTCAAATGGGCCTGGTACTGGAGCATGAACAGCACCTGTAGATTGTGAAGCCTCTGCTGTGCCTCCTGTAGGCCTTCCTCCATGATGCCAGCTTCCTCGAGTAATCCTGTAAGATCATGATCTGGTGTCCCTGCCAGTCCAGGGCTCCCAGCTCCCTGGTCCTGGACTGGATCGCTTCCTTTTCAGCAAAGTTGAGGATCCAGGCCAGGATTTGCCTTGGTCTGTTGCCAGTGGTTGGTTTTGTTTGCAGGGAGCAGTGCACCCACTCGATGGTGTTACAGGAGCTTTCTGGGAGCCGCAGAAGTTCCAGAAGGGCTTTTTGTAAAAATTGAACAATTCTGCCTTCCTCATGCCTCTCTGGGAAGCCCAGGAGCTGCAAGTTGTTGCGGCAGCCCCTATTTTACATATCATCCATTTTTTCTTGAAAGGCCTTAATTTGGATCGCTTGTTCCCACATGGTTGTGCAGTGGCCCTGAACAGCTTCTTCATGTGCATCCACTTTTTGCTCAGTAAGGCCCTTCTGTATGTCGAGTTGGTGGAGAGTACTAGCCGTGTTGTTGGAGGACACCATCATGTCTTCGATGCAGCTCAGAATGGATGTGAACATGTCGTGGATCGAGGGCTCCGGGCCCTCCTTGGATTTGTGTGCCATGCAGTCGAGAGTTTTGCGCAGATCAGGACCTGGAAGCAGATGCAGGCGTTCCAAGGTAAGGAGCGATCTGAGATTTCAACAGCTGGAAGCGAAAGGCTTCCTATGACATCCGATTGCAGTAGGATCTTAAAGTTCTCCATATATTCAGTTAAATTAAGAGTTCTGTGCTCCGGGTAGACAGCTTGATAAGATTAAGCTGTCATCTTGCTCACTGGTTAAGCCATGCCCCTAGTGCTTTGATTTTTGAGTGAAGACTGGAGGGAGGTGAGGGGGCTAGACCCAGCCAAAGAGTTGATATTGAAGTACCTTAGCATGATGTGCTCTCCATTAGGCATGGGGTTGAGCACTTTCAGCAAAATGTTCATTATTGCACCAGAAGGGGACCCAGGAGAGCAGTATGCACCAGTGATGACTACTGGGATGGAAAGGGTCTAGTAAGTATCCCCAATAAAATCTCATGAGATTTGGGAATGACCTATTGAGTGGAAATGCTGAAGTTGGTTTGCAGGCCAAGGCCAGTATATGAACAAGCATTAATCCATGATGAGAGGTGGCATATAATGGGGAGTTAATGCATGGTTGGGACGTTGTGGCCGAGGCTGCAGGCTGGAGTGCCTACAGCGGTCCCAGCTCAGCTCGTGCTTCCCGTCTGCCTCAGAGTGGATTAATGTGCTTGTAACATGGCTTCTAGGATTGTGTGGTTATTCTATGTCTTATTCTGATACTGTGCATGCAATAATAGAGATTTTGCTCTCTTTGGTTTCTCTGCTGCACTTTTGCAACATTTAGCAGAGTTCCATTTATATGCTCATGTTGTCAAAACTATATTTAACATATGTGTTAACAAAGTATCTATCAATACTTGCTTGTGACAATTCACAAGATCTGTTCGGCTATTATTTTAATCGGTCTGTTTGGAGGTCTCTGATACTGTAATTTCTGCTTTGCTATTTCCCCATCAATATGTTTTGCATATTTTGTACCCTTTGTGTGTCTGTGCAACGTCCGCTTGATATTGCTCACTGCGCTGTTTCACAATTGCATTTCTGTCCCATTCTCCTTTGTTTCCTCACTTGATTCCCACTGTTACACCTCTCCATGCCCCATTTTGACCAGCGTACTTCACTCAGTGTAGCCCTGCTCCTACATTGCAAAATCATCCCCTGCTGGCATTTCTCCATGCATACCTCTGGGGCTGCGTTTCCGTATGACCCTACCTCGCTGATTGCTCCTCTGTGCTCGTCTGCGTCCATGCTCGTTCCCTGTCTACATTCCTGCTCTATTTTGGTAAGTCGTGCGCTGCCCTGCTTTATCTCATTTCGCTATACTGCTCCTTTCTCCCCTGTGCCTAGTTTCTGTATTACACAAGCAACATGGCATTATTGTGCCATAATGTTGTGTTGCTCCTGTACCACCTGATGCTATTAAACCAATTGTCTTCCTTATTTGTGATCTTGTTGTTTTTGCCATGTTACAACAATATATAACAACCTGTTTTCTTTACTTTCAATTAATAAACAAGTTAACCAACTGCATAATAGGAATAATACACTCCACAGTGTGGGATATGGTAGAATATTGCCATAAGGCACTTGGCCTGTGAGCTGGTGCCTTATTACAAACCCAAAGCAATATCCACCATATCCCACAGCCTGTCATGTATTTTGCTTAAATTATCTGTCCCGCTCAAAGAATATGTGGCTTTTTTTGGTCAGTCTTCGCAATGGTTAAGAAATGCCATGGTAATACATATTTTGAGATGTAATGCATTAATTTGATCAATCAAGAATCCAGAACTAAAGATCACGGTTCCAAACAAGAAGATATGAAATCCATTGGATATTCTTGTGTTCCTGATTTGCAGACACTGTATGAAAATATAATTACTGGTGAGCAATTTTTTCAATGGGCTCACCTAGTTGATATTTGCTGTAATAACCAGGCAGTTATTATGGCATTCATGTGCTCTATCAGTCAAAAGGGAGCACTTTTTCATTGTCTCCCTGTCAAAACAATTCCAAAAACATGATGGCTCCATAACTTTCTTAGCGAGGCGGCCACAGCAGTAACCTCACCTTCCCATACTCCTTCTTTTATCTGGTTGATCCTACTTTAAATCAAACCATTAACTTTTTTTTTTAAATATCTGGTTGATCCTGTGTTTTGCCAGCCAGCTTCATGAGATGTGACACACACACTGTCAGTGGGAACTGGTCCATCGCTGACTGCCTTCAGGGAGAGGTAAGCATGACTGTGATCGTGTTTTGAACTTTAACTTCAGTGGGAAAAAAATGAATTAATTAATGTGGGAGCAGAAGAAGCTGGAAGATCCCTGTGTTGTCTGCAGGCTGTTGTGTGCACGAAGGAGAGGGACTGCTGCACAGCTGGGGGATCTATAGTGGAGCGGGGGGTTGAAGCTGCTGCTGCTACTATATTTAGGGGGGCTGGAAGCTGCTACTGCAGCATTTAGGGCTCCTGGGTGGAAACTGCTAGAGTAGGTGTCAGGGTGGGGGGGTGTTATTGAGGGAGAGAAAGAGACAGAGAGACATAATGTGTATGTGTATATGTGCGTGTGTGTGTGTGTGTGTGTGTGTGTGTGCGTGCGCACATGCGCTCACCAGCAATTATATAAAATAAAAGATAGGGAAGTTTGATATGAGAATTAAATCCACACCCTCAGTGTGGGATGCTTTGATAAACCCCTCGGGTGAATGTAGTATCCCACACCTCAGGTGTGCATTAAATTCTCATATCACACACTTCACCATCCTTTATTCTATATAAAAACATTACTTTTTTTTCAGTAGTCATTAAAAGGCAATGTAAGATTTAAGTTTGGAATGTGTTTTTCATCATTTTCATTCTCTGTAGATTTAGATGGGCTTTAAATAATCCATAGTACATTTTCTTAGGAATTCCCAGACCTAGCCACAGAAAAATAGATATGCTGCTGACCTTTAAATTGAATACAAAACTTGACTAGGAACAAAATTGAAAAGTCAGCCCCCAACTGTATAAATTCACCTCACAGAGATGAGAACATTTTTCTTCACATCTGACTGAGTTAATCTTCAGCTGTCCAGAAAAATATAAATTATACGAACATTGAACATAAACTGTTTCTCTTCACAGACAGCCAAGGTTATTACATGTCCATTCTTGTGAGACTAGAGCATACAATAAAGCAAAGTTGTGAGTTTCACTTAATGTCCCTGTAAATTAGTATATGTTTGTACAGCATGCTATATGTATCCATCCCTGCTTACAAAGCGAGGGAAGGGGTTGCACTCAATGGACCTGGAGTCCCTTCCAACCTACAATGACAGTTACTATGTTACTCTGTAATCTTCCTCACCTTTGTTTCAGTGGTTTTAAGTCATTCCATTTTCTTAGTGTAGCCCATGCCCTTCCCAGTGTCTAGGGGTATAATTGGTGGTAACTGTCTGTGGTGAGAGGGACCAGAACAGAAACACTTGACCTGGCTACAATTACATGTTCTTCTGAAATGGGGTGCCACCTGACTAGCACTGGGCTAGAAGGCAATAGCAGTTAGTAACAAAGCTCAACAATTCTAAATAACTGGAGACCAGCTGTAATTCAAAGAACCGTGAGGATCCCATTTTAATGATAAAATTGATAACTCCATGGGGCCAACAACGAACTTGATTACTATTCAGGTTTGAGGCATGCTTTCAAAACAGACCACATGGGTCACATTATTTTAGAGTCTGAGAATGTTCTTGATCTGGGAATACAGTGTCCATAAATACGGAGCATTAATCAGATGACCCCCTCAAACATCAGGCAATCTCAATCCATAGGCAGCTTTATCATCCCAGCTGGCTACACTGTCCATCTGCAGGCAGCAGTCATTCAGGTCTCTGTATTCCATGGGGGCTCACTGACCTCACACATTGGGGGCCATAATCCTTTCCAGAGTCATCTTCCTCACTGGCACACTCTTGGGCTACAGTGCCACTGAAATATGGGTGGCAATTCCCCACTAGTACCTCTACTTGTTGCTTCTCACCAGTAATCAGTCCTCAGGTGCCAGACCCTACATGTTCTCTTCGGGCCTAGCACCATCTGATCTAGTCAACAACTGCTCTCGACCCTTGTGGCTCTCCATGCCTAGGCCCCCGGCGGACATGAAGTCCTTTCCCTTTATCTCTCCTCCTGCACTTGCTCCAGCAAAGGTTCAAGTCATACTGGTAGTTTCTCTTTCCATGCCATGGATGGGACACGGGGCACATATTTCCCACCAGGGAAACGCTACTACATGGCTGCTGCCGCATCAAGAGCAAAATCCTCTTATCTTCCCTGCTCTCCAGAAACAGGGAAATATGTCATCTCTCCAAAGCAGGCAATCAGCCCCCTTCCTCCACCATCTCTCACCTTCTCACCTGCACGCTCCTGTGCCAGCTTCAAGGCCCACCCCCAGGGTACTCCAATCTCAAAAGCTAAATGTTAACTCCTTCAGGGCTGGGACTGTGCAAACCCCCCTAAATTTCTGCCAGTGTACATCTCAGTACACAATTCCTGACATTCTAACCCAAAGGAGGGGTACACTAGGTAGCACTAGGGCTTGTTTTCTATAAATGAAAAATGAGAAGTCTACATGCCTGACCTCAATAAGAACTTTATTGTGGTTAATCATTTTATTGGAAGTTTTTTTAAACTCAAAGCAAGTACAACAGCAGGGCCCTACAAGCATTCAACAACAGTCATATATAGACATAGTAGAGAGGATGTACATCGTGGTATCACAATGTCATGTATCTACTATGAACTGTAACCTAGAAAACTTCCAGAAGAGCAATGGACTCCTTTGAACAGCAACAGCTAACAATGCAGTAGAACAGAACTCCACACATAACAGCTACTCTACAGTAGTAAATGCATGGCAAGCCCATGTCTTCTCTGAGCTTGTCTATATTGGGTTACCGACAGCATTGGTATTATTCCTTCAGGAGACCTCCAAACATGTCAACTACAGGCTCAAAGTAGGAGATGAAGGGTTGCTAACAGCAGTCACACAGTATTTCTGAAGGTTTCCTGCAGCTAAGCTAACAGTCAGTCCAAGGAAGCTGTCTGGACCAGGCCAGAGAAGAGTTCCTGATAGGTGGGTACATCCGCTGAGTGCCATCTACACAGGATGGGGTGCCTATCTTAAAAACACAACTATGCCAGCAAGAAGTGCCTCTCAGCCAGGATGTTTTGGGATTTCAGAGGTGAGCCTAGCAACGTTAAAACAGAGGAGAAGGGTAAAGGGCTGTAAAGCATGCACTGCTGACCCCAACTTGTGAGCTTGGTTCTGGAAGGGTTGAATGAGTAGGCATATCCGCAGTATATGTAAAAGGTGTCCTCCCTGTGAGGAGCATCTCCAGCAGTGGTCATTAGGGATTAGCTTCAGTTCATAAGGAAGGAAGGTGTCAGGACCAAGAGTGCATGATTTTGTTCTGAATCAAACGCTCCGGAGATCCTTGTAGGTTTTATGGTAGAATGATTTGCAAGTTTCCATTCCTCTACTGTAATCAACCTCTGTAGAGTAGCCAGCCTGAGTGGCACTGAGGGTTGAGGCACTAGATGCCACACCTCATGCCACGTCAGCGACGGGAAAGGACTCAGGATGCTAGGGGTTGACAGGGGAGGGAGAGGATTGAGTGTCCAGAGGACACATTCCTCTCCTGGGGTGGGTTACAGGGGACTCCCCAATCTGTAGTGGCCCCCAATGGAGGTGTTAAAAATTAAAAACAAATTACTGCAACTAGAAGAGCAATTTGTACCATTAAAACATACTTATAACAAAAAAGGAAGAGTACCTGTTTCGTATACCAACCGAGTTCATAGACAACTTGCCAAATAGAAACAAGCACATCGAGTAATGAAAAGTGATAATAGCCATTGTAATATATGGATAGTTAAAATAATACCATCAAAAGTATATGAAAATTTATGTAATACACTGGAGCCAAAGTGATAATACCATCATTTGTAGGTGATAATAGTATCGTTCAGAGCCCATAATACTATCACTCCAAGCTCTGAATGATACTATTATCACAAAATCTAAACAACGCAAGCACAAGCTTTCCCACTCCATTCAATGGTCGCCATGCTCCCCCTCAATTGTCAATCAGACAGCAGCGTCCACACATTTTGAATCATGGCTTATGATTGGACGAATTCTGTCTGTGGGTGGGTGAAACATTTTAAATAACATAGAAACATAGAAACATAGACTTTGATGGCAGATAAGGACCGCTTGGCCCACCCAGTCTGCCCATTTCCCTACCTACTGGATAAGCTGCAGATCCTAGTTAACCAGCAGCCTACTTCTTCCTACCCCCAACCCCTAGAATTGCCTTATGACTGTCCCATGCATGTTTGAATTCTACCACTGTTTTTGACTCCACAACCTCCTCCGGAAGGCCGTTCCATGCATCCACAACCCTCTCTGTGAAAAATACTTCCTTAAATTACCTCTGAGCCACCCCCATCTTCAAATTGTGCCTCTTGTTCTTGCACGCTCTTTTTATGAAAGATGCTACCCTCTTGGACTTTGCTGATTCCCTTAAGGTACTTGAACGTTTCTATCATGTCCCCCCTCTCCCTCCTTTCCTCGAGGCTATACATATTAAGCTCCTTAAGTCTCTCTTCATATGTCTTCCGGTGCAGACCCTGAACCATTTTAGTTGCCCTCCTCTGGACAGCTTCCATCCTGTCTATGTCTTGCGGAGATTGGGTCTCCAGAACTGCACGCAGTACTCAGATGGGGTCTCACCAGCTGTCTGTACAGAGGGATAACAACTACCTGTTTTCTACTGGTTATGCTCTCCCTATGCATCCCAGTATCCCCCAGCCCTCCTTGCTGCCCTCTCACATTGCTAGCCCGCCTTTAGGTCATCTGATATGACTACCCCGGTCCCTTTCCATTTTGTTGTTGTTAGTATCTCACCCCCATTGTGTACTCTTCCCTGGGTTTTGTTTCCAGGTGCATTACCTTGCACTTCTTGGCATTGAATCTAAGCTGCCATACATTTGACCATTCCTCTAACCTTGCCAAGTCCTTCTCATCCTTTCCACCCCACCTTGTGCATCAACTCTGTTGCAGATCTTTGTGTCATCTGCAAAGAGACATACTTTTTCTTCCAGTCCCTCTGCAATGTCGCTTATAAAGACATTGAAGAGGACCGTCCTAATACTGAACCCCTGCGGTACCCCATTAGTAACCCCCCTTTCTTCAGAGTGGACTCCATTTACTATTACTCTCTGTGTCCTATTCTCCAGCCAATTCTTTACCCAGGCTGTCATCTTGGGACCCACTCCCAGGCTGGCTAACTTGTATATTAATCTTTTGTGTGGGACTGTGTCAAACACCTTGCTAAAGTCTAGGTAGGCCATGTCCACAGCCCCTTCCTGATCTACTACTTTGGTCACCCAGACAAAGAAATCTATCAGATAACATGGCAGCAGTCTCTCGCATAGCGAGAGATTATCTCCTCTTTGCTGTTTTCTTCATAATTTTTATTTTAAACCAAGTCCTTTTTTAAGTAGATCCTGCCTTCCCCGCACATCGCAACAGCAAAAAGGTAGGGCTCCCCACGAATCTTAAGCAGACCACTGAAGTACAGAGACAGACGACGGGGGATGGGGGCAGTTCTTGAACACGCACTGAGCGAGTCCTCAGTGCAGCAGCGGACATGCAGTGAGCGAGTCCCCAAAACAGCAGTGGCTGCACAAGTTTAAAATCAGATCCATATATTACAAAAAATTAAAAATAGGTGAGACTGTATTACTCAGAAGTAATACCAGCTCAAGGTTCTGGGGACAAGGGAACCTCTCAATGGTATTACTCCCTTGTAATACACTCTCACCTATCTATTATTCTATTTATAATATTCATAGGTACAGGCAACAAGTAAATAAAGCAAAAAAATGATAAGGATGTAGAAAAACAAAGTTTCGAGCAGCACACCTAGATGATAATGGAAAGACATTCTACACATACATTAACAATAAATCTGTCAATAGGATGGTGGGTCCAGTTCAAGAAGGAAATAATGAATATTCGGAGGGCATTTAAAGATCATTTCTGTTCTGTATAATAAAGCAACTGCTATAATGAATAATTTATCCCTATTAGGAGAGTCCAATGAAATATTGGATATAGTAACTAGATCAGAAATAATGGTTAAATTAGGAAAATTAGATGCATCCAAATCACCTGGTCAAGACAAAATTCACCCAAGGTTGCTAATAAATATCAAAGACTATCTAATTGAACCACTTTACAGCCTCTATAATAAGTCCCCATGTACTGGACAAGTCCACAGTGATTGGAAAAGGGCTGATGTGACCCTGGTGTTCAAGAAGGGAGATAGATCCATAACGGGCACTTACAGGCCTATAAGCCTGACCTCAACATTGGGAAAGATATGTGAATCCATTTTAAAGGACAGATTAGAAAATACATTGAAAAGAAAAATACTGGATGAATCTCAACATGACTTTAGGAAAACAGATCATGCCTACCTAATATGCTTGCTTTTTGCAATAAAGTAAGCTGTCTATTAGATAATAATAAACCAGTGGATGGTTTTCTGGATTATCAAAACACTTTTGATAAGGTACCACACTCTTTACTGATCAATAAAATGATAAATATGGGTATCAACAAAAAATCATTGTATGGGTTCACAACTGATTGGTAGATAGAACACAGAAAGTGTGTATTAGGGGCCACTTATCAGATCCAGGACTTGTGACCAGTAGGGTTCCTCAGGGATTGGTCCTGGAACCGGTGTTGTTCAATCTTTTTATTGCCGATATGAATGTAAATCTAACAAATAAAGTCATAAAATTTGCAGATGATTCTAAAATATTTGCTGAAGTTGGGGATAATGAAAAATCAAACACACTTAATGATTTATTAAAGATAGAACAGTGGGCAAATATAAACCAAATGCACTTTAATACTGATAAGTGCATCATTCTACATCTCGGTACTAAAAATGAACAACGTAGTTACAGTCTGAACAACAGCTGGCTGAAACCTGTGGAAAAAGAGAGGGATTTGGGTATCTTAACAACTAAAGATCTCTCATTTAGTAAATATTGCAATGAAACAGTTAAAAAGACAAATAGAATTATTGGAATAATTAGGAGATCATTTGTAACAAGACACAGAACCTGTATCCTCTCATTATATAAAAAATTGGTTAGGCCACATTTTGATTATTGCAGCCCCTTATAGAGTCCCTACCTGAGGAGAGATTGTAATGCACTGGAGAGAGTTCAGCGAAGAGCAACAAAAATTATTACAGGACTAGAAAGTGGTACCTATGAAACCAGACTAGCAAAATTAAAACTCTACCCACTAGAATTAAAACTTACCAGAGGTGATCTGTTGGAAATGTATAAAATCCTAAGAGATTAGACTCAAATGAATAACCTTGGGATTCATTTTTCTGAACATAAATACAACCTCAGAAGCTATAGTAAACAATTAAAATTGACTCATTCAAATAAGGACAAGAGAAGAAATGTTTTCACTCAAAGGATAATACATACTTGGAATGTACTTCCTCCTGAAGTTATGGACCTGACAACTTTAGAGGCATTTTTTTTATTTATTTCCTCAGCTAGGGGGGTTGTACCTTTGGTTCCCCCCTCCTCACATCCAGTCAGCCCTTATGGCTGCTGCCCCCCCAGATGCGACCAGAGCTCAGACCTCCCCATGTTAACCCTAATAGGCCGCATCGCAGCAGGTACTTACCCAACCACTGTGGAGACCTGGAGGGCAGACCCAGGAGAGAGCTAACTTGGGCACATCCAAGGCGGCACCGTCAGGCAGCCTTTATGCTGCCGAGGGTATTTTTCCTGCTTGGTTTCCCCTGTGGGGAGGGGCATGCAGTGACACCAATGGAGGGAGCACGCATGCGTCCACAAGCGCTCCTCCCAAGCATCTGCCCCATCTCTGCCCCCTTGTCTGCAGCATCGGTGCACTGCCCCCCAGTCTCCACTGGGTGCCAGTAGAACACTGACCACTGATGTCCCACCTCCCCGGAGAAAGAGAGCAGTCCCATGTATTCTCAATCCTTCTCCAACCCTGCCAACCTCCAGCAGCCCGTGCTTGTTCCCGAACATGGGTTGCCAGTGCAGTGTGAGGTAAGGCGTCCAGTGCATCAGCCCCTCAGAGCTACCAGGCCAGCAGCTTTTGAGGCATTTAAAAGAAAATTAGAAAAACATCTGTTTGAGAATAGTGGTCCTTAAAACCCCATGTTATGGGGAGACAGACACTATAAGCTTATAGTCTTCTGACTGTCTTATTTTCTGAGTATAGTTCCGCGTATAGATCGGGGCAGCATAAGATCAGGGACAGATGCATGGGGGAAGATGACAGAAGACGCCAGTGGCAAAAGCAGAGCCATGCAGGGTCATTGCACACCACATCTTCAGGGGGAAACATCAAGGAAAAATTCTCAGAGGATCTAGGGAGGTGACAGTGACCCCAGGAGCCGATGCACACATCCAATGCCAGACTACCTTCCACTGCCTCCTGAGCCCCTCAACCCAGCCATGGACTGACCATCTAGATTTCAGAAAGATCACCAGGTAGGAGAGGGGGCTGGCCAAGTCCATGGGCTTATGGAGGGGGTCACTTAGCCCTGTACTCCTGGTGGAAGGGGTTTCAGGCAGGGAGTAGAGGTCGAGGCTGAGTGGGTACACCTGACAGATGCCCTGGTCCTACAGTGTAGAAACAGAATGTAAAAAACATCTGCAGGGTGGTGACCCATTTGTTCTTGGCTTGAAGTGACTGACTGTGAATGCAGTCCCTAATTTTACCATAGATAGAAACACAGAAACATAGAATTTGATGGCAGATAAGGACCGCTTGGCCCACCCAGTCTGCCCATTTCCCTATGCCAGATCTTTTCTTCAGTGGCACAAGCAGGAGATTGAGGAGTTGCCAATAATGTACCAATGGAGCTATCATAGGATGTGTTTTTTTAGGTGGCGCAGGATCAGGGCATATAGTAGGAGGGCTGGTGCAAGATCAGCATTTAGGGAACTTTCCATGCAAACCCACTGTGGACACTTGCCTAGGGGAGGGTGCAGACAGTTAAAGGTTTGTGCAGCTCTGAATGCCCATACATACTGTAACCCAAAAACCACAGTAATCCCCACCCACCTTAACTCCAATGCATGCAGAGCTTTTTCCAGCTGTACAAGCTGTTTCCCATCCCAAATAAAGTTGTTGATCAAACTGTCAATTTGTGTAAAACATTTGGGTGCAATATGCGGGGGTAGGTAGGAGAGGATATAGAATATTGTACATGGTGTATGATTGAACGCTATTCTAAATGGAAATCCCACCTTAATCAAACCTTGTTCAGCCACACACAAAACAATGAATGGAAAGCTGTACTGACCATACATGCAGAACTGCATTCTATTTATTTAGATTGAGAAGCTTGAGCTGCACTTTGTAAGCTGCCCTAGTAAACCACCATGTGGTAATATTATTAACAATATTGAAAATTAGTGCTGCAGTTTCGGGACACAGGTGCAGTTCATTTTCAATATGGAAAATGCTGGATCAACCAGATGTGATCAGGAAAATAATTTTTACTTACTAGTGCGGGCATCCAGACCTTTTCTCAACTCGCCAAGCAAGACATCCAGCCATCATGTTTATTTTCGCCCTAAATCTCTTCCACAGTAGAGCAGCAGCCAAAGGGAGTGTGCACTGCTAAAGTAGGGATGCCCAGTCCCTAGCAACCACACAACTCCCTGTCCTAGCACTATGGGACAACAGTTTAGTTGTCTATGAATAATATGCATTTACAAGCACTAAAAAATTGTATTAAAGTAATCTGAGGGGCACCATACACTATAAAAAATACAGGATGGGTAACTCTAAGAAACCATGTGTTCTGCCACCTCAGGGTCTGATTCACATGGACCTTGCTTCACCTCAAGGTCACAGGAAATTGACCCTCTGTGGCAGAACACACTGGTGCTCCATGGTTACTCATCCAGTATTCTCTATATAATTACTGGTGACCTATAATATCAACTGGATTATGGTGCTTGGCAAAGTCGTAATAACCAGATTTCGGGTTATTACACCATCCAAAACCATAATAACCAGAAATCCGGCCAATACAGCATTTGTCCAAAGCATAAAATGCCAACCACAGGCCGATGCCACATGGAGCTTGAGACACTTAGCGTGAAATTACAGTTGACAACCACCGCAGCAGAGGTACTGGACGTTGCCTTCCTCTCAAGTCTCCTCTCGGCACTCAGTAAAAGTCACGGTTCTCCTAAAAAAAAAAAAACTTTATGCCTACTCCCACAGTTCTCCATTCAATTGATTGACCCTGACACCATGGAAACACGAATCAATGTCTGAGCCACAGGAAATAAACGCTCGCAGTCAGTTTAAAACAGTAGACTTAAATATTTAAACTTTTAAACCATGATCCACTTCAAATCTATGGACTGACTGCTTCCAAGAAGACTGCAATCCACAGACAACCAACAGAAGCAGCACCAGGACTCTCTACTACAAAGGCGGTATTTCGAACTCGAAGCTCAAACCGAAAGTTCCATTTCCAAAAGTAGATGTTTTTTTTGTTCATGTTCAACTTCTATTGAAAAGTTCCAAATGTTACTTGAAAATGTTTCTTGCAAGATCTACTCAGTTTTTTTCCATGGTTGCTAAATAAAGCAGTGTTGCAAAAAAAGTCTTTAAAACAGTACAGTAAATCCTACACACCGGCAATTATAAAAAATAAAGCATAGGCAAGTGAGTATGATGGAGTTATAGTGTATAGTGGAACGTAGTTGTTCACTGAAATCTAGCGCTCTCAAAATGTTGTTCTGCTGCACTAGTGACTCCATAGTGCAGCAGAACCAAAAAGTGACATCTGCAGGACAGCAGAATGACTTTTTGTTCTGCTGCAGTGCGGACCTCACACATTGTGTCCTCAAGCAGCAATCATACAGTTAGGTTTATTTTAAAAAGAAAGACTACGTTTTTTTTTTTTTTTTTTTTTTTGAGGCAATGACGTTCACTATACACTATAGAACAGTGCATGCAGTACCATTTAAGGAAGGGCTGTTCTTTCACCTCATTGGTACTGTGAGGACTGATTACTTCTCAAGCTGCGCACTCAAAGTAATCTGTCATCATAGTACCAACTCGGTGAAAGACTAGCCCAGTTGTTATCTGGTACTCCTGCACTATCCTATATATTTTACACACCCTTGGTGCATGATGACCACATAAACCTCTCAAGCTTCACTCTCAAAGGTTTATGGGTCAAAAATCCATAATGTCTCTAATATACTTTGAGAACAACCACCCCATTTAAAGATTTGCCACAACAGGAGTAAAGAAATCTTCCTTTATTAAGGATTTTATTCATCTTGATATAACTTCCAAAAAGTGGTTCTTTATAAAGCTTCCAAAATTTTTCCACTCTGACAGATCTGGCAACTCACTTTCTCAGGGGCGATGTCCTGATTCTACGGATTGGGGGGGGCAATGCTCAGTTTTCTCTGTGTTTACAATGTGATTCTGTCTGTAGCTGCAGTCCCTTTCTGGTCCTGTTTCTATGGTCTGTTTTTTTCTAGGTTTCCCTCTCTTTTTCGCTCCCTGTTGCCATTAGGCAATAAATATGGTTAGCCTGTATACCAGGTGGAGATTCCACAGTTAGAGACAGATGGTGATATTAGGGTTTCTGCAAGCTTTACTTGGCGTTGGTCTGTTCTTCTGTATAACCCTCTTGAGTGTTGTGTTTTGGAGGACTCCTTATCTCTTTTTCAAATTTCCTTAACGAAGTGAGATGGTCACTGTTTCTGGTCCTAGAAATGTGGTCTGACAGTGGCCCAGGAGCTCTTAGTTTTCCCTATACCAAAGAAGGCAGTAATGGCTTCCTTATTCTCGGCTGTTTACCTCGCTGCTTGAGGGCTGCACCACAAGAGGGCATCTGAGATTACTTTTTCCGCACTTGATGCAAATGCTTTACACACACCACGCTCTGTGGATCATGTTGAAGGATGGTTCATGGGGCTTCTGAAGGGAGGATTACTTTTTATAAGGGTTTTGTACAGACAATTCCTGCACTGTTTAAGGATAATGTCAATCAATAAGAATTGAGGATGTACTTTTCTCTATGGAGTGTTCTGGCTACAAAGGGTAGTGTTCTTGTTTTCTGGTTCACAAGGGCAGGGAGGTTGGAGGAGAGGATCTTTTCAGTCAGCCGATCATCATGTACCATGCAAAAGGTGGGTGGGTGTGGGAGGGGGGTCTGGGTTTATGGGTGCTTTGGGTGGGGTTCAGAGGGTGATCCCAAGATCCACAACAGGAATTGGTCAGGGACAACATGTATCAGCAGCAACAACAGATATGAACTAAGGAGTGGGGATGGCAAGACAGATGGGCAGACCCATGATAAATCTGAGAGGAGGGAGGAGTGATTGGGGATGGATTCAGTGACGCGAGGGGCGGGGAGGTAGAACAACCCAGCGCATATTTTGTGGAGAAGTAGTGATGTGGAAATATAAATATTTGTGGTGCTCGGAGGACTTCTGACTGGCATCATGAGTGATGGCTAGAAATATTCAATTTATCAGTTGGAACGTTAAAGGGTGAGGCATAGGACTAAGCAATATAAAATTTTGAAACATATCAACCATCTGAAGGCAGAAATTATGTTTTGCAGGAGGCAGCATTTGCTAAGAGGAGGCTGACAAAATGAGATGGCAACAAACTGGGCAGCTGTTTGCTGCGGAGGGCACGACCCACAGTAGAGGGGTTATGATCCTTTTGCATAGGTCGGCTCCGTTCAAACCTCTCCAAGTTATATCCAATCCTTCGGGCAGATTCCTGTTTGTAAAAGGTAGATTGCATACCCTGGATATTGTCTTGGGTGCCATCTATGGCCCTAATGTAGACTCTCCAGCTTTTTTGTTTGGATAATTGAAGCCCTAACTCCATTTTTGGATATCTCTATGGTTATAGGGGGTGATTTCAATCTCGTTTTTGATCAGGCTCTTGACAGTTCAGGTCAGTCCCGTCAAGGTCTCTCCTCAGTACAAAGAGCTTTTAGGGATCTGATGGACTCTATAGGTCTTTGTGATATATGACGTGTATTACATCCCAATACAAGGAAGTATACTTATGTTTCTCCAGTGCATGCAACTTCCTCGAGAATTGATTATATCCTCATCTCTCAATCTCTCTTACCAGGGGTTATAAGCTCTAGTATTGTTTTAGGGCCCTTGTCGGATCACTCTGTGGTCACCTGCCAAATAACCCCAGTGTCACTGCCCAATAAAGGGGGCAGGTAGAAGTCAAATAATCAAATTTTGAAGGAGCTGAAGACAGTTCAATATATAATATCCCAAATAGAGCAGCTTATTGCTTCCAATTCTAACTCTGTGGGAAAGCCTGATATGGTATGGGGTGCCTGTAAAGTATATTTAAGGGGGATTATAATCGGCCTAACATCGAAAAGGAAAAGAGAGAGGGCATTTCGGATCTCTGACCTTCTCTCTCAGATTTGGGGTATGGAGACTGTTCTCTCTCCATTTTCCTCTGAGATATTTAAACAAGATTTAACAAAATTGAGAGAAGTCTACCTAGCAATGTTAACGGAGCAAGCTGAATTTGCTATTTTGAAAACAAAAGTGGTATATACTGATCAGGGTGAGAAGGCGGGAAGAATGTTGGCGATCGCATTAAGCAACGGGAATCCGCCAGATTTATTCCTGCAGTCCACTCCTCACAATTCCCTTAAGGTCTTACCCTCGGAGATAGCAGAGGAGTTCACAAACTATTTCCAGGATTTATATGGCCCTATGGCCAACTCCCCATCTAAGGACAGACTTTATGAATATCTGAGCAATTTGCAACTGCCAACTCTCTCACAACCTCAGCAGAAAATTTTGGAGTCTCCTGTCTCTGAGGATGAGATTGAAAGGGTAATCAAATCTCTCCCATCTGACAAATCTCCGGGCCCTGACAGGTTTACCTCCAATTTTTACAAAGTTTTCTCTAAGCAATTGATTCCCATTTTGCTGCCACTCTTCCAGGCCATTCTCTCTGGTCAAGCATCCGATCCTGCCCTTTTTGAGGCGCTGATTGTTTTGTTGCCCAAGCCGGACAGACCGTCTGATCTGGTCTCAAGTTATGGGCCGATCTCCCTTCTTAACCATGATATTAAAATTTTGGCAAGATTATTAGCCGACCATTTGGAGGCAGTACTTCCTTTTAATCGGGGCAGATCAGGTTGGTTTTATGAGGAGAGTCATTGTTACGACCATTTGAAGGCCCTGTCACGTCTTTTGGCATCCAAGGATGCTTCTCATCCAATGGTCCTGATCTCGTTGGATGTTGAGAAGGCGTTCAACAGAGTCCACTGGGACTAGTTGTTTGCTACGATGGAAATTTTCGGTTTTCCCACGAAATTCCGGAATTGGGTTAGCTCATTATATAAGTTCCCTTCTGCCAGAATCTCATGTAATGAGGTTATCTCACTTCACTTAAATTACATGTAGGGACCAGACAGGGTGTCCCTTATCTCCCTTCTATTCAGTATTTACCTAGAGCCTCTTATTAGGAGATTGTCAGAGCCCAGGGCATCTCGGGTATCTCTCTCGGGAGCAGGTGGTTAAAGTGGTGGCCTAGGCAGATGATCTTCTGCAGGTAACCCATCCACTCATCTATTCCATTATTCTGAAGTTAATAGCGACTTCAGTAAGGTCTCAAATTATAAACTCAATATAGGAAAGACTGTGGTTTTTCCTCTTAATCATAGGGTATATAAACAGGACATTATTGCGTTTGGGCTCACCTGGAAGTCTGATTATATTAAATATCTGGGGCTGCTTCTTACTCAGGACACAGCACAGCTCAGACAACTTAATATTGATGCACTGGTACATAAAATAGACCTAGACCTCCGCAGGAGGACTTTACTTCCCCTTTCTCTTTGGGGCAGAATCAATCTAATCAAAATGAACATATTTGCCCACTTATTCTACCACTAATACAACATATGGCTCCCCTGTCCTGGGTTAAAAAGTGCATAGTATGATTTCTACTTTTTATAGGGGTGACAAGAAGGTTAGGATGGCTTTCCATAAGTTAGCAGCCTGAAGGCTAAGGAGGATTAAGACTCCCCATATTGGGCTATATTACTGGGCCAGTCAGGCCAATAAGTATCTCAGATGGCTGACCATGGATCAACCATCCACGGCTGCCACATATACCCCGACTTGGTTAGCCGTCGAGTCTGCTACCATTAGAAGACATGGCCTCTCCCCGGCTGAGCTGCTATACACCAAGGTTAATTTCCTACCAGAATCTCTATGTAGTTCCCCTATAGTCATTTCAATCAGGGTTCATACTCAATTGTGCACTTTTCTGAGGTATAAGAATCTCAAGGATTTATCTCAGCCCTTAATAGGCAACCCCAATCTTTTGCTGGACAGTAAGCTTCTCCCACCTAGTTGGATCCATCAGATAAGAAACTGCCATCTAGATGAGTTTATGTTATCCAATAGTCAATGGTGCTCTTCAGCTGGCAATATGCACAAGTTTATGGTACCTCACACAACAATCTTCAAGATTTTTCAACTTCGCCATTTATTGGTTAAGGTAATGGGCCCGACCCCCCCCCAGCTCCCAATATCAGTTTTCAGGCTACCCTCAAAGACTTGGCGGGCTCACCTCATGCTGTATCTAAAATATACACTGCTCTATTTACCTGGGCTTAACCTGACAATTACACTCCCGTCTCCTTTTGGGCCTCTCTCTTTCAGGGCAGAGATATGGATTGGTCTATCCTGTGGCAAAGTTGTCATAAGTTCCTTAAGCAGGACAGACTTAGATTAATGCAATTTAAAATTTTGCATAACATTTATTACTCTCTGCAGAGGCTTGCCAGACTGGGTCTGGTGTTCTCTCCCTTTGTACAAGATGCCAGTCTCAGAAGGTGACCTCCTTCATATTTTCTGGAGCTGTTCAAAAGTTGCCACTTTGGAACATAATTAAACAGAGTGCTGATCCTCTTTGGGGCTCTCAGATTGTTCACCCCAAAATATGTCTTCTTGAGGATTTCTCATCCATTTCTATTTATTTATTTATTTTAACATCAGTTTAACAACCTTTGAGCCAGAGCTCATTTACAAAGTACCTCGTCACATAGAGGACAAAAACAGTGGTACAATAGACAACAGATAGTCAACAATACAGGTACATAATAGGTGTCAGTCAAAGTTACAGGCATTTCTAAGGCATAAATAATGCATACAGGTGAGTTAGGCATAAAAGACAGTGGATAAAGGAAGATCGATTAAGAAGACGGGTAGCGGAGGATGAGAGGAGGACACCAGTGAGAGGAGGGTAAACAAGTGAGGGTAGCCTAGTAGGGAGGAAGAGAGCTGCTCAGCGAGCATTGTCAGGGAGAGGAGAAGATTAAGGGCAGCAACAGCTGCGTGAGGTGAGCAGGTGATTTCTGAGGCTGTATTTGAAGCAAGATAACGAGGGGCTTCAGAAATTCCGGCAGGGAGGGTGTTATATCAGGAGGGGGCTCTGTAGGGGTAAGCCCTTTGACCTTGTGAGGTTCTCGCCCTCGGTATAACCAGTGCAGTTTTGCAGGAGCTGCGGGTGTGCACTGTGGGGTTAAAACAGTGGATTGAGTCAGACAGGCCTGGGGAGGATTGGCCATGGAGAGCTTTATAGGTAAGTTGGCAGGTTTGGTATATGAGGCGCTCATCCAGGTTGAGTAGATTGGCCATGGAATAAAGAAGGCAGGTATGGGTAAGTCTATGAGCACCGGTTATAAGTCTACAGGCTTTGTTAAGAGTAAGATGTATCTTGCGCAGGGCCGTCTGGTCCGCCGCACCATAGACAGGAAGGCCATAGTCGATTAGGGATATAACAGAGGAGGTGACTGCAAGGCAGAGGGCATCAGTGGGGAGGCAGTTTTTATGACGGTAAAGGATACCCAGCCGTGTATTGGAGGCAGAGGTCAGGGCAGAGATGTGGGCATGAAAAGAGAGGGCAGAGTCAAAGGTTATACGAGGTATTTATAAGAGGAACAAGTTCAATAGGAGATTGAAGGTGGAGTGGACAGAGAGAGAAGTTGGATTTATTTTGAGGGTGGACAAAGAGCATGGCTTTGGTTTCTTTAGGTTGATGATGAGTCGGTGCTCAGTGAACCAGGTTTCTCTGACATTTAGGCTTTGCTGAAGAGAGTTCTGGAGTGAGATGGGGTTATTATCAGAGCAAAGAGTACCGGCGTCATCAGCGTGAGTAGGATTTTTCTGGTACATTCCCTGGGCAGGGAGTTGAGGAAGAGGGAGAGAGCAAGGGTCCAAGAATAGAGCCCTGAGGGACTTCAGAACGGATAGGGCAGGTGCTGGAAAGTGTTCCACTAACTTTCACACATTAAGCGGGCTGACAAGTAGCTGGAGCACCAGGAGACTGGTCCAACGGCAAAGCCTAGGTGCCCAAGGGTAGCTAACAAGAGGATGTGAGACAGTGTCAAAGGCTTTTGATAAGTCAATGAACACAGCACCATCAAGGAGCCAGAGTCCAAGGGGTGTGCAGAAAGTTAGCGAACTCCAGGAGTGCAGTATTGTTGCTATGTGAGCTCTGAAGCCATGTTGTTCTGGGCAAGGACACCATATTTAGAGAGGTATTCAGAGATTTGGGTGGCCGATTTTCTCTAAGGCCTTAGAGAGAGGAGAGGATTGAAATAGGCGTGGTTGCCGGATCGTCCTATCACCACCCTTATGGATAGGGTAACAGTAGCGACCCTCCAGACAGAGGGTGCCCTAGGCAGAGGACTTATTAAAGAGGCAGGTGATAGGTGAGATGACCTGGTCCAGAACCTGATGTAGAAGACAGGGATCAAGGGAGTCATTACCAATAGTGTTGCTCTTTAAGGCTTTAAGTAAGTATGGCCTGACTTCCTGGGCAGTGACCTGACGCAGGTGGAACAGGGGGCGTGAGATGGTAGGGACAGTCCTGGTGGGAGGGGGATTGAAGAAATTATCTGGGAGCACCGAGCTAAGGTCAGTGAAGGAATTATTGAGGTGAGTGGTAATAAGGACAGGGTCAGAGGAGACTGTACCATTAATGTTAATAAGCGAGGGTGGAGGGGAGCGTGTGCCACCATTCAGCTGCTTGATGTTGTCCCAGAAGGACCTGGGGTTCCCCCATGAGGAGGTGAGGGAAGCTTGATAATACTCAGCCTTTGCTTTGTGGGTAGCCCAAGTACACTTGTTCCGGGCAGCAGCATAGGCCTGTCTGTCCGCTGGGCAGCCAGTTTCAACAGCAAGGTGCCATAGGTTATCCAGCTGCTTAAAAAGTAGGCGCAGGGTGGGGGTGACCCAGGGGGCATGCCTTACTTTGGACCTACGTGCAGTTATGGGGGCAAAAATGTCGCAAGCTGAAGGTGCAGATAAAGAAGGCCAGGGCCTTGTCAATGTCTGGGGTGTTTTGTAATGGGGACCAGTCCGTGTGGGCTAGGTGAAGCTTAAGGTCTTTCAACCCACCAGGTCTAAGCTGCCGCCGATGGGTAGTTTGTACAGTGGGCTTGGGCAGAGAGGTTGACCAGTTGAAGAGAACAGGGGAGTGGTCACTAAGACAGGCAGGGAGAATTTGGATATTGTGGACGTGGCAAGGCTGGTTAGTGAGGACCACATCCAGGAAAGTGCTAGAGCCCCTTCTGAGATTTATTCTAGTAGGCTGGGAGACTAGTTGGGTTAGTTCAATAGCAGCAAAAGCCTCATGGGAGGAAGAGGATGTGGGACTAAGCCAATTGATGTTCAAGTCCCCCACCAGGATTTGGTCGGAGGAGTTGGGTAAGGAGGTAAGATAGTCAATTAATGGGCCTAGTGCCTGTGCTTGATTTTTTGGAGGCATGTACGCCATCGTCAGGAAGATGGGACCCCTAGAGGGGTCGGGAGATAGTTTTAGTGTTAGGGCCTGGGCCTTGTGGTCAAGGTCAGGGGGAAGGAAGGCTAGTCCAGTAAGAGGGTCTTTGACATAAATGGCACATCCCCCACCTCTCCTACTGACTCAGTCCTGCTGGTGGAGGAAGTAGCCAGGGAGTGAGACCAGGGAGTCAGGGGTGGAGTCAGACAGCCAGGTTTCGACCATGGCAATCACATCTGGTTTATGAACCACCACCCAGCAATGTAGTGAGTCCAGTTTTTTAAGGAGAGCTACATATGTTCATAGGCATGTAACGTAGTCCAGAGGATTTCAATGGGGAGCCATTGTTGCCAGGCCCAGGATTGGGATGTATGTTACCAGACAAGAGCAAGAGGAGGAGAGCCACCCTTGAAAGCGGGTGGCAGAAGGAGAGTTTACGCCAATTGGGATAGGAGGGATGGGGGGGTTTAGTAGCACAGAGGGTAGGTAGGGCAGCACAGACTGAGAATGTAAGCGTGATAAGATGCATGAGCGAGCAAGGGGGGTGTGAGAGGAGGTGCCCAGGTGGAGGGTGGTGTAGAGAGGAGCAAATTGGATGTGGAGGAGGAAGGGGGCAGGAGCAGCAAGGGGGAGCAGGAGGAGGCAACTGAGGCGCAAGGTAACAGTCTGTGGCATACAGTGACCCTAGGAAAACAAGTGACATTAGTAGGAGGAAGGAGACAGAGATAAGCAGGAAGGAGGATGACAGGCATGATAGGAGTGGGGTGAAATTTTAGGGAGTAAGATGGGGGCTTGGATGGCAGCAGAGTGGGTGGACAGCAGTGGGAGATGCAGGTGAGGTGAGGAGACAGACACAGGGATAGAATTGGGTAGCTAGGTAGGAGCAAGACAGATAGGCAGGGGCACAGTGACCTCTGGTGGCCAGCAGGTATAACCTGCAAATGGGAAAGTGGGGACTTAGAATTTGGCACACAGGACGTGATGTAACAGGAAGTGGCGTACTCAGTGTGGGCCAATAAATTGAGAAACCGCCCTGGGTGGAGGTGGGTGGATTTAGAGCGGGTGGGGCAGACAATGCGAAGTAAGTGGACTGCTTCCACAGCAGAAGTCCTCAGAAACAATCGATGGGCTGTGGGGCAGAGAAGCCAAGAGATCCTTTGGTTGCATGGCGAAATGCTCCATGACCGTCTAAGGCAGGAATTGAAGTGCAGAATGCCTTTACTGGAATTTCAGCCAGTGGCTCAAAGAGAAAGCTCAGGTAGGAACTGCTTTCCTCCGTTCCTGCCACGATTAGCAGCGTTCCCTGTGGGGGAAGCCGCCTGGAATTTCAGCGGTGGCTCAAGAAAGCTCAGGTAGAGCAGCTTTCCTCCATTCTGCCGCGGTCAGCAGCTTTCTGTGAGGGGGGGCCCACCTGGAATTTCAGCCGGTGGCTCAAAAGAGAAAGCTCCAGGTAGGAGCTGCTTTCCTGATTCCCGCCGCGGTCAGCAGCATCTGGGTGGTGAACAGGAGGCACCACATAGCCTTGATGTCGATGTCTGTTAAAAAGTGGTGTTGAGACACTGGAAGGATACGGAAGTACCATGTTATGTTGAATGCTTCAGGAATTGATTAGAACCTCAGAACAGAAGGACTATTGCCAATCTATATAAAAACTTGAGAAGTTTGATAGGATCTGGGCCCTGCAGACTCTCTATGCACTACAGGCTTAAGTACTACCAGGTTATATTCTTTGGTGCTGTGCTAAAGGTGTAACTGATCGCTGGGTTGTTAAGATGTGGGTGTTGGGTTGGGTGGGGGTGGGGAGGCGAATCATCTTGTACTCTGCATCTGATGTTCGGGGTTCATGATTTACTCTACTGTTAGATTCTGCTGTATTGGTAACTTTAATAAAATTTGAATTGAAGAAAAAAAATAAAGCTTCCAAAATTTGTTGGTCTCAAAATCCATAAAACACACTTGCCTATCAATTATTCAGGATCATTAATTCCTGCCTACCGATTGCCTGACATTCATTTTCCCATCACCACAATAATGACAGTGCCAAAGCCCAACATGATAAATTCCCGATGCACGTAATCTAGATGCAAGCAACAAGCAGCACATTTTTTAGTTAACAAACAGTATGTGGTCATTTTTAAAAACATCATGTTTCATTTTGTTTTGTTGGTCATTTACAAATACTATTACCCCTAGTTACCCCTATTATCCAGCACAAAATAAAAACCATGAAGCATCTTTGTTTTCAAAGGCAGTAAATAACTCGAGCATGTGCACGATAACAAGTAAGCATTAAGCCACGACAAAGGTGGCATCTAAATGCAGATTAATGCATGGTTGGGAGGGTTGGCCTGAGGCCAGAGGCCGAGGTGAACAACCGCCAACCATGCATTAATCGCATTAGATGCCGCCACCAGAGTGGCTTAATGCGCTTGTAACATGGACCGCGCGATGACAGTCACCAGGAGCCTGCCTCGTGTGTTTTGAACAACATAACACAGGGAGTCGGAGCTGTGAGGAAACATTTTTACTGCACTTTGAAATCTTGTTACAAACTACCATTAACATGCTGATGTGATGAACATATTCGGTACGTGTAAGTAAAGAATATAGTGCGGCTCACATGCCAGTCTGGAAAGCATGTCGATCTGCGTAGGTATTTGCTTCATACCAGGCGCTGGAGGTCTCTGGTGAACTGCTCACTCTCCGCAGTGTGCAATCGCACCCAAATTTGCATGCAGCCCAGGTCACTTCCCCTTGCCTCTCCGAGCCTCGTCCAACATTGGCGGCTGCGTCCTCTGCTGCGTGTGCTGGTAGTGCCTCTCCAGTCTGCTCCCCTACGCCACTTGCCTGCATACTGTATCTTTCTCGGACTGCCCTATTTCTACCTGCTGTACGCCCCTGGTTCTTGTCCCCCTTCCCGTTTCCATGTGCATGTAGCTGGTCTCCCTGCTGCTGTGCCACTCTTTCCCCTCTAACACTCGCTCCTCACTTGTCCCCAGTGCTGCTAACCTAGCTGTCTGGCTCACATTGGTACTACCATTTTGGACACGGCATCTATCATGGATTAATACCCACTCCAAGTTCGACCCCGTGATGCCATTTGACCAATTGCAGGTGCTCATTCCACCACTGACATTATTGCCATGTTACAATGCAAGTTGTAACATGGCTCTAGACACAGGAGTGAAAGGCAGCGTAACGATTGGTGGAAATGGGTCAGTTGAGCAAGTCCTAGCGGTGATTAAGCCACCAGTAAAACCCGCTAGGCTAGCACCCACGGTGTCCACAGAAAGCAGCACTCATTAGAGCCCGCTGGGTTAGTACCCAGAGTTGCCATAGTCTGCTGCGCCAAGAGGGACACACCGAGTTGCTGAGGCACTGAAGGCGCCGGTATCGGGGCGTGCACAATGAAGAATAGAACTGAAACATTCAGTCTCTGGTGTCATCTGTCTTTGTCTATCTGAGTGTGCCTGCTGTAGATAGCGCGGATAAAAGCAATGTAATGGGCAGAAGAGACAATCGAGAGCATGGAGGGGGGAGTCGCACACAGAAACAGTAGCTGTGTCTCTGAGTGGTCACATCGCCATGGTAATGAAACACTCACCTCATCACCGAGACCATTGGGCCGGTACGGAAGCAGTGGGTCGATGGGTGAGACACCACAGCAGCCGTGCAAGAAGCGGCCAGCAACCCAGATACAAAGCTAGCGGGCACCTGCCATAGTGGACAAGCGATGTAACACACATCTACCCCATCAGTCTCACAAGATGGTCCACCATCAGAACATATGTGTCCCAGAGTGCACTCCTCTCTTCCGTGATCGGCAGATAGCATTGAATGGGAGAGGATACAAACAGCCAGTAGGAATGGGGAAATTAGTGTACTAATCTATGTGTCTTGCAGTAATCTTCTCCTCGTCTCGAGTGACTAATATTCAACACTATATAAAAGAATGTCTAGTGTGCACCATGACCATGCGATCCTACAGCACAGACTCAGCTAAAAGAGCCAAATATCCCATACTTAGCCAGCGAACATTGTCACTGTCGGGAACCGCTGCGTATTACCATCTGAACCAGTAGTCCGACAATACTTGCGTTGCTTGCCATGTTACAGCGCATTAATCACCTCAGCATCAGGCTCCACTGGGGATTAATGCCCGCCTGGTGGTTGGAAGCCCCTCGGCTTCACCGTGCATCAACCCCGCAGGGCATTAATCCACTGGTGAGCCCACCTCTGTCAGTGATTAATGCTTACTTAGTAAATATTATTTAGAGGCAGTGAGCTATAGATAGGAGAGCACTGTTAGCTCACAGTCTTTGAATAGGCACAGAGTTTTGCTGGGCTCCTGAGGGCAAGGTGCAGGTCAACAGTTGTGAAAATGTGCTGTCAGACAAAAGATTGTGTGGCCGATGAAAAGGTAATGTAACGATCTTGAATAAGGGCTATGTCGGGAGTCTTTGGCCAGGCATAGAGTATTGCTGGGCTCCCAAGGGCATGATGAGGGCACGGAGAAGGTCTCCAATAGTGTAAAATGCACTCTCTGACTTTACATTGTGTCTTTATTCTGAGTGTACCACTTCTTATTTTGTGTCTGTAAACTTAGGGCTTGACAGAACAGAAGAGCGTGTGGCCGATGAAATGTAATGATCTTGAATACGGTCTATGTCAGGAATCTGTATATCGGGAAATTTAGCAGTCGGGAAAATGCCAGTCAGGAATAAGGGGACGGGATATCGCTTGTCGGGAAATTCGCTTGACGAATTAGTTCCTTACTGCATTACTCCCTATATACTTGCATAGAAGCAGATTTTTGGTCCTAAATTTCAATGCACAATAATGGGGTTCTAACTCATTCTGAAGGTACTGTGAGGCACGGAGAAAATTACTGGCCACCTGGAGAGAATGAAATTAAAACAGAACATGTGCTTCATTGCAGTGAAGCACTGCTATGAACACTGCTACTGACATATTCTACTAACATTACTGACACCTTTTCTATCACATACAGAGCCCACTTGTTTGATTGCTTATTGAGTCTTCTTAGCACCTATGTTTTAATCCTGCTTGCTTTTTTATTATTAGCTACAGTGAAATAAATTAAAGGAATAAATAAAAAGAATAAATATATACAATAAATAGAATCCATTTTGGAATGATAATTCATATGCATGCATTGCATTTCATTTCATTCACTTTGTAGAGCAATTATTTTTTTACGGCTGCCCATGACTCTTTGTTAGCCAAAGGATACTTCATGTGCATTCATTACATTTCATTTGATTCGATCGCTAGAGCAATCCTTTTTTTTGGCATCCCATGATGTATTAGCATTATATTAGCAGTTCTGACTTATATGAGGGTCAATGAGAAATACTTTATCTGCAACTCATAATAATGCCCGCCCCCGACTTATATGAGGACCAACTTTTACGCGAGTATATGTGGTAGTTTGGGAACTGCGACCATTTTTATTACTTCTGTCTTCCCACCATGGATAGCTAGAGCAACTTCCAATGGTCACACTCCATCAAAGCTCAGCTAATATAGGGAGAGTTGGCTTTGCAGTTAAGAGACATCTCAGGTGACCTGGATTCACAGGCATATAATTGCATTTGGGACCATTTCAGATCCTGGGCTGTAAAGTGGGAGGGCTAAAATAGTGAACTAAGGGGAAGGACCTTTTTCTTCAAATGGTTAACTTTGAGTCCTGAAATGTAAAGTGGTTCAGGAGGTATATGAGGGGTTGGGTAGAAGTAGGGGAATTGCCCAGGAGGACCAGCAGATCATCAGCATACATCAGGGTGTTATAGGACTCAGGACCAACATGTACCCCCTTGATTAGGGGGTCCTGCAGCTAGGGATTCCAGGACAAGCACAAACAACAAGGGGGAAAAGGGTGCCCCCCATTTCTCATGCCTTTACAGGGGGGAAGAGTGTGGACTGGAACAAGTCAGTGAGGACTTTAGCAGTAGGAGAGGAGTTTAGAGATCTGAGCCAGGTTTGTAAACAGGGGCCTAGGCTCACGTGGGCGGGATTCAGTGGAGATACCCCATTCCACCAGGTTGAAGGCCTTCTTGAAGTCGATGGGCACTGCCACACCAGCTGTAGGGTAAGATATAGCCACGGTATTAAATTGATAACAGACCGAGTGTGTTCAGAACTAAACCATCCCCAAACAAACTCCCTTGGGAAGGGTGTATCAGAAGGTGAAGCAGGGTGTTCCAATCTGGTAGCAAGTGCCTTAGCATAAATCTTGCTATCCACATTAATCAGAGGACAGTAGCTTGTCTGCTTACCGTCCGAGTACACCCTGCAGAGGAGAGGACAGTTGATGGATGTGAAAAAGTCCACTGGGAAGTCATCTCAAATCAGGGAACTCAGAGGCTGGCAGTATAACCTAGAGGTTAGAGTAACAAGCTGTGAATGATCTTGTTACATCCAGCAGACAGGGGTTCCATTCCCACAACCTCCATGTTCATACTGTGTGTCTCTGAGCAAGTCACGTAATCTGCCCAGTGCTCCCAGGTCACCCCTGAAAACAGGCACTTGTGCCTAGAGGGCCTCCAGTTACCAAGACTAAAATACAATAAATAAATCCCTACCTGGGGATTTCACAGAGTTGAGTGACAGCAATGTTTGATGGATCTCCATCTCCAAGAGAGTGTCATCCAACTGAATGACTTGCTTCTGGAATAGTTTGGGGTGAGGAGGACAGAAAGGCCTCAATGTCATCAGAGCCGGTGGGTTAGGGAGGCATAAAGTGATTCGTAGAAAACATGCATTAAAGCATTTGCATCCTCCAGCCTGGTCTTAGCTATCCCCTGCAAGTCCTGGAGCCCTGCTAAATGTATTTCACTTTGCAGTATACTGACACAGAATGTAAGTACCTTATCACCTTTCTCACCCCTTTCCCAGTATTCGTAGCATAATCTTAATATGGCAATATCTGTCTCACATGACAGGAGAGTGTTGATGTCCAAATAGTGCTGAGCTATGGCCCAGTGCAGTTCAGACTGTAGATTGGGGTTGGGATTGATTTTATACTCAATTTCCTTGGTCCAGAGCTCCTCTTCTAGGGTGGCAAACTCTTTTTCCCTTAGGTGCCTGTGGTTGACCACATAACCAATAAACTTCCCTCGAAGAGTGGCTTTAGAAACCTCTTATACCATGCTAGCTGAGGTGCTTCCATTGTCATTGCCCAGAAGTAAGTCAAATGCCTCCTTCTGGATCCAGGGTAGAAAATTAGGGTCTTTAAGAGAAGAGAGTCCAGCTGCCAGGTGGGGGAGTGGGGCTATGTTGTGCACCAGAGGGGATGGTGACAGTCTGTGGCATGATCAAAAATGATCAATGGTAGAATGGTCACATCTAACATAGCAGTAGTTAGGGAAGAGGAGGTCAGTTGAAAATACAGATGACTTTAAGTGCCATGAGCTGTCGAGTGGCATGTGTAATCCTGGCCCCTGAGGTGTGTGAGCCACCATATATTAGACAAAGCCTGGTCCTACACATGCTGTTTTACAGTCTAAGCCCCTTTAGGGTGGGCTTCTGCATGTGAGTGGCTCCTGTCTACAGTGGGCACCAGAGTGAGACTGAAATCAAAAGCAAAAAACTAAGCACTTAGTCCCACAGTCACTGACACTAAATAATGATTCTGGGTTGATCCAGATGAAATTCCAAAATGTTTTTATTTTAAAGTTTTTAAATTCATGGTAGTTTAAATTCATGCTGAAAACAGCAGTGTGGAGCATACCCACCAGTCTGGGAACGACATAGTTTCTGGTCTGGTGGGTATGTGTCGCACTGCCGTGTTCAGCATGAATTTTGCACCTTAAAATAAAAACATTTTAGAATTTCATGTGGCCCATCTCAGGATCATTATTCACTGTCAGTGACTGTGGGACTAAGTGCCCAGTTTTTAGCTTTTGATGTGTGTACCTCTACTGTGAGCACCCCTTGGTTTGGTAGTGGCCCTTTTCTGTTTGGAACTGAGATTGAAATCACCTCCCATTAGGGTGGGTATGGATGGGGTGTCAAGGAGACTTATTTTGTGGGCTACATTGTGGAAAAGCTCAGGGTGGTCTTTATTTGGGGCCTAGGCATTGACCAAGAGAATAGGACTGGTCAGGTGTCCATGAGAGCCATTAGCCAATGGGCTTGGGAGTCACGCTCTGCAGTGTGTACTAACCATTTGAGAGATTTATGGAAAAGGATGGCTACATCTCATCTTTTTAACTGGAATAGATGTATGCAACTCCAAATGCACCCAGTCCCCCTCTGAAGCCAAGTAGCATCCGAGGACAGGAGTTTGGTTACTTGGAGAAATGTAAGGGTGGAGGCAGCTCCTTTAAGTGGGATAATACCTGTTTGCACAGACTCAGAGAGTTCAGTCCTCACACATTCCACTTGTGGCATACCAAACTACCCATCACTGAAAAACAGGTGAGAAGACAGACTGAAGGTGTGAGGTGGAAGCACAGGTGGATATATCTGAGGGATGCATGAACTATATTCCAGTCACTCCTGCTATGGATAGGCCCCTAATAGGCTGGGCAGAGCAGAGAGGGGGAAGAGCCCAAACGAATGTGGGAGTACCGTAGTCCCAGAGTGGGACAGCAGCGGTGAAGCAGCATCTCAGTGTACTAATAAGAACAACATAGGTAACCTTGGTAAATACAGAGCTAAGAGGACTTATGTCCATAGTGCTCACCTGATGAGTTTTAAAGCTTGCCTGCTTCATATAACCTATCCAGGTGATGTTTAAACACTTCCAATGATGAACTTTCTACCACTTCTACTGGCAAGACTTTCCATATAGGGATGATCCTCTGGGTATATCACATTCTTCCACACAACAAAATCTCCAAAAGAACATAAACAACAATGGTACATGAAATACTGTCTAGGAGTGGAAAGGAAATGTGTTGGGTCCAGACAAGGATCCAAAGCCCTCCAATTCCATCTCAAAGGCATGGTGTATATAGGTGTCCACTACACTGTGGTAAGATAAATCTGAATAAGAAGTCATAAAATACAAAAGAAAGTGCAACCTCCTCATCCCCAGAACCCCATATAAGAATAAGAACTACAACTGCATTCAGAAATAACATTTGAAACCCATCACCCAGTCCATTGATTAACACAGATACAATAAACAATCCCCTCTTGTGCACTCAGGAGGAGGTGGGGAAACAGGGAAAAAGAGAATAAGGGCTCAGACCCTAGTAAAATAATTCACCGGACTGTGCCCTGAGTAACTTAGTCTGGGACACTGTTGCCGGCACATCCCACTTTGGCACCCCTTGAGGCTGCCCAGCAGTACAGGGTCCCCAGGAAGAGGGCTGAGGTGGAGGGCGCTGCCCAAGGTCCACCCATCCCAGAAGCAACCAGAAAGTCCAGTGATTGCTGAGGGGGGATCAACATACTTTCTGGTGCCTGTAGCAGGACAGGGAGATATACCAAGCCCATAAACCTGTCGATTTCCTAGAGGTGACCTCTGAGTACGTGAGTGGCCAGAGCCCACAGCGAGCTCATCTTATTGGGGGGGGGAGCGTCATGTACAGCAGCTGGCCCTCAGCAGAAGCACACAGAGGCATGGGGTGATGGACTGGCCAGCCTCTGTGTATCAGTGTCAAACAGCGATGAGGTACAAGACCCTGATACATCAATAAGTTCCCCACTTCTTAGTGACCCTGTTCCACTGTTCATCCCCTGGTCCATATTTCCAGGGATCAGCTGTCAATGCCTGATGCATTGGGGCAAGACCTTAGTCACAATGATCCCCTTTTCCTGCTAATGGAGCAAGTGGAAGGAACAGTCCATACAAAATTACCATTTAGGGCCTCATAGCTGGATATACAGCAGGTCTGTGCATCTCCAACAGTACTAACAAAAGAAGAGTTAAAGTCAGCCTGCCCAGAGTCAACCAGGACCTCGGAGATGTCCTAGGCAAGGAGCTTGAAGGTGGGCAGGCAGGCACAGAGGCAGATGAGAGAGGTAGACAAGATCCCAGTCAGGGAAATACCAGCACCCGGGTGTTAGACTATAGTAACCACCCCCCATCTCCAGTGTCTGTGCCCATACCCCTGTCTTAATTGTGAAAAAAGAACAGTCATGGAAGTTACTCACAACATGGCCACAGTGCACTCATTCATTGGCAGGTGGATGGGATGGCATGAAGACTTGATCCAGGAGTTTCTTGTCCTGGGAGGCGTCATCAGGACCTGATGAGCTGGAGTGTGAGAAAAGAAGTAAGGTCACTAACACTGCAGTCCATGGTTTCTCGGTCAACTCCACAGAAGACTTTTGCTGGTCCGTCACAGTGGACAAGTATACTGGTGGATCTGGCTGTACCTCAGTAGATGCTTATTGCTCTGTGGGTTTGGCAGAGGGTGGAGAGGAAGGCAGAGAGGAGCAAACTGGTTGTTTGCCAGGAGGGTCATAACAACATCCAAGGAGCCCTGCAACTAGTTTCCCTACTGTTGCTGCATGATCTGATGGGAGGAAGGGGTAAATCTTTTTTCTGTCTTTGGCAGTTGCTGAGCCATCTGTGACTCCTGGGTGGAAGGGAATATGAATCATTCTTTCCCATCGAGTTCCTGCTCACTTCTGGAAGTCGGTGGGGACAACTTTCCGTCTCCCTGTGGTCATGGGCGGCAGTGGATTGTGAGGCATGGTGGGCTGTCTCATCTCCACCAGCCAATATTTGTGCAGAAAGTCCATAACTGCATCCAGGTGGCAAAGTGTAGGAGGATCCTGTTATGCAATACTCTCATAGTAGCGAGTAGGGAGAACTGCAGGCCGAGCTTATGCATGATGTGCCATGTTTCTTTGGAGGCCCAGTGCTTGTTCATCAGATCTTTAGAAAAGTCATGAGATATATATATATATATATATATATATACATATATATATAGATTTATACAATGGGGTGAGACATATTCCAGTGAAATAAACCATGTTATTTTCACTGCAGTGAAAAATCCTGATGATGTCAGCAGAGTCAAAATAAATACCATTTATTACCCCGAAACCCATATACTAAACCTCATAAAGCCGCACAAAGCCATGTTAAATCACGCTGACCCATGCAAGCCAACCAAATTCTACATTTGCAGCAGTGAGGTTCCATTGTATAAATAAGACACATGATGTGCACATCGTGAAATATGAAAATATTTTCACTCCTGCCTGTGAGCACAGATATTCCCACTGTGCCTCGGCACTCGTGAAATATCCAGGCTCACTCTGCAGGAGTAAAAATATTTTCGTATTCCACTGTGTCCATCATGTATCCTATATATATATATATTATATATATATATATATATATATATATATATGTATCTCTTGGTCCTCTCACTTCCAAACTTCAACTCATGCGATCTTCAGAGGAGGGCCTCCTTGGTGAAAAATCAGAGAAAGCAGACCAAGATGGGACATGGAAACTCATCATGTTTAGGTGGAGGGCAAATGAGTGCTGGGTCCACTCAATGTCAAATTGACATCTTTAAGTTTGACCTCCTCTGGAAAACTGTCAAACTACAGTACAGATGTCCTACAGCTACAGTTTTCCGGGTCATCCACCTTGTCCTGCAGGGAATATAAGAGGTGGTTCTGTTCACACATGGTGACTGGAGTTCCTGTAGCACCACATCATGACCATTAGTGTGGCACCCGATCTGTAGAGGCGGAGTCCATCTTAGCAATCACCTGGGAAGACTGCACAGATGCTACCTTCACTTCTCCCATTTCTTGGAGGAGCCTGTCAAAAAATGCCTCAATGGAGCTCGGATCACTTGGTTGCTTCCCATTCGATGCCATGTTCAACTCATTGGTCCAGGTGGAGTCCTCACAGAGTACATTTGCATCTCTCACTCACTGAAGCCACCCAAGTAGACTGAGTTTAACATTTTACAGCACCCATTTAGCAGGACTTTGTACATGCAGCTGGAGGGTTTGGCTAGGAAAAGAACATTGCTTTGGGAGGATGGTGAGGAAAGAATATTGCTTAAACACCAATTCTATTATAACAAAAACTTAGAAACACTAGATTTACACCAATTATGTGCTACCTTTCTTGTTTTTCTAGTTCTTTGTTATTGTTTTAATTTCCGCTATTGCTGGTCTATTAAATATTGTAAATAATGCAGCAACTATTCCATTGAGTCTTTCAAAATGTATCTGACTCTCCCTGCTAACCTCTCAATTGCTGTTTGTGACATCACAGTCTGTTGTCATGGTGGGTGCTATGATGTCATAAGTAAAGGCACTGTGAGGTTAACGAGCTTGAGCATGTTCACAGTGGGAAGGTCATGCCAGATGAATCTGATAGATTTCTTTGACTGGGTGACCAAGTAGTAGATCAGGGAGGGGCTGTGGACATGGCTTACCTAGACTTTAGCAAGGCATTTGACACAGTCCACACAAAATTAATATACAAGTTAGCCAGCCTGGGGTGGGTCCCAAGATAACAGCCTGGGTAAAGAATTGGCTGGAGAATAGGACACAGACAGTAATAGTAAATGGAGTCCACTCAGAAGAAAGGAGGGTTACTAGTGAGGTACAGGGTTCAGTATTAGGACCGGTCCTCTTCAATGTCTTTATAAGTGACATTGCAGAGGACTGGAAGAAAAAGTATGTCTCTTTGCAGATGACACAAAGATCTGCAACAGAGTTGATGCACAGGGAGGGTAGAAAGGATGACAAGGAACTTGGCAAGGTTAGAGGAATGGTCAACTGTCAGGCAGCTTAGATTCAATGCTAAGAAGTGCAAGGTAATGCATCTGGGAAACAAAAACCCAGGGTGAAGTACACAATGGGGTGAGATACTAACAACAACAAAAATGGAAGGGACCTGGGGTAGTCATATCAGATGACCTAAAGCTGGGCAAGCAATGTGAGAGGGCAGCAAGGAGGGCTGGGGGATACTGGGATGCATAGGGAGGCATCACCAGTAGAAAACAGGAAGTTATTATCCTCTGTACAGACAGCTGGTGAGACCCTATCTGGAGTACTGTGTGCAATTCTGGAGACCCAATCTCCGCAAAGACATAGACAGGATGGAAGCTGTCCAGAGGAGGCCAACTAAAATGGTGCAGGGTCTGCACCGGAGGACATATGAAGAGAGACTTAAGGAGCTTAATGTATAGCCTTGAGGAAAGGAGGAGGGGGACATGATAGAAACGTTCAAGTACCTCAAGGAATCAACAAAGTCCAAGAGGGTAGCATCTTTCAAAAAAAGTGTGCAAGAACAAGGGGCACAATTTGAAGATAGAGGTGAGGCGGCTCAGAGGTAATTTAAAGTATTTTTCACAGAGAGGTTGTGGATGCATGGAGCGGCCTTCCGGAGGAAGGTTGTGAGTCAAAATCAGTGGTGGAATTCAAGCATGCATGGGACAGTCATAAGGCCATTCTAGGGAGTGGGGTAGGAAGAAGTAGGCTGCTGGTTAACTAGGATCTGCAGCTTATCAGTAGGTAGGTAGGAAATGGGCAGACTGGGTGGGCCACGAGTCCTTATCTGCCGTCAAATTCTATGTTTCTATGTAACAGGGAAGAGGCAAATGTTTTCAACTGTTTTCTAAACAGACTTTTAGGTGGACTAGCAAGAGTGCTGTAAATCTTGGAAAGGAACATTGAAAATGAAACAAATGTATTCTTTAGTAAATCGTAACAGCTGAAATATCTTATTTACCAAACCACATGCTGAGGTGCAGAGTGGTTCTTTAAGGTGGCTGACTGAAGATAAGTATCTGAGGGGTGGAGAGTGGAAGAATCAAGATGCCATCTTGCTATGCCTCAAGCCTGAATAACAATTTTAAATGAAGAGTTTGGGATCAGATTTATCCACCTCTTTTGGAAATCCCAACAAAGTGTTCGAAAATTTTGGTTACCATTATGATTATTATTATTATTATCTTTTGAGTGAAAGTTCACCAGTTTCATCTACCATACCACCGCTCTGTGCAGTATTGTTATTTTTAACAATTTCACAAGATAACAGGACATCGCTAGCATTGAATCAGTGGCTGACTACACTAATATTGTTGAACTTCTGGTCCAAGTACTGAAAACTGGCACTATTTAGATGTTAATCAGATTTGGCCAATTAAATACCTACACCAAGTGAAGGAGTTTCCCATTAGATATGTTTTCAACTGCTAAGGGCAGTACAGAAAGGGATGCTCAGAATACTACTGCACTGTAGTGTCAGAAGACAACTGGTTCCATATTTTCCCAACTGCTAGGTGCAGTATAGTAAGGGATGTGCAGACTACTTTGGGGTGCCTTGCCTTACAGTGTAGTGCTAGAGGGTAATTTGTTCCCAGTTTTTCCAATTGCTAACTACAGTGAAGGGTCCCACCTTGACAATGGTGATTTAGCTTCCTCAAATTGGAATTCCAGTCTGAAACTAAGAGGACCCACTCCTCACATGGAGCTTGAAGTAAATATAGCCAATTTTGGCAGTGAACAGTTTATATATGTTATGCTGTGTGGGGGGGTGGTGGTGGTGTGCGCTAGTATCTTTGGATTGTATGTTGTATGCCACAACCTAGTAGCACCCCTTAGAAGAAATGTGAATTCCAGTGTGTGAAGTAACATAAAAGGTTTAAGCATGCTATTTTTGGATTTGCAGTGCAGTAAGGAATATGTAGACTACTACTACTACATGCATCATCCTGCACAGTTTCTGCAGATGGAGATTGGGAGCAGTGTTCCCCAGCACTAGTATTAATTCATTAAGGAGGGATCTCATTGGGGCAGGTGGCTACACCTCATCCAAGACACACTCACGCACTACTTGCATATATATAGATATACACACACACACACACACACACACACACACAATACTACACACACACACACACACACACACATACACATACACACACACACACATACATATACACACACGCACACACACACACTTGCAGTAGCAATGCTTTGCCCAGAACAGTTTGATCAATGTTGCAATATGCAGTGGTGTCTCCTAGAGGGCTTTCTTGATATTGTCACTAACAGCAATAGCTGCCTGCCATGGAGGACTATTATCAATGTTGCTACCGGCTTTGGTGAGTCTCCTATCTGACAGTAACCTAAAGTGCCTCCCAAAAATAATACAGTAAATAACATATTTATTTTATACCACTTGATGCTGACAAGTACACAGCACCATTCATAGCAGAACCTTCAATAAGCTTAGGACTGTGAGTGAAGACAGTATAAAGGAGTCACAATATTAAAAGGATTTTAAATAGTTTTCTCAGATTTCATTATGAATCAAAAGTGAGATATTTTGATTGATGGTTCCAGTTTAATGTTCTGACAGCAAATCAGCTTTGGGAATGGACTCAGGGGTCACTTATGACTGGGCAGCCAGGATTAGAGAAAACCTACCTCAGGCAGCATGCTCTCCCAACCCAAGGTGGGCAGATGCTACAGCAAACCCTTGGGAGAGCTTGATCCTGCATGACGGATGACATCAGTGAAATGGGGAGGGACGGCAATAGGCACATTTACATCTCACCCTAATGCAACAGTATGATAACATACAAGGAATAAATAACGCTACTGATGTCATCAGGATGATATCTCTTCTCGTGCAAAACCTCACCTTCTGACAAGATGGAGATGCTTGGGGCTGATGCTCCATGCTCACAAACCCCAGCATGGGGGGAGGGAAGGCCATAGTGGACTTGGAGGATGGTGAGTGATCTTAAAGCTGGCTGGTCATCAGAAGGTTTCAGGGAGGCTAAAGACAGCCTGAATAAAATGCAACACATCCTAAAACCAACACTCATCTGACAACTGCTTAACATTGAAAGTTGTTAAGCCTTGTAATCAGTCAGACTTTTATTTGCAACTTAGGCATAAAAATTAATGCAAAGAGGGTGGATGGAGTATCCAGAGAAGACTTGCCTCTAGTTTTCTGTATGAGTTTCCAAGCTTCTTTTAAAAATCCTTTGGCATAACATAAAAGGAGCAGTGGGACAGGCTTAAATACTGCCAGGTAGAAGTATTTGTAAACAATTTGTTCTGGCTTTTTTTGTTAAGGGGAAAAATGCATAATTTGTCAATGTGTTTTCTGCTTTGGCTGCCTTTAAAATGTGAAAGCTATACAGAACCATTTTTTCATAATATGCAATCGTGTCAGACACATTGGCTGACTCATGTCCAAAAACATGACTTGGTTTGAAAAGCATAATTCCAAAGTTTCAGAATCAGTCAGGTGCCAATTTATGGCACAAGAGGAACAAAATAACAAGCAGTCATTAGGTACTGTGAAAAGATTATATCAGACTCTCAGACGTTACACACAGTATTTCGGTTTCTGTTTTTGGGGATACAAGTAAGCCAGCATCCTCCTCATAAATCAGCTGGAAAAAAACAGAAATCTCTGTGCAGAAAATGGATCTGGTGAGGGTGTTTACAGATATACAGTCAAAGAATACAGATGTATAAAGGACGATAGAGACACATCATGTCCTCTAAAGACTTACTGACCTTGAGATGCATTACAAATAAGAATATGAGCTGAGTTAGCAGGGTCAGCAGGTTACCTCAGCTGTTTTCCACTGCCTCTTTGCTAACTGTGGGAGGGTTGTGACCATGAGGTCATAACACTTTATACAGTATTCACACAAGATATATTTTCGAAGACCTGTAGTCTTAAGATATTTGTTTTGTAATTCTTCATGGATAGCAGGAGGCTGGTAAGGACAGAGGTCTGGGGTTATATTCTGTTTTAACTGAAATAGCAGGAGACTGGTAAGGACAGAGGTCTGGGGTTATATTCTGTTTAACTGAAATATTTGAATAGTTTTGTATGTGAAATTAGTTCTATGTGTTAAAAAATTACTACTTTGAGTTAGAACTGTTACTTGGGCTGTGATATTGTAACTTTTGTGGCTTGGGAACACTTGTTTGGCAGTGATAATTAGAGTGAAATTTAAATGTGATGTTTGCCTGGTGGTGGTAGAGCCCCCCACCCATGCTGTTTTGTAGGCTTTCTTAAATACTGAAAAGCCACTGAGGGTTGGTATTGAAGGGCTGTGTATTTCTGTTTGGGACTGAAATTCGAAGCAACAGGAACTGGTGGACCTGTGACATCATACAGTACCTGATGTCTGCATACACACACTGTTAGTGGGACTGGACACACACTGGACTGTATGTGTTTGAGAGACCTGGGAACTTTATTGGTGGGGTTGAAATTGGGTTTGTAAATAACTGCAGTCAGTATAGAGAGAAACTGTATTCCAGGGGAAGGGACTGAGAAAGGGGTGTACCATTATAAACAGAGGGGACAAACAGGGTGGCCATATTCCACCATGGCAGGCATCTTCGGAAGGTTATAGGCTGCACAGGCTGTGGGATGGCACAATTCTCAATTGGGCCTGGAGAGGGAGGCTGCCCACTCTGTAGACAGCTACCTTGTATCAGGAGTGAGTTAAATTGGTTAAGGAGTAATCTGGGGAGCTGGGGGTGTCCAAGGATAAGATGTGTGGATATGGGCAGCAGAAGGGTAGGGGCTGAGGGAGACTGGGGCAATGCTTTGAAATTACAGGACATTATGTTACAGCAAGCAGGAGGATAATAGGGACAGAGGACCCTTAGATAGGATGTTGACACTAAAGGAAGCGTCTGCAGGGTGAATTCTGAATACAAAGAGAGTGGAGGGAAAAGTCAGGAGGGGCTGTTGTGGGAAGCCTAGTAGAGCAGACATTGAGAAGGGAGGGCTGTTTTAGGGATGCTTAAAACAGCAGACTGTGGGAAGGGAGCTCCTAAGGAGAACAGAGCATGAGGGAAGAAGAGGGCAGTTTAGAGGTGCAGTCAGGAAACTCGGGTTACTTGATGGAGGCTGACATAGAGTGTCAAATAAATTTGAGCTACTAAGCAACCTAGAGGAGGAAGGGTTGGTGGAAATGAGAAACTGATACAGAGGCCGGGGGGAGGGAGTCGGATACCTATAGGGCATCACAGACTGGCAATGGAAAGGATAGAAATCGTCCCAGAGGGAGAAGGGGAAACACAGATGTTAAGCAGATGGGGGAGATGCAACATATTGCAGACATGAGGGAGGAGAACATGACTGGAGAGAAACTGGGAGACAAGGAGGTGGGAGAGGAGACCACCTTCAGCAGGGGGGTCAGTACCAAGGATGGGGCCCTAGCTAAAGGGGACCGACAGAGAGCCTCTGGAGGCAAGAGTACTATTACAAGGGGGGAGGATGGCAAGGTGCGGGAAGGGGAAACCATCAGGGCCAGGATAAATGGTTCAGATAAGAGAGGGTTAAAGGGGACACCTATTCAGAGGGGGTCTGAGTTAAGTGGGCAAAATAACAAGAGAGGCAGAAGGGAGGGCAACAAGGGGTTTCTAATAAGGCAGGAAGACTCCCATGGAATTGAGATCATGAATAAAGGGGGGATGGGAGGCTGAGAGGGCATAGTGAAGGTAACCATAAGGATGATGGCGGTGTTAAGGTTCTGTTACTGGGAGACTCGATGATTAGGGGTATCCAGTGGGAGGGACAGGGGGGTGGATGCCATAGCAAGGTGAAGGTAGTGAGTATCGCTGGGCTGACAGTGCACAGAGCAAAGATCATGGTGTATGAACTGGTTAGGGATTGTGGAGGGAAACCGGATTTCCTGGTGCATTTGGGAACTAACGATCTAGAGGGAAATAGCGTTTTGGAAATCCAAGCAAGGTTCAAGAACTTGCCAGAGTCTGTCGGGATAATGGATGCAACATTTCCTTTTGGAGATATTGCCAGTACCAAAGGCCTCAGTGAAGAAAAAAATGAAGATCACAGAGGTTAATGACTGGCTCAGGAGGTGGGGTGAAGAGAGTGGGTTAGGGGTGTTAGGGAACTGGAAAGGAGTTTGGGAACATAAGGAACTGTATGCCAAAGACAGGCTTCATTTTGCCCCATTAGGGAAGGAAGTCCTTAAACAGGGGATGGCTGACTACATTCAAGAAAGGTGGGGTTTAAACTTGTGAGGGGGGGAAGGGATAAGGGAGGGGCTAACCAGAAGCCCTTTCCTCCAGATGAGGGAGTAGCCTTCAAACCCAAGGGGAGGAAACAGACTGGGGTGGAGGTTTCAAGAGGAGCAGAGGAGGATGGAAGTATAAGGAACCTGGGTGGGGTTTGACAAGGGGATAAGGGGTGGGGTTGGTGTTGGTAAATGCCAGGAGCTTGGGAAACAAGTTGCAAGAGTTCCAGGCCATGCTATTCGGGGTGGATGTGGCGGCAGTCGAGACGTAGGCAACAAAACCATGACTGGGACCTAAACGGCGGGGGTACATTATGCTTAGGAAGAGGCAGAGGGAAATGTGGATGCCTTATGGGTCACCTTACAATCCCCAGCAGAAGATAAGGTCAAGCTGGGTGTAGTATATAGGCCCACCGGGATGAGTGATGTTCTAGAGGATGGTTTGCTGGACAACATCATTGCCCAGTGTGGACCGAAAGGGGAAGGAGTGGTGTTGATGGGGGACCTTAATATGCCAGGTACTAACTGGGGAACCATGTCCTCTAAGGTGGCCAAGGAGCAGAGGCTGCTGGATGGCTTCCAGGATGTGTTCTTAACACAGCATGTGATGGAGCCCACAAGGAAGGGGCATGTCCTGGACGTGGTACTGGCAGATGGGGATCTGGTAAGGGATCTGGTTGTAGAGGACCCCCCAACTGGGAGCAACCACAATACTGTCTGGTTTCAAATAAGCAGGGGGGGGGTGAGATCTAGGACACTGGCAGTGGACTTCAGGGGGGCAGACTTTGTGGGCATGGGAAATATTCTCAAGGATCACTTGAAGGGGATTACATCAATGACAAGTGTGGAAAGGAGATGGGAGGTCATAAAATGGGGACTTCATGAGGCAGTCAGGATCTGCGCTAAGTTGAAACATAAGGGAGCAAGGTCACATAAACCATGCTGGTGGTCCAGTGAGGTACAAGTAGCGGTCAGAAAAAGAAGGTGCCTACAAAAATATAAAACAACAAGAGGGATAGGGATAAGGAAATGTACCATCTTGCATCTAGAAAAGTCACCCGGATGGTGAGGGAGCAAAGTCCAGTAAAGAGCAGTGGCTGGGACAGGGATACATGGAGGAAAAGGGTTCTTCCAGTACATTGGGAGTGGAGAAAACTAAGGCCATCTCAGCAGATTGAGATCAGAAGGAGGGTGGGTGGAAGAGGCGAGGACCAGGCAGAGGTATTTGCAGTACTTTGCCTCAGTGTTCACTAGGGAGGAATGGGATATCTACAAAGCAAGGCATGATGGGGATAGAAGCGGCAGTGAGTGTGATCAGGGAGCAACAGAGATGGAGCAAGAGGAGGAGAGGTACCCAGGGTGTTACATCTGGATAAGGATAAAAGGCCAGTAAGGGTGGAGGACGGATGATGCTATCTCCACAAAAGGGTGTGGTTAGCCCTCAAGGCCCTAAAGACAGACAAATCTCCTGGGCTGGATGGCATTCATCAAGAAGTACTATGGGAATTGGCGGACATACTGGCTGCACTCCTGGCGAGCTCTTCAACAGGTCACTTGAGACAGGAGGGTACCTAGGGATTGGCAGAGGCACATGTGATGCCAATCATAAAAGGGGTCGAGGGAAGTACCAGGTAACTATAGACCCATCAGTTTGACCTCGGTGATGGGAAAATTAATGGAGAGTATCCTAAAGGAACAATTGGGGGTGTACTTGGAGGAGGTGGGAGGTCTGGTTAGTCGGCAACATGGGTTTGTGCCAGGTAGATCATGTCAAACCAATCTTGTGGAGTTCACTGAATGGGTAACATCAGAACTGGACAGGGGAAAGCCTGTGGATGTATTGTTCTTGGACTTCAGCAAGGCGTTTGACTCTTTCCCCCACAATGGTCTGGTGGAGAAACTGATGGGGTTGGGAGTAGGCCCTTTGATAGTCAGATGGATTGAAAACTGGCTAGCTGGACGCACCCAGACAGTAGTGGTCTGTGGGGAGCTCTCGAACCCTAGAGAGGTTGGTAGTGGGGTACCGCAGGGCTCAGTCCTGGGTCTGATCCTGTTTAATGCATATATATCGGACATCAGGGAGGGTAGAGGGTGTGAAATGAGTCTCTTCGCAGATGACTCCAAGATGGGAGCAGTAGTTGAGGGAGAAGAGGGGAGGTTGGCCCTGCAAGGGGACCTGAACACCCTGGAAAGCTGGGCTCACACATGGAAATTAAATTTCAATATCACCAAGTGCAAGGTGTTGCATCTTGGGCGGGGAAACCCTAAACACAGGTACACTCTGGGAGGGGAGGCGCTGGAGGCCTCAATAGGGGAAAAAGACCTAGGGGTCATGGTGGATGCATGTATGAATAACTCTGAGCAGTGCAGGAGAGCGGCTAGCAAGGCAAACAGGATGTTGGGATGCATCATAAGGTGGATCACCTCTAGGAGCAAGGAAGTGATTCTGCTGCTGTACAATGGACTGGTTAGACCACACCTTGAGTACTGTGTACAGTACTGGAGACCACACTTGAAGAGGGACATACAGCTCCTGGAGAGGGTACAGAGGAGGCAACTAAGATGATATGAGGGCTAGGGGATTTGACGTATGAGGACAGACTTGAGGCGCTCTGCCTGTTTTCATTGGAGGAGAGGGGAGACAGGGGGGACATGATTGAGGTCTTCAAGTACCTCAAGAGAATAAATAGGGTAAACATGGAGGGGATCTTTAGAGTAAAGCAGGGAGGTATCACCAGAGGGCATGATTTGAAGTTGGAAGGTGGAAGGGTGAGGGGGGAAAAGAGGAGGAGGTTTTTCACTGAGAGGGTGGTGTACCCTTGAAATGCACTGCCTGGCGAGCTGGTTTGGAGAACCACAGTGGAGGGCTTCAAGAGAGGGTGGGACAGACACAGAAAGTGGATGTATCAGATGATGGCCTGTCCCAGGGGGGTGGGGATGGATTATAGGGGTTTCTGGAACACAAGGGAGGGGAGGGCCTCGGCACCCAACTAGGGATCTGAGGTTCGAGCAGACTCGATAGGCCATAAGGCCTAATCTGCTGGCAAATAGTATGTTAGTATGTTAGTAGGGTGGTGGATGCCTGGAACAGCCTCCAGCCAGTGGAGGCGGTGGATGCTAAAATGGTAACAGGAATCAAAGCATGCATGGGATAGACACAAGGGCCTTTGAAATAAGGTAAGGGGTAGACTGGAGATCGAGTAGTGTCTGCAGTGGCACAGTAGAGTAGGAAAATAGGAGGCCGACTAGGTGGGCCAAGAGATCATATCTGCCAACAACTTCTATAATTCTATGTTGTAAAGCATGGCATCAAGTAATAGTTTCCCCATGTCTTTCTACAGTACTAGTGTTTATTTATTTATTTTTTTTTACAATTAAGGCAGCAGTGCAACGAAATTGGGCAAACAATTTGATCCTATCATGGCGGTCCCCTGGCACAGCAGCAAGGCATCCACCTGTAGCGCTGACATCCCAAGTTCGGTGACAGACTTGGGAGTCAGAGGACCAGATGGGGAAGAAGGATTGAGCATCCCAGGGACTGATCTCCTTCTCCAGGGGGAAGGGAGAAGAGTGTCCAGTGCAATGCGGACATCTGTCGGAGGCTGGGGGTTCCACCATGGCCGGCACCACACATTGGGGGAGCAGGGTGGACGCTGACATCATTGTATGTCCCCACCCCCCAGGGGAAAATAGCAGCAAAAAATACCATCCACTAAATGATGGCCCCTGCTTCCACCGCCGCTCCCTCTCAGACAATGATCCGCCAGGGGTTCCTGCTCCTGCAACCCCACCCTGGGGGGCAAGCGACTAGAGACCCATGTTTCCTGGGAAGGGTGTCCACCGGTGGCTGCACCTAGGTAAGCTCAGATAGTGGGGTAGGGAGCAGAGCAGGGAACCAGAACCCCTGGGGAGAAGAATCTGGCCCCCAAAATTTGACCCTATCTTTTTTCACTTTAAAAGATTCAAGACATCTCCCAGTTTTATGTGATGGTACAGTTGTCTAATTTCACTAAAATCTGAGTATTTTATAAATGTTTTAATTGAGTTTTTCTCAAGAAAAAAGATGGCTGCCACATTTTGCATACAAATAGAACTGTAGACCTGGCAAGGGTTAGGATCGAAAAAGTAAAAAAAACTCATGGTGCACAGCATAGGAGGTACATAGACAAGTACATTTGACAGGTATGCTAATATATTCTTAATTATAGCTGAAACTAGCTTTTGGAAAAAAGTTATTGCACTCTGTTTTAGCCAAGATAATCCAGCTGAGATACAATATTTCATTTCCGGGGGCGGCAGCCTCTATCCATTTCAACAGTTGGGTAGACCAAAGCATTGTGAGAGTAAGTGACTTGCCCAAGTTCATACACTGACTATTTGACAATAGCAGGGTTTAAACCTGCAAGCTTTCAGTTCCCAGGCTGATGCTCTAACCATTAGACCAATAGTCAAGTCTTTATGCTACTCAGATAGCTAGACTTAGGGTTTCCTATTTAGAAGTCAGGCTGACCACTAGTGTACAAACTGGGTTTTGTGTGTTGGAATTGCACGTCACAGTATGAAGAGTTAGATTGTGCAAAGTGCAATGAGACAGCACGAGTGTAAACACATTCAAATATAATGCCAGCAGCCCAAACCAGAACTAGTGAGCAAACAGTACAGTAAAGCACAAAAACAAAGGCACAGTTATACCAAAAGACAGTCATGGCAAATCGCATGTGCACAGGGGATATATAAGGAGCTAACCCTGAGTACGGAATTGACCGTTATGATTGAGGGAATAGGACAAAAACTCACAAGCGTGGAAGTAATGAGTAAGTTTGGGGGTTCCAGACCCTTCACAAATAAAGATAAATGCAATTACATAGATCGGGGTAGAACATACAGTATGTGGCTTACACAACACAGTGCCAAATGAAATCTGGCACAGCTGAACTGTCTTGGAGCTGTGAACCCTGAAGTGGACCATACTGCTCTGGTAGAAATGCTACAGAGCTGCTCTGTGCGATGTTAACAAGCAGTGCTGTACATGGCCTCCCACTGGTGAAACAGCTTTAGAACCTATATACCCCATGATATTATGTGTGTGACATATACACTAGCAAGATGAACAACACTGTGATAGAATGGATGCTATCAGCCCAATGTACTGTACAGCATCCTGCAAAACAGTATTCACAGTGGTGTAGAAACACAGAGCACAGCATGGGTATAAGAAATACACATGGCTCAGTAATGGTGAGTCAACAACCAATGAAGCGCATAAACAGCCAAGCATCAAAGACACGTCAGAGACCCACTCAGGGAACACAAAAACTGTGTCAGGACAGCACACAGGTTAATCCAGCAATAAAAATGAGCTGCACAACACAGTGATGTGGCCTGTTAAATTAAAGCAAACAAACCAAAAAAATTTCAAGTTTTATTTAAATTGGGAGATCATACTGACCATCGTGTCAGAACCCATTTCCATTAGTGTTCCAAGTACAAAAGATGTCATTAGCAAACATGTTATATAGTCATATAAATAAACAAGCATTTGTCAATGCCGAATGTTGCTTGCTTATATGTGCTGTGTAGGTATTTGGAAGTCAATGGAGTGCAAATATTGAAAATGTGCAAAGTTATGAGCATGCGTAGGAACTGCGCAACATAGGCTCGTAAAACAGTCATTTTTTAGGTTTTATTTCACCTAATTTTCAACATAGCCATTTTAAGACCTCTGCTCATGAACAGTGTCACTGTGATTTTCTTAATGTGTCCCATACAGTGATTTCGCACACCGACTGCGCCATTGTGTGCTACATAGGCGGAAACACGTTTTGGGCGAGATGTGAAAAGTGACAGCTGTACTGCTCATAAGGAGGTGTGGTAAAATGACAATGTTGAAAATCTGGAGTGAAAATATTGAAAATTCGCGAACTTACGAGCATGCATAGGAACTGTGCAACGCACGCTCATAAAGCAGTCATTTTTAGGAATTTTTCCACCAAATTTTCAACATAGGCTTTTTGAGAGCCCACATTATGAACACTGGCAGTGTCGTTTTGTTAATCAGTGCTGAAAGGTGATTTCACTCAGTGACTGCAAAATCACCCTTTGGTCCCGATTAACACCGTGACAGTGAGAGCATTCATGAGAAGGGGTCCCAAAAACCCCATGTTGAAAATTTGGTGCAGAAATTCCAAAAAATGCCTAAAGTATGCAACAAAGTTGAAAAAACCCTATTTATCACATTGTACAGTTTACTGGCATTTCCTCAGTTTGCGGTCAGCTTTGAAGAGTGCAAACGTGTTCCCGGTCCACCAAAGATCGTCACGCCGGAGGCCAGAGGTAAGTATAGGGGGGTGTGGGGAGGCAGGGTGCACAGTGGGTGCGTGCTGGTGGGGGCAGAGACCGCTGAGGGACCATTTTGTGTTTTAGGTTTTTTTAAAAGGATGATGACACGGGCATTTGCCACACTGGGGTGGGCTCCCAGCGTGGCACCCTGTACTCTCTTGAGGGAGACAGTGGAGCCGATGGGGATTGGGCACCCCGTTGGCTATACAATGTGTAGCCATGCTGGGGTGGGCACCCAGTGTGGCATGTGGAACTCTGTTTGGGACAGCGCAGCACCTGCTGATGTAGGATTAGGCACCACCGTCGGCTATACAGTGTAATGCATGGGGGTGAGCCACGCACTGTGCGTGCATGTGTATGTGTGTGTAGGGGAGGCGGCATGTGCAGGCGATATCTTATCGCTGCTCACTGGAAGCGTAGCTCCCCTTTCAACTGTACTCCACCACATTTTCGACTGCTGTCATAGACAGCTCCAGCAGCCATTGGAGGACTGCGGCTGCACCTGCAAACACACTGACTGAACTGGAAGAGGGCTGCCACACCTCCGAAAACTCAGATGATGGCACTATGCTTCTTGCACATGTGTGCAAGCAACATAAAAAGGACATAACTTCTGTCAAGAAAACATTCACCCAGAACAGGCCACACCTTGCCTACCTACAAGAAAAATGCTGGTGTCTTACTTGTTTCTATTGATTCCTCTAAATACCTTGGTACCACCCTCGACCCCTCGCTGGATTTCTCCCAAGATGCTTTCTACACCTGCAAGGTTATAAACACTAAGCTTGAAATAGCCTATAAAGTCAGGCACATACTCACCCCAAAGACCCAATTTGCTTTTGCTAAAGGTGTCTCCTGCCCAATCTGAACTCTGTTCACTGATCCTTTGTTAATTCCTCAAAAAGTGTCATGGGAAAATGGGGTATGATGCACAATAAGTTATGCCGCTTTGCACTGTCTTCTAATTATTTCACGTCCCTGTGATCTGTACTTGAACTTCAGGTCAGTATAGGGATGGAGCAGAGTGGAGATGGATAGTTGTGGTGACTGTGGGGCACTCTTCTCCAGGGTATGCTCTGTTGAATTGGACACTTCCCCGTTTGCAGAACCTCCACAGCACTCCATGCTTAGTTGGCAGCAACTAGATGAGATATTTCTGCTGCATTGCAAGCTCAACTGGAGCCAGCACCCCTCCTCACCCAGGCCACTGGTCCAGGGGATGGAGTGGTGGGGAGAAGGAGGGAAAGGGAGCCAGGGCTAACCAAAGGAAGTTGTCAAGCCCCACTCCATCTAGATAGTAAATCACTTTTTACTCCTGGAGAAGCCTCTAGGTAACCGACTCTGCCGAGGAAGACTCTGAGTCAGTCAATGAAAAGGGTCAGGACAACTTTTATTAATTAATTTATTTATTGAGTAATCAGAATTACAACCTTTGAGCTAAAAGTTTATTTACAAAGGATCCTCGTCATAAAAGAAGGGGAAAATACATGAGTTTGGGAGTCAATAGCAGCTAAATAGGCATTGTCAAAAACATCATAATGTGATCTGTAGCAATCAATAACATTGGTAACACAACACAACATAGGTAACAAAGGCAAAAGCAACACATAACCAGAGTGTAGGTACAGGGTACATGGGGATACAGTACAGATATTGATACATAATAAAGAGCTTTTCTATAAGTTTATCCACCCAGTTATATTGTCCAACTCTCATAGTAAATAAATTAAATCCGGCTATATCCCCAATGTGTGCAAGATGTAATGGAGAACTGGGATCTTATTACCACTACTTTTGGGTTGCTCAGTGTTACAAACCTTTTGGGCAGAGATAGCTGGGGAAGTTGGGAAACTATGGGAGAGGAATCTCCAGGTGATGCCATTGCTTCTCCTGTTTGGTATAGAGGATCTAGGAGAGGAAGGGTGGGTCCCTTTGCCAAGGTGGGCCAGAGTGCTCTTTATCCTGGCACAAAATTGCATATTGAATACCTGGGTGTCTGGGGCTGTCCCCACTGTACACTAGTGGCGAAACCTGTCCTTACAAGTTCTAGCAATGGAATGACTATCACATGTAATGAAAGGAAAAGGGGAACAGTTTTACTGGGTGTGGGAGGCCTTTCTTTCCTCCCTAATGCTGGTGGAGAACCAGATCTTGTGTGAAGGATGGTTCTGAAAGGGGGGCCAGAAAAAGAGAGGAATAGGAGAGGAGGTTATGGACTATTATTTCCTTTCCATGTAATACCAGGATAGGGAAAGATACTCTTACACTTGGAGGATGTAGGTGGCTGGACAGAAGGGATGGGGCAGATGAAAACACCCAACAGGTAGACCACAAGAAACGTTTAGATAAATTGACTTACTTCTTTTAAAGATTTGTATAATGAAATGGACCCTTGTACATAGTTTGATGAATTTGCTTTTATTTGTATGTGATGTATGTAGATGTTTGTTGTATGCAAAATTTTCAATAAAAAGAGTATACAAAAATAAAACAAGGTATGAAAAGTGTTTTGTTTATGCAAGCATTTTTGGATTAAATGGGTAATTAACTATAAATATATATTATGAATGTTTTAATTTAGTTGAACAGAGTTGAGAGTATTTGGTATTTATATATTTTATTATATGTTTTAATGGTGTCCTGGGCCTCCAGTAAGGACGCCACAAACAAAGACTACTACTACTACTACTACTATCAGTCTGGCAGGCAGACTGAAGGCACACCTAGCCTCTCTGGCCTTTTCCGATGTCCTTCCTGTGTGAGGCAGGGGCCAAATAGAATAAGGATGGAGGAGATGGAGAAGTTAAATGAGTGGCTAAGGGGTTGGTGTCAAGACAAGGGATACCACTTTGTGGGGGCAAGTGGGAGGGCTTGTGGGACTGGAGACTTTTCAAGAGTGATGGCCTTCAGCTGGCAAAATAGGGGGCTAGCACACAGAGCAGAGGTTTGACACCTTTATCAGACAGTTAAACTGACTGTAGGGGAGACTGAGTCTAGGGGAACCAAGGTTACAGGAGAAAGGAAGGGCAACCTAATTAGTACTCCCCCTAATCTGGGAGATTGTAGAGGAACAGTGGTAAAAAATTGGATTGAGGAAGGATCAGAATTTTTTTTTTTAACTAGGAGAAACACACTAAGCTGAAAGTTTGTTAACAGGTGCAACCTGGGAACACAAGGAAGTTAAGTGATTTGCTCAGGGTCACACAATATGCAAGAGGGATTCAAACCCAGGTCTCCAGGTTTGCAGGTTAGGGCCTTAACCCACTGTGCTAATAACTAAGTGTTTGATACAGAACAGGAAATCAATTCAGAATTTGTCAAGTTTCAAAATTTATAGAAATCTCATGATAAAATAAATGACATTAACAATGTTCTCGCTATACTCAGGTCAATGAAGCACAAAAAAAAGAAATTATGGTAGAAGAAGTAGAAGGCAATCTGGAATTAAAACCAGGGGAAAATGCCTGGATTAGATGATATAGGGATTGACTTTTATAAGATACTAAGCTTCTTAGCGTGGTCGACAGAGCTTTTTTAATACATTTCAGGGCAGGTTACCTTGTTTCTTTTTACGAGGCCCTAATTATCGTTATTCCCAAAAAGGCAAGGACAAAACATTGAGTAAGTCTTACCGACCAATTTTGCTGTTAAATGCAAATTACAAAATATCTACAAAGATCAGAGAGCCTGCAATCAGCAATAAAGGAAGGAGACAGAGAGGAACAAAGAAAATGGACAAGTAAACAGCCAAAGGGATCAAGGGTTAGATGGAAGGGGTCAGCTTCGATGCCAGGAGTCTGGGTAATAAAAGCAGCGAGCTCCAGGTGATGGTGGCAAACACTGAAGTGGACCATGTAGCCATCAGAGAGACTTTGACCTTGGAAAATGACATCTGGTACCTGGCAGTCCCAGGCTGCACCATGCTTAAGAGGGATAGAGGAAAACATAAAGGAGGGGGTGTAGCCCTTTGTGTGGGAGATGGCACTGAGACCATGGAGGATGGACACATCAGGGGAAGTAACAGAGAGACAGAGTCACTGTGGGGGCAGCTCACAGCAGCCTTGGGCAAGAAAACATGGGGTGGTGATCTATAGACTACTACCACTAGGACAGGTAGAGGAGAGGGATAGGGAGCCTGGGGAAGTCAGGGTAGTGCCAAAGGGGGAGGTGGTGGGGTTGGGTGACCGGAACCTGCGAACATGGACTGGGAGGTTCCAACCACCAGGAGCACCAGATGTCAGGCCTTTCTGGATACATTCCAGGACTATTTTCTGGTACAGCTAGAGAACCCACCAGGCAGGCTGCCCTCCTCGATGTGGTGTTCACCAACTCAGAAATGATAGGAGCGGTGTGGGTAGGGGTGCCACTAGGGAACAGTGACCTTAAATTTATCTGTATGAGCCAGCTCTGGGGACCAGTAAACCCAAATCAAAAGTGAGTTCATCGATTTTGGAAGAGTGGTCTTTGACAGGACGATGGAGTTTGTGTGGGCTAGTTAAGGTAGACAGCATCGAAGGGGAGGAGGAGAGTTGAAGGCAATAAAGGAGGCCATTCTCGAGGACAGTAGCCAAGAGTAACAGGTACAGTGACCAATGTAGTTCTCCAAAAGGGTCAGAGTAGCAGTGAGGGCCAAAAAATGTATTTATTAATTTAAGATTTGTTTATTTCTAATCCTATAAAGTAAACCCAAGTGAGAATGTCCGTTTTTAACCAAAAAATCAGTATGGTTATTGTACAGTAAAGAACTATCCAATACAAAACCCAAATGCTTAAAACAATCAACCTTTTCAACTAAGTTATTATGAAGGTCACTAATCAATAAAGCTGAATGATTATGAAGCCGCTTGCATGCAGACCCAAGAAACATGAACTTAGTCTTATCAATATTCATAACCAAGCCATTCTTAATCAACCAACACTTGAGCAAAATAAAATCCTCCTGCAACGAATTCATAAGGGTAGGAACACATGAATTACTGGAATACAAAACTATGTCACCTGCATATAAAAGAATATCAGAAGATGACACAACCAATGGTAAATCAATTAAGAATAAACTAAATAAAACTGGCCCAAGTATTGAGCCCTGTGGTACCCCTATGTTGACATCTAAGAAAGAAGAAAACAGAGCCCAAAGACTCTCTCTGGTTATGATTAGATAGCTAATCTCCAAACCAAGACACTACAGTGCTATACAGACCCATACACACAAGTCTGGATAGCAGACTACCGTGATGAACTAAACCAAAACCTTTCCTAATGTACAAAGAAAGCATGGCAGCAGGAATTGGAAGAATACCAGCTGAGAACCAGAGAAACTAGGAGGTTGGTTGGAGAGGCTAAGGTGAACACTGAGTTGTGTATTGCTGATGAGGTCATGAGTGAGAGAGGAAATTTTTGAGGCATATTAGGGAAGAAAGGAGGCGGAATTGTTAGGCCATCGGTGAAGATAGGGTAATAGAGAAGGATGGGCAAAAGGCAACCATCCTTGATGACTATTTTTGATGTGTCTTCACCAAGGAAGACAGCAGGCTCTTGCCAGAGAGTGGCATCAAGGCAGCCACCGAGTCCCACAGATGAGGTAGCCAGTATTTACCTCCAGAACGGTCTGTTAAGGTTTAGCAGCCCTGAAGATAGATAAGGCCCCGGAACCAGATGGGATGCATCCAAGGGTGCTTAGGGAGCTGGCAGCAAAACCAGCTGAACCCCTGGTAGGGCTATTCAGTAGTTTATGACAGACAGGGGTTGCTCCACAGGACTGGATGGTGGCAGATGTGGTTCTGCCCCAAAGAAGGAGGAACGAGGAGCAAGCCAGGAACTACACACTTGTCAATCTTATTTCAGTTGTAGGGAAACTGATGGAGTCGCTAGTCAAGGAGGACCTCGTGGACTACCTGGAGAGCCTCCAGCATAGTAAACAGCATGGGTTCATGGCAGGGCAGTCTTGTGAGACAAACCTATTAGTTTCCTTTGACTGCAAGACGAGGACACTGGCTAGGCCCACTGTGATTACACTATTTTGACTTCAGCAGAGCCTTCAACTCTGCCTCACAGGCAATTTCTGAAAAAGATGGAGGATCTGGGAGCAGCAAGGAACATAATAAGATGGGGGCAGGAACTTGGCTGAGGAGGAGGCAGCAGAGGGTCATGGTAAATGGGGTTAAATCGCAAGAGAAGGAGGTCACAAATGGGGTGCCACAGGGATCTGTCTTGGGGCTGGTCATCATCAATATGTTCATCAGTGACAGTGGAGAAGGAATCCAGGGCAGGTTGTGTCTCTTCAGAGGTGACACATAGCTCTGTGGGAGGGTGGACAGTGATGAGTGAATTAGGGAGATGCAGAGTTCCCTGCATAGACTGTAGGGATAGGCTAAGGCCTGGCAGTTGAAATTCAGTGCCAAAAAGTGCAAGGTGATGCACCTAGGGAGCAAGAACCCCAGGACAGAGTACCAGATGGGAGGGAATAAGCTAAGCATTATGACTGAGGTAAGGGACCTAGAAGTCATAATTAGTGACATCCTCAAACAATCAAACCAATGCAATAAGGCCTTTTGTAAGGCACATAAGATGTTGGGATGTATCAGGAGGGGTACTGACAGTAGAAAGAAAGGTAATATTACTGCTTTATAGATCAATGGTGAGGCTGCACCTGGAGTACTGTACCCAGTTCTGGAGTTCTCATCTCAGGGAAGATAAGGACAGCCTAGAGGCAGTGCAATGAAGTGTGTCCAGGATGATTCAGGGCCAGGAGAGCAGATGTTATGAGAATCAACTCAAGGCACTAAACATGTACTCACTTGAAATCAGACAGGAAAGGGGTAATTTGATAGAAACTTTCAAATGGTGATAGTGGAGGACTCTGGACCCCTGCAAGCAGCATAGCGATACGTCACAAAATTGGCATATATTACACTATACTACCATTATGCTACTAGCCGCTCTGCTGATTTCAGAGTTAGTGAGATCTACAGACCCACTGGCACTAGTTACAGGCCAGCATATGCTACTTGGGGTTAGCTGGTATGGCTGTGTATTTTTTTATAATCTGTTTGAGTTGGGGGCTCCATCCCGCCCCCATGGTTTTTCAGTTTAACACAGAGGGTTCGGGGGGGGGTCAAAGCCCCCAAACTCAAACTGATAAACTAAACCTACAGGGTCATACCAACTTACCCCTAGTATTAGTATCACAACTAGCAAAAGTGGGCCCTTGGATCTCCACTAATGTTGAAATCAGCAGAGCAGAGCAATCTGTGCAGGACTGAGAATGCGTGGAGGGAGCATAAGAGTGTGGCGTAGACCATAGCATTGTTAACAAAATAGAGTAAGTCCTCCACTATCACCCTTCAAATTCCTGAAAGGAGCAGACCCAGTGGTGCTGAGGGTAGAGGGGCTAGACACCACACCTCACTCCAGGCCCGCAACCCATGTTTGAGAATAAGCACAAGTTGCCAGGGGTTAGTCAGGGGGAGAGGACTGAGCATCCAAAGGACTGCTCTCCTCTCCCGGGGGAGGGCGGAATGCATGCTCAGTCGAATGATTGCCACCTGCTGGAGGCCAGGGGCAGTGCTGGCAGGATAAGCGTACATGAATCAGATAATTGCCGGTCTGAGATCGGGTTCCTTAAGATCTCAAACCTATTCTCATTAGCAAGTCTCACATGTGATGGGATACTTGCTTCTGTTTCTACAACAGTTTCAAATACAGTACATGCTCATTCACAGTAGAAGGATACTCAACATAAGTCTGATCTCCAGAAGGAAAAACACAGTTCTTGTCGATCAGCAACAATCAGAATGAATCCAGTTTGTGGCTTTCTCTCAATAAAGTATCAGCCAAATCTTAGTCCCTCATTGTAGTTCCTTATTTGAATATCAGTCTGGGGAAAAGAATACAATGAGGGAGTAATGTCAATACAGAGGGTGCCATTAGAATCTAGAGCCAATCCCAAACAAGGAGCTAGAAAGCTACTTATGTTCTTCTTAGTTGTTCTAATACATGTTCTACCCAGAATTTCCCAGCCATAGGGCAAAATAATTTTTTTTATTCTGGTAAAATCTGCTCATGAAAATTTACATAGAAACACAGAAACACAATTTGTCGATAGATAAGGATTGTTTGGCCCACTAGTCTGTCCCTCTTTTCCCTGCCTATTCTACCAGCTAGACCCTACCTAGTCTCTGGCCACTTCCTCCCTCCTTCCCACTTTGATACCAGTTTTCCTTTATATTTATCCCATGCATTCTTGAAGTCCACCAATGTTTTTGCCCCCACCCCACCTCCGGAAGATTGTTCCAGACATCCACTACTCTCCCAATGAAGAAATACTTCTTCATATCCCTCCTAAACATCCCCCCGCACACTTCATTGCATGCCTCCTCGTTCTCGTGCACCATCTTTCCTGAAAAATGTTCCCTTCTTGTGCCTTGTTAACCACCTTGAGGTATTTAAAGGTCTCTATCATGCCCCCCCCCTCCATTCTCTCTTCCAGGGGTCACATGTTTAGATCCCTCAGTCTCTTCTCATAGGACATTGAGTGCAGCCCCTGCACCATTTTTGATGTCCTTCTTTGGATGGTCTCTACCCTGACTATGTCCTTTCTGAGGTCTGGTCTCCAGAACTGCACACAGTACTCCTGGAGTGGACTCACCAGTGACCAACACAGTGGCAAACCACCTCACTCTTTTCTACTGATGATACCCCTTCCTATGCACCCCAGCATCCAACTGGCTTTCCCTATTGCTTTGTCACATTGCTTTGCCACCTTAATGTCATGCATTATGATTACTTCTAGTTCCTTTTCCTATTTAGTGACCATTAATACCCCCATTTTATACTTTGCCTCTGGGTTTCTGCATCCAAGATGCATGATTTTGCACTTTTTTTGTACTGAAAACCAATTACCATACCCTTGACCATTCCTTGAGCTTTTCAGGTCTTTATTCACTCTCCACCCCCTATGGATGTCTACTCTATTGTAGGTCTTGGCGTCAGAGCACACCTTCCTTCCAGTTCTTCTGTAACATCACTTATAAAGACATTGCAGGAGACAGGACCCAGTACTTAGCCCTGAGGGCCCCTCTCCTCCCAAGTGAGTGTCATCAACCACCACCCTGTGTCACCTATCTGTCAGCCAATTACATACCCAGTGTACCACCTTAGTTCCCACTTCAAGCTTCCCAATTGCTTTATGACCTCCTATGCAGCAGGGTGTTACTTGATATTATTCAGTACAATAAGACACAAGAAGGCATAAGCCCATCGTGTCTCCCACTTCTAGTGAGTGTCTCAGTTGGTGTTTGGAATGGCCCATTTAAGGTGTCTGTCTATCCTTTTTTGAAGTCACTCTGGATGAAGGCATCATATTCAGAATTATTTATAACTGACAGGACTCTGTTTGCTGATCAGGTTGAATAGCATTTTGTATAGGTTTATCTCCATTTTTCAAAAAGTGTATAGCAAGTTGTGGTTGCTTCAGGAAAATATTCAGTGAATCAAGACCATTTCTATTTCCCCATATTTGTTTTGCTGTCTCCCAGCAGTTTACAAATAAAGTACCTTGTCTTTCCTTATTATCTCCTGCATGCCTTTGCACCAACATTGAATTCCCTAGCCATTGTTTCCAGGTGCAATACAAATCTAACTTTATCCAAAAAAAGCTGTCTTGAGTTTTAAATTTCTCCCAAGGAATTCCAAAGATGGTTATAACAGTTTCTTGTTACTTAGATGTAACAGAATTCAAAGCTGTACTAACCAAACCAGATTATTCTTATTTTTAGCATTCACAACAGTGCTCTGAGGTAGAGAGTCAGAAAAGCCTGGATGTTGTAACAAGGAGTAATTAAGATTTTGACAAATTATTTGGGGCATCCTTCATTTCAGTATCAGATTCCCTTTTTATGTTGTTATGTTGCTTGCACGCATGTGCAAGAAACATAGTGCCATAATCCGAGTTTTCGGAGGTGTGTCAGCCCGTCTTCCAATGCAGTCAGTGTGTTTGCAGGCGCGGCCCCAGTTCCCCAATCACTGCTGCAGCTGTCTATGACAAGCTGAAAATGCAGTGGCATACAGTTGAAAGGGAGGCTCCACTTGGGTGGGCAGGCTCCCCCCCCAACACACACACACACACCGCCGCCAAGACGCACACACACTGCATGCTCATGCGCCTTCCCCTCCCCACACTGTACGGCCGACGGGGTGCCTAACTTTGTCGGCTCCACGCCCAAAGCATCCAAGTGCCACACTGGGAGTCCACCCCAGTGTGGCAAAATGATGTTACAGCCGACGGGGTGCCCAACTCTCGGCTCCAGTGTCTCCCCATGCTGTCGCCGACGGGGTGCCCAACTCCCGTCAGCTCCACTGTTCTCTCCCCTAGCATCCAGGTGTGCCATGTGGGAGCCCACCCAGCGTGGTAAAATGTGTTATAGCCGACGGGGTGCCCATTCCCGCCGGCTCCATGCCCCCATCAGCCATCCTTGTGCCATGCTGGGAGCCCACCCAGTGTGGCAAACGTCCCGCGGCCGTCACTAAAAACAAAAACTGGCAATTAAAAACTGTCCTCGACTCTTCTCCTGCCCCCTCCCACAACCCGCACACCCACCGCGCACCCTGCCTCCCACACCCTCACCCCATACTTTCTCCGACCTCAGCGTGACGATCTTCGTGGACCGGGAACACATCTGCACTCTTCAAAGCCGACCAGCTGAGGAAATGCCGTAAGCTATATAATGGGATAGATAGGGTTTTCAACTTTATTGCATATCTCAGGCATTTTTGGAATTTTGCACCAAATTTTCAACATGGGGTTATTGGGACCCTTCTCATGAATGATGTCACTGTCATGGTGTAACTCGGGCCCCAAAGGGTAATTTGCAGCCACTGCACGAAATCACCTTTCTGGAATGATTAATGAAATGACACTGCCAGTGTTCATAAGATGGGCTCTCAAAAGTACATTTTGAAAATTTAGTGGAAAAATTCAAAAAATATTCTGTGTCGTAGTGTTGCACAGTTCCTATGCACACTCGTAAGTTTGCAAATTTTCAATATTTTCACTCCAGATTTTCAACATTGCCATTTTACCACACCTCCTTATGAGCAGTACAGCTGTCATTTTTCACATCCTGCCCAAAATGTGTTTCTGCCCATGTAGCGCACAATGCGCAGTCGGTGCGAACTCAATGTATGGACACATTAAGAAAATCAGTGACACTGATCATGAGCAGAGGTCTTAAATGGCTGTGTTGAAAATTTGCGAAAAATTCCTAAAATGACTGCTTTTACGAAAAGCGTTGTGCAGTTCCTACGCACACCGTGAAGTTCGCGAATTTTTAATATTGGCACTCCAATGACTTCAAATTCTAAACAGCACATAGAACAAGCAACAATCGGCATTGACAAATGCTTGTTTATTCTTTTTGTTCTTTTATATAGGTTGTCTTTTTGAACTACATTTTGGCTTTTAGCCCTTTGCCTTAGTCTTAATAGCATCTACAACTTGAATACATATAATGTCAGTGGAAGCTTCTTTTCATTATTTATTTATTTATTTATTTATTTTAACATCAGTTTAACAACCTTTGAGCCAGAGGCTCATTTGCAAAGAGTACCTTGTCATAAGAAGGACAACGAACATACATACATGAGACAAGTTGCAGGTCAGCAGTACAGATCAACAATACGGTACAGTCAGATTACAGGTATAGAGGAGCGTAACATTGTATTAACAGCAAATTCGGATGATCAAATTGAACATAACAATGAGTTAACAGCACATTCAGATAATCAAATTCAGAATAGTCAGCTAAGGGTAGTAGAGTTGAATAGAGGTCCTGCGGGGGGGCTGAGGAGGAGGGGGGGTGCAGCTCAGAGAGCATTGTCAGTAGGTAGGGGAGGGGGAGGTCAGGGGCAGCGGCAGGAGTGTGAGTTGAGCAAGTGACTTCTGAGGCTGTATTTAAAATAAGCTAATGAGGGAGCCTCAGTGATGCTGGCAGGGAGGGAGTTGTATGCAGTGGGTGCTCTATAGGGGAAGGCCCTTTGGCCCTGGGAGGTCCTAGCCCTTGGAATGACCAGTGCAGTTTTGCAGGAGCTGCGTGTGCACACCGTGGGATTAGCTTGGTGAACAGAGTTAGCTAGGCCAGGAGGGGAGAGACCATGGAGGGCTTTGAAGGTAAGTTGGCAGGTTTGGAACATGAGGCGTTCATCGAGGTTGAGTATGGTGGCCGTGGAGTACAGTAGACAGGTGTGGGTGAGGCGATGGGCACTGGTGATAAGTCGGCATGCTTTGTTGAGCGTAAGGCGTACCTTACAGAGGAAGTCGGGTCTGCCTAGCCGCCGACGGAAGAGCCATAGTCAATTATGGATAGAACCGAGGAAGTGACTGCCAGGCAGAAGAGTGTCAGTGGGGAGGCAGTTTTGTGTGGTAGAGAGGATGCCCAACCGTGCATTGGAGGCAGAGGTCAGGGCAGAGATATGGTCATGAAAGGAGAGGGCAGAGTCAAGATTATACAAGGTATTTATAGGGTGTACAAGTTCAACCGGAGATTATGGGTGGAGTGTACAGTGAAAGGAAAGTTGCTAGACTTATTTTGGGGTGAGTAAAGAGCATGGTTTTGGTTTTCTTAAGGTTGATCACGATCGGTGCTCAGAGAACCATGTCTCTACAGAGTTGAAGGCAGTTTGAAGGGAGTTCTGGAGTCGACAGGGTTACTGTCAGAGGCAAAGAGTACTGCGTCATCAGCGTAGAGTAGGACATTTCCTGCACATGCATTGGGCAGGGAGTTGAGATAGAGGGAGAAGAGTAAAGGACAGAGGATGGAGCCCTGGGGGAACCCTGAGTGGATTGGGCAGGTGCTGGAAAGAGTGGCACCCACCTTCACACGTTGGGAGCGGTTGGACAAGTAGCTGGTGCACCAGGAGACTGGACCAGGGGCAAAGCCCACGCAGGCCAGGGTAGCTAATAGGAGAGGATGCGAGACAGTATCAAAGGCTTTAGATAAGTCGATAAATACTGCACCTGTGAGGGAGCCTGCATCCAATGTGGTGTGAAGGAAGTTAGCAAATTCCAGGAGTGCAGTATTGGTGCTATGACCGGCCCTGAACCCATGCTGCTCAGAACAAAGGACATCATACTTAGAGAGGTAATCTGAAAATTTGGGCAGCTACAATTTTCTCTAAGGCCTTAGAGAGGGGAGAGAGGATAGAAATAGGCCGGAAGTTACCTGCAAGAGTCCTGTCACCACCCTTAAGAATAGGAGTAACAGTGGCGACCCTCCAGACAGAGGGGAATTGCCCAAGGCAGAGGGATTTATTAAAGAGGCAGGTGATAGACGAGATGACCTGATCCAAGACCTGACGTGGGAGACAGGGGTCAAAATGAGTCATTACCAATAGTATTGCACTTTAGAGCTTTAAGCAGGTAAGGCCTGACTTCATGAGTGGTGACACAGCGAAGGTGGAAAAGGAGGCTAGAGATGGAGGGGCAGACATGGGAGGGGGATTGAAGAAATTGTCTAGGAGCACCGAGCTGAGGTCTGTAAAGGAATTATTGAGGTGTGTAGCAATGAGGGCAGGGTCAGGAGATAGTCCCATTGATGTCAAGGAGCAATGGTGGAGGGAGCGTGCACCACCAGTTAGCTGCTTCACATTGTCCCAGAAGGACCTGGGGTTCCCCATGAGGAGGTAAGGGAGGCAGTAATAAATGGCTTTAGCTTTGCAGATGGCCCAGGTACACTTATTTCGGGCAGCTCGTGAAGCTTGTCTGTCTGCAGGGCGGCCAGTTTCAACAGCGATGTGCCATAAGTTATCCCGCGCTAAGAAGAGTGCGGGAAGGCAGGGGTACCCAGGGGTGTGTCTTACTTGGACCTCCAGGGTGGTTAAGGGTGCAAAGATGTCACAGGCAGAGTTAAAGGTTCAGACAATGAAGGCAAGTGCCTTGTCAATGTCGGGGGAGTATAATAGCGGGGACCAATCAGTGCAGCCTAGGTAGAGTTTTAGGCCTTTCAGCCCACCAGTTCTTAGACGTCGACGACGAGTGGTATGAACAGGGGACTTAGGCAGGGAGGTAATCCAGTCGAAAAGAACCGGGGAGTGGTCACTAAGGCAGTCTGGGAGGATTTGAAGGTTGTGAACGCGGGATGGCCTGTTGGTGAGGACCACGTCCAGAAGAGTGCTGGTTCCACTGCTAGGATTTATTCTAGTAGGCTGGGAGACTAGTTGGGTAAGATCAATAGCTGCAAAAGTCTCACGGGAGGGGGAGGAAGTGGGACTAAGCCAGTTGACGTTCAGATCACCCACCAGAATTTGATCAGATGAGCAGGGTAGGGAGGAGAGATAGTCAATTAGAGGGCCCAGAGCCAGCGCTTGGTTTTTGGGGGGTATGTAGGTGGCAGTCAGGTAGGTTGGACCCCTAGTGGGGTCAGGTGATAATTTTAGAGTTAGGGCCTGGGCGTTATGGTCAAGGATAGGGGAGGAAGGGTTAGTCCAGTGATGGTGTCTTTAACATAGATGGCACAACCACCACCCCTGCTACCGATCCGGTCCAGCCGGTGTAGGGAGTAGCCCGGGAGGGAGACCTGGGCATTGGAGGTGGACTTAGTCAGTCAAGTTTCAACCAAGGCTATCACATCTGGTTTCTGAACAGTCACCCAGCATTGTAGGGAGTCCAGTTTTTTGAGGAGGCTGCATACATTCATGGATGCTATACGAAGTCCAGTGGGTTTCAGAGGGGAACCTTTGAAGACAGGCCCTGGGTTTGGATGGATATTGCCAGACAGGAGCAGAAGGAGGAGAGCTGCCCTAGGGAGCAGGTGGCAGATGGAAAGTTTACATCGACTAGGGGCATGGGTATATGGGAGTACAGTGGTACAGGGGGTAGGTAGGGTGGAAAAGACTGGGAAAGCTAGCTAGCTTCTGTCTGTCTTACTATAACTGGATTTTCAAATGGTGGGGGAAGTTTAACTTGAATTGCTTTATGTGCTACTGTATGTCAATTGAAATATTATTTATAATTGCAATTGGTATAACAGATCCATTTAGGTCCTCAATATATTTTCAAGGCACAGTTCCTTATGGAGTCTGTATAATATTGTTTGGTTTTCAAAAATATTTACCTGGAGACTACAAATCTCCTTTTAAGAGCATACATTTATTTAATATAACTATATGCACTTTGTAAGGATCATTAAACTGCAGAAGTTCATGAAGCTTATACTGATGAGCTAGGATCTACCACATTTTTAGTCCTCCCTCCGGTTCCAAGTAGTCTGAGGGAAAGGCTCCCATTGGTAGTTTGGAAAGCTCAAATTGTACTTTTCCAGTTAGCTTCTACTGGACTCTAAGAGATTCTAATTAAAAGGGTGTTCAGCCCTTTTCATGACTTCTTTTTGAACCAGAATGTTTAACACAATTTTGGTCATATATTGTGGTACCAAGATAATGCACTACTGCTGCTAGTTGTTGGGGACTCATTTGGGTGGTAGGAAATTCCTTTGAAAATCCTTGCATTGAGGAGTCAGCTCTGTGATTGGCCCTGTGAGACTTGGCAGAACAAATGCGCATTAATGTCATATTTGTAGAGCACATCTTACAGGTGCACATGCTCCTTACAAGGAGATCATAATAATGGATTCTTGATATTGGATTCATGAGAAGAAGTAGTTGTAGTAGTTTTACTAGTTGTGCCCCCTTCCACAGAGCTCTGGGCATGTTACAAAAGGCACAGCATGCAATACACAGTTTACATATGATTCACTATATATATATATATATATATATATATATATATATATATATATATATATATATATAAACAACACCACCATGAAGTACAGCATGGAGGCTACTCATAGCTCAGCCAAATGATGAGACCTAAACCCCTCTTTAAAATGTTAAAATGACATAATGAAGACAGAAAGTAGAAAACTGAATTTAATCTAAATAATTTGCAGGTGTCTGTTCAGTTTTTGGGTGGGGGGCATGGAGCACACTGGTACCATAAGAGCTTGATTCTGACTTTGGCCACACACCAGTAGCACCCCTACAAAATTTAAGAAAAATGCCACACGGGGAAAAGACTTATGGTGTCATGAGTGCGAGGTTGTCTGCTACCATCCCCCCCACCCAATGAGCACCAGAGCTGCTATACAGGGCTTCTTGCCAGCCCCTGGACACAGGACAGATTTGCCCTCCCTCCTACCCCCTCCTACTCAAGACCTGTATTGTCCATAATTAATCATCTCTAGTGTATGTCAAGTGATAATAGCAGGCTGGGAGGTCATCAGTGAGTAGACAGGTTCGGTGTGCTTCTGCTTGACATGGCTGCTAATTGCTACTAGCACACACTTTATTAATTAATTATTTTATTTTATCTATTGTCCTATGCAGCAGTGCTACCTGGTCTGGCCATCAAATTATACTGTTCCACCTAACATAGTCTAATTGCTATAGCCTATTACTTCACTGACTTGCTATTAAAATGTGTTATGAATACATGTATGCAACCTGATGTTCAAGAGTATCCACTGACAATAGTGAAGCAATATGAATGACCATCAAAACGGCAACTCATACTGGGCACTATAGTCATGGGCTATCCTGCAAGGGTAGCGACCCTACACAAAGGCGAGGGTAGGAAATGGTGACAGGAAGGGGGGGCTAGCGAGAGAAAGGAGAGGGGAGGGACAGGGAAGAGGTTTGCAGGGACCACTGTGCTTGCTGCCACTGAGCTAGCAGTGTGGTGTGGTGGTGGGGTGGCTAGTTCAGCGAGCAGGTACAGGGTTACGGGGCGGGATGCATTTTTCTGCTGTCTGCTGCTGTCATTTATTTTTCCTGCATCAACCAAAGTGCGCCCCTCCTCCAACATGCATCCCTCTGGAGTTAGTAATCTAAATTCAGGGGTGTAGAAACAAAGTCCCCTGTGAGGGATGGTGCAGGGGACTGCCCCCACAAAAAACACTTTTTATGTTGCGGATGTTAGATTGCCCTAAAGTGTATTTCGCTGATTTGCGTTTGGTGATATGCACTCACCATAATAGCAATCGCTCTTTTGCTGTCGCTATTATGACATGGAACCAATGTCAACAGATAGTTGCTGAGTTACTGCTATATTTCAGTTACAAGTTTACTGCTTTTCACAATTCTCTGCATTAGTATGCTTATTATTGCTGGTGTTCCAGGTTGTTGATATAGTGCAGATATTATCTACTAGGTGCCTGTTCATCAAGAGAATAGGCTGCTTTACTTATCATGTGCTGAAGACATTAATATTGATGTTACATGCACGTGAAATGTTATAGTATTTAGTCTGCATTAAAGAGGAACTTCCATGATGGTCCAAAAAGTTACAGCTTGTAGTCATTATATGCAGTACTAGACCTGAAAAGGTGAGTGCATTTGTTATTTTTGGCCAAGGTTTACTCTGCCTTCCTTAATTTGGATTTGTTTTTGAGCCCTGCTGCACTTGCCATGGCTGTTCAGCTGCTGGGTTGCTAGTTCCTGATGACATCATTGTAGGATACGGAAGTGACTCACACTATGCTGTACCTTGCAGTTGAAACAGTGTTGCAAGGGAAACCTACCAGTACTCAGTACACATACTGTGTTCCCCCTTCCCCAAGACACCTTGTTAGCAATGCATTATGCCAAAATTCAAATGCCTTGTCAGTATGTTTCTTTTTGTGAAATTGACTCTGCCCTACAGTGATGTCAGCAGTACAACTCTAGGTCCACAGAAACACCAGGCTTGCTATAGAAGCCCTGGTACACTGTTTTTTAGCAACTCAGAATGCAAAAACTAACTGCAGCAGACAGTAATGAAATACGAATATACGAAATTTGCCAGCAGATAAAGGCCTAGAGGTCTATCAAGTCTGCTCGAATGTGCAGCTAGCACCCCTTATTCTGTAGCTGCCCCTCCCTCCCACACACCCTTCCCCTTCATTAAACCTCCCCCTTGTCCTGTCCCATCCTTGTTTGAAGCAGTCCACTGTTCTACTGCATACCACTTCAGCAGGTAACGTATTCCACCCAGCCACCACCCTCTCTGTAAAAAAATGCCTCCTCATCTCCCTCCTGAACCTTCCTCGCTCCAGTCTCATATCATGGCCCCTGGTGGCCCTCCCCTCCCTTACTTTGAACAGCCCCTCTGTACCTGTCTTGTTTATTCCTTTCATGTATTTAAAGGTTTCAAATCATGTCTCCCCATCCCTCCTCTCCTCCAGCGAGTACATGTTCAACTTCTTCAATCTCCTCTCGTATGATAAGTCTCCCAGCCCCTTGATCATCTTTGTCACTCTGCGCTGCACCCCCTCCAGTAACTTAATGTCCCTCTTCAGATACGGATGCCAGTACTGCACGCAGTACTCCAGGTGTGGTCTAACTAATGACCTATACAGTGGCAGAATCACCTCCTCCCTCCTCGAGGATATACCCCTTGCAATACAACCCAGCATTTTGCTGGCCTTGCAGCTGCCTTCCACATTGTGCTGAGTTGCTCATTGACCCTGTAATGAGCACACCCAGATCCATCTCCTCCTCTGTCTGGGCTAGCTGCACTCCCCTAGCTGGTAACTCCTCCTTGGGTTCTTCATCCCAAATGTAGCACCTTGCACTTTTGGCATTAAAGCCAGTTGCCAGGTGTCTGACCAGGTTTCAAGCTTTGCCAGATCATTCTGCAGCCCTGCCATCCCCCTAGGTCATCCACGCGCCTACCTTGGTATCATCAGCAAACAGACTGATCTTTGCTCTTGATGTCCCATGATATGTCTGCAATGAATATCCCAAACAACACTGGTCCCAACACTGAGCCCTGTGGAACACCGCTTGTCACTGCCCTTGGGTGTGAGAGCTCCCCACCCACCACCACCACCCTCTGTTGCCTTCCCTGCAGCCAGTTTCCTACCCATCTCACCAGCTTTGTGCCCGCCTCTGTGCCTACTAACTTCCTTCCCAGCCTTCCATGTGGCACTGAGTCAAATGCCTTACTGAAGTCCAGATACAGGACATCCACTGCATGGCCCCTGTCCAGTTGCCTAGTTACCCAGTCATAGAACTCCACCAGGTTGGTTTAGCAGGATCTGCCACGTATGAATCCATGCTGTCTGCTGTCCTGTAGTCCTTTGGCCTCTAGGAGGGCCACCAGCCTCTCCTTCAGGATAGTCTCCATTAGCTTACCCACGATGGATGTGAGGCTCACTGGTCTGTAGTTTCCCGGTTCATCCTTGGGGCCACTCTTGTGGAGGGGCACCACATGAGCCATCCTTCAGTCCTGTGGTACACACCCCGAATGTAGTGAGGCATTAAATAGGTCTGCCAAAGGGCCTGCAGGACCTCTGCCAGCTCCTTCAGTACCCTGAGGTAGATGCCATCTGGGCCTGGCGCCTTGTCCACCCTCAGTGTCTTCAAACCCTCTCGAACTCTGCTCTCCATGATTTCCCCATCTGTCACCACTTCCCCCACTGCTTCTGTCATTTCTCCCACCTTGGGTGTCACCCCCTCTTCTCTTTAGTAAATACTGAGCAGAAGTACTCATTTAGTGCTTCCGCCTTATCGCTGTTGCTTCCACCCAACCCCTCCTTTCTAATCCTTACTATGTGGTCCTTACAGCTCTTTTTCTCCTGATGTACTTAAAAGTCCTTCTCCCTTCTTAATGCCTTGTGCCAGCCTGAGTTCCGTAGATGCTTTGGCTCCCCTTACTGCCCTTGTCACCTCCTTCGATTCTGTCAAGTACTCCTCCCTGTCCTCCCCCTCCCTGTTTTCTTGTACTTTCTAAAGGCAGCTCTTTTCCTCCTTACCTTTTCCATGACCTCCTTGCTCAACCAGATCAGTTTCTTAGCCCTAGCCTTCTTGCTCTGGGCTTTGCAGCAGGTTTTGGTTGCCTCCACTATCCCCAGCTTTATGAGCTCCCACCTCTGGTTAGTGTCCATACTAGATTAGATTCTGGCCAGGTACCTTTTACCACTTCCCATCCTCCCAAAGTTGGCCCTTCTGAGTCCAGCACTATTGTGCCAGATTCCACTCCTTCCTTGCCCATATCCAATGTGAGCCATACTGAGAGGTGGTCACTCCCCTGACAGCGGTTCCTCCACTGTAAGTTCTCTCAAAAGTCCCCATTTGCCAGCACAAGGTCAAGGGTATTTCTAACTTGGTTGGTTCACTGACCATTTGCAGCAGGAAGCTGTCCTGGAAGGCATCCAGCAGTACCTGCTCCCTTCTGTTCCTGGTTGTTGGGGTGCCCAGTCCACCCTGGCATGTTGAAGTCCCCACAATCACCACACTACCCTTCTGAGGTCCTCCTGATCTGTCCCTCTAGTTCCCTGTCTAACTCCTCTGTCTGAGATGGTGGCCTGTTCACCACTCCCATTCTAAGAATCCTATTCTTGGAATCCTGGATTTGCATCCAAAGTGACTCTGTACTACCCTCCTTCCTTCCTCCTTACACACTTCAGTCCTTCCTTCACATATAATGCCACCCCTCCTTTCCCAATCACTCTGTCCCTATGAAATAATCTGTACCCTGGGTACAGACATGTCCCAGTCATTGTATTGGGTGGCCCCATGTTTCGTGATGACTGCAATGTCCACCTCCCCTCTGCCATGAGGAACCTGTAACTCTGCAGTTTTCCTCCCAAGGCTCCTAGCATTAAGGGTAACCACCTTCCACCCTTCCCCTCCCATCCTGCCTCCCTTCCTAGCATCACCAACAGTACTTGCCATTTGTCCTTTGTCACTGTTATGGGGGGTCTCATATGGTTTCCCAACCTGTGGTCTCTGCATATCTCTTCCCCAACTGCCACCCCCACTCCTAGTTTAAATTCCCAACTTCTTCTATGTACTCCTCCATCCTCTGTTTCAACATTTTCTTTCCCTCCTCACTCAAGTGTAGTCTGTCCTTGGCATAGATACTACTGTCCTCCCAGGTCCCTCCCCACCTCCCCAACAGCCCATACCCTTTAGCACAACACCAGGTTCTTAGCTATCCGTTAAATTCCTCTATCCTCAGCTTTCTTGTTGTGCTTGCCTTTGGCACAGGAAGTATCTCTGAAAAAGTTACTGATCTTCCTGCCACCTCACATAATTGTGCTAGTTCCTCAGACCTCCTCTGGACTGTATCTACTGTCTTGTCAGCCAGGTCATTTGTCCCGAGATGTATAATTAAATGAGACTTGTCCTACCCCTTCTAGCATATTTCAGAACAGACTGTCCCACCCTTTCTGCTGTCATTCCTGGCATGGCCTCCACCCAAATCGCGACTATGCCTCTCCCTCTTGCTACCACCTAACTCCTCTTAGTATTAGGTCCCCAGCACAAAGACTCCACCCTGTTACTCCTTGCTTGCTTACATTCATCTCCTCTCTATTTCCAGCTCCTCTTCTTCCTTCTGTACATTATTTCCCCTTTATCCCTGTTGCAATTCTCCAGCAGAACTTCCCCCCACTCCAGTTTGGTCCAGGCATTTATCAATTACTCCTCTAATTTCATCATTTCCTCCTCCACTTTCTTCCTCTCTAGCAGTGCACAACTATTTTCTGAAGGCCCTTCACAAATGCCGCTCCCTCTCTCTTCTAGTAACCTGTTCTCTCCTTTCCACTCCATGATTTTGCCACTTCTTCACCTCCCTCTCAAGTCCCTATCTCCTTCTTCCATTTGTCTTTTGTCTCCTGACCTGGTTTCCCCAGCAATTGTTCTTCCTGGCCTGGGCCCCTTTGTCTCTGCTTCCCTTCTTGACCTCTCCTCACCACTGTTCACTTAAATTGCCTCCCTCATCTCCCCTTCTTCCTCCTCCAGTATTAGCTAAACCACTCCCAATCTGCTTTGCCTGTCTTAGTTCCTCCTGTAGACCCTCAATCTCCTTTCTAAGTTTTCCTATGTGGTTGCACACTAAACATCCTCCACCTCCAGGCAATTTTTAGAAAGATTAGGTGCACCATGCAGTTGTTGTAGCCTACCACCCTACCCATTTCACAACCACCAGCGAATTCCCCCCACCCTTCCAGATGCAGGATACCAAACACTCTCTCAAGTCTCCCTCTCCTCCTCTATCAGTGCAAAACATTTTCTTTATTTCCTTATCTCCTTTGTTGCACACATTTAGATATATTGAACAACTGCTTTTATATTCCTATCCTTCCTATCCACACTCAAAACAGACTTTAAGTAGCCATTGCACAACCTTCTTCAAACTCCTACTCCTCCTTTCCCAATGCAATATCAAAGCGAAGAAGTAATAATGAAAGCTCCTAGATTTGCATTTACTTCCCTTCCACTGAGAGAGCAGTCACCTCTCACTTGCTGCTGTTCCTTTCCTGGATGTCTGCTTTGCTATGACAGGTGCATATCCTTTGCCTGTTTGAGGAAGTGATGTCAGAACCCTGGTGTAAAGGAAATAATGGACCAAGGTGGGACCAGCCCAAGTCTTCCAGAAACAATCAGGTAGCTGAGGCCTCTGGTCAGACCATTAGCACCCTTCCCCCACTCTGCACTCAAACTTTGCAGCGAGTGAGTACAATTCCAGAATCAATGCAAGAAGGGGTAATTTATGCATGAAAGTCAAAAGAATTGGTGAAGTCACTGTGTTCACTACTATGATGCTTTAGCCACTGATACTGTTTAGACAGTATTGAGTCAATGTACTGTTTAGGCTATATCGAGCCACTGTACCATATTAAGCCACCGTGTTTTTTTGTGAATGCTTTAAAGGGCTACTGCTGGGATCAAAATTGCTTCTGCTACCTGGTTAGAAAAGTAATATTGCTGCATAAAGTCACTGTGTTTTTTCTAGAGCATGCTTTGTAGGGCCACTGCTGTGATCTAATTTGCTATTGCTGCTGTAGTAGGGCTATAGTAATGTTGCAGTAGAAAAAGATGGATTTCTACCAAAATTCTATCTCACCTTAGAGCTAGGACTCAGAGAGGGCAGGAGGAAGGGACTAGGGCAACCAAGCCAAAACAGTAAAATTAAAATTAATAGAGGGAGGATGTTGTACCCTGGCCAGTACACTCAGTAGAGAAGCAGGGTGGGGTGGGAAGAGAGGTATGAGGGAGGTTTTGAGGGGCAGGGAAGGAGGGGGAGAATAGTCAACTGCAATGGATGCAGGGCCACAGTTTTTCTTGGTTGCAGTGTAGGCAGTGGGTTGCCTGATGTGCAGCTACCTGGGGCAACTGAGGGGCCAAGATATACTGACTAAAGTGGAAATTCAAGGGGAGAGGTTTAGATGGAGAAATGAGAATGGAAAGGGGGGCAATGTGGGGTTGCTACAGACCAAGTGGATGGCACATCCAGGAGGAAGGTGGGGGGTGCCAAGGTGGCCAGAGGTAGTGGATTCCAATAGATCAGATAGTGCTGTAAATAATGAATGGCAGGAGGTAAGGAGAAATTAAAGATGGACGGGGAAACCTGTACATGGAAACTATGGCAACTTAAGAGAAAGGGTGCAGGAGCTTTCCCCGAGGTAAAAGGCCCTGCGTTAAATTGATTTGCGACACTGGCAGGTTTGGAGGACCAAGGGGCACATGAGGTAGTTGGGACTTGGAACAACTGTGAGGAAAAAAACTACTATAAAAGAACAGGGGAGGGGAGTACAGCAGGGGGCAAGGGAGGAAATAAAGGGCAGAAAGAGGTCAAAAATGGAATGACAAGTGGGACAGTGGGAGAAACCAGGGAAGGGCACACAGTAGGGGATGGCAGAGAACAGCAGGGAAAACATGAGACACCGAGGACAGTGGAAGAAATAGAGCACAGACAGAATTTTCACAATCGGGATATTGGAAGGGACCTAGATAAGTTGAGAGGGAGGAGGGTAACTCACTGGGAGCAGCCAGGGGGACAAATAACAAGTCAATTAGTGAAGAAAAAGTGATATTCTTTGGAGAGTCCATCATAAAGGGAATATACTGGGTAAGGAAATGGGACCCAAACCACAGATGATTGGTCATCTGTGTACCCAGGATGATAGCAGGGAAGGCAGGGTCTAGGATCATGCAAGCAGCATAAAAGGATGGGGTAAACCTCACTTGATTATATACCTGGGAACACATTATTTGTCAGAAAATGAGGTGGGGGTGGTCCAGCAAAGTTTCAGGGAGTTGGCAGAGTGTTGCAGAATAGTAGCAAGGTCTTTAGCCTTCTCTGAGATTATTCTAGTCCCCAGCACCAGCACAGTAAGGAAAAGGAGGACAGAGGACTTTAATGAATGGCTGAGGTACTGGTGCAGGGCAGAGGGGTTTGTTTGTCTTGGAGGATGGGGAAACAGGTGGTTGGATAAGGGACTTTTTTCAAAGGATAGGCGGTACCTAAGCATGGAGGGGTGAAGAATCCTCAGAGAGCAGCTAAAAGGGTACATGGATGAGGCCCTGTATTTAAACTGTTAAAGGGGCAGTGTGAAGCTAGGAAGGAAGAGAGGGTTGGCAAGGGAGAAGTGACCCTAGATGGCACTCCTCCAGAATTGGAGAATGAGAGTAGAACAAGGGAAGGTACCAAGGGTGGGAAAAACATAGAGCCATGTGTGCAAATGCCTGTAGCTTTGGCAACAAAATCATGGACTTTAGAGGCCACCATATTGGGGGACCTGGATTTAGTGGCCATCACAGAAACCTTGTGCACGGAGCATCAGGACCGGGACTTGGTCATTCCTGATTTTATTCTATTTAGATGGGACAGGGAAGGGAGAAGGGGGTAGAGGTAGCTCTTTATTGCATAAAGGCTTCAGAAATACAAGGAGGACAGAGGGGAGCGGAAGTACTGTGGGTTGCATTGGTGAAGAGGAAAGGTCAGTTATACCCATGAGGGTGGTATACAGACCTCCAGCACAGGGGAGAAGAAGAGGTTAGAGATCTGTTGCAAGCAATATAAAAAGTTTGCAAGAAAGGGAGAGTTGTTGCTGGTGGGGACTTCAACCTTCCAGATGTAGAATGGAGCCTCCAGTAGTAGCAACCTCAAGTAGCAGGGACATCCTGGACTCTCTGCAGGGGGAATACCTCAGGCAACTTGTCATGGAACCCATTCAAGAGGCTGCAGCACTGGACCTGATACTAACGAACAGGGACTGTGCCGTTAATGTAGAGATGTCGGACCACCTGGGGACCAGCGACCATCGGTCGGTGAGGTTTAACTTAAGAACTGGCCCAGAGTTAAGCTACACCAAAACGAGGGTCCTGGACTTCAGGAGGGCTGATTTTGAGAAAATGGGTGTATGCCTGAGGAGCGCCAGGACAGATATGGGGGAACAGATGGGGGTGGAGGAACAGTGGGCTGCAGTAAAACAGGGAATTGAAAGAGCGACCAAGCTATGTGTCAGACAGGTCAGCAAAAGTAGGAGGAGAAGAAAGTCAATCTGGTTCTCTAGGGAGGTAGCAGAAGAGGTAAAGGCACAAAAAAAAATGCCTTCATAAAACACAAAAGAACTCAAAAGGAGGAGGAGGAGAATAGGCAATGTTACCAGGACAGGCAAAGGGAGGCAGGGAAGGTAATTATGAGAGTAAAGGCGTTAACGGAAGAGACTGTAGCCAAGACAATTAAGAAGGGCAAAACATTCAATAGGTACATTAGTGAATGGAGGAAACAAAGGGAGGGATAATTAGGCTGAGGGGGTCACGTGAGAAGGACCATCAAAAGCGGACATACTTAACAAGTACTCTGCTCAGTATTCATGAAGTAGGGAGTGGGACAGGGCAGGTGATGCAAGACAGAGACACAAATGGTAGGGAAGTGGACATCATCCCCTTTATGGAGTAAAGAGTCCTGAATGAGCTAAAGAAGCTAAGGGTGGAAAAGGCAATGGGTCTGGACGCAGTGCACGCTAGGATGCTGAAGGAACTCCAGGAAGAGTTGGCTGCACCCTCATGGCACTGTTCAACCTATCACTAGAGATGGGGAGGTACAGAGGACTGGAAGAGTGGATGTAGTCCCACTCCACCAAAGTGGTTATAGGGAGGAGGTTGGAAACTGCAGACCAGTAAGCCTGACTTCAGTAGTGCGAAAGGTAATGAAATCACTGCTAAAGGAAAGGATAGTTGAATACCTTGATTATAAGAGCCTGCTAGACCCAGGACAACATATATTCACCAGAGGAAGATTCTGCCAGACAAACCTAATAGAGTTTTTCAACTGGGTGACAAAGGTGGTGGACCATGGTGGCAAGGGTGTAGCAAGGCATTTCAGATTTGTACACCAACCTGCCACACTGCTACCCCCTCCCCCACTGTTATTCATGCCTGCCCCACCCTCATGACTCAAGTCCAAGGTTTCTGGCTCCAATCATATGATTCCCACACTAGACCTGCTGTCTGTATGCGCTGCTAGTGTGGTGCTTGCTGCCCACTGGTAAATGCCACTGACTGCATGATGAGGCCAAGACCATGGCAGAAATTTCTTCTTCCTCCCACTGCAGATAGGCAGATTTGCTCCACTTGTTACTCCACATGAAGCCTTCATTCTTTTAGATGGCTCTGAGTCTGTTCTTCTGACTGCTGCTCCTTAGTTCTTCTGCTTCTCTCACTCCCAGTACAATGGAACTAATAGTATGGCTTCTAACTTTGCTGGGTTATTTAAACTCACTGCACCAGACTTGCCACCCCCCCACCAGATGATGCAGCCAATTACTATGCAGGTGGACCATGTGAACCTAACTGAGACTTTCAGCTTCAACGTCCATGGTCCAAGTTGCCACCCCCCCCCTCCAAAAATAAAGCTGAAAGAGAAAAGAAAAAGCTTGCGAAGCCAAACATAGGAATTTTAATGTGAGGGACTAGAAAGGGCAGAGCAGTGCTGGCCAGCTTGTTTGCTACCCCCTGCTACTAAACTTCGTATGCCATGGCTTACTTGGAGTATCAATAGCTGTGCCCTTGCATGGCGGGGTGGTGGACATGGCCTGTCTGGACTTCAGAAAGGCCTCGACACTGTCCCTCATAGAAGACTGATAAACAAACTATATAGCCTAGGAGGTGGGTCATAAAATAGTGAAATGGGTGGAGAACTGGCTTACTGGCAGGATCCAAAGGGTGATGGTAAATGGGAAACACTCTGGCGAGGGAGAGGTGATGAGCAGGGGGTGCCACAGGGGTTGGTGCTGGAGCCAGTCCTCTTCAATGTCTTTATTGGTGACATTGCAGAGGGGCTGGGTGGGAAGGTATGACTAGTGACAGATGACACGAAGATATGCAATAGAGTGGATCTGTCGGGGGTTGGAGTTGAAAAGATGAGGGAGGACCTTAAAAACTGGAGGAATTGTCTAGAACATAGCAGCTGGGATTCAATGCAAAAAGTGCAGGTTCATGCACATAGATCAGAAGAACCCAGGGGCAACATATGAACTAGGAGAGGAGAAACTGACAGTCATGAAGCAGGAAAGGAACCTGAGAGTTGGCATCTCAGATAACCTAAAAGTGGCTAGGCAGTGTGACAAGGCAGTGGGGAAGGCTAACTGAATGCTTGGATGAACAGGAAGGTGTATCACTAGTAGAAAGAGGGAGGACATTTTACCCCTGCATGGGACTCTGGTGAGACCTCACCTCAGGTACTGCATCCAGTTCTGGTGGCCCCATCTGAGAAAGGACATAGACAGAGTGGAGGCAGTTCAGAGAAGGGCAGCTAAAATGGTGCAAGGCCTACATGAGAAGACCTTTGAGAAAAGACTAAAGGAGTTAAATATGTATTTCCTGGAGTCAAGGGGAGGCATAATAGAGCTATTCAAATACCTCACTGGTATAAACAGGGTACAGGAAGTGAGTATCTTCCAAAGTAAGAGATTCTCCAAGACAAGGGGGCACAGAATGAAGTTGGAGGGGGAAGGCTCAGGAGTAACATGAGAAAGTATTTTTTCATGGAGAGGGTAGTGGATGCTTGATACGGCCTCCCAGAGAAGCTGGTGGGGTCTAAAACAGTCACGGGATTTAAGAATGAGTGGGACAGACACAGGAGTATCCTGGAAGCAGAGGGGGTGCTCCAGAGTTCAGCTTGGGTATCGGGCCTCATAATGGGTAGGGATCGATAGGGTAGACTGGGTGGGCCAAGAGGTCCTTCTCTGCCGAGAACTTTTATATATCTAAGTATAAAAAAAGTGATTAAATCTTAGTGTAGTACCCAGAGTTGAGCCTGCTGTACCCTTAATATTGCATCAAAAGAACTGAAGAGGTTATTGCCTTCTAATCAGTAAGCTCCACACTGGCCACCTGTGTGCCTCTTATGGGTTGGCACAGGGTATAAAAAAATGCAGCCAGAGAGTGGTTTCCACACAAGAAAAAGAGAAAAAGCAATGGAACCTCAGCTTACATTGGCATGTTAACATTTAAAGCGTGCGTGCCTGACCTTTGAGTGGGAGATCTTGCTGTCAGTGGTCAGGCTAATCTTGATTCCACCAAACGACGAGACCAAGAACCCCCTTTAAAATGTTAAAATGATGGAATGAAGACAGCCAGTGAGAAAATGGAATTACTTTAATTGATTTGCAGGCTTTTGAGCAGCTTTTTATTTGGGGGTGCGCACTGGTACTATAATGGTTTGCCTCTCCTTTTACCATCTTTCTCAGTTCTTTACCCCGTATGCCAACACCGCAGTGACATTTTTATAGGGAAGTACATTGTTGCTGCTGTAATGTACCTCATGGGACCCCTGGCACTGCTTTCTCTTGGGTTTGCCCCCTGAATCAGCTTCAACCTGCAATTATCTTTAGTTACAAGGGGTGGGGGTTCAGAGGTGAGGCCCACCATAGAAAACAGATATTTCCTTAAATGGATTTATGCCAACCGAACTTGTGGTTGATATAACCATTGCTGTAGTGTCACATTGACACAAAGCTGTTGACGCTGTGTCATGGATCCTTCTTTACCCCAGGTATGGTAAGTACAAAAACAGAAATGTTGCTGTGTGGTGACGATACATTATTATTTTTAGCAGGTACTGATACAGCTTTACTATACAGTAATATACAGCATGATTTTAATTGTTCACAGTACTGGTTTTTACAAAATAAGCTGTCTCTGAATGCTTCTAAGATATAACTTATGCTGTTTAGAGGCCCTAAGAGTTCAAGTTTATTTCAGGAAACTTCATTGAGCATGCACATTTACAAGGAGGCCCTGGTAGGACAGTGATATAAAGAACAGTACAATAAGTGGCTAACACAGCACAAGATACTATACATAATTGGAATTGCACAATATCGTTACAAGGGGCTGGCACATCGTTAGCATCTAATACAACAGCTAGTCATGACATAAATTCAGGCATGGGCAAGAGACATCATATAGAAGAGCAAGAGTCGAGCAGAGCTATGAGGAAACATGGGGTGGTAGGGCCATGGGGGAAAAGAAGGACAATAGGGGAGGGTGGGTGACGTGCTTATTGTATACATGGGGACGGAATACTGGCCATTCTGACAGCAGCAGGTTTCCTTCAGTGCTTTGCTGGTCAGGAATTTAAAAAAATTTGTAGAGACTAATTCAGTGAGCCTAAGGGAGGACTGAATTTTATTCCATGTGGTGGGGATGACGTAACTGATTGCAGCTCTGCCAAAAAATGTGCGCGATTTGGGAACATCAAATAGGATGAAGGCATTTTTCCTAAGGGAATAGCAGCTGTGCAACCTATGGAAGAGGGAAGTGATGTAAGGTGATGTATGAAAGTGGTGTCTTACGAGTTGTGTTTTTTTAATACTGTATTAATACTCTTAACAAAGCATTAAATAAACAAGTTGGTAGATTTAAGTATCTGGGTCTCACCATTGACAGTGCACTGCTCTTTGAGCAACACATAGATGGGGTGATAAAATCTATCCATAAAAGGCTTGGTGTTAATTTATAGAGTTAATTCTCTACTAAACCCTGAATCTAGGAGACTACTGGCATATTTCCTGGTGCTGGTGACTGACTGTGGGCTCTGGTTCTATTATGTGTTCACAATTCCTCTGCATAAAAACAGCAGCAGAAAGAGGCCAGCAATTACTGGCCAGAGAGCCTCACCACAGTGGTAAGGAAACTGGTGCAAACACTGCTAAAGGAAAGCTTGACAGAGTATTCTGAGTCTAACGGGGTGTCATGCCAGATTAACCTGATTGATTTCTTTGACAGTTCAGCATAGAATGACCAAAATGATAAGAGGCATAGGGTCAAACAGTTATAAGGAGACATGTAAATAGCTGGGATTGTATAGTCTGGAGTTGAGAAAAAAGAGGGGAGATCTAACGACTATGTATAAAATCATCCACGATGAAGAGCTTATGAAGATGATCGGTCTAGAAATCCAGAGTAAGCCTGAAGGCCTTAAAGGTCATAAGTATCAAATTAAGTTGGAAAATGCAGTTAAAGACATTAGATATAATTTCTTTACACAGCAGACTGGAAGACAGTGGAATAGACTGCCGAACAACTTGGTGGACAGCGAGACCATGGTTAGCTTAAAAAAAACAACTAAATGCAATACTAATACAGGATGGGAACAATGGGAACTGCTAATGCGGGTGGACGAGGTACTCAGTTAGATTAGTGCTACAAATATAGCGCCAGTCAAGACAGCACTAGACCCTGTAGGGCTAACACGGACAGCGAGAGAGGATTTACAGTGCTTTCAGTCAGCGTTCCCCTGGTCATTGTCCACGGTGCTTAAGGCACTCAAGAACACCAGGATCCAAAAGACTGGCTGAGCTGCTCCCATGGTGTGGAGGGCTGGGACATCAAACAACGCAGCCAACAGCATCGGAAACCATAGTTCTAATCCTGGTCTCCAACATTTTTCTGCACTTGGGACTTAGTTTTTACATGGGGTTGTGGAAACAGTATTCCACGGCCCCATGAATTTTAACTTTCCCCATGATTTGCTCCCCCCTCGGAGAAAGAAGCCTTCAGTCTGGAGGTGTGGCAGTGCACAGCCCCTGCAAAAAAATCAGTGCTATTTTTCAAGGTGGTTCTTGGATGCATATTGTTGTTGGTGCACTAGTCTGACCCAGTGCCGGTGGACAGTACAAATGGGCAGCCAGCCTTCATCCATCCATTCATCCAGTATGAGATCCATTTTAAGACTAGGTGACCAGGGAAATAGATCGGGGAGGGGAAGGGACATGGGCAATCTAGACTTTAGCAAAGGCTTCGACACTGTGCCACACAGGAGAATGATTAAGAAATTGAGTAGTCTAGGAGAAGGAACCAAAGTGGTGAACTGGCTAACATATAGGTGACAGAGTGTGGTGGTTCACAGAACTCACTCCAGGGATGGAAAAGTGACCAGTGGGGTGCTGCAAGGCTCAGTACTTGGACTGTTCTTTTCAATGTCTTCATAAGTTACAGTGCAAATGAACTGGAAGGGACGGAATGCCATTTTGCAGATGACACTAAATTCTGTAATAAGGTAGACAATCAAGAAGAGGCAGAATGAATGTACAGGGATCTTGGGAAACTCAAGGATCAGTCAAGAGCTTGGCAGTTGGGACTCAATGCCAAAAAGTGCAAAATCATGCACCTAGGGCATAGAAACCCAGTGACTGAGTATAGGATGGAAGGGGGGTACTGACAGTCCCTAATCAGGAAACAGACATTGTGTTTATCATATCCGATGACCTCAAAGTACCAGGGCATCCCAGTGGGATGCTGGGATGCATAGGGAGAGCTATCTCTATCATGATAAGGGAGGTGGTGTTGCCACTTTATCACTCACTGGTGAGACTCCACCTGAAGTATTGTGCCAGTTCTGGATGCCACACCTCAGATAGGATATAGATAAGGTGGAGGCAGTCCAGAGCAGGGCAATGAAAATGGTACAGGGGTTGCACCAAAAACCCTACAAGAAGAGATGCCGGCCTGGTGGCACTGAGGGTTGAGGTGCTGTATACCATACCTCATGCAACGCTGGCAACCTGCATTCGGGAGCAGACTCGGGTCATCAGGGGTCATCAGGGAAGGGAAGGATTGAGCATCTGAAGGACAGCTCTCCTTTTCTGTGAGAAAGGGGGGTAGTAGATCCCGCTGTCTGGTGACTCCCAGTGGAGACTGGGGGTACAGCAACAGTTGGGATCTCCAGTAAGGGGAATGGCTGCGGCAGTACTCCTGTGAGCGTGTTCGGGAGCATGCCCATCTTACGCTGGTGCGCATTGCACAGCCAAGCCAATAGAGGGGAGAGAAAAGCAGAAAAAAACCTGGCTGCCTGTTAGGAGAAGGTGGGTCCAGTGGAAAGGCCCCCACACACAATACTGGGTCCTGCCAGCTGACGCCTGGTTCTCTCTCCACTCCCTGGTCACTCTACTAGATTCTAGATAGAGTGCCAGTAGGAGTCAGTGGTCCCACCCCAGGGGGCTCAGAGCCGGGGAATTGAGTGGCCAGTGGAGACGGGCCAAAACCATGAGTCAGTCAGGGACTTCAGGTGTGCGGGAACAGGCTATAGCTGAGAGACCACACTGGAAAAAGGCCAGGCAACTGATGAGGAGGGGGCATAAAGAACACTATTTTTGCATTTACATTATTGTGATTTGTTTTTCTATTTTCACATTGGTTGTACTTTGATGACTGTTGTAACTATTTTTCATGCATATTTAGGCCTAAAATTTTCAAGGGTTTTGCTCCTCCTCATCTTACTAAACTGTGTTGTTTTATTTCATAGAATCATAGACTCACAGAACTTGATGGCAGAAAAAGACCCCATGGTCCATCTAGTCTGCCCTTACCCCCCCAGACTACCACCTCCCTCCCTGAGAACCTCTCCCTCCCCATAGCCCTTTATGCCTGTTCCAAGCCTTCTTGAATCACGGCACTGTCTCCACCCCACAACCTCCTCCGGAAGCCTGTTCAGGCATCCACCACCCTCTGTAAAAATTGCCCCATCACGTTCTCCCTGTGGTGTCCCCTTGTAGTCTCAGGCTATTCCTTCTAGCAGTGGTGTCCTTCTTCATTTTGAATAAGCCCCAGGCCCACTTTATTTAGCCCTTAGCGTATTTGAAGGTCTCTATCATGCCCTCTCTCCTACTAGTCTCTAGGGTGTACAGCCCCAGCTCGCAACAACTCTGCTCTATGATTTGCCCTTCATCCCTAGCACCATCTTGGTTGCTCTTAGCTGAACTCTTTCAATCAGGTCTATGTCCTTTCACAAGTGAGGCCTCCAGAACTGGACTCTATACTCCAGGTGCGGTCTCACCATAGCTTAGTACAGAGGCACTAGGACTTCTCTTCTCTGCTGGTGATTCCCTGCCAATACAAGCCACCATCCCATAGGCCTTCTCCACTGCCTTAGTACACCATTTCCCCACCTTAAAGTCACTAGCGACTACTATACCCAGATCCTTCTGCTCTGTTGCCCTGATTTCCTCCCCTCCCATTTTGTACTCTATCCTCACGTTACCGTGTCCTAGGTGCATAAGTGCGCACTTCCTGATGTTGAATTTTAGTTACCAGGTCTCTGCCCACTCTTCTAGCCCCCTTAGGTCCTGCCTCATGTCCTCAACCCCGCCCTCAGTGTCCACCCTATTGCAGATTTTCATGTCATCCGCAAAGAGCGCCAGCTATCCTTTCAGTCCATCCATAATGTTGCATATGTAGATACTGAAGAGCGGCCTGCACACCACCCCTGGGGTACCCGCTCATCACGTGCTCGATATTTGATCAGTCTATTTTATTAGATCTCAGTTAAACAACGCTTTGAGGTCCCATTTATGAGATTTACCAGAGGGCAAAAATAATGTACTCATACATCAACCACTAGTTATTATTCCTTACCACAGTCAATTAGTTAATTAATTGTACTTCTTTTTCTTGTTTTCAGTCTGAGTAAAAGCAGTTGTTATTATCATATTGGACATGCTGGTGTTTCTTGTAAATATGCACAATATTGTTCAGTGTTTGTATAATCCTGTATTCATGTTTTTAGGTCCTGGTTGCCCAGAGAAATGAGCAAGTCTGCTCATTAGGCCATCCAGGTAAATAAGTAAGCAACAAGACATGACAGAGAAGCGGTTAGTACAGGATAAACACCCAACCAGGTGCATTGTGAGGCCCAAGCACTTGCACTGTGTGATTTCAGCACCTGGGAGGGTGTTTTTCCCATGACAACAACAAACTTGAAATGTCTTATTGCACTTATAAAACATGTCCAACAAGTAATTTTTATAATAAAGTACAAAGTACTTTTAAAACAGTAATAATAGTAAAGAGTATTACTATTTTTTCAAGATTTTATTTGGTTGTGTTTGTGTACGTAAATTCAGTGTTTCTGAAAGGCGCTGGATTAACAGCACTGGAATTGTTCATCCACATGACCGATACAGCAAGAGCAATCACAGCGCAACCTTTCCCACACTGCCCTGCCAAAGTACCTTAACCCTACCATCGATGGGCCACCACATAGGTTAGCGGTTTGTTCAGAACTCCATGCCCATTCAGACACTGTCAACAAGGGTGTCAATTAGTGCCAATTGTGTTGGGGTTTTGTCATGTGGACACCTGTACACTGGAAAGCGGACTGAGACCACCACAACTCATTTCACATAGGCCACTGAACACCCCTCTGGTGATAACGGCTTTCAGCCACTGCCCACCTGGGCTGGATTTAAACCAGAGACCTAGAAGTAAAGGCTCCTTTTTGTTTTGTACACTCGGTTTCTACTATGGGGACAGTGCATCTCTCAGGAGTGCCCTCACAGCCATTACCTCTACTCCTAGCCTGAAACCTTCATGCCACTGAGAGACACGTTGCTGAGCACCCCTCCTGGACTCATGGGCCCATCCAGCCCCAGATAACCCCTGGGAGGGTCCACCTCACCCACCTGGTGGCCTATCTGAAATTAGAGGGATGGTCCAGGTCGAGAGCTTGGGAGAGCAGTGGTTGGCAGGTCCGGTCCAGGGATGTAGATAGATAGATCGATAAAAATATTTATTTTTGACAGGAGTTAATCATTAGGACTGTTAGCCCCTATTTACAAGATTGTCCTGTGTAGATTATGGTTTCAGGTTCAAAATCTTATCATAGTTCCATGCATTACAAAACAAACAACAATATAACAAAACCTTAAAGCAATAATACAGTAATAAAGTGAGCTGAACGACAAATAACATACCTAACAACAAACATTTAACAAATAATAAAAAATCTCATAGAACATTCCTAAGGCTCTAAGCACAGCCGATTCAGTTTCCACATTGATGTGAAACTTCTCCTAAACTGACCCAAGTTACCAGCATTTCTAACATCTAATCTCAATTCATTCTAGATCTTTGGTAAATAATACCTCCTTTGCATCACACGATATCGATTTTTCACTAATGGAGCCTTCAGACCTCTATTTTGAGTTATTCTTAAAGAATATGTATTTATAGGCCTGAGCATATATGGCATTCCATTTCCACCCCTGAATGCCATATGTGCCCTCTGGCCCCAATCTTTCTTTCTCCATGTCTCTAATGTATCCCATTTTAGATTTTGTAATATAGTACAGTGATGAGTACTTATATGGCATTGTGAAACATGCCTAGCTATTTTATAATATACTTTATTTAAACTTTCCAGAGTTAACTTTGCTGCATATTGATAAATTTGACTCCTGTATTCCATTATTGGCAATAGGAGCTGCAACGCTATTCTATTTCTATCTTCTTTTGCCAAGAATTAGGTCTTTTGTCTAATCACCCCCAATCTAATATTCTCTTTCTTTGCTATGCTCTCTATACGTTTGTCAAAAGTAAGACTAGAATCTAAGAGTACCCCAGGTATTTATATTGGGACACAACCTGTTGTCTAGTTCCATCAGATGTAATGATATTTATCTCCTGACTTGATAGTTTTTCTGCATGTTTTGTTTGAAACATCATAACTTGGGTCTTTTTCTTACTTAACAGCATTTTAGAATTAGACAGCCAACATTGCAGGGAATCAAAATCTAACTGTAGTTTATATTGTAACACTGTTTTTGTATGGGCTCTTGCAATCAGGGCCATATCATCCGCATACAAAAAGATTTGTGATCTGGCCATTATTTGTGGAATTGGGTTTACATAAATCAGGAACAATAGGGGGCCCAGGATCGAGCCCTGGGGAACACCCCTATAAGTCCCTTCCATGGGCTCCCGGTGCCTCCGTTGCCTCCCTAAGTCCACCAGGGAGTTTCCCTGGTATGTTGCCCCCCTCTGGATGTGGCATGCCATGGCTCCTGTGTGGCTTTCCCACCACGCCCTTGCCGCTGGGGCCTGCCATCTTCCTACCTCCCTACAACATCCTGTGTGCTTGTGCCTCGGTCTCCACCAGAGGCTGCTTCAGTGCCAGTAACCCCTACAACCCTCCCTGGGAGAGGAGAGCAGTCCTCCTGATGCTCAATCCTCACCCTTCCCTGCTGACTCCCTGACTGCCCAGGTCCGCTCCCAAACCTGGGTCGCCGGCATGGCATGAGATGTGGCATCCAGCGCCTCAACCTCAGCATCACTGGGCTGGCTGTAAAGCATCTTAACCTGCTAATCCAGAGAGCCATCTAGTTCTCCTATTCATTACAAAATAGAAATATAAAAATAGCCCTGTGTATGACTGTCTTCCGGGGCAAGGTGGCCTTTTAGGAGTTATAAAATTAAGAAGGAGGCATTTATTTTTCACTATTTGAGTGAGAACTGTGTGTTTTCCATTTATGGTACTGTCCCAAGAAGATGGAAGCTTCTTGGTGTCCTCCTGCAACCCTCATTCACTGTGCTGGTTGGTTGTTCATCCTGCCCGTAGGATCTGTGGTTGTCTCACTTTCTTGCTAAGCTTACTCGCTTACTCGATCTGTATTACTAATAGTAAGATGCATTAGCAAGACACTGGAGTGAAGTAGGTGGTGATATGTAAAAAAATATATATGTCACTCTTGCATATGTGTCCGTTTTTGTGAAAGAACAGTGATTTTTCAAAAACTGTTGTTTTCCCGTCATCCCCTCTCAGAGGAAGCACCATGTAAATTTGTTATTTGCCAGTCTCAATGGCTGTTGTCATGGTGCAGGAGGGAAAGCAAGTGGGCAGTAGGCAGCTGTAATGACAACTGAGGGACTGAACAAGTGGGCGGCGGTTTGTACGTGTATGGTGGCTGGTGAAGTGTGCTTCCAAGCAGCAGTTGTTCCTTAGATCAAAAGTGACAGTGGATGGGAGTTAGTTCTGCGAGTAATAGATCTCGTGGGATGGAGAATGGGAAAAATTATGATCAAGGCTTATAGCCCTATAGAAGCAAAGCCAGGAAAAGAGATGAAACAGGTTAGTGGATGGGTTAAAATGTATTTGGTTCACATTTAAAGTGTTAGGTGGGGATTAGGTGGGTGAGAAGTTATTAAAATGTGGTAAAATGTAATTTTTAGAGTAATGGCACGTAAGGGGTCATTACTGTTTTTTGCTTTACACTCATGACTGCCAGAAATGTTTTTGAAAAGTTCCTGCCTGGCATGGATATCTGCCTTTGCTGCATCCTGGTTACCAGAAGGGTTTCCAGAAAGGTGGTTGTCATCGTAAGGACCTGGGTTCTGAACCCTCTTGGGCAATCAGGAAACAGTAAATTCCCTACCCATTTTACAACTATATCAAATGAAAGCAAAATATTTCCATTTTGGGTTGTTCACAAAGGAAGCCTTAACCTGTGGTTGAGCAGCTTGCACAATACCTGAAGACAACACAGTGGCCTCTGCTGTACTCAGAACAAAGCAGTGAAATCAAACAGAAATGGTTAAATCTTCATAAACAGAATTAAGTTAAAAGCTACAACATTTCAAATACATTGTATAAACTGGAACAATTGTTTGACTCAGAATATGACTTTTATCAGTGCTTTTCAGGGGCAGAACTTACAAAACTCATTCATTGCTTTTGCCACTTTGTGACTTACAGTATAGTCCTGCAGCCCCCTCCCCAGCACTCATAAACACAAATGGCATATTCTGTGTCAGGCCATATATACACTAGATAGATAGGTAGAGACAGACAGACAAAGACATGAACAGACAGATAGATTATAATAAATAAATAAATAAATAATGTATTATATGCAATAATGCCCAATAAGGTATCCATTTGTACTTAAATATACCAGTGCATTTGGTGTGTCAAGAGGCTTGAGCACTTTGGACAGCGTTATTGGCCTTACACCAAAGTCCCAAAAGATTTAAAATCAATATATCTAATAAATAATTAGCACTACAAGAACCAAGCTGTCCAGTTGTACTGAAATAACCAGCCGTCATCAGATGCTGATCCTTGGCCAATCAGTTTGCAGGATTTCCCAACCTTTTTAGACTATGTAGGTAAACAGACAGACAAAAAGGCAGATTTCAAAAAACTACATATAGGCACCATTTGGAGTTGCAGCACAAAGACCCAGATATTCAAACAGTGCCACACTAACAGGATTAGCACCAAGCTAAGTGTCAATAGTGTGGCTTGCAGTTTGTTGCTGTCGCTATTTGGGCCCTCTCCTTCACCCCTTCCTGCTCATGCCCCCACTCTCTCCTTCCCCTTTCCTACCCCTCCACACAGCCTCTCACTACTCCTCCACCCATCTTTCCCACACCTTCTCTCTCTCCCCTTCCCCCTTCCTATTCACCCTGATCTCGTCTCCACCCCACCCGCAAATCGGGGTTTCTCTACCATGCCCTCTTGTCCTTTCCCCCTTCCCCCCACCTTGCTCTCCTCCACGGTCCAAGGGACATAAGTCCCACTACAACATTTTGCTCCTTATCCTGCTGTTCCTCCTGTTTGGTGACATAGAATCTAATCCAGGTCCCTCCTCTTCTCCTCTCTTCACTTCTTCAATTCCCAAAGTCCATAGCATCTTCCACCTTAATGCGTGTAGCCTTCTCCCTAAGCCTGACCTCCTTAATGTCTGGATTTCACAACACTCTCCTGACATACTCTGCATTTCTGAATCTTGGCTGTCCTCCCAGACTCCTGACTCTAGCCTGTCCCTTTCTGAGTTTCATCTCTTCAGGCAGAACTGCAGCAGATGTGGTGGTCATGGTGTGGCCCTCTATGTCCACTGGGTCTTTCCTGCACCATTGCTCTCTGGGATTCTGTCCTCTTCTCTCATTAATTTTTCCTTTCCCTCTATTGTCTTATCATCTTCCTTAGGGTTTTATATGCTTCATCCTTTTTTGTCTCTCTCTCTCTTTCTCTTCTTTCTCTCTCTCTCTCTCTCCCCCTCCCTCCTCTCTCTCTCTCTCTCTATATCTCTCTCTCTCTCTCTCTCCCTATCTCTGTGTAACTTCACACTCATCCTCCTTGGGGACTTTTACATTAATTGGCTCTCCAAGCTTCCAGGCTGACCTCCCCCATCAGTGAGCCCCTTAATCTTTCCCAGCTCATTACTTATTCAACTCAGCTCAGTCTTCACTCTATCAACCATACCCTTCTAAACTGTTTTCACCTCCCACCCCTGCTGCATTGCTGCGGCAGGTATTTTGTTGGACACTTTCAGGGACAAATCTATAACTTTCTGTATTGGGAAAGTCCAGCATCCTCCCTGCTCCCCCAATATATCTTGTCTACATCCCTATGGTCTCTTAATATCAATTGTCTCTTGAGCGACCTTTCTGCAACTGATTGGACAGCCATCCTCTCTGCCTCTAACATTGACATTGCCCTCTCTTTGTTACATTCCAAATTTTCCTTTGTCTGGGACAAGCATGCCTCTCTCAGAAAGTCCAGGGTTAAATCTTCCCATCACCCCGAATTACCTTCTAACATACTGATCAGTGTAAGTCCAGTGATCATGCATGGGTTTGTTACAAATGTTCTTGCTCCACGTCTGACCTCCTCTTATAAATTCTTGTACAAAGGCTGTCCATGCTGCCAAATCCCTATATTTTAAAGCCAACCTCCAGAATAACCTCGGAGGCAGTAGAGCGTAGTAGGTAAGGGCACTGTGCTGCAAACATGGAGACCTGGGTTTGAATCCCATCAGCCCCCACTTGTATACTGTGTAATCCTGAGCAAATCACTTAACTTCTTGTGCTCCCAGGTCACACCTGGAAACAAGCTCTGGCTTAGTTTGTCTTTCCTGGTTAAACAATTTCCCCCTCTCCTAATCTTAACTCCCCAGCCAAATTCTGGAAGGTGATTCACTCCATTTCTGACCCTCCTGCCCAGTCTGCTCTCCTAGTTGTCATGGTTATTGATTTACCTGTCTCTGACCTTTCCTCTGTAGCTTCTCTTTTCAATGAATTTTTCACTACTTGTACTCTTTCGTATTTCTCGCCTCCTAGCTCCTCTCCTCCCACTGCTCCACCCTCCTCCCTGCCCCCAAGGGTTTTCTTTTTCCTCCTATTGCTACTCAGGAAACCTTGCTTGCCCTTTCCTTTCTCAACTTGTTTAAATCTTGTTAAATCTTTGCCAGCCTGCTGGCTTGAGAAGTAGCACTACCACTGCGACATTGACTAGCGGGATCGGGAACGAGCCTGGAACATCATAGGGTCAGCCAGGGAGGAAGATCAGTGTTCAGTGACGGCACTCCTCCTCCCGGGGTTGCAGTGCTCGGCAATAATCTGGCCTCTAGTGTTGGCTGGCAGTTGGTGAATCATAGACCACAGGACCAAGGGGACTGGAGAAGAGGCAGATGTCAGTGTGTCAGGTGTTGAAGCACATCTGACATCACCAAGACATCATTGCATGTGGTCTCCTCCAGGGTGAGAATCAGGTGTAAAATGGCAGTCAGATGAAATGCTGGACGCTGCTCCCGCCCACCACATCCTCTGCCAGATGCGGCCTGCTCTGGGTTGGCTGCCCCTGGCCTTCACCTTGCCTGTTCTGAAACTGGATTGCATGGTGGGGTTAGCAGTGGCACTGAAGGCAACTCCACCTCAGGGGGCAAGCCAGGGTCTGTCCACCAACTGTGTCACAGGTGGACTGGGGAGTCCAGTGCCACAAGCAGGTGGGTCTTGGACAAATGAAATATGAGTGCTGGAGTTGACTGAAAGAAGTCTCATTCAGTGGTTTGAGCAAGGGTAACTAGAAAAGAAAACTTGTCTAACTCCAGCCCTGACAGGCTCGATCCTAAACTTCTCCACCTGTAAGCTCCTGGCATTGCCTTTCCCATTACTTCCTTCCTCAGCCTCTCTTTTTCCTGTAATGATAGTTAATCAGAGTTAAGAATTTGTAGACACAAGCTGGCCTGGTGGTGAAAAGTGCTGAGGCACTGCGTATGCATCTTATCTTATTCCATGCTGGCAACTGGAGTTCGGGAATAAGCACAGGTTGCTGGGGGTCTGCTAGGATGGGAGAGGATTGAGCATCCAACAGACTGCTCTCCTCTCCCAGGAAGAAAAGGGATGTCAGCCCGGCCTATGACTGCCACCAGGTGGTGACCTGGTGGTAGTGCAGCATGGGCAGCACAAAGGGAAGGAGCCGAGGAACATTCTGCATGAGTGTCTCCTTGCACATGCTGGACATCCTACAGCAGGGATGGGGTGAAAAGTGGAAAAGAGCTTGGAGGCTTTTTGCCAGCTCTGTCTGGGCCCACGCCATCACTCAGAACTGAGTCTCGGTCTACTCTGAATATGTTTATGGGGGGGATGACCCTCTTCCCTCCAGCCCCACCATGAGGGGATATTTGTGAGAGAAACTGACTGAGGTAGGACCCAGGGGAGACAGTGTCTGGTTTGTGGGGAAGGGGACAGGGCTGACCAGTCTCCCCCTGGACTGGGAGCATAAAGAGCTGTTATAGCAAAAAGAATGGTTGGTCATTATGTAAGTACAATATGTGTCTTGTAAGTGTGTAATAGCAAGAAGAACCCTAGAGAACAGGCTGGAGACAAGATATCTACTGTATAGTCAGGGCACAGTGTGATGCAGTAATGAAGGGTTTTAAGTCACCAGTTGTGTCTTGTTATTTTACGTAGCACCTTTTCTGGCATATTTATTGTTGGTTAGTAAGAACCTTTACCTCCCTCAGAGTTCATCCGTACATAAATAGTAATTTTTAGAGCCACAGTTTTAAACATAGAAACATACAAACTGATGACAGATAAGGACCGCTAGGCCCACCCAGTTCGCCCATTTTTAGGGCTGTGGCAGATCAAAGCCCTTCTGTCATCATTCAAATTGTAGCTCTAAAATGGCTTTTCATGGAACTTCCTTTTCGACATTTGGAAGTATTCCTCCATAGCTGCAAAGTGGTGCACTCCTCTCTCTGATTTATGTTGATTGCTGCTCTATGTTAAAGGCATCTGAAGGAGGGAAATGCTACTGTATTGTGCCTTAGAACTTTTCAGGATATTAACAAAAAACTTTTAAACTACAGTTTTAATCATCTGTCCAGCTCAGTCTAATAGATGTATTCTATTTCTTCAGCAACCTAGGGGTTAACACATTATATGATGTCTGTAAAATACCAAACCTGTACAATGTCAGATTACAGACAGTGGACCTGCAGTCTGTGAGCTATTTCATTCCTATGGGTATACATATGAACTTCAGGGTGGGAATGGGGGCTGTAGTCCCATCACTTTTTTTGGCCTGAAGGATCTTTCCCTTTAAACAAACAAAAAAAGTAAGCATAAGCTTGCGTGACAGAGTTAATTAAGTCCAGCTGCCCAGGCACACATAAAACAAAAGAGGTGCTTTGTGCTTGTTTGCTGTTTCTGGAGTCAGAAGTGTCAAGTGTAAAGTACTTTAAAGTGTGTGTGTGTGTGTGTGTGTGTGTGTGTGTGTGTGTGTGTGTGTGTGTGTATACAATCCTGCTTTGGGATTGGCCACGTGACACAGACTGCTCATCTCCTATCTAGTATTTACAGCCTGAGGCTCAGCTACACTGTTTGAGTGAGCATTCCCTCCCGCACAGCAGAAGGTCAGTGTGTAAAGGTGTTTATTATGTTTCCATCCTCTAGACAGACAGTTTGTAAACTATAATAATAATCTTTATTTTTAATGCGCCTTTCAAAAACCAAGGCACAGAACAGATTATAAAATCACATCAAGATAAAACATTACAATACAAACCAATAAATACATCACATCAAACAGCATGATGAAATAATAAAATCAAACCAGATCAACCTCTTCCCTATAAGCCTTAGTCCATAGAAAGGATTTTAATGCTTGTTTAAACCCCTCCACTGTTGCACACTCTCTAATCCAATGTGTTAGAGAATTCCAGAGGGTCAAAGCCATGAACACAAAAGCCCGGGCACCCGAAGATTTCAGAACAACCCTCGGAATCTCTAGCAACCCCTCACTGGCTGAGCGGAGTGGTCGCTCTGGGAGATAGGGAACCAGGAGCTCTTTCAGGTAGTCAGGGCCCAAACCATGCAGGGCTTTATAAGTCAGCAAGCCGACTTTAAAGGTGATCCACCACTGAACTGGCAGCCAGTGCAGTCTCTGCAGCACCAGTGTAACATGGGAAGAACGAGGGGTCCCAGTTAACAACCAGGCTGCGGAGTTCTGCACCAGCTGCAAGCGGCGGATATCAACTCCAGAAAGCCCAAAGTAAAGAGAATTGCAGTAGTCCAAATGCGAGGTCACAAAGGCGTGGATCAACATAGGTAGGTTATTTCACCATCAAGAGATCACTGAGCACCCAAACCAGCACAGTCTCGGTGCTATGCCTCTTTCGAAAACTTGATTGAAGGGGATTGTAGATGCTATGGATGGTCAAGTGGTTGTCTAACTGAGTTGCCACTACTTTCTCAATTACCTTACCAACAAAGGGAAGGTTTGAGATAGGCCGGTAGTTACCGAGGGAGTCGGGGTCCAACCTTCTACAACACTGGTGTCACCACTGCCTCCTTCTGGGATCAAGGATATTCGCAGAGTCTAAGGAGCACCAGACTATCCTTGCCAGAACCGGAATGATAATCTCCCCACAGCCCATAATCAAGGCTATGGGTCCCGGATCTAAACTACAGCATGTAGTGCGCATACCCTGGGCAATCCTCATAACATCTTCGATTTCCGGCCTTTTGAAGAGACTCCAGGAAAAGTGAGGGAGTGCGACTGGGGCCTGGTCCATAGCCATTCCCATAGAGAGTGTTGCGCGGGTCTCCGCCCTGATGTCATCTACCTTATCTGCAAAGAACTGAGCGAGCTCCTCGCACTGAGATTGCGAAAAAGCTCTATAAACTTGCAGACAGGCTGGGTTGCACAGTCTGTCTACGGTTCGAAAGAGCTGGGCCAGTCGGTTCTGAGCAGCAGCAATTTCCCTGGACAGGAATACTGCCTTCTTACGGGCAATTGCTGACTGATAGAGTTGATAGTGCTCTAGCAGTCTAAGATGGTAGGCATCTAAGCCAGATTTCCACCAACACCTTTCTAACCTGCGTCCTAGTTGTCGCATCTCCCTCAAGCCCCATCGAACCATGGGGACCTCTGGCGAAGGGAGAGAGGACGCACACGGATGGGAGCAATAGAATCCAGAGCATTGGTAATGGCCTTATTATAGGCCAGAACCAAGGCCTCTGGATCTGAGCTCATCACAGGAAAATCTGATAGGTCAAGTACCGCTTAGACCATTGGGAGTCACATCCCGTAAAGGGCGGTACTTGACCATCTCCACAGGGGTAGGTCTACGCAAGGGGGTGCTAAAATTGAATCTCACAGTGTGATGGTCGGACCATCTGACAGGTTCCACCCCCACACTATAGGCTTCCATCTCCAGGAGGAAAACCAGGTCAAGGGAATGGCCACATTTATGAGTGGCAGAGGTAACAACCTGTGAGAGGCCCAATGAATTCATCAATTGGAGGAAGTGCTGTCCAAATTGTGAGAGTTCATCGTTGATCCAGGCTTTGAAGTCGCCCAGCACCATCAACCTGGGGACTCCAATACCAGCTCAACAACAAAGTCTGCCACTTCTTAAGGAATGGCTTTGTCCCCAGGTGACGGGTAGATGAGAGCCAGCCTATAGTCCCCACCTGCCACTACAACACATTCGAATGATCTGGTCTCCTCAACTGGAACACTGGTGAGACCCAATTCGGTCTTAAAACAGACCTCAACCCCCCCAACCCTGTAATCCAATCTCGGGCCGTGTATCACCTAATTCCCAGCTGGAACTGCTGCCTCAAAAACGGGGCCAGCATTTCCATCCAGCCAGGTTTCGGTGATGCAAGCCAGATCTGCTGTACCCACCAAGTCCGCTACAATGGCAGTCTTGTTTACAACGGATCTGGCATTGCATAAAACCACCCGAGTTGGACGAACTCAGGGATCCCCAATCACCTGCCTGCCATTACTAGTGGTGGTGCCCTTGGGTATGGGGATCAGACAAGAAAACCCAAGTCCTGACCTCCATTTCACCCCAGGGCATCTTCTGGGCCTAACAATCCTGATTTGAGTGCTCTCCTCATCCATCCTCCACTGTTCAGGCCCCCCACCCCACTCCCTCCTCCTTCGGGCAATTCCCAAAGCCCTACAACATTGATAAATAGAAAACAATAAAGGAGGGGAAAAAAGGGTGGAGGGCACGAAGAGTGGATGATGAGTAGCGCACGATGGGGGGAGCAGGATAATAATACATATCCACGTCCTTCAACATGATATAAGACAATAGAGTCCTACTCTAGCAAAAATTCACAAAAAAACAAATCCCCCAAAAGATTAAAAAAACAAATTTTCCAAACAAAATTAAAACAACATAAACCAGAAAAACAAAACTTAAACCCAATTAATCCATATTTCTCAGAATCGAAACCTACTTTCCGGAAAATGAACAAAACAAACTAAAACCCAAAATAAACAAAAATAATAATAAAATAAAGTAAATAATAAATGATAAATAAAGACGGGGGTCCCTCCTCTCACAAGGAAATCCCGTCATAAAATCAAATAAATATAAATACAAAAAGAAAAAAGAAAAAACAAGAAGAAATAAAAAAAAAAAAAAAATAAAATAATGTAAGTTGGCTAAGAAAACAGGCACTCTAACTACAAGCTTACTCAGCTTCCAGACACTCTCACTACCCGAAAATAAAACATAAAATACCCCCAAAATAATAAAATAAAAATTTGTGGGTAGTCTGGAACTCACACTCCCCACGGACTCACAATAGCCAAGCACTCTCACTGCACGGACAAAATATTTTGTTCCAGAGAGAGGGTTCCAGTCAGAGAAAACATCAAATAAAACTATAAAATAATCCAAACCAGGGATCCATCCACAGTCTCCTCGACGTGTAAATTAAATCTATTAAACCCTCAGTACTTATACTCAAATCCATATGCTTGAACTACAAAACAAGGAATATCAGGCAGTCCAAGCAATACAGTCAAGGGTGGACTAGATAACAGATTAAAAACCTCTTTGTGGGCAATCGGGATACCAGTCACTCCCCACTCACCACTGGAAAGTATTTCTCAGTCCAAGCCAACGAAGGTGATAGCACTAAAACTTAACAGTTCCCCAAAACTGCAGTCACTAAGGTCAAAATTAACCCCACAGACCACACTGGCCAGGAGGCACCCTGCAACCCTCACTCCCAGGGTCAGGGCCCCAGAGACAGGGCAGTACAATGACCACCCTGGCACCGCAGGCCCCCCAGGGCAGACAGAGGCCCAACCCTCCAGCTGGTCGCCGACTAGCCCCCTCACCCTCAGGTAGCAAGGACCAAGGGGTCCCCTCTCCATGGCAGTCCCAGGTCTTGACCCGGCCCAAAATCTTTCACTTCCGCAGAATCAGGCAAAAACCGACACCCGAAGAGCCAGTCCAAATACCGAAGTTCCCCAGGCAACTAGGTTCCAACCAAAGGAGGGAAACACGTCCAAATGACGGGTTCCCAAACGTCCAAACAGTCCAGGCAAGTTTCCTCCCACAAATCTCGAAAGGGATAACAGAGCAATCTCCAAAAAATGCCTCAGTGGTTCCGATTGATCCACGGTCCGGTAAGATTCCAATCCAATAAGTCGACAGTCACACAGAAATGACTAAATAACTCCAGACGTCGATAAGGCCACAAATGTTCGGCAAGTGTTCCAATAAAATCACTGTCCGATAAATCCTCGATCACACAGGGCAAGCAAAACCAATTTTACTCCAACTAGCCCAACTTCAGAATCGCATTAAAAACGCATTAAAACGCATTAAGACGCAACGGCTCATATTCGCGGCAATGAGTATCTCCACGAAAAAACAAAGTGGAGACCCCCAAATCCAGTCCCGAAAGTCCGGATCCCTGAACAAAACACACAATAAAAACGATAATACAGGACTTAAACTAAAAAGCAACTAAAAAAAGGATAAAATAAAACAACAGCTGCACGAGAGCAAGATTCAAAGCACAGTATGATTCAATGCAGACCCACACCCGACGCCATCTTGACAATTCTAATAACTAAACTAAAAGGAAAAAAAATAACAGATTTACAGAGAGGGATAGAGTAGTTAGATGGACTCCTTTAGGAGTAGAGAGGTTATTGCATGGATCTGAATTTGTGTACTGGAGTTTAATGCTTGTTTACAGTTTATAAATGTAATTTAATAAATATATATATATATATATTTTTTTTTTTCCTTTTGGTAACCAGGTAAGGCCAACTAGGCATAAGTACTTGTTTCTAGGGATAACCCAGGAACACTGGGGAGATTAAGTGACTTAATCAGAGCCACACAGTATGGAAATGGAGTGTGTGGGAACCAAACCCATGTCTGAATGCTAGATGTACAAAGCTCATTTATAGCTCATTACTCTAACCTCTAGGCTATCCTGCTAGCCCCATAAATAGTGGACAATTTAGACTGGGATGTTAATATCTCAAATGAGATCTGCCTTTAATCAGCAAGCATGCATTTTTGTAGAAATAGATGTTATTTTTTAAAATACCAGTTCTCATGTCGTTACTGCTTAATCTGAACTGGTCTTTTGGTAAATTCAGTGAGTGTTTCTGAGTCACACACTGCTGGCATTGACCATTTTAGAACAGTATGATCTTGTCAAGAACTTACATTGGTGGTACAATGCATCTGTGTTCTCATTTAGAATTCTTAGGTTCATGGGGACATAAACAACATCGTACAGTTCTTAGACGGCACTTTGCTAGCAGTATGTAACCCATACATATCCAATGGGTTAACTAAAAGGCCAGCAAAAATGGGGCAGAAACAGAAGGGAACCCACTATATAAAAAACCTTATACAGGAAAAATTACTCACAGGTTCAGTGCAGTTCTCCTTTAACTAATCTTGTAGGGAATGTCAGGTATTTTATCTAAATGGTAAGGAACTCTGTTTACAGGGATTTGGAGCCATCTACAGGGAAATTCTTCCCATAGACTTGCATTAGTTATACAGGAAAACAGAGGAATTTGGCTTTCATTGGAAATAATGTAATCTACAGGAAAACATAGGAAAATTGCCCTGCATTACAGAAAAAGGCAAACTTAATCTGGGAGCACTGACACACACACACACACACACACACACACACACACACACACACACACACGCAGCATTTACTCTTACTAAATAAATTCAAGAGGACTGATTTAGCAGCATAGCAGTTTTTGATGATTGTGACTAAACAGCACTATATGACACCAACAAGAAAATAACCTTGGTCATTTGGTAGCTCTTCACAACCTTATTGGCTCTGGCTAGAATTTGTTTTCTACCTGCTACAGAAACCACAGACCCTACATGATATCTGACTTTGATCTCTCTCCTATCACTAAGGTTCCCCTAATACTATCCCATGCAGTTTTTAATTCCCCTACCAAATTTGCCCCACCTCCTCCACTGGGAGGCTATTCCATTCATCCACCCCTTTCTGTGAAGAAATACTTCCTCATGTTACCCTTAAGTCTACTCCTTTCCAGCCTCATGATATGACCCTGGTTCTAGAACATCTCTTTTTCTGAAAGATGCTCCCTTCCTGTACCTTATTTATGCCCTTGAGATACCTTAAGGTCTCTACTATATCCCCCCTTTCCCTCCTCTCCTCCAGGGTATACATATTGAGGTCCTCCAGTCTCTCCTCTTATGTCTTATGGTGCAGGCCCTGCATCATTTTTGTTATCCTTCTCTGAACTGCCTCTACCTTGTCTATGTCCTTACAGAGATGCAGCCTCCAGAACTGGACACAGTACTTCTGATGAGGTCTTACTTATGATTTTGGAAGGGGAAGGGATCATGTTTGGCTCCATGGAACTGAGCAACTGATCACTTCCACTTCCTTATCCAGAGTGCCACCCCTGCACTAGTTTGTTTTGTGATGTAATTATATGGAGGTGTTTTGGAAGGGAAGGGATCATATTTTGGCTCTGTGGAGCCAAGCCTCCAATCCCTTCCACTTCCTTGTCCAGAACGCTACCCACACGCTAGCTTGTTTTCTGATGTAATTATATGGAGAGCATAGGGGCGTGCTCCATAGACTACTGTATGGGCTGAATTTAATTTTTTTGTTTGTTTAATAGTTCAAGGTTCCAATTCAGATAACTCAAGGCCGCCGCTCAACTAACAAGGATCTTGTTAGCTGAGCAGTGGCCTTGATTTATCGGAATCAGAATCCTGAACTATTAAAACAAACGACTTTAAATCCAACCCCTATAGTAGTTTATGGAGCACACCCCCCACGCTCTCCATATAATTACATCAGAAAACAAGCTAGCATGGGGGTAACACTCTGGACAAGGAAGTGGAAGGGACTGGAAGCTTGGCTCCACAGAGCCAAAATACAATCCCTTCCCTTCCCTTCCAAAACTGCGTCTCTAAAAATAATGATTTTCAAATGGACAAATTCAGGGGCAAGTAAGGGTTCAAACAAAGTTTTAAAGGAGTTTTCATAAAATGGCAAGAAAGGTGCTCTATAAGAACTCACCAATAAAAGGACAGAACATGGTGTCAGAATGGGATTCTGGTAACAGGAGGTTTAGTTTAGTTTATTAGTCTAGGAATTAATACCTTTGAGCCAGGGCTCTTTTACAAAGGTTCCACGTCACAAAGAACATTTAACAAAGCACGATACACATTACAGGTAAAACCAGACAGGAAAGTTACATCATAAATTTGCTATTAACAGTTTAAGGCAGTAACGTTTTTTAAGTTTCATAGAAAAACAAGCTATAACAGGTTCAAGCGAGTAGACAATTTCAAGGTTAAGGAAACTTCCAGCGAGAGGGTGATCATTAGGCATCAAAAGGAGGCTAGAGAGGAGGGAAAGGTGGTGAGCGGGAGAGTAAGTGAGAGGGGACAGGAAAAAGGGGAGTGAGTTTGGGTGGGAGACAGGAAGTAGTAGAGGTACCAGAGGGTTCATTAGTCAGGGAGGAAGAGGCCTCAGATGTGAGGATGGACATGAGGAGTAGTAGTCTTTGTCTAGCGCAATCACAGTTGCTAGTGGTGGTGAGGTGGGCATAGAGCATGGATTTGAAAGCTTCAAGCGAGGTTGAGGATAGAGTAGGTGGACTAAGCGCATTGAACCATGTCAGGGCCCTGTATGCGAAAGATCTTTGTCCCTGTGCAGTCCAGCATCTCAGAACCAGGAAAGGTTGGCGTTCAGATCTGGTGGAGGGTTGTGAGCCAGGATTCAGTCGGAGTAGGTTTTGAATACATAATGGAGTCAGTCCCAAGATAGATTTTTTGCCATTGTGCAGGTGAGATAAATAAGACGATTTGATAGGTTCAACCAGCCTGATTCATAGTACAGATCACACGCAGTGAGTCAGTCTTTGAGCCCTGTGAGGAGCCGGCAAGCCTTATTTAGAGTGATTGAGATACGCCTTAGAGCAGTGGAGGTAGCTGAGCCATAAATAATAAGGCCACAGTCAACCATTAAGATTATGGAACTCTGTATAGCTATTCTCAATGCCGCTTGATTTAGAAATTGACGGTTACGGAATAGTATTCCAAGGCGTGGTTCCATTGTTTTCGTAGTGTTGTCAATATGGGTTGCAAAGGTGAGCCCTTGGTCAAAAGTGATGCCAAGGTATTTGAAAGTATTTACTTGGTCCAGTGTAATTCCTGCAGAGGTTTGTATGGTGAGTGGAGTATGCCTATTTTTGTTTTGGTGATTGAGAAGAGCATGGCTTTTGTTTTATTGTGGTTTAGCACAAGTTTACTATCCAGGAACCACCTTTCAACACTAGAGAAAGCAAGTTGCAGGCTTTTTTGTAGGGAGTTTGGATCCTGTGGGAAGAGAGAATTACAGCATCATCAGCGTATAAGATTATTTTCTCCTGGCAGATATCTGGGAGGGAGTTAAGGAACAGGCTAAAGAGGAGCGGTCCAAGAATCGATCCCTGTGGTACACCTGAGAGAACTGGTTTGAAGTCGGAGAGTTCATTAGAGATTTTTACAGCCTGTGACCGATTGGACAGGTAACATTTTACCCAAGCACAAGGATCTTTGGCCAGGCCCTAGGCTAAGAAAGTAGGAGGTAAGTAGGCCATGATGGACTGTGTCAAAAGCTTTTGTAAGATCGATAAAGACTGCACCTGTTTGGCACCCTTTGTCCAGGGCTGAGTGGACTTCTCCAGAGAAATCAAGTAAGGCTGTTGTTGTACTATGTCCTTTCCTAAAGCCGTGCTGTAAAAACAATAGATGCACCAGGACTGAAAGCTCACAGTTGCAGACTGAAGAGAAAAGAAAAAAGTGGAGTCTGTTGAAAGTGAAACTGGAGCCAAAAAGGAATTGACTGTACGAGGGACAAAGAATCTATAACATGAATAAGCCTCCACCAGCTCCCAGGTCCCCAATGACTGGTCATTTGTCAGAAAACTGGAATAAGTGGAAGAAGTTTCACCCAAGATTCCAAGTACATTTAACTGCAATTGGGGTTGATGGAAAAAGCTGCTATTTTCTTATAGTGGTGGGAGAAGGAGTATTAGATATCTACAATAATTTTCATTTTGAGGCAGGTCAGAATTTAGACCTCAGTGCAATAATGGGAAAGTCTGAAGCATATTATATCCCAAAGTGGAATGTAACATATTCACAGCATAAATTTTTCACATGTATCCAGTGGGCTGTAGAGTCCATAGACCAATGTGTAACATAACTTAGAACATGCAGTAAAACGTGAATTTGGAGATCTAGCTGAATCAATTATAAAAGGCAGAATAATTTGTGGGATCTCTGACAAAGGGGTCAAAGACAGACTGTTTAGAGAGCAAGATCTGGCACTAGATAAAGCAATGAAGCTTTGCAGGGCTGCAGAAGCCATTAGAGCACAAGTGAAGAAGCTAGGCATGGAAGAAAGTTGAGCAATACATGTAGTATCAAAGAAAGAGAACAGACAAACTGCCTACCAGAAAGTAGAAACACCACTGCAAAGAGGAAAGGCAAAAATGTGGTTTGACAGTGGGAAACACTGTGGTAGATGTGGAATGCAGCATAGCCCAAAGAAATGTCGAGCTTACGGAAAGAATTATAACAAATTTGGAAAATTAAGTTGATAGGCCGAGATTTCCGGTCCTTCTAGTATTATATTGTTCTGTGTTTTATTGCTTTTGTTTGTACGATATTGTTCATGATACTTTTTCTTCAGTAAAGTTTAATAATTTTGGAAGGTGCTGCCAGTCGTCTAGAGAATTCCCAAACTGAGTTTTATCTAGATGTGGTGACTACAACAGAAGCAAATGAAAGTGAATGGGTGTTACCCTTAGTATTTAATGATAGTATTATACCATTTAAATTGGACAATGGGGCTCATGTGAATCTTATGTATGAGAGACGGCATGGATTTAGAGCACATCCCTCATCTGCATGGCACTGGGATTAAAGTGACAGGATACTTGGGGGGGGGGACCAACATGCCGGTGAATGGAAAGTGCATTGCAACAGTGAAGCATAAAAATGCATCTTAGAACCTCACATTGATAATAATACCAAACGCAACACAAGTTGTAACCCATTTTAGAAATGGGAGCATGTGAAAAGCTGAATCTGGTGAAGAGAGTGCATGAAGTGGAGATGCAAGGTACTAATGAGTATGATTCACTGGTAGTTGAGTATCAAGACTTGTTTGAAGGTTTAGGATGCATGCCAGGACAGCATGTAATCAGAGTGGAGAAGGAAGTACAGGCTGTAATTTACTCATGTAGCAAGGTACCATTTGCACTGAGTGATATGTTGAAAGCAGAGTTAGAGTGCATGAAAGCATGGAATGTTATAAAAAGAATAGATGAACCAATTGAATGGGTCAGTTCATTGATGACTGCAGACAAAAAGACTAGTAAACTACATAGTTATTTAGATCCCAGAGACCTTAATCGAGCTATAAAAAGAGAGCATTTTAAGCTACCAACAAAGGAAGAAATAATGGCTCAGTTTGCCAATGTCAAATATTTCAGCAAACTGGATACATCAGCAGGATTTTATCAACTGAAATTAGATGACAAATGTTCAGAGTTGTGCACATTTAACTCTCCTTTTGAAAGATACAGATTTTTAAGACTTCCATTTGGAATAGCCTCAGCTCCAGAGGTGTATCACAAAACCATTTTTATGTTGTATGAGCACCTTGAAGGTGTGGACACATCCAGGGATGATGATATTGTTTTGGGTGCACGAAAGGAAGAACATGACTGCAGGATGAGAAAAGGGCTTGAGATTACCAGAAAAGTTCATTTATAACTGAACAAAGGCAACTGTGGTTTAGGAGTTCAGGAACTGACTTATGTTGGTGATGTGATAACCAGCAAAGGACTCAGATCTGATGCAAAGAAAATAGAGGCAGTGCTAAATATGCCACCTTCTCAGTCACAAAAAGATGTGCAAAGATTCCTGGTGATGGTGCATTACTTGGGTAACTTTATATCAGACTTTTCTGAGAAATCAGAACCACTTAGGTTCTTGTTAGCAAAAGAAATCATTGGAAATGTAGTCATGAACAAGAGGAAGCAAAAAATGCAACTTACAAAAGCACCCATACTCAAGCTTTATGATTCAAGAAAACCAGTGAAAGTTTCAGCAGATGCTTCACAGTATGGGCTTGGAGCCGTACTATTGCAGCCATACGAGGTTAAATGACAACCCAATGCATACGCATTGAGAGCTATAACAGATCAGAAATAAGGTATGCTCAATGAGAAAAAGGACTTTTGGGATATAACTTTCACATGTGCACACTTTCACCAGTTCATATATGATTAGTATGTCACAGTAGAAAATCACAGACATCTAATACCATTGTTCTGCAAACCTGTAAGTGTATGTCCTTTACAAATTCAGCAGATGATTTCTGTTTTATATTGTTTTATTGTAATGGCACCCTGGGCCTTAGGGAAGGGCAATATATATATATATATATATATATATATATATATATATATATATTGATAACCTTAGACGGTGCTATCCCATACTACTACCCCTGCCTGCTTGACTAGTAGCAGGTTAAGGGGTCTGAGTTCTGAAATGGGCACCTACACCCAGAGATTAGGGTTGATAGTGGTCAAGTTAACCTGGGCATAGCCCTCCAGGACACTGTAACCCCCCTATTTCCCTTCTAGTGGCCTGAACACTGTACAATAATCACTTTCACAATATCCCTGGTACACCACACAAGTACCCACACTGTTTGCACTTACCACCAGGGCTGGTTCCTCTGGCTTGACCCTGGGGAACCCCTGTAAAACAAGGTTATGCACAGCAAATAGCAACAGTACAGTACTTTGAGCACAAACTGGAACCACAGTCAGATTACATGCAGAAAAAGTTAGATCTGACTTATTCAGGGGACTTGAACAAGGGAGGGACCAAATCAGGTTAATTAGCTTAAAGGTTATATCAATCAAGCAGTTATGCATGCGCTTTGAGTCCCCCCACACAGTCACACCTTTGGGTACCCAGGTGGAGAACAGATGGGCTAGCCAGGACTGTTGCTCGGGGTTGGCCAGCGTTGCAGCTGGTTGGGCCCTGTGATGGAAAACACAACATACACAGTACACAATATTTGTAATCCGGAGCCAGAGGGCTCAGTTCATAAAGGAAACAAAACAACAAGACAATCAGATGACACACTCAGATTAACCTATTGTTGCAGGGAGCTACCCTGGTATTTACTCACGATACCCAAGACTGGACACAGGCTGGATGAAAATCGAGACTGCAGGTGGTTGATCTGGAATGCCAGAAGAAGCAGGGCCCACACGACTCGCATAGGCGTCGTTCCTGTTAAAGCGTGGAGCAGGGGGCTGATCCCCAGGTAGGTCTCTCGTCGATGGCTTCTCTGTGCAGTGGGTAGTCTGGCTGGGCCAGTTTGGCAAGGCCCAGACCGCATGGAGACAAATTCGGATGCAGTCCATTTTGGGCTGGATACAGCTTCCAGCAAGCAGAACACAGTTCACACAGTGGAGGGCTAACTCACAACCCACTAGCAGCTCATAGCACATTTACATGTAAGGGAATTCAACTGTACCAGTTAGAGCGCTCCCTGGTCACAATCACAAAGTCTCTGCACACACCGGGAGCTTAGGGGTAGCTGGAACTCCTGACAGGCTGATCACATTCAGCAAAATCTTCGTTCTTCTTAAGGTTGAGCCTGGTCCACTTCAATAGCTTACTTTAGTCACACAAACTTGGATTTAGTCCAAAATAATTCTCTTCTCTCCCTTTCAGGAGCAGCACACCGAACTACAGGCCAAAAACTTAGCCTTTTCAGAGTTCTCCCATGTGAATCCACTCAGGATTGCTGCTCAGAATCCTTCAGCTCCTTCTTGTTCAGCTTCCAGCTTAGATGTAACTGAAAACTGCAAGCAGCCTGGGGCTTCCCCAAGATCCAAAAGATCTGGTTGGCTGATTTGGCTGTCAGTCAAAGAAAGAGGTCCCCCTTCAGATGCAAAAAAGATGCAAAAATTCAAACTACAGTTCCTACAGATTTTGAATTCAGACAGCTCCTGTAGTCCAGCTACATTTTAGGTCCCACCAGTACTGTTTGATCCAATTTGCAGTCCAGGACCAAGATAGTGGAGACAAACAAAATAGTCCTTGCTGCAAAGAAAGCAGGTTAGACAAACTACATTATCATTATTTCTCTAAATGATTTTCAGTAAATAGTTACATCTTTCAACAGAGCTCCCTCTCAGATTACTTAAGCTGCAATTAGGCAGCTCTTAAAGAGACAGTACACAGAGGCTATACAGGCTCTGGTAATCACATTTAAACTGCTAAAACACAGGACACCAGCCTGGTAGTGAGCATTTAGGCAAGCTCAAGGAAGACTTTTAGAACCCCCATTTGTAGGGGGTTTATATATATATATGTATATATATATATATATATATATATATATACACATATATAAATAAATATAATCAACATCTACATACTAAAACTGCAGAAGTATAATTTACACATATCATATACCTCTGGTAAACTGATGGATACAGCAGATGCATTGTCACAAGCAGTAAATCCAAACATCCTTTGGAATGTCAGCCTGAAAAGGACATACCGGAGTATGTAGATCTGATAGTTGCTGCATTTGCCAGTAGCAGGGCACAGGTTAAAGCAGATCAAAGAAGAAATGGAAAAAGAAGTGTCACTCACAGTGCTGAAAGATATTATTGTTAATGGATGGCCAGATAGAAGAAACAAGTGCCCAGGGAGTATCAGAGAGTATTGGAATGGCAGGGGTCAACTAACTGTGGTGGATAGATTATTTGCAAGGGGAAAAAATTGTGATTCCAAAAATCCTACAGAGGGAAATGCTACAAAAGATCCATGAAGGACATCTGGGAATTGAGAAGTGGAAACGATGAGCATGTGAGGTTATGTATTGGCCCAGAATCAATCATGACATCACAGAGATGGTGACAAGCTGTAGGTAAAGATATTACAACATTTTAATCTGCAGGCAAAGTTAAGGCGAGGTCACCAACTCTGCCTCCATGGATAATTTTGTGACGTTTTCCCCTTTAAGGGGAATTTTGCTTATACCGACTTTGCCTTTCAGCTTTGCCTAATAACTTTGCCTTATAATTACAAAGGTGAAGTTTAGGGGGAAAAAATATGTCACATAGCAGAGATTCTGCAGGTCACAAGGTACATTCCCAGTGGGCAGGAAGTGTGACTTGGTTTCAGTTTCTCATTTGCAATACACAGTGTGTGAGTGGGCTGCTGCTTGGAGCATGGGGATGAGAAAAGAAAGTTTTAATTGTTAAAAACAGTTACTTTCAGTATTTTCCTGTTTTGTGTGCTACTCTTAACTTTCCTTATGTCTTTATTTTGACCTGTTTTTTGAGGTCTTTTTTTTTTTGTCTATCTCTCTCTAATTTTTCTTTTTTTTTTTTTTGATTTTTAGTAATTTCACATGGAGCAACAGGCACAGCATGGAATCTGTGGAATTGGGCACTGTGGTCCCCAGACCTGTGGTGAGTCCATTGCCATCTGCCTTAATTGGGCCCAGATTTTTGTGAGGCCCCCCAGACCATACCATCTTGTGGTGAAACTGCAAAAGTGGCAGGCCCACCAGTTCAGGACAGGAGTGTTGCCCTTGACCATCAAGAGGAGGAACAGCAGCAGCCTGAGGCCCCCCTCGTCGTTCCACCACCATCGGCACCATCCCCCTTCCCCCACAGAGCAACCCAGTCCATTGGCAGCACCCCAGCAATGGCACCCATATACAAAGACCTTTCCAGTGTGGACCTTCTTCACATGTGATCCAAGTGACCACAGTGTAGTCACTTGCAGTGTTTGTGGAAAACTGGTATGCAGAGGGAATATGGGTATCATGTGGGTACCAGGGGGTGGTAGAGACCTACTTAAAGTTGCACCACCAGGCCGAGTGTAAGGTGAGGCTTCAGGAAGCAGCAAGTGTGGGTGGGGATGCTGGGCAGTTGATCGTGGCCGTGGTGTATGGAGGCATGCCAATTTATGTGCCATGGTTGTGTGGGTAGAAGAAGCAGTGGCCCCGTACCTCCTGCTTCTCCTCCCCTTGAAGGAGCAACACCCACACCACAATCAGCAACAGCAGCTGAGCTGGCATCAGTGATGCAGGAAGTGGGTGACCTCCACTGGCAGCTTACTGAGGTGCTGCAGGACCTCAAAGTAATACTGGAGAATAAGGTGGAGCTTCACCATGGTGGTGTGGTTGGTAGTGGTGGAGCTGTTTGATGTCTTGTCTTTCTTTCAATAAAGTTTTCCTTTGTGTGCTCTCCTCTTGTACTCTTTACTCTTTCCAAGTTTCCTGGTCCGTTTCCCTCCCAAAAAGAACAAGCAGTTGTCAATGCCGAATGATTACTTGCTGATATTAGCACTGGATGTGCAGAAGTTAAACAGATGCAGAGTAGGAATGGCAGTGAAGTACTGAAGTCACATCAACCCCACCTCCACCCTGCAGAGACGGACAGGCATTGGGGTGTGCTTTTGGGTCATCGCCCACAATGCTCACGGCATTTCACCTCACCCTATCCTGCAGACACCAACAAGTGCTGAGGTGTGCCTTGGGGTGTTTGGCTTTACAGTCACATCATTTCGTAACGACATATGTTGAAATGGGTGCAGTATAGGAGAATGGGGTGAACTCTGAGGCCGAAGAGTCCAAGGCGCACTTTGATGCCTGTCACTTGCTTCAGGGTTAGGGTGGGGGTGGAATGGTGTGAACATTGCAGCTGGCAATCCAAAGGCACACCCCTGACGCCTGTCAGTCTGTGCAGGATGGGATGTTATGGTCTGAAACCCTAATGGCCCAGGCATTTGTTAGTATTTGCACTAAAATTTTTAACATGGCCTTTTTGTGACCCCCCCCCCCACCTCATGAAAGCATTTGGGACCTCTGCTCATGAACAGTGGTAGAGTGATTTTGTTAATGTGCCCCGAACATTGATTTCTCACAGCAACTGCGCCATTCTGTGCCAGATGTGCGAAACACAGTTCAGGCAGGATGTGAAAAATGACAGCTGTACCATTCATAGGGAGGTGTGAAGAGATGGCAGTGCTGAAAATCTGTAGTGAAAATATTAGAAATGCTCGAACTTATGAGCGTACGTGGAAACTGCGTAATGCAAGCTCGTAACACAGTCATTTAGTGGAATTATTTCACCAAATTTTCAACATAGGCATTTGTGACCTCTGCTCATGAACACTGTCACTATGATTTTCTTAATCTGTCCCGAATGTTGATTTCCCACAGCAACCTCGCCATTATGCGCCAGATGTGTGAAAACACATTTTGGGCAGGATGTGAAAAAGGATAGCTGTACTGCTCATAAAGAGGTGTGCAAAATTGTCAATGTTGAAAATCTTGAGTGAAAATATTAAAAATTCTTGATGTTACGGGTGTGCATAGAAACTGCGCAACGCACGCTCGTGACAGTCATTTTTTAGAACGTTTTCACCAAATTTGCAACATAGGCTTTTGGGAGCCTACCTCAGTAACAGTGACACTGTCATTTTGTTAATCAGTCCCAAAAGGCGATTTCGCACAGTGAATGCGAAATCACCTTTCCGTACCAAATAACCAGATGACAGTCACTGTATTCATGAGATGGGATTCCAAGAACCCCAATTTGAAAATGTGGTGCCAAAATTCACAAAAATGGCTGCGATATCCACATAAGTTGAAAAAACCAAACATTTATGCCATTATACAGCTTACCGGCATTTCTTCAGTTCGCGGTCGGCTTTGAAGAGTGCGGACGCGTTCCGGTCCACTGAAGATCATCACGCCGGGCAAGTTTCTTTCAAGTTGGTGGCATTCTACAAAACTGCTGTCATTGACAGTGTGCTCTTCTACTGGTGCCACAGAGACCAGCTCCCAAATGCACTGCTGGCATTTGCCACAACACTGCCACACCTACGCAACTCGTTACTACAGCAAACTGCCGTAATATGTTTCTTGTGCATGCAAACATAAAAATGAAGTGCACATTATTAATGGAGATGGAGGGCTTGACTACAGAGCTTCTTTTGACAAAGCCAACAATTTAGAAGAAAAGAATGTGTGAAATAGTATTTTTTTTTTAATTATTTGTTTATGTATTTATTTAGAAACTAGTCTCATTTAGGTGAAACACCCATTTTTAAAGAGGGTCCTGTTTGTTACATAAAGCAATAAGGCACAGAAGGTGAGTGATTATGGGGGATAAGTGCACGGCTCCAGTAGAACTTGTTAGGCACGAGATGTTTGCTCTGATGCTGACAGCAAAGTGCAATTATTCCCCATAATCACACATTCCTGAAGTGACCTAATGCACTTATATCATGTTGAGAAATATTCCATGCTGAAAAACTGACCAGAGCACATGTTCTGATGTTTCAAACAAGAGAACTTATTTTAACAATTGGTACCTAAAGTAGCCCCGATGAGAATGCATATAAAGGAGAATCAAAACCCTTTTTCTACGACATTTTTATTTTATTCATCATTTCACTGTAAATGAACTTCCCTCAGACCAGTGTACTTATCCAGGCAACAACTAACTAACCAAAATTCAGATGGAGTACAAGGAAGGAGTTTTGTTATATAATGTTTCAAGCATAGTTTACAGGTGGAGGCAATAATTCTTTAAAGCAGTGCCCGTGATGAGGTCAGTACTGTGAAAACTAGTGCTGGGGCATAATTCTGGGCTAATAATTCACATGGCTTTTTGTTTGTTTGTTTTGTTTCTTGTGATGTTTTAGTCAGATTGTTCAGATTCTTGTAAATTGTTCTCAACATGTTATGTTTATTTACATACCCTTGGTGTGCAGGGTCTGCATAAACCACAGACATATCACTCATCACATGTTTAAAAGAAGCTCACAATACACTACTTGACATACATTATCCGATATTTTATTTGTGCTACTCTAAACATTCTCAACCCTGACTGCCACTCCCTCCCCCCCATTTGCTCCCATATCAGCAGAGAATGCTGTATTTTTCATGGAAATTGAGTAGTCCACGGGAAAGAAAATTACTATGTAAATACTTGTACTATGTGTACTTGTACAGAAAATGAAGAAAACCAGGTGACCCCAGGAAAGGAAATAAATATGATTTACAGAAAGGAACAGATAAATCCAGTGATTGAAATTTGAGGGTGGGGATGCTCGGGGAACTCAGTTCCAGGAATAAATTTAAAGTCTGACTGAGTTCCAGAAGCAAAATTGGGAAGGAATGCTTCTGTGCAAAATGTGCCCCAATAAAGACATAAACCAGACTAAAGTAAGTGCAAAAGTGCAGCATGTAATGCAGAAACATGTTCCCAAACCCGTCAAGCCGGTTCAGTTCTATATCAAAGCCAATGGGATCCCCCAATATTTGTGTATCCATTTCCAACACTAGATAACTCACCCAGGAGTTACAGGAAGAAGCCTGCATTGTTGGGGAAGCTCCCTTTTCCCTTTCCCTTGGAGGCAATATAAGGCTGTGGTCTAGGGCACTGAGCTGCAAACCTGCAGACCAGGTGTGAATCACACAGCCCCCACCTGCATACTGTGTGACTTGAACAAGTTAATTAACTTCCTTGTGCTTCCTGGTCACACCTGGAAACAAGCTTTCTCTTAGTGTGCCTTTCCTGGTTGGACAATTTCCTCTTTCCCCTCTGCTGATCCATGAGTCACATTGCAGAGACCATACCTCTTAACTGTACCTCATCATGAGAAACATCCCCTCATGTTACCCCTCAGAACTGCTCTGTCCCTCACCCATCCCTGGCGGAGAATATGCTGTGAACTCAGACATTAAATTCAAACCTTGCAGCAGAAAGTCATAAGGCTCTATCATACTTAAGCAATAAGGCATGACCAGGGGTTATGTTAATGGTCTGTTAATCACCCTCTAGGGGTGTAATGTGGCACAAGGTATAGCCGAGTGCTACATGCCCCTAGAGGGTGATTAACATACCATTAACATAACCCTTGGGAGTGCCTTATTGCTATTATAATAAAACAATTTTTTTAAATAATGTTAAACCTTGTTCAGCACATGATTAGGCTGTACATGTATGTTAATCAAAGATTAACATTGGGCTGATAGAATGTTTACAACCAATCAGAAAGCTCTATTTCTCAGACCCTTTTTATAATAATGCAAAATTAAACTTGCACATGTAAGGGTACTAGGTTCCACCTTGTTTGCAGATTGCATCTCCATGTTTGATGATGTGTCCCACATTCTGAAGACCAGTGCCCCACATTTCGAATGTAAGTGGGCCACATTTCAGCGACACTATTGAACTGTACAGCTGGGACTCTTGGCAAAGCTCTTGAACTATTTCCCAGTCAGCCAGCACCCTGCAAGGATAGTGGTGCTGTCTGCGGTCTTCAGTCATGTCCAGCGAGTATACACTCAAAACAAAAAATGGGCATGGCTGCCAGAGGACCAAGCAGGCTTGGAAGTTGGAACATGTGAGTTTTATAATTCTGTTTCCCCCCCAGCACATTTGGCAACAGAAGTTGGATATTCCAAATTTAAAGCATGCACAGGCAAACCGTAAGTATTGCCATGCTTGTCTTTCAGGAGTGACCTACTTACAACACTGTGAAATAAAGCTTTAGACATTAGGGGGATTTAAGAAATAACATTTAGTAAGCCTCAGGTTAGAGCGCCTCGTACCTGGCTACTCCCGTGAAACATTGCTCACAGGTGATTTTTTTATATTTTATCATTTATAGCTCAGATGCACCATCTCGTTGGGGGGTTGGAGTCTGCTTCTTCCTTTATTCAGCAGCAACTGGGCAGACTGCAGCACTGGGAGGTTAAAGTGGCTTGCCCAAGGGCATACAGTATTTGGCTGTGGTCAGGACGGAACCAGTGATCTTATCAGTTCCCCAAGGTGCTCTATCCACTAGACCACAGTAACTCAGATGAATTGATTGATGGCAGAGGAAATAAAACAAAAACTGAGAAAAATCTATGTGGAAATAGGATCATAAACAGGGCACATTATTTGTATAAAGAGGCAGAACTTTTGACAGCCAATTTGCTCAAAGCACAAGCCTCTTTTGGCTGCCAAAAGGAAATTATAGCTCAGGGAGAAAATGGGTGTGAATCGTTAGCCTGAAGTGAGGAATTTGGTACCAAGTGTTTTTTTTTTTTTTAAGCCACACCCCTCTCCAACTCTCTATTACACCGGCATTAAAGTAACACCTACATAAAGAAAAAAAGGGGGGTGGTCAATATCCAATTCAGTGAACTTCTTTCCTCTTGCTGCTGTTCTACTGTTGGGTTTGAGGAAGCCCAGCCCATCTGGAGCAGCAAACGGTAGAACTCAGCGGGGAGCAGAGCAAGGAGGCTGCAACCAGAGGCTGAGGAGCAGCAGCAGCCAGCTAGCCAGAGGCCTTGTCAGCTGCATGGGAGATCAGACCTGGGGCACCACTCCCAGGAGTTTATTTCTGGCATACTGCACATTTCACCCCCTACCCTTTCAGCCTATACACCACCAAGAAGCAAATGTGGGCTTCCAGTTGTTAGTCTCAGCACAAAACTTTTTATTTCTGCTGTGTCCTAGATTGGAATGATGGAGTGTGGAAGTGCCAAGACATGCCATCAGCAGTTCCAGGCATCCACTAAGCTCCACCAATGAGGGGGCAAAGAAGCAGGATGAAAACTAAACATAGACTTGCATCAAGGATTGTTGTCAGTAGCTTTCTGGGGCTCCAAACACAAGAAGCTGTGGACTTTAGTTCGAGCAGGATTGCTCGGCGCCAGGCACCAGCCAACGCAACAGACCCGTGCAGTGAATGCTGATCTCTGAGCGACTTCATGGTCTCTGATCGCAGATTTCACGTGACTTTGTAGAGTCTTTTTTGAGGGAGAGAAGAAGTCACAGCCTGGGATCCGATTGTTGCCAGTGACTCTGCAGTCAGTCAACTCATTTTAAATCAGGTAAATTGTCTTCTCCGTATACTTTATGTGCATTACACCCCTTTCCAACTGACTACCAGCATCTTGTTTTTTTCCTTGTATGTTTTAGGTTTGTTCATTGCCTATCACCAAAATGCCTCTCTTCCCATTGTAGCAGGAGTAAATGAAAGTGACTTTTTGAAGTGCTGACTCCTTACTGGCACTGCTAGCGACTCAGGAGCACAGAGACCTTTGTAAAGTTTTTCCACATTTGGTTGGGGAGGTACACGTTTTGGCTCTTGCTAGCAATCACAAAATTACTCCAGTTCAGTAGGGGTGGGAGCACAGTTCACTTGATAACAGTACACAGTCCTCCAAGTTTGTTAGTGGTGGTGGTGGGGTCTGTGTGTGTGTGTGTGGTGGGGGGGTGTTTACTGCACACCTGACAGCTATCGATAGTTGTAGCACACTTAGGGATCTCAGACTAAAACTTCCTTTCTGTGCTCCCTACATCTGTAACCATCAACCCTAGGGGGCCACCAGCTGAGGCCACTGTTAGCCTACAAGCTGGCAACCATAACTTTTAGTTTTAATGTTTTAGCAGAGACTCCACCACTGCAGCCACCTCCCTTTTAAAAAGAATATTATGCTTTAGCAGTTTTCAATCTTGCTGCTTGGGGAACTCTTGAAACTTTTATATGCAATGCAGGCAGGGACTGATTTGAAGATCATTTACCCAAAAGACCTCTTTCCTCTTTTCCTTGTTACATGTTTTATATTTGTGTATTGGTTGAAGTGGAAACGGACTGTGAGGGAAAAGAAAAATAATGACCCACTCCACCACCACCACACACATGCATGCACGCACACACACAGTTTTCATCAGAACAGCAGGTGGTAAAAGTCTTTCTACAGTTATTTTAAATATTTTAAAGACCGAATTTGAGGTACACCATTCAGAACACATCCCCCAAACAGATTATTTTTAGCAATTTCAAACAGCAACATCAGAGGTTAAAAGATGCAGGAGATTTGTGTTTTTTTTTGTGTCTTGATTATTTTTTTGGTACTCTTTCAACAGCCATATATACTGTGCAATTCCAACAATTTGCCATCGCAGCTTGATCCATATGCGATGAAGGCTGGAGCCTGGGCTGAATGGATTTGAGTGCCAAGCAGATTAAGGCTTTGGAGGAGCCAGAGGTCCCCACTGACTCATTGCATTGTAAAGGATGGGTGGGGGGTGTTAGGGAAATCAGTCTAGTCCCTTTATGTACACATTTCACAACCCCCCCTACTGCCAAAAAAACATTTAGGATAAGCACATCCAATGCCAGTCACACATGACTTGCAGCTTTCCTGTTTGAGTTACCTTAGTAGTAATATAACTCAGGTGTCACTTCACCTACAACCCAGTTCAAGTTGCAATTTGATGCATCCATTGTGCCCTGGCAAGTATCAAATTAAGTCCGATGACAAACACTGCAGTTTTGAGAACCGAGACTTCAACATCGAAGTTCGTATTTTACTTGTTTTATTTTTCTGAGCATCTTAAGCCCAAAGTCTAGCGGTGGTATGCCACGCATTTGATGTGGTATACAGGGACTAGTCTTGTGATGTCGTTATTTTCCAGAAAGTCACTGGAAGCGAAATGTTGATTTACTGCAGATCCACACTTCAAAGCTAAATTTCAATAAGCACTTTTTGGAGCTCATAAATGTCACCAAACCATCTTGTTTCTAAGACAATAAAAAATAAGCCCCTCCCATGTTTTCCTGTCAACATCATGTTGGGCAAGTGATAATTTGCTAGCTGAATAATATCTACATGACTTAATTTAGAGCATAGCAAAATCATAAACTACAGTCAAAAGTTTTAAACCTTCAGTAATTAGAGATCGGTACCACGTAACATATACAGTATTCTTTTGTGCTTGTTCTGCAGTATACTGCATTGTAAAACTTAATCAGTTTTCCCTGGAAATTAAAGGCCACAGCAATTAACTGTTACCTTAGTTATAAAAAAAAAACTGTGTGGGGTGACTGGAAGAGGGGGTGTGCTGACAGTGGTGTAACCAGCCTTAAAAAAAAAGTGTGCGCACCAAAAATCTAAACTATAGGCCGAGGGTGGCCCACAGAAAATTTTTGGTTTTTGGTGCATTTTTGGGGTAATCTGAAACAGAATTAGCTACCCTGTTATCCCTCTCTCCATGCCCAGTCAGTTGCACTTTAGTCCCCCAGAGTCCCCACAGTTCAGTGAGTTGGCCAAACCACCCTCTCCATAGCCCAGCCACTGCATGGCCCTAGCCCTCCCCAAGCCCAGCAAGTTCAGGGATTTATTTAACTCCAAAAATTGAATAGAGTTTTGCTCATAAAAGTGCTAAAACATTGTAAAAATGCATAGCACTTGCCTCACTGTGTTTAACAAACATAACACTTCTAGAAAACCTATATAAATGCTTTCTGTACATTTAGCATTGTCCCAAGAAAAAAACTGCTAATCAATTATTTAAAACCCTTAAGTTTCATCCATTTCCCCTCCCTAGAATACGTAACCTTTCCCCAACACAGCATGCTGCTTCCTACTGTCCTATTTATTTATTAAACTGGTGAGATTCTATCTAAAGTCTCTATCTCGCCATGCAGCCCAACATGTTGCCCATTTCTCCCAGTCTGGCAAGTTGCTCCCTAGTCCAGCCCCCAGATTCCCTGGCCCTTCCCCAGCCCACCATGTTGCCTTTTCCCCCTGCCCACTCAGCAAGTTGTATCCAACTTCCAAACCCAACCCAGCCCAGTGGGTTGCATCATAGATCTCTCAACCACACCCCACACAAAGTGCAGTGAATTAAACAGGTACTACCTCCTCCACAGAAACCTAATCACATTTTTTATGCAACAAAGTCACTCTAGTCCATAGCCTCTTTCTGTCTCTTTACAAATACTCCTCTGTTGTCTACACCAAGTTCCTGGAAAGGGATAAGTATGAAAGAGTGGTGGGAAACCACCGACAACGTAGGCTCAGAGGCCACAAACAAGTATAGGGCTTAACAGCAGATTAGATGGGCCTAGTGGTCCTTATCTGCTGACAATTTCTATGTTTCTATCAAGGACAAATTGCAAAAGAACAGGGAAGGAGCTATTACACTTGTACTGTACAAGCACAACACATATAATCTGCAAATAAAAATAACATTCCATACACAGCAGCAATGATGTACAACCCCCTCCACCACCCAAATATATGAAAACAATATAAACAAGCTTTTGTCAATGCCGAATGTTTGCTTGCTGGCATTGGCAGTGGTAATGTAGAAGTTACAGAGCTGCATAATAGGAATGGCAGTGAAGTACTGAACGGAAGCCAACCCCACCACCACCCTGCAGAGAGTGACAGGCATTGGGGTGTGCATTTGGGTCGTCAGGCATAGCGGCTAGCCATTTCACCACACCCACCCTGCAGACACTGACAAGTGTCACGGTGTTCCTTGGGGTCTTTGGTCTATGCGCACCCCATTTCATTAGGAAATGCGGTGAGATGGGTGCGATATAGGAGAATGGGGTGAACTTTGGGGCTGAAGAGTCCAAGGCATACCTCGATGCCTCTCACTGGCTGCAGGGTGTGGAATGGTATGAGCATTACAGGCAAGAATCCCAAGTCACACCCCTGATGCCTGTCATTCTCTACAGGGTTGGGCGTTATGGTTGGAAACCCTAATACCTCAGGCATTCGTTGGTATTTTCACTCCAAATTTTCAACATGTTTTTTTTGTGACCCCACCTCATGAACAGGGGGAATATCAGTTTGTTAGCCGAAAGCTGCTTATGCACAGTGACTACGGCATTTAGCACCACAGGTGCAAAAACATTCCGAGCAGGATGTAAAAAATGACAGCTGTACTGTTCATGGGGAGGTGTAAAAAATGGCAATGTTGCAAATCTGCAGTAAAAATATTTAAAAAATGGTGAAATCATGAGCGTACATAGAAACTGTGCAACGCACACCCGTAATATAATTAGGTTGGGGATACTTTACAGCAGATTGTCAACTCAAACATTTTGGTGCCTCCGATCATGAACAGTGTCACTGTGATTTTCTTTATCTGTGCCGAACAATGATTTCCCACAGAGACCATGCATCTCAAGCGCTGAAAGTGTGAAACACACTTCAGCCATGTTGTGAAAATGACAGCTGTACTGTTCATAAGGAAGTGTGAAAAATGCCACTGGTGAAAATCTGGACTGAAAATATTACAAAGTCATGAACTTACGAGGGTGCGTGGAAACTGGGCAGATTGCTCACTGTAACACAGTCATTTTATGGACTTTTGTCACCAAATTTTTAACATAGCCATTTTAAGACCTCTGCTCATGAACAGTGTAACTGTGATTTTCTTAATCTGTCCTAAACATTGCTTTCAGACACCAACAGCCCCATTGTGCGCTACATGTGCGAAAACACATTTTGGGCGACATATGAAAAATGGCAGCTGTACTGTTCATAAGGAAGTGTAATAAAATGGCAATGTTGAAAATCTGGAGTGAAAATATTAAATTTGCAAACTTACGAGCATGCATAGGAACTGCATACGCTCACGTAAAACAGTCATTTTTGAATTTTTCCTAAATTTTTCAACATAGCCATTTTAAGACCTCTGCTCATGAACAGTGTCACTGTGATTTTCTTAATGTGTCCCATACATTGATTTTGCACATACTGCGCCATTGTGCACTACATGGTGGAAACACATTTTGGGCAAGATGTGAAAAATGACAGCTATACTGCTCATAAGGAGGTGTGGTAAAATGGCAATGTTGGAAATCTGGAGTGAAAATATTGAAAATTCGCGAACCTTACGAAAGGCATGAGGAACCGCGCACACCAGAAACAGTTATTTATAGGAATTTTTTTCATTAATTTCAACATAGCCATTTTAAGACCTCTACTCATGAACAGTGTCACTGTGATTTTCTTAATTTGTCCCTACATTGATTTCAAGACAACGACTCGCGCCATTCTGCGCTACATGGGCGGAAACACATTTTGGGTGAGATGTGAAAAATGACAGCTGTACTACTCATAAGAAGGTGTGGTAAAATGGCAATGTTGAAATCTGGAGTGAAAATATTGAAATTTACAGCGAACTTCACGAGCCTAGTAGGAACTGTGCAACGCACCCTCGTAAAACAGTCATTTTTTGGAATTTTGGCACCAAATTTTCAACATGGGGTTTTTTGGACCTCTTCTCATGAATGATGTCACTGTCATGGCAGTATTCAGGCCCAAAGGGTGATTTCACAGTCACTGTGCAGTCACTGCGCGAAATCACCCTTCAGGCCCAAATAACGCTATGACAGTGAAATAATTCATGAGAAGGGGTCCCAAAAACCCCATGTTGAAAATTTGGTGCCAAAATTCCAAAAAATGCCCGAGATATGCAATAAAGTTGAAACCCCCCTATGTAACCCATTATACAGCTTACCGGCATTTCCTCAGTTCGCAGTCGGCTTTGAAGAGTGCAGGCGTGTTCCAGTCCACCGAAGATCATCGCGGTCCGGAGGTAAGTATGGGGTGAGGGGTGTGTGGGAGGCTGGAGTGCGCAGTGGGTGGGTGTGGGTTGTGGGAGGGGCGTTGGGAGGCGTGCGCGGGACAGTTTTTATTTACAGGTTTAAAAAACAAAAAGACATTGTGGGACGTTTGCCACGCTGGGTGGGCTCCCCAGCGTGGCACAAGGACTTGGGCGCCCAGCCGACGGGGATTGGGCACCCCCGCGCCAGCGGACACAGTGCTTGCCACGCTGGGGTGGGCTCCCAGCGTGGCACCTACAACTGGGGGTGGGGGACGCAGCTCAGCAACTGGGCGCTGAGCTCAGCCGACGGGATTGGGAACCCTGGCCGCTATACAGTACGGGCACGACATCTGTTCAGGTGATGGAGGGAGGCAGCGTGAGCAGCCGATATCTTATCGGTGCTCACTCAAGCCGTAAGCCCCCTCAACTTAGCGCGTTACTGCATTTTGGAGCGTGTCATAGACAGCTCCAAAATGCATTGGTTTACAGGGCCGCGCCAGCCCACTGACTGAATTGGAGGAGGAGGTGACACACCCGAATCTCGATGAAGGCACTATGTTTCTTGCACATGCGCAAGCAAACATAAAAACTATGCAAGCAACAACAACTGCTCTATATCGCTGGTTTCCATAAAAGGCAACCACACCACATCTTTTCTAGATACTTTTGCATTGCTGAGATGATTTAAAGTTATAAATTGTTTCACACAGACACAGTCATGCTGCAAACTGACTTTCTGCAGAAAAACCCTGAGATTTGATCTTTCTCAAAGAAAATACGGGATTGATAAACGGTCAGAGAGGACTGTCGCTCTGTGGCCTCAGAGACAATGTAGTAAGAATTGTGACATTGAAACCCTGTTGTGACGTGCACAGTGGATGTTGCAAGCCTTCCTTGACCAGTCACATGACTGAGGGCTCACAGCTGTTTGATTTAGCCATGCAGCTACTATTAGTACAAGCATGTCTGGAGTGTTTTCCCTGCCCACAGTGCCCAGGAGCTTGCAGAGCACGCCTGAGAGACATGAGCTCCAGAGGAGCCACTGGGAGCAAAGTTTGGCTGTGGCACTGCTGTGCTTCATCACAGTTCTGAAGCAGAGATAAATACATACACACTGACTTGCTAAGTAAGTATTTGCTTTAAATGAACTCACTGTGAAAGACTGCTACTGCTTGAACTGTGTTCCCTTCTATTTTCTCAGATTAAAAAAAAACCAAAAAAACACACGAACGAGACACTCAATGTAACCCGGCCGCTGGCTCCATTTGAACTCAGTCAGTTACACAGCTAGCTAAACAGGAAGAACCAACACTGTATGTTCTGGCAGTTCATATGGTTCCCGTTATACTTATGCAACCTCTAGGTGGCGCTATCCCAAGGGCTACTACCCCTGCCTGTATGGCTAGTGACAGGTTAAGGGGCCTAGGTCCAGTGATGGGTGCCTCCACCCAAAGGTCAGGTTTGGTAGTGGTTAAACTAGCTTGGGCACAGCCCTCTGGGACACTGTGACCCCCCCCTTGTTCCCGCTAGTGGCCCACACAGTACATGGGAGTTACCTTCCCAATACCCCACATATGCACACTCCTTACACATACAGTACCCACTTGCCCTCAAGACTGATTCTGCAGCATGTCTCTGAGGACCCCCTGTAAAACAAGGTTAGGTAATGTACACAACTACAATGCAATGCTTGTTCTATATGTATTGACACCACAGACAGATTATGATTCAACAACAACAAATCTGATTTATTCAGGGGCAGTAACACGGAAGGGGCAAATCAGGTTGATTGGCAGTAAACACATAAATCACAGTACTGTGCATGCAATTTAGGGTCCAAATGTCACACTCTCTGGGTACCGAGGATGGGGGGGGGGGGTTAGCCAGGTCCATTGCCTGGGGTTGGCCGGCTGGTGCAGATGGATGGGGCCCTGCAAAGAGAAAGTACATGCACAACACACAATTGTAATCCGGAGCCAGATGGCTCAGTTCACAGGAGGAAAACACAAAGCAATCAGTTGACACACTTTGATTAAATGAAAGGTGCAGGGAGCTACCCTGATGTGTACTCACGATGCCCAGAACTAAGAATAGGATGGAGAATGTTCATTCTGGATTGCCAGACAAGCAGGTATGGAGACAAGGCCCTCGTGACAGGGCCCAACTGCATTTGGTAACAGGCGGATTCAGTCTGAATCAAGCTGGGTTCTGCTTCCAGCTTCAGCACACAATTCACAGTACAGGGGAAATAAGATTGCAATTCCCCACAGGCACTAAGCACATTCATATGTAAAGGAAATTACTATTCCAGGCAGGCTGCTCCTTGATCCCAATCGCAAAACACTGCAAAAACCCGGGAGTACTCTCAGCAGCTTCAGTCCCTGACAGACCAATCACACTTCAGCAAAATCTTCGGTCTTCTACAGGTTAAGCCTGGTTCCCACACTTCTGCTTCTTCCTCCTCCAAAAGCTTGGATTCAGTCCAGTTTAAAAGCACTAACGGCTGCAGACCAACTTGGGGGCCTACACATGCGCTTCCCATGCAAATTACATGCCGCAACAGCACAGAGCACCTTCTCCTTTCACAGTCACCTAGCATCTGGCTTGTTCAGGGCATTTCCTTTGGATTCACACAAGTTCAATTCATTGGTTCAGTTGTCAATCACAGCAGGGCTCCCTCTGTTGTTGCAAAAAGGTGCCAAGGTCCAATCTACAATTCCCAGAGACACTTGCCATACATCCTCCTTTATAGCAGGCTCCAGGTGAGAGTTCAAGTTCTGGTTGGCCCAAGCAGTCTCCCTTTTAGGGCTCCCCTAACCCAGTTGGTCCAGCTCAGCAGTTCAGAGTCAAAATGGAGGGGCTTCACAGAAACAGTTCGTGCTGCAACAGAAGCAGGTTAAACAAACTATATTTTCACTAATACTCTAAATGATTTCTGGCAAACAGTTACATCGTTGGAAAGTGCTCACTCTGCCCACTTAGCAAAGGCAGAAATGGAGTGATTTGACAGCAGCTCAAGTGGGACTCGAGCAGGAAACACACAGTCCCCCCAGTACAAACTGATTATGTCTGCAAGCAGACAGCTCTTAAAGAGACAGTACGCAGAGGCTCTAAAAGCACTCACTGCAGTGCCATTTAAACGGCTTAAACGCCGAACACCATCTAGACTTGAAGTATTTACCAAGCTCCTGGAAGACTTTTGAGAACCCCCATTTGCAGGGGGGGTTACACCTAGGCTGTGATTCCCTTTTTCAATGTAATAGTTATAGCCTAGGTAGCTTTGATAAAATCGGTAAACCACATTGTTTTTTTCTCACAACTTCTGACATTATACATAGATACATAGACAGTGTTGGCAGATAAGGGCCTATGGCCCACCCAGTCTGCCCATTTGAGCTTGTAAGTTCAGTTTGTTTTCCTAGAAGTCTGTTTCCCCTTACCCCTGACCTCTAGAATTCCTTTATGTCTATCCCATGCATTCTTAAATCCCGTGATTGTTTCAGCCCTCACCACTTCCTCTGGCAGGGTGTTCCACTTGTCCACCACCTGCTCTGTGAAGAAATTTTTCTCATGTTTCCTCTGAATCATCCTCCCTCCAACTTCATCCCATGCCTCTAGTCCTGGAACATCTTTTTCGCTTAAAAATAGTGTTTTCCTGCACTCTGTTTCTCCCTGTAAGATACTTGTATGCCTCTATCATATCCCCTCTCTCCCTCCTCTCCTCCAGGGAGTACAAGTTCAGTTCCTTCAACCTGTCTTCATAGGACTTGTGATGCAATCCATGCACCATCTTTGTTGCCCTCCTCTGAACCTTCTCTACCCTGTCTATGTCCTTACGTAGGTATGGTCTGCAGAGCTGTACATTGCCATAGCATCAGCCTCTTTACCAAATGTTTTTCTGTTGGATGGCAATTTTCTCCCAATAAAATGTTATGTGCCACCACACACACTGACTGTGCAGTGTTTACCTTTCCAAAGCTGACACATATAACATTAAGACTTCTCCAACACCTAAAAACGAGATGAGGTATTGCACTAGTGCCTTGTGCTTGTGCTTGTGTCACTGGTTTCATATTTCTGCCATTCTGTTTGTTTCAAAATGGTGCTGCCCTCCTCCATCCACAGTCAACTCCTTATATAATTGTGTTTTAGCCAATTTAGCAGAAACCGTTTAAATCCTTGTGTGTGTCTATGTGTTGGGGGGGATACAGTACATGAGAGATGCATCCTCTGCGCCACTAGCATCCTTCTAACTCATATCTTTCTGCAATCCCTCCTTGGCCCCAGTAAAAGGAACTAACAGATGCAGAGAGCTTACACTGAGATCTGTCAGTCTGAGTTAAGCAGTAAGCCCAAAATTGTACCAACCTGGGCTGGCTGGTGAACTGATATGCTGAACAAACACAGTTACACTGGAGAGGAGACAACTGGGACTTTACTGTAACAAATACAAATCTTTTTTTAGCCATTTCTCTAACTCTGTCCCCTACTAAAGCAGCTGGAGTAATTGAACAGCATCTTGCTTATCTTCCTGATGCAGCAATCTGCTGCAGCGCATTTTAAATGCAGTTATGCAGTCAGGTCACACTGGGCTGGCACTGGCATGGCAGTGAGTGACAGAGTCCGGCAGGGCAGTCAGTGCCATGATAGTGGGGCACTAAGTGTTTGGTGTCTGGCCCAAGTCTGCCTCCATCCCAGCCCAGCATGTTGTTTTTGGAGACAGATGAGTGGCAAATAGTTACACGAAAACAAACAAGAGGGGGACCACTCTGGATGTGGCTGAAGCACACGCAAACCCTTATTAGAGCAAAAACAACAACTGGGCTAGAAACAGCCTCACAAGAGTGAAGTCACATGTTGATATTATGGAAGTTCACACGAACAGCACTGCACAGAGACTGCTACTAGCCTCCCGACATTCTCACCTCAATCAAGGTGCTTAATCATGGGAATCATGATTAAACACACAGATTGGCATCAGAAGGCTAGTTTTCGGTCTCTGAGCAGTGCTTGTCCATTAATAAAGTGAACATAGCACATTTCTACGTGGTCAGCTTATGACCTAATTCCGGGTAGGCTGTTCTAGCCTGTTCGTTGTTTTTGCATAGCCGTACGGCCCAGGCTTCATAGTGCATATGACCACTGAGACATAATTTCTGTGGAATCTAGTCTAACTGCTGTTACCAGTGAGTAAAGTGTGGCACTAACATGATCATTTTGTTTGCCACATCTGTGGTAAAGTAGTCTGCACCAGTTATGCTCATTACTGACTTGCATTTGCCAGGTAAATGACTCCATCACACACCTAGAAACAAGCTTGTATCAGTGTAGTGTGCCTGCCCAGCCCCAAATGGTAAATAAATAAAACTAACAGCCACAGGACTAGTGGCTTTAAGAGACATGGTGGCTTGTATTTTTACATGCACTGACAAGGTCCCAAGTGATTATTTGCTTTTATGAGTTAAAATTCCAGAAAGTGTACTAGTGTACTATATCTAATATCTTTCAGACAGTCTTAAAACTACTTGTTTTATCACCAGTTTGTCAGTTTTGCCAAATGGCTTGTTTTATAAACTCCCATAACCTTATTGCATATGATTGTTCAGTATATTGATATACTGTATAACCTTATTGCATGTGATTGTTCAGGATATTGATATACTGTATAACCTTATTGCATATGATTATTCAGTATATTGATATACTGTATAACCTTAAAAGCAAAAGCTCTTTTTTTTGTCAAAGAATTCTTGTAACAACTAAAGGGGATATTACTGGAAGATACTACTTTAATTTTAACTCTGTGATTTTCAGTTCTCCTACTCCATGCTGTTCCTCCACAAGTTACCGAGCAGACTAAGTACATACAAGGGTATTCTGGTAAAAATAACCCTCAGAGGAAGTTCAGTTGAAGTAGGGTGGGGTGTGCACTTCTCCATCAGTCAAATGTTTTTAGCTAACTGCTATCAGATAATACATCAACTTGCATCATGGTCTTAAAATGTGCAATAGTAGATGCTAGATCTTCTCACTAATCTTCAGTTGCCGTAGCAGTTTTCTACAAAAGTTATCGGACCGCTGTGCTCCAATCTATGAAACTGGTTAACAGCCTTACTGACAACTATGGGTGTTCTTCTCAAATCAAGGCCCACAGCATGACTGATGTTGAGACACCGTGGTTAACCAAATGTGGTGACAGACAGATTGTTTTATAAATTTACTGCAAACCCTCAGAATTACAATAAAGTTACTCTCCCTGGTTTAAAAAAAGAAACTGAGTACAGTGGGGTTACATGTCTTAGATGCAGGAGTGGTTTACCTTGGGAAGAAAATGTACTTCTTGGGTGAACATTTCATACCCCACATGCACTGGTGGCCAGTAATGATTTTTTTGTTTCAGTCCTGAGGTCCAGCTAGCGTGGTGCAAAGGGCAAGTATGCCCCCATATCTGTTCCTTTTTGTGCTGGTTATTGAGCCCATAGCCGGGGCATAACATTAATAAAAGTTTATATGTGTGGAACACAAGGAGTCTGGGGCCTGCACTGACTGCACTAGTCTGCATGGTGCACCTACCTCTTTCATCTGCACACAGAGTCCATCTGGCTTGTAGCTGGTGCTGCTGCTTGCTGGGCCCTCGCGCTGTTCAGTCCTGGGTGAGCCTGGCGAACTGGCCCGGTCCTCAGCATGGTCCTCCTCTGCAGACACCTACCACACACACACACACACACACACACACTGCTGCTTGCTGTTCTGTGACATTCCTGGACTGGATGGCTGGGACAAGTGAGCCGAGAGAGAGACACACTGTGCGACTGCGACTACGAAACCGGCCTGACTTGTCTGCTCCCTTGACATGAGTCACAGACACAGAGACAAGAGTCCTCCTCACTCCCTCCTCAGGCTGTAGGACTAGACAATCGCAGGAGGAGTGGAGAACAGGACAGAGGAGGAGGACTGTGTAGACAAATAAACTGCGACTGGACCGACAGACATCTGGCTCTGTCTGGCCTGGTTGCGGACTTGCGGGTCACAGGAGTCTGAGATAGGCCTGCCATCTGCCTCACCTGCCTGTCTAATTTAGCCCTCCTGAGGTCCACTAGTAGTACCAGCACCACCTCTGTGTCACTCACAGTATGTGGCAGCAGTGCCTGGATGGAGCCATGCCGTTGGCTATGGAGGCGAGGGACAGTGAGTCTAAATTTTCTCCTGGTGGTGGTGGACTGTTCTGCGCCATGGGCACGGAGAGAGGGGATCAGGCCAGGATGAGTGACTGAGCAAATGGCTGGGTCAGCTTGGGTGGGCTGCAGCTGGTGGTGGGCTGCTCACTGAGATTTGGAGGAATTGTCCGGCTTCTGTATGCAATGGCATACAAAAAGTATGCGTAGTTACGCCACTGTGTACTAGGATGGGAGGATGGGAGAACAAGAGTGAGAGCAGGACAAAACAAGACTACTACACCAGGTGGCTGCAACAATCAGGGACCGCCCGCCATCGCACCATCAGCTTGTTATCTGCACTGTTGAGTCCCAACAGAGAGGTGGATGGCTGATGCTGCTATGACGAGGTGCTCCCTGATTGAGGCAGCCAACTCATTTCAAGTTGGTGGCAGGCTTGCTGAACTAGTGTCACCAGCAGCCTGCCACTGCATTGGTTACAGACGGCCAAGCCCAGAAATGCAGTGGCGGCATTGGTCACCACGGTGCCGCACCTCCATAACCCACTTCTCTCCTAAGCTACCACATAATGTTTCTTGCGCGTGTGCACAAGCAAACATAAAAATAGCAAAAAACTTTCCTATCTTCTTTGTAATCTGTCCAACGTTCCAAGTTTCATACTCCTTTGTTCCCCCAAAAAAGAAAAATACCAAAAATACAAAGTTCAAAAAAGACCCAGAAATCTTTCCTATCTTCTTTATAGTCTGTCCAGTGTTCCAAGTCTGAAACTCCTCCATCCCATCCCCCCCAAAAAAGTTTAAAAATACAAAAATATTGGTATCTTTTCTATCTATGTGTTATGGTTCCAACATTCCTACCTACATATGTTGTCTTGTCTAACTTCCATGTTTCTATCTGGCTATCGCTTTCCTTAATTATTCTCAACTACCAGAATTACTATGTTGCACTCTGCAACAGGTACCACTACCTGGTATTCTCCTGTGTGTTTGGAGAGTGCCCCAACACTTGTTCTATTCAGTTACTGTGAAGGTGTGAGGCCAAAATCACAATTTACATAAATTCTCTTGCCCCTAAATTGTTCTGGAGTGTGGTAAAAATAGGGCAGGCTGCTACATCATGCTGTTGCACTGTAGTTCATACTGTGTAACTGGAAACTGGAAATGCTTTGCTGCTGCTAGGTGTTCCTGCTGGTGTGCTGTGCAACTGCCAACACATGTCAAGAACATGTACATGAGAAAAATTCCTGCAAGAACCCAAATTTAATTGTCTTGTCTTGTAAACTTTTCCTGATGACCAGAAATAAAAAGTTATGAGTCACGTGCCAAAATGCTTTGCTGCTGCTAAGTACTGTTGATGCTGTTGATAATATGAACAAGACAAAAGTGCCAGAGAGACACCAAAGTTAAATGTATGTAAGCAGAGTCAGGACTACCTCACTAGGCAGCATGCCCTACTCCATATTAGTTGTCAGCCTTTGGTCTGCTTTTTCCACTACTCTCACTGCTGCTACCTGAAAACTGCTTTTTCTGTTCTCTCTTCCCTCAGCACAGCCCAGGAGTCCAGCCCTGGGCTACCACCTAGTATCTAAAGGCCGTAAGGAATTCAAGCTAGAGCTATCCCCCCCTCCCCTCAGCTAACCCATCAGCACTAAGTGGATAGTCTGCAGGTGGCAACACCCAGTGCCCGCCTACCTAACCCCTTTGCCCATGCTGTCTGCTAGATTTATAGGTGACTAGAGCTTGGCAATTTAGCTAATCAACCAACCTCCCCGTCCCTTGGTCATTTCTCTTGGTTTCTACCCTCCACAGCCTTTACCTAAACTCCACCCTGTACCCCTCACTATCGAACATAACCTATCTGGGACTACCTGAAACTCTTAAAGGTCACCAAAAGCAGCCATACAATATCACAGAAGATGATTTACTTATGTCAGTCTGCCATATTGCTAGCCCTATTATTTGGCACAAATGGCTGTGCTTACATATTGACCGGGACTACTCTTCAAACCATACCTACTCCACCTCCACTGGTTTAACCCACTCACCCCTCCTTCTGCCCATTGTATTAAAGCACTCATTCATAGAAACATGGAAACAGACTTTGACGGCAGATAAGGACCGCTTGGCCCACCTAGTCTGCCCATTTCCCTACCTACAGGATAAGCCGCAGATCCTAGTTAACCAACAGCCTATTTCTTCCTACCCCCCACAAGAATTGCCTTAAGGCTGTCCCATGCATTCTTGAATTCTCCCATAGTTTTAGACTCCACAACCCCTCAGAAAGGTTGTTCCATGCATCCACTACCCTCTCTGTGAAAAAATACTTCCTCCCATTGCCCCTGAACTGCCCCACCTTTATTTTTAAATTGTGTCCCTTTGTTCTTGCATGTCTCTTTTTCTGAAATATGCTACCCTTTTGGACTTTGTTGATTCCCCTGAGGTACTTAAAAGTTTCTGTCATGTCCACCCTCTCCCTCCTTTCCTCAAGGGTATACATATTAAGCTCCTTTAGTCTCTCCTCATATGGCTTCTCTTGAGACCCTGCACAATTTTAGTTGCCCTCTTCTGGACTGCCTTTATCCTGTCTATGTCCTTGCGGAGATGGGGTCTCCAGAACTGGACACAGTACTCCAGATGGGGTCTCACCAACTGTCTGTATAGAGGGATAACAACTTCCTGTTTTCTGATAGTGATGCCTCTCCCTATGCATCCCAGTATACCCCCCAGCCCTCCCTACTGCCTTCTCACATTGCTTGTTAACCTTAAGGTCATCTGATATGATTACCCCCAGGTCCCTTTCCTTTTTTGTTGTTGTTACTACCTCCCCCCCATTGTGTAATCTTTCCCTGGGATTTTGTTTCCCAAGTGCATTATTTTGCACTTCTTTGCATTGAATCCTAGCTGCCATACGTCCGACCATTCCTCCAACCTTTCCAAGTCCCTTCTCATCCTTTCCACGCCTCCTTGTGTATCAATCCTGTTGCAGATCTTTGTGTCATCTACAAAGATGCATACTTTTCCTTCCAGTCCCTCTGCAATGTCACTCATAAAGACATTAAAAAGGACTGAACCCAGTACTGAACCCTGCGGTACCCCACTAGTAACCCCCTCTTTCTTCAGAGTGGACTCCATTTACAATTACCTTCTGTGTCCTGTTGTCCAGCCAATGTTTTACTCAGGCTACCACCCTGGGAACACTCCCAGGCTGGTTAATTTGACTATTAATCTTTTGTGTGGGACTGTGTCAAATGCCTTGCTAAAGTCTAGGTAGGCCATGTCCGTAGCCCCTCCCTGGTTTACTACTTTGGTCACCCAGTCAAAGAAAATCAATTAGATTTGTCTGACATGACCTTCCCGCTGTGAACCCATGCTGCCTTAGGTCCTGTGCCCTATTGGCCTCTAGGTACTCAACAATTCTTTCCTTCAGAAGTGATTCCATCACTTTCCCTACCACAGAGGTCAAACTGACAGGTCTGTAATTTCCTTCCTCTGTCTTGGTCCCACTTTTGTGAAGGGGAATCACATCTGCCTTCCTCCAGTCCTCGGGTACCACACTATCCTCCCATGATTTGTTAAAAAGGGTAGTCAGTGGTTTCACTAGTTCTCCCCTTAATTCTTTTAGAATTCTGAGGTGAATTCCATCAGGCCCCATTGCTTTGTCCACCTTCAGTTTAGGAGTTCTTTCAGAACCCTTTCTTCTGTGATAGGACTGATTGACCCCTATCAAGAGTGCTTCTGTTAATTGGATTTGGCACCTCCCCCTCTTCTTTTGTGAATACTGAGCTGAAATATTCATTCAGTATCCCTGCTTTTTCACTTCTCCCCTACCCACCCACCGTTCGTTCTATTCAGCCTCACTATCCCTCCCTTTGTCTTTCTACGCTCCCTCATATACCTATAAAAGGTGTTATCCCCCTTCTTAACTGAGTTGGCTATCTTTTCCTCAGTTTGGGCCTTTGCTATTCTGACTTCCCTCCCTGCTTCTTTCTGCCTTAACTGGTATGGCTCTCTGTCCTGCTCCTTCCGTTTCCTTATACTTCCTGAATGCTATTTTTTTCTCCCTGACTTTCCCCGCCACCTCTTTTGAGAATCACAGTGGCTTTTTCTTTCTTTTTGATTTGTTTATTTGCTTCACACAAAGGCTTGTTGCCTCTGTGATGGCAGTTTTGATGATTCCCCATTGTTGCTCCACCCCTCCTTCTAGCTGGTTTGCTAGTGCTTTTCTGAGGCACTCTCCCATCTTGCCAAAGTCAGCCCTCCTGAAGTCCAGTACCCTCACTTCTGTATGGCTTGACTCTGTAGCTGAGTTTAACATGAACCACACTGTTTGATGGTCACTTGTTCCCAGATGGCAACCCACTTCTAGATCTGAGATCCTCTCACTGTTCCCATTTGAGAGTACGAGGTCTAGGAGGTCTAGGATTCTTCCATTTTGCCTGCTTGGAAAAGATTCACGTTCTCCAACTAGGCGCCTTTATATCCCACTTAAGCATCCCTCAATTACTGGTAACTTGAACTACCTAAACATAGACCCTGATTTCTTAAATATGTCCGTTGGGTCCCCCCAAAACAACTCCTTCTAAGTGGAGACATACAGCCAAACCCTGGACCTGCTGTAAATACCATTATTCCATTTCCTAATAATGCCCAGTGGCAAAGGCACGTGGGTAAGAGTAACCCATACAAAAAGAAATAGTCTTAGGAACAAAACACAAGAACGGGAGGCCTGGGCAAACTCATACTCCCCAGATATAGTCTGTGTTTCTGAAACATGGTTCAACCCCCCATCATTCCCCACGATGTGGCACTCCCAGGATACCAAACCTTCAGGCAAGACAGTTGTAGTAAAAAGGTGCAGTCACCCCCTTCCCGAACTGTCTAGGGGCTACCGATTTTCTGGGGAGGAGGCTTGCAGCCATAGACATCTCAACCAAAACACTAAGAGCATAGACAATTCGGCTGGAAAAATACTGCCTACCTCGAGACATCTTCTTTCCTTTTCTCAATGCATTAAAGCAGCTATTCAGTGTCCGGGGGGATCCAGCAGGTGACAATCCCAAATTTCATCAGCAAGGCTGCCCATAACCCCACTGGCCACCAGCAGCTGGAAGGTGCAGGATCTTCTTCAATAATCTTGACCCCTGCTAAAAGAGAACTTGCAGAGACTGCTGACCCTAAACACATCTAATTTCATTGGGACCCTTTTCAATCAACTTTAAAAATACACCCACTGGAATCAGAACTTTCTCCCAAACAATTTAAACTTTATTTCTCCTGTGCTCTCAAAATGATTATGAGCGCTGGGGCTTATTACTTAATAACATACAACAGCTCCATGGGGCTAACCTTTTTACATCTCTAAGAAGGGAGTATTTGTCAAAGAGGTATTTATAGGCAGAGCAAGATTTTACACAATAGACTTCACAACAAAGATTTTCTACCAAAGTAAAAAAACCTTTCGAATCAGGAACATGAGGCTCCTACATTCTCCGGCACTGGTAAGTACCTAGCTAATGCTTCACTACCATTTGAGGCTGCTTCCATAATTCGGACTGCAGTGCTCCCTTAACTTTTCTCACCGGAGCACTGTCCCTGCGGGGAAATGATGAGCTTCCCCCAAGCCACTCTTAAACTGGCCATTTCACATAGGGGTGCTTCAGTCCCTGCAGCCTGCTAAACTTGCTGCCCAATCTTTTACAGTACTTGCTCTAAGCCCCAAGGCCACCACACTGCCCCACCTAGTCCCAGAAGTGCTCTGTCTCCCTCTTATTCCATCCACCATATACCTGTAGCATGGCTCCAAATGCCAAAACAGCTACATCACTCTTTTTGCCCACAACCTGTTGCCAGATAAGTGCAATCCAGTTCAAGGGGAGACCTCCAGGGCACTCCATGGCCCATTTGACAAATCCAAGAGCCCCAAGGCCTGTCCCTCCAAACAGGCCCCCTAACAGGTAGAGTTTCCCCTCGGCCCCCTCACCAGTATCCCTGGGCCACCCTGCAATGCTGAGCTGCAGTGGCCCTGCCACAGCCTACTGCAACCCTAATGACCCAGGAACACTACATCTCCAAACAAGGGCCTAAACCATCCCCAGGGTCCCACTCACCTTCCTTGCTGCTCCTACACTGCCTACTTCCCTACTGGACTTTCCCAGGGCCTGAACCCAAATGAACACAGCTGCCTAGCAATAACCTCACTGTGGATGCCCACCCAGGGACCCGGCATCACCGCCCATGCTGCTCACCCTGCTTGGGGGAGGGGCCCCCTTCCCACTTACTGCCCTAGCAGTACCGCCGATCTCTCTTTCTCCCTCCAAAGCCTCCAGAAAATTCCTGTTCCTCCCTTAAATACCATCCAATCTAACCACTCTCTGATGCCATCAAGTGGAGGCTGGCAAAAATTTCTCCCTCCCAGAGCACAAAAAGATAACCTAAGCTCCAGGGGAAAAGGGAAAGGGGTTTCTAAGTTGAGCTATAAGCCCTTCTCAAATGAGAGGGGGCTTACATGCTCCCCCTACAAAGGGAATCATTCCCTCCTGGGAATGATGGCAGAGGGCCCAATACAAACACTCCCCTCCTGCAGTCCAGGTATGTACACACCCCAGACCACACACAAGAGCGTCTGTGAAAATTTTGGACCATAAAAGGACCCCTCCCTACACAACTAAACATTTAACAATTATCATTAAGAAATAAATTCCTACCTAACCTGTGCCAGGAGGTTCTAGATTTAAAGTACAGATGCAAACAGTAGAAAATTTGCAAAACAACTTAAACATTCTAATACCATAATCAACTTGTTGGTACACAGCTTGAGGTAGCTAATCATTGCAATAACTCTAAACCCACAATTGTACCTCCCCCAAATTGCACATTGATTACCCCCCCACACACACACACTCCATTTACACTGAGCAGGAGCAAAATATCCCTGTCCTGCAGGCAAGCAATAAAAATGATTGACTGTTTAAATTCCAAAATCAAGGCTAGAACTATAAAGTCATTAACTCTCAGAAAGAATATCATGGCACTTTCAGTCTGTTACCCAAACCTGCTCTGGTGAGCAGTCATCCCGGCACAAGTCAACAAGTTTTAATCAGGTACTCAAGTAGCTGGGCCTCCACCAGGTGGAAAATAAAATTCCGGGTCCGGCTTGGTGGTGAAGTCCCCAAAAGTGTCCATTGACATCACATCATATTTTACCCAGCAGTCTGCCAAGTCCTGGACCAGTGCAAAGTGCTTGAAGATGGTAAGCCCTGTCCAGGGGGGCTTTGTGGCACATGGCCCGCGCCATCTGGAATAGTTGCTCAGACAGATGGCCTCCCGCTCCAGGTTGATGCTTTAGCTACTCAAGCTGTTCCCTGAAGATCCACTCCTCTTGCATCTCCTCAATGATATCCCAGAATCGTTCAGAGACATAGGGGTATTCCAGTTGCAGGTACTCAACCTTCATCCTTCATCGCACCCACCTTTCAGCCTGACTCCATTCGGGCTGATTCCTGATGCTGGTTCTGCAAGCTTGACCTGGTTCCAGCCAGCTTCCCTGATGATAGGCAAGGTTCAATGGATCACTGCGGTTTAGTCTGTCCATCTTGAATCTAAAGGCCTTAGAGTGTGGGGGTATATGTGGGGTGCGGTCCTCAGAAGCAATCACAGGACAATGGAAAGGCTTGGGAATAGCACGGTATACTTCATAGTCTGTGAATTGAAACTTTTTGCCAACATACTTCCCATCACCAAAGTCCTCATCCTCTGTGAGTAACCCTTTCTCCTCCTTTTTGTCAGGCTTTTCTCCAATAGGTCCCAGCCTAGCCATTGCAGTTTTAGGTTGCACAGATGCTGCATCCACCGGCCTATCTTCCTGGGCCAGAGGGCTGCTCCCAGGCTGGGATTGTGACAGGGACCCCCCGGGTCCTGAGAGGCCACCTGACAATTTTTTTAGACCCCTTCCTCTCCCTCTGCCACTGGGATAGTGAGCAGCCAGTGATGGGGGGCTGGGCAGACATCTGTGCCCCTCCTCGCCCTTTGGATCTGTCCCTGCAGCACCACTCTCCTCCTCTACCATTTCGACAGTCACATCTGCAGAGAGTTCCGGCAGCTTCTCTTCCTTTGCTGGAGACAGGTCTCCAAGGGAAAGTTTCTCAAATAGTTCTGACACAATTTTTTCCCATAACCACACTGAGGACGGGCCTTCCAAGATGCTGAGAGGGTACCACCAATAGAATACAGGTGGGGCTTGGTCAAAAATGCCTCCAGGGACAGAGCTGGAACAGATGCTGCATACTGGCAGTCTAGCTATGCCTTCCCCCTGAAATCCACAGCAGACACACAGATCATCTGGTTGTCCTTTCCCTCTGTTATTCCATAGCCATGCCAAAAGAGATGTAAGCACCACTGACATAGGTTCCTCAGGAGGAGGTGCATCCTCCAACTTAAACCCTCTGCCTGCCATACGGTACCGTGAGTCCATTCAATAAGGGCTCCTCACTGTTGTTTACCAGGGTCAGGGGAAAAATGTCTAACCCCTGGTGATGACAATATTTATTTTCCTCTCACAGCCACAAGCTCCAACCGCACACCTGCTTCCATGCTCCACTTGCTGCAAAATGGCGGGGGCTCATAGCACTGCTTTCCCCTCCACAAGCCAGCACCCAGTCAGAAGACAGGAATCCCTCCACATGACCCATGGGTTACAAGTGATCTCTCCAATAGGAGCCTACAGCCTAGCACCAGGGAAGGCACAACACCACCACACCACCAATGAATTTTAATGTGCACCACGCGGCCTAGCAGGCGGGGTGACCCACTACCACTTCCACTCCGGTAATGCAGTATCTTTCTCCCCCAGGATCAAGGAAAGATCCCAGATAGGCCCCCACGTGCAGCCACCCCCTCCCCGAACTCTCTAAGGGTTACCGAGATTTTCTGGGGGAGGGGCAGCACAGCCATAGAAATCTCAACCAAAACTGCCAGAGCATACACAATTCACCTGGAAAAAATACTGCCTACCTCGAGACATCTTCTTTCCTTTTCTCAAGGCATTACAGTAGGTACTCAGTGTCCTCAGGGTGGGGTATCCGGCAGGTGATGACCCTAAATTTCATCAAGCAAGGCCGCCCATAACCCCACTGGCCACTGGCAGCAGGAAGGTGCAGGATCTTCTTCAATAACCTTGATCCCTACTAAAAGAAAACTTGCAGAGACTGCTGACCCTAAAAACATCTAATTTCATTGGGACTCTTTTCAATCACCTTTAAAAATAAACCCACTGGAATCAGAACTTTCTCTCAAACAATTTAAACTTTATTTCTCCTGAACCCTAAAAATGATTACGAACTCTGGGGTCTCATTACTTTAAAACATATAACAGCTCCATGAGACTAATTTTTTTTACATCTCTAAGAAGGGAGTATTTGTCAAAGCAGTATTTATAGGCAGAGCAAGATTTTAAACAACAGACTTTATGGCAGAGATTTTCCACCAGGGCAAAAAAACTTTCAAATCAGGAATGTGAAGCTCCCATATTCTCTGGCACTGATAAGCACCTAGTTAATGCTTCACTACCATTTGGGGCTACTCCCATAACTTGGACTGCAGTGCTCGCTTAACTTTTCTCACCAGAGCACTGTCCCTGCGGGGAAACGATGAGCTTCCCCCAAGCCACCCTTAAACCAGCCATTTCCCACAGGGGTGCTTCAATCCCTGCAGACCGCTAAATTTGATGCCCAACCTTTTACTTGCTTTAAGCCACAAGGCTGCCACACTGGCCCACCTAGTCCCAAAAGTGCTCTGCTTCCCTCTTATTCCATCCACCATATACCTGTAGCATGGCTCCAATTGCCAAAACAGCTACATCACTCTTCGCCCACAACCTGTTGCCCAATAAGTGCAAGCCAGCTCGGGCACTCTGCAGCCCATGCAGCAAATCTGGCAGCCCCGAGGCCTGTCCCTCCAAACAGGCCCCCTAATGGGTAGAGGTTCCCTCCGGCCCCCTCACCAGTATCCAAGGGCCACCCTGCCACGCCGAGCTGCATCAGCCCTTCCACAACCTACTGCAGTCCTAATGACCCAGGAACACTACACCTCCAAACAAGGGCCTAAACCGACCCTAGGGTCCCACTCACTTCCTTGCTGCTCCTACACTGCCTACTTCCCTACTGGACTTTCCCAGGGCCTGGACCCAAATGAACACAGCTGCCTAATAACCTCACTGTGGATGCCCACCCAGGGACCCGGCATATCACCACATGTGCTGCCGGCCCTGCCTGGGTGAAGGGGAGGGGTTCCCTTCCCACTTACTGCCCTAGCAGTACCACCAGTCTCTTTATCTCCCTCCAAAGCCACCAGAAACTTCCTGTTCCTCCCTTAAATATCATCCATTCTAACCACTCTCTGCTGCCACCAAGTAGTGGATGGCAGAAATTAACCCCCCCCAGCACAAAAATAAAACCTAAGCTGCAGGGGACTCTAAGGAGCTATAGTCCCCTCTCAAATGAGAGGGGGCTTACAAAGGGAGAAAGAGGTCCTAATCTATGCCAAGTCCTCACTAAATGGCAAACAAATCCCATTACAGACTATAAATCCAAAAGTGAAAAAATCTTCATCAACCTACTGCTGGGGGGGGGTACTAAATCTCTCCTAATCGGCTGCCTTTATAACCCCCTAAGGTTGCAGTGCAAGCCCTAGAGTCACTGTTACAGGCCCTATCAACCCCTACCTGCAGGAGAAAGAATAATCCTCAGAGACTTCAACCTGAACTGGCCCGAATCAGCCCCCCCCGACTTAAAATCCAAGCTGGATGATGACCACCTCACTCAGCTTATCACTGAACATACCCGTCTGAACATGAAAAGTGGAATGACCCACCCCAGCCTCTCACCAGGTGCGGTGTTTTGCACACAGTCCCCAACAAGAAACGGGGGGGGGCTGCCCAGGTCTGTAAACCATGGGGAGTAGCCCTGGCACAGGTGCCAGTTAAGGGAATGGGCTGGCCCAGGCATAAGGGGAGAGGCGGAGCCTGGGCAGAGTATATGAGGAGGTGTGACCTCTTGGGACCAGACCTCAAGTATGACAGGACTCCACCACTTTTCACTGATTGAGGTAGGCCAGTGGCTGGGTGTGTTGTATGGTGGCGGGCAGGTTGTTTTGTTGGTGGGTGGGGTTTTCGGGAGCAGCCTCCTCTCAATTGGGGGCCGTTCCGTTAGCTCCCGCCCACTTCTTCCCATTCGCTTCTGTGGACGAAACTCCCCCCCCACACCTTTTGTCCCCTTCTTTCAATAAAAATAATAAATAAATACATAATCACCCTGGGAATTCAGCAGGTTATCATCTTACCTCCCTAGTCCAGCCCAATCGGTAGGTGCTTTGGATTGTAATGGCTGGCCTGCCAGTGGGCCCAATGTTCCTTTTGCCCTGCCTTCGGTGGCAGGGGAGCAGTGCCCCCATCCATCCCAGCCTGTGTAGCCCCTTGTGTTTCCCTAGTTGGTTGGCCGGCATCTCCTGGTTCAGTTTGCTTGTTCCCTGCTGTCACCATGGTTAAAAAAAAAATAATAATAATAAATAAATAATACAGATTTTCTTGGGTTCCCCCATCTCCAGAGCTGTGTGCCATGGCACTCATCACCTGATGTGTGGTTTAGATCGTACCCTGGTCCCCTGCTTGCCCCTTGGAGCTCCCTCCTCGTGAACATCCTTTCCTTGTGATTTCCCATATGGCCGCCATTTTGGGCTTTCACGCAACCTAGGCGGGCACGGTGCACCGTGCAGCTGGTGCCCCCCCTTATATATGTAATGTTCCCCTGGTGTCCAGTGGTACCCCCACCCACCAATTGCCATCCCCGTATTTGTATGTTTCTTTGGCATCTAGTGGCACCCCCCCACCCTCCAGTTGTCACCCCATATTTGCATAATGTTTCCCTGGCATCTCGTGTCACCTTCCACCCTCCAATCATTGGCTGTGTCCCTGGTATCTGCTGGCACCCCGTCACCCTCCAACTCTGTCCCTGTATTTATGTAATTTTCCCTGGTGTCTAGTGGTACCCCCCACCAACCAATCCTTGTCTTAATATTTATGTAATTTCCATGGTGTCTAGTGGCACCCCTACCCTCCCGATCCCTGCCCCATATAGTATAAGCCCCTTAATTAGGATGGCCCCATGGTGGACTTTTGTCGCCCTTGTTAAATGGTTATCCCAGTTATCAGAAGTTGGTGTTTTGCTTGTTTTAAAGGAGGCTACAAATCGCGGTATGTTTTTGAACTGTAATAAACTTTCATGGGGGTGAGCAATCCAGCTGAGCCACAGTGTGGAACGAGAGAGCCTAAATACAGGGGCGATGGCAGATGATTAAGGGCCCCTCTTGCGCGAAATCAAAAACTCACAGCATTACTGTAGTGACGTCTTTTTCCATGCCATGCACATGCCCCCTCTCACAGAAAACTAGCATACAATGACACGTCCAACCACAACATACTAACAATAGTCTATTTATTGCACACAATAATAAAAAATACAAAATACAGTACTGCAAAATCTGTAAACAAGAAAACAGAGTTTATATTGTTAAAATGCATCAGTCAGTAAGATTGAAGGCGACTATATTGCACAATCCCTTGCACCCTGCATTAAATAGTACAAAATTATTTAATTGCACAAACTCCCAAAAAGTGCCTCTAGTGTTTATATTGTTCAAAATGCTTGAAAAGCATTACATTCAGCACGATTCCATTGCACAAAGTTCCACAACAAGAATCATTCATCGTAAATTCATTCAGAGTTCTGAGTACAGCGGACCACAGTTAGACTCTGCAAAGAAATATTAAAAAAGGGGGCTTAGCTTCTGTCGGCAAATGAGGCAAATGACGGCACACACAGAGGTCAACGACGGGGAAAAAAAACTTACTGTGGTGGCGGCACATTCTCGGCATTTTCCTCAGCACTCTGAGCATGCTGGTACATTTGGATATGCAGCAAGATATTGTTGAAAGCATCTGTGGTTCTGCTTCCGTACCTCGCCTTCCACATAAAAGCATCTAGATAGGATGGCACCATCTGCTTCTGTGTCCCATTCATTGCTTTAAATTGCTTTTTTGCCTGAGACCAGTATGCCTCCATGGCATTTGTGTGGGCACCTGTGACAGGGTCAACAAAATTCTGAGAGTGATTCACAGTTTTGTGAATGTAGTTCTTATTGGGGATCTGGTCTATGTGGTTGTAGGCTGCCCACTGGTCCAAATGCATTTCTGTGCCCAGAAGAATGTGCAGTTTAATGATGGGAAGCAAGGTTGTGGCATCCCTCCATTCCACCATGGTCAGGAAGCCCACATGTTTGTCTGTGTCATAGATGCCAAACACCCATGAATCGGAACCACGCATGTTCCACTCCGTGTTGTATTTCATTCTGATCATCACGACTCGTCAATTTGAACGGACTGTGCCCACTCAACCCAGCTGCATTGGTTCATTCAGGAGTTTCCAGGAGCAAATATCCCTGATGAACTGGTACCAGTCAGTTGCCGTTTTGTTGGACACTTGCGCTCCTTCCATTGCTGCAACAGCTGGGGTCTTTGCAGACCAGTAATAAATGATCAGCACAACTTTCTCCAGTGCCAGCTTCATTTTGGAGAAGTAGGTATCAGCCAAAACACTTTTCTTGGCCCTACATGCCTTCTTTTTGCATCACCAGATGCACCCATTCTGCCCCACAGTGGAATCGTTAATCAGTGCCATGTTGCCACCATATTTGTGGCATTTTCTCTGTTGTGGCAGCAGTCCCCTCTCTTTTAGAAATGCTACAGTGGAACCCAGCATTGAACAGATGAGGACACGGTGAAAAAGGTAACTGGATCCATCTCTAGTAGCAGGTTCAAGAGTGTTCCTTTACTGTGACTAACCCCCAAAGTTAAATGGACTATGTAGCCTAAGAATAATCTGTCCATTATTGCCTCTTTACAGGGATTAACATATATTACTGAACCGTTTAGTGAAACAAAGACTTCAGCTAAGGCACCATCTGGCATCTGGCTACCTGTCCATTAGCTGACATTAACTCCTTGTGCACGTATGTAAAATACAAAGACTTGCATTATTGTGACCTTTTCAACTTGCACAGTATTTATACCACACGTGGCTTAACTAACACTAACTTTACAAATTCACTGAAATAGAAAGACTTGCACAATACCGTTTCTATGTTGTACCACTGCACTGTTTTATTTTTCTGTATTTTTTGTATTTGGGGGGTTCCGCCCCCCACACCCCCCTTTTGCATTTCAGTTTCAGCATTTTAACAAAAGCACTGTGTTTTGTTATATTTTTTGTTGCATTACATTTATTGTTTCATGTTTCTGCTTTCTGTATTCTGTATACACCCCCCATTATACATTTCAATGTCAGTATAGGTTATTTAGCATAATTTTTTGTGTTTGTTTAATTAGTTGAATTAGTTGTTTAATTCTTTACGCTGGCCTATCATACCTACTATGCGACTGTGGGTGACCTCCGATGAATTATAGTTTTCTATATATTGTTCCATGTTTCTGTCATGTCAGTATAAGTTATTTAGCGTTATTTTTGTTTTTGTTTAATAAGTTGAATTAGTTGTTTAATTCTTGTTTAATTCTTTACACAGGCCTATGATGCCTACGATGTGGCAGTGGGCGGCCTCCGATGTGGCAGTGGGTGGAGCAACAGCCTGCATCTACGGCGAAACTGATATAATTATCCTTGAGCGCAAGAAGGGTCCTTAATCATCCAGTATCATCAATACAGGACTGTACCAGATTGCTGATCTGTTTTTAATGGTGACTCAGGGAGCAACTATTTTATTAAGTGAATCTGCCTGCACTGCAAGGAAAAAAAAAAAGCGTTCTGTACATCAGCCCCAAACATACTGGTAACACATGTAACCCAAATGCTGATCTGGTAACTGAGAAGGACAGGTCAGGTAAGAGAGCTTGATGAGCTTTGGTGCTTCGGAGAGTGACTCAGGGAGCGATTCTTTTAATAAGTGAACCTGCCTTCACTGCAAGGGGAAAAAAAGGCATTCTGTACCTCGGTTGCAAACATACCGGCAACCCGTGTAACTCGTGTAACCCATTAACACTTCCAGGATCGCAATGCTGCGGCTTTATTAAACTGTCAGCATTTCTGTATCAGAGGTAAATTTTAGCAGGAGCAGCAGGAGAATAGACAGAAACTTTGTCTGAGTTGGAAAAATTTGTGTGAGTTGGGAAACTGTCTGTGTGTTGGCAAACAAAGAAAACTGGCAGTCGGCAGAGGCGGCCAATTACTATGGAGTGCAATCCACACATACTCAGCAGCACATTGACAGAATCTCAACAACAAGAGTGGGAGTTAACTGAACAGATTCATCAATAATCTGGCATCCCCGTCTCTAGTAGAGGGATGGGGATGCCATTGAAATACATAGCCACTTAATCGGTGCCTGGTGGGATGTCCCAATAAAGCAGATGTCCAGATTATCCACATCCCGATTACGTGGCTTGCACTGTATTTATATAATTTTCTCTTATGTCTGGTGGCACCCCTTGCCTTCTGATACTCACCTCTGTATTTATATATTTTTCCCTGGTGTCTATTGGCACACCCCCACCCTCCGATCCCCATCCCACCTATATGTTTCCCTGGTGTCTATGGCAGCCTCCTCCACTTCCTCTCCCCCTATATATTTCCCTGGTGTTTAGTGGCACCCCCAACCTCCAATCTTCATCCTAGGAGCTGTAATAGAGAAAACTGACCCTCTGTATTTTTTTTTCTGTCTTTAAACCTGTAAAAAAGAAAACGGTTCCTCACCGATCTGTCCCTTGCCACCCTGACCTTCCACTCAGCACTCACCATCCCCACACCCCAAGTACACTGCCACACACCCTCACTCACCTGAACAGGTCACAGGGCGAAGATCCACTCTCTGATTGAAGACAGGTCTTGCTGCTTGAAATGGTTACTGCAATATGAGAAACTAAGCTAAGTGCAGTTCAATGTGTTTCAATGGGGTTTTCAACTTTGAGGCATAACTTTGTCATTTTTGCATCTTTTCACCCCAAATTTTAAACATGGCCTTTTTGGGACCCCACCTCATGAGTAATGGTGGTGGACTTATGCAAATCAGGTTCAAAAGGCAATTTTGCAGTCACTTGATGAAATAAAATGACCTTTCAGTGGGATGTGATCATTTTTACCACCATTGTGCATGAGGTGGGGTCATAAGAATGCTATGTTGAAAATTTGTGGTCAAAATGTGTAAAAATGACAAAGTTATAAGTGTACGTTGAAATTATTCTACGTTCAATCATGACTTCAGCAATTTTAAATATTTTGACCCCAAGTCTTCAACATAGCCCTTTTTTCACACCACCTCATGAGTATGACAGCTGTTATTTTTCAAATCCTTGCCAAAATGTGTTTGTGCACCTGTTGCATGGAATGATGTTTCGGTGGCACAGAATCACATTTTGGCAGGAATTTTTAAATGTTCAGTTATGTGGTTCATGAGGTGGGGTAATAAAAAGGCGGTGCTGAAAATTTTGTGTACAAATATGGTAAAAGGTCCAGGTTATGACTGAATATTGCAGTATTTCAACATTTACTCATAACTTTGATAATTTTCAATATTTTGACTCCAAATTTTCAACCTTCCCATTTTTCCACACCACTTCCTAAACATGACAGGTGTCATTTTTAAATCCTAGACAAGACATCTTTTCGCACTTGTGGTACAAAATGACATTTCAGTCACGTCTTGTCTATAAGAGCAGTCGTTAAATGATTAACTTGAAAATTTGTGGTCAAAATTTTAAAAAAAGTGTGAATGTGTCAAGCGTGAATGTGTAAAGAGTGAATTTACAAAGACTGAATGTGTGAAGAGTGAATCAATGTGCACTGAATATGTGAAGAGTGAATGCGTAAATAGTGACAGTGCTAGTTCCTGCACTTCTGTAGGTAGACAGATTCTTCCCATAGTGCATAGTCTAAAGGGCCCTGTACATCTGCTTCTATTCATGCTTGCAATTAAATTTTCAGCTTTCCTCAGATCCGAAGCAGCCTCTCACTTTTTACTACTGCATCGATACCATCACTTAAAAAAAATTCTGCAGCATTTTGCAGCAGAGTTACTGCAGGAAACAATGCAGTTTCAATGGGAGTTAATCCCTTTTGTCATGCAGAAAACTGTGACACTGTGCTTCATCCTGGCAGGCTTCACTGAAGAAGCCCTATAGACTCTGACCAGATTTTGTTCTTGCTGGAGGTTGCTGCAGATAAATTCCCCTTCCCCACAGCACATTACACAATCTGCAATACAGAAAAGGAAACTACTACTTTAAACTAAGTAAATCACTAAAAATTAAAAGAAAAAAATTGTTGTTGATCTAGAGGCACAAGGCACAGTATACACTTAATGAAGTGATTTTGGTCAAAAAAAGATTGTTTTTTAAAAAGTTTGATAATGTTTTTTGGTACATAGCTCCACAGTGCAGCTAACTCCAACTCTCTCATCCTCACACTGCACAGAATTCAACCTACACATTGCAAAACAGCACATGGCAGCATGATGAGACCTCCTATCCTATTGATCCTTGACACCTTTTCCTTAGCACCATAATTCATAGGCAAAATTAGCATTTTCCACAATTTGGGAATTTCTCCTTTAATGTTAAGAGGAACTTCACCTTGTGGACTAATTTAACTGATTGTGGAAAATTCACAAAATTCTCCATAAAGCAAATTTTTATAACTTTCTTTCACCACTAACGGTGGGTCGTGTTTGAAGTACAGACCAAATCAGAAGGCAGAGCCATTATATCCTCATCCCATTACAGAGGGAACTTTTTTAGAAAGTAGGAACAGATCTGTTCACATGGCAAAACATTTTTTAATGGGACTGATTACCACTAAATATGTCCAGAAGTGTGTATACTGCACTGCACCACCACTACTTCACAAAGCACATCTTCTTGACCTGGAAGGACACTACTTTATTCAGCTGTGAGCTGTGTGAGAAATTCTATATAGTGTATGGTGGAACGTCGTTCTCCACCAAAATCCATCATTTTCGAAACCTTGTAGTCACACACTAGTGACATTCGCAGTGCAACAGAATGATGTTTTCTACTGTACTGCAACCGTCACACTGTGTCCTCGAGCAGCATTTGACAGTTAGGGCTCACTCCATAGACAGGACACATGGCGAAAGCAGCAATGTCGGAAGCAGTACTAATGTTTAGCGTTAAAACGTTCACAACGTAAAGTTCCTTTTTCCTTCTAGTAACTGATTTTTTTTCCCCAAAAAAATGATGTTCCACCATACACTATAAAGAAAAGTGCATGGGGAACAGTTGACAATGGGGCATCTTTCACCTCGTTGGCACTGTGACAACAGATTACCTCTCGAGCTGCGCTCTCGGGGTAATCCATCGTCATAGTGCCAACGCAGTGAAAGAATAGCCCTGTTGTCAACTGTTCCCTATGCACTATCCTATATATTGCACTTGATATCTGCAACAATGTGCACTTTTGCTCAATTCTGTGGGAGGTAAAACTAACTACCCTTGGTAATTGCTTTTTATTTACATATTTATTTAGTGTTTAACCAAGAAGGGGCTTGCAAACTCTGTTTATCTTGTGAGTAACTTCAGAAGGATTTAAATACTGCATTTGGGTAGACCCTTGGAGGTAGCTAGATTGTCTACTAGGATTTTCTGACAGTTAAACTATTTTTAAATTTACAGGTGGCTGAGGAGTTGAAAAAGGAGCTTGCAAACTCTGCTCATCTTGGAAGTAACTTCACAAGTGTTTGAATACTGCATTTTGGTTGTCCCTTGGGGGTAGCTGGATTGACTACTAGGATTTTGGGACAGAAACTATTTTTAAATAATTTACTGGTGCGTAGGAGTTTGTGATAGTTAAACTATTTTTAAATAAGTTACTGGAGGTTAGTTGAATTACTATAAAGGGCAGTACTCACCAGGGTGGTGGAGCAGTGGTGTATTTGATTGTTTCTAACAGTCACCTGTAGTTGTGGACTACCCACACCCCACCCACCCACCCCAGGCTTGGCATTTCCTTTATAGCCAAAGTTCTGACATCACTTCCTCAACAGGTCTTGGGGCAGAACTGTCATATTCTTAATAACCCATCACAGTGCATAAAGAGTAAGTACACACCACCAAAAAAAAAATGATATATATTACATATTATAACAGAGAGGGACATGTGGGGAGTGGTGCAATGCACTGGCTGTGGGGCAGCAGTTTTCTGGGAGACATTCTGGAAACTGCACTGCTGTCCTATTTGCAGGCAACTGTCAGCTCTGAGGAAGGAGATTGCCCACCTCCAGGCTAAACTGGCAAGGACTAAGGAGGCCTCCCCCACCCAAAGAGCACCACTACCACAAACACTGCCTCAGGGGTTGCCAAGTATGAGGAGCGGTTGGGTCACAGTGGGTTCTGGGAGGGTGCGGGTGGTGGAACAGAGGCGAACCCCCCAGTTGTACCTCTATACAAATCATACGCCAGTCTGGCAGAGCAAGGTTCCTCTATGATGGCACCCTCAGTGCAGACTAAGAAGAATGCTGAGGACATCCACAAGGGAGACCCACAAAAGGGTGGCAAGGGACACCACAGGGGAAAGAAACAGCTTCTGATAGGGGACTCAGTTGTTAGGAGGGTAGAACTGGGGAAGGGAGAGGAGAGGGAAGTAAGATGCCTGCCTGGTGCCATGGCTTGGAGGGACAAGAAGTGAATCCTCACAATTGCAGAAGCAGCATCACAGGAGAGGGAACTAGATATCATTGTCCACCTTGGGACAAACGACCTAGCTAGGCATGGAATCAGTGCAGTGCAGGATGAATTTGTGGAGTTGGGGAGGGGCCTCAGACAGGTAGCAAGCACGGTTACCTTCTCAGAGGTGCTGCCAGTCCATGGCAGGGGTGAGGCTAGAGTACTGAACACCATGCAGTTTAATGAATGGTTGCAAAACTGGTGCAGAGCACAGGGCTTTGGCTTCATTGGGGACTGGGGGTACACCTGGAGAGATGAAGGTCTATACTGGCATGATGGTCTGCATGTGTCCATGAAGGGAACTAAGTGACAGGTTTAAATGCTTCCTTGGCAAGCTTTTAAACTAGCCACGGGGGGAAGTGCTGATAAGATGCAGGAAATTTCAAGCCTCCCCCCTGCAAAACATGGCAAGTAGTAAGGTAAACACTGAGGTCCAGAGCTCAACAGAGGGCAGGATAGGGGTAAATGGAAAAATAGATAAGGGCAATAACAGCAGGGATGGGGGAAAAAAGATAAAGCCAACATTAAATGGAGGGCAATGAGTACCAATGCCCATAGTCTGAGAAACAAGCGTCCTGAGCTAGTAGCCCTGATGGAAGATGAAAAATTGAATATTGTGGCAGTCACGGAAACATGGTACACAGAGAACCATGACTGGGATGTCAACATACTGGGATATACAGTCTACAGAAGGGACAGGGAGGGTAAAAGAGGAGGTGGTGTAGCTCTACGTATGGGAAGGATCAAAGCTACAGAACTAAAAAGTAAAGAGGGAGGACAAGAGGCACTCTGGGTCACCTTTGAGACAGGGAATGGCATCACAATCCACACAGGGGTTGTATACAGACCCCCGTCTCAAGGGGAGGAAACGGACAAGAAAATGATAGAGAACATTCTCAAAATGGCTGAAAAGGGGGAGATACTGTTGATGGGAGACCTGAATATGCCAGACAGAAACATAGAAACACAGAATTTGATGGCAGATAAGGACCGCTTGGCCCACCCAGTCTGCCCATTTCCCTACCTAATGGATAAGCTGTGGATCCTAGTTAACCAGCAGCCTACTTCTTCCTACCCCCACCCCCTAGAATTGCCTTATGACTGTCCCATGCATGCTTGAATTCCACCACTGTTTTTGACTCCAGAACCTCTTCTGGAAGGCCGTTCCATGCATCCACAACCCTCTCTGTGAAAAAATGCTTCCTTAAATTACCTCTGAGCCGCCATCTTCAAATTGTGCCCCCTTCTTGCACACCTCTTTTTTTGAAAGATGCTACCCTCTTGGACTTTGTTGATTCCCTTGAGGTGCTTGAAAGTTTCTATCATGTCCCCTCTCTCCCTCCTTTCCTTGAGGCTATACATATGTTAACTGGATGACATGTACTGCAGCCACATCCAAGAGCAGTGTCATTCTCAATGCGCTGCAGGGGGCAGGCCTTAGACAGCTAGTGTTGGAACCCACTCGGGAGGGAGCAATACTATACCTGGTACTCTCAAATGGAGAGAGGATCACAAGTTTAGAAGTCAGTAGACATCTGGGAACAAGTGACCACTGCATGGTGTGCTTCACAGTAAGTACAACCATGGAGACAAGCCAAACAAAAACAAGGATACTGGACTTTAGAAGGGCTGACTTTGGCAAAATGGGTGAATACCTGAGGAATGCACTAGCAAATGGCCAAAAAGGAGGGGTGGAAGAACAATGGAGAAAAATCAAAACTGCTATCATAGAGGCAACAAGCCTTTGTGTAAAACAAATAAAGAAAACAAAGTGGAGTAAAAAACCACTATGGTTCTCAAAAGAGGTGGCAGGGAAGGTTAAGGAGAAAAAGGCTGCATTCAAAAAGTATAAGGACTCACAGAAGAAGCACGACAGGGAACTGTATCAATTAAAGCAGAAAGAAGTGGGGAAGGCAGTCAGAAACGCAAAGGCCCAAACCGAGATAAAAATAGCCAACTCAGTTAAGAAGGGGGATAAAACCGTCTATAGGTACATTAGGGAGCATAGAAAGGTTAAGGGAGGAATAGTGAAGATTAATAAAGGAGAGGGGAGGTGGGCAGAGAGAGACAGTGAAAAGGCAGAGATACTGAATGAATACTTCTGCTCGGTATTCACAAAAGAAGATGAGGAGGAGTTACCTAAACCAGACAATAGAAGCACTCTGGGTAGGGGGGTTGACACCAGTCCATTTACAGAAGAAAGAGTCCTGAAAGAACTCCTAAAACTCAAGGTGGACAAAGCAATGGGGCCTGATGGGATTAACCCCAGAATCCTAAAAGAACTAAGGGAGGACCTAGTGACACCACTGACCACACTTTTTAACAAATCATGGGAGGATGGGGTGGCACTTGAGGACTGGAGGAGGGCAGATGTGATTCCCCTTCACAAAAGTGGGAGCAAGGCAGAAGTAGGAAACTACAGACCTGTAAGTCTGACCTCAGTGGTAGGGAAAATGATGGAATCACTTCTGAAAGAAAGAATTGTTGAGTACCTAGAGGCCAGCGGGGCACAGGACCCAAAGCAGCATGGATTTACAGCAGGAAGGTCATGTCAGACGAATCTAATAGATTTCTTTGACTGGGTGACCAAAGTAATAGACCAGGGAGGGGCTGTGGATATGGCCTACCTAGACTTTAGCAAGACATTTGACACAGTCCCGCATAAAAGACTAATAATCAAGTTAGCCAGCCTGGGAGTGGGTCCCAGGGTGGTAGCCTGGGTAGCAAACTGGCTGTACAACAGGACACAGAGGGTAATAGTGAATGGAACACATTCCGAAGAAAGGGGGGGTTACTAGTGGAGTACCTCAGGGGTCATTACTGGGTCCAGTCCTCTTTAACATCTTTATAGGTGACATTGCAGAGGGTCTGATGGAAAGGTAGCGCTCTTTGCAGATGACTCAAAGATCTGTAACAGAGTTGATAAACAAGGGGTGGGTAGAAAGGATGAGAAGGGACTTGGCAAGGTTGGAGGAATGATCAGACATATGGCAACCTAGATTCAATGCAAAGAAGTGCAAAGTAATGCACCTGGGAAACAAAAACCCAGGAGAAGAGTACACAATAGCAGGGGAGGTACTAACAACAACAAACATGGAAAGGGACCTGGGGGTAGTCATATCAGATGACCTAAAGGTGGGTAAGCAATGTGAGAAGTCAGTAAGGAGAGCCAGGGGGATACTGGGATGCATAGGACGGGGCATCACAAGTAGAAAAAGGGAAGTGGTTATCCCTCTGTACAGACAGTTGGTGAGACCCCATCTGGAATACTGTGTGCAGTTTTGGAGACCCCATCTAAGCAAGGACATAGACAGGATGGAAGCAGTCCAGAGGAGGGCAACTAAAATGGTGCAGGGTCTGCATCAGAAACCATATGAAGAGAGACTGAGAGAGCTTAATATGTATACCCTTGATGAAAGGAGGGACAGGGGGACATGATAGAAACATTTAAGTACCTCAAGGGAACTCAACAAAGTCCAGGAGGGTAGCATCTTTCAAAAAAAGAGATTTGTAAGAACAAGCGGGCACAACTTAAAGATAGAGGGGGGGATGGCTCAGGGGTAATGTGAGGAAATTTTTTTTCACAGAGTGGTGGATGCATGGACCCGCCTTCCTGGGGAAGTTGTTGGGTCTAAAACTGGGGGAATTCAAACATGCATGGGACAGACATAAGGCAATTGTAGTGGGGGGTTGCAGGAAGTAGGCTGTTGGTTAACTAGAATCTGTGGCTTATCCAATAGGAAGGGAAATAGGCAGACTGGGTGGGCCAAGTGGTCCTTATCTGCCATCAAAGTCTATATTTCTATGTTTTTATGTTACTGGGACGATATGATAAACTGCCTGATAACAATCTTTTCAAGATATGGTATTCCTGATGAGGTATTTAGTGACAATGGACCTCAGTTTAGCTGGGCTGAGTTCAAGCAGTTTGCAAGAGAATGGCAATTTGTACACAGTACCTCAAGCCCAAATCATGCCATATCAAATGGACTGGTCAAGAAATCTGTATAAGTTGTGAAAAATATCATGAAGAAATACAGTACAACAGTGGAGAGGACAACTTTAAGGGACTTTTAGCATACCGAATTCTCAACTTGAAAATGAACTGTTACCTGTACAGTTGCTGATGGGAAGAATTAGATCAATACTTCCAGTGAAGGAAGACTAGCTCAGAACAAACAAAGCAGAACAGGTAATACAGCCCAGAAAACAACAGAAAATGAAACACAAGTTTTATTTTGATTGAAGTAATCGACCATTAGTGGAGTTGCATCTAGGAGATAGCATGTGTCTCAGGGGAATCAGAGATAATACATGGAATCTGAAAGGTATAGTAACAGAACGGATTGACTCAAGATCATACAAAATGAAAACTGAGCAAGGACATGCCTTAAGGAGACATCATAGAGATCTTAAGAGGATCAATGACAAGCCAAGATGTTGAACCACTGACTCTGAATACAGAAGCAGGAGACAGACTTTACAAACTGTACCAAGACATTGATAAGACTTGTGGATTTTAGAAATGATGAAGTACATAATGAGACAGTTCTAAGGGATATAGATTTAAACAGATATGAGGGACTAAAGCTGAGAAGACCAAGTTGAGCAGTTAAGCATCCTGAAAGACAGTGAGAATTAATTGTTGGATATAAGGAATAACTTAGGGAAATGAGTGGTAAAAACTCAATTAAGAGTGAACTGCTAGAAACTTCTCCTCTCCAGCTTTTTTACTTAAATAAATACATGTTATTCCAGTTACAAAAGGGAGATGTAATGACAATCAAAGTTAAGAATTTGTAGACATTCCCTAAGTACAGTATGTGCCTTATTAGAAGTGTGTAATTGCAAGAGAAACCCTAGTGGGCAGGCTGGAGACAAAGGGCCCAATTTTTAGTTGGCCACTAGGTTGATTTGCACATTGTGCCGATCCATGGCTGCGCAAACTCCAGGTGCATCAGGGACTCTGCACCAGATTCCAGTACAGTGGGGGTCCCTGCACCAAAGTTCTGAGAGTTGCCACAGTTGGAGGGTTGTGGCAAAGCTTTGGTGCACTGAAGGGGTTTGACAGAGGGGACCCTTCAAGCCCCCCCCTTCCCCAGTGCAACTCTGGCTCAGACCTGCAATGTTGGGGGGGGCTGCATGGTACATAGTAGCCAGACCAGTGGGGGTGCCAGCAGTGGGCGGTATGGGCATGGTAGGATATGGGGGGGATACACTGGTGGCACTTGGGCAGTCATACCCTGTACTGTGCAACACAGCCTTGGACTGGGTACTGGAATGTATGTTGGCACAGACCATGTCCTGGACCGCTGATGCTGCCAGCCCTGCCAGTTGTCTCACATCATGCCACCTCACCGACAGGGAGTGACAGTCCATGGCGGCATGGGATGAGGTGCTACAGTTGGTGAGGTATGTACCCGAGGCAGCGCCACCTGCTGAGATGCACAACAGCAGGTGCCATAATAGTTACGGCAGGTGGGATGGGCACCCCAATTGGCAGGTGCCATGATAAGGTCTGGTAGATGGCATGTCGGGGAGATGGTATGATGCGGGACAGCTGGCAGGGCTGGCAATATCAGGAGGTCTGGGACATGGTCCATGACAGCGTATGTCTCAGTATCAAGTCCACAGCTCTGTTGCACAGTCCAGTGCACAACTGCCCCAGTGCCACCAGTGTGTCCTCCCACATCCCGCCATGCCCATGCCACCCACTATTGGCATCCCCACTAATCCGTGTGCACTGTACCATGCAGGCCTCCCCCCACATGGCTTATGCCAGACCCCTGACACAAGAGCTGTTAGACCATCTAGTGGTTTGTCTAACTTCAGCCCTGAGTTGCAACCATGGTAGGGCTTCCAAAATTCCATATAAGGGGATGCTGCAGCCCCGCCATGGTGCAAGCCCCCTTACGACTTGGCACACTAGCACTTCTGGTGCAGTGGTGGCACAGGGCTGCTTCAGCGCATAGCATCCCAATTTGATGGAGCCTGTGTTCAAAACCCAGGATTACTGCAACATTTGGTAGAAGGTGCCACTTGAGTCAAATTTTTTGCCATAGGCACCTTGTACCAAATGTCAGCCTTTGAAAATTGGGCCCAAGATATCTGTTGTATAGCAATGCATAGTATGATGCAGTGATAAAAGGTTTTAAGTAACTAGTTGTGGCTTTTTATTTAAGAACCCACAAATAAAAGAACATATTGGGCCCTATGCGCGATGAAAATGCACCACAGAAATCGGGCATGTTGTCATCGCTACATATGAATACTATGCAGCAGGGGCCTGCGGACCACCAGTGGCATTCACAAATGGTGCGCAAGTGAGTTATGCACCTAACCCCCCCCCCCCACCGTATGGACAGCAACTCACCAGGGCAGGCAGGGGGCATGCCAGCACTACATGCCATGCACTAAGGCAAGAGTGCTGCCCATGGTAGTGTGGAGGGGGGCACTGGTTATGGCAGGGGGACCTGCTGTAACTCCCATATGTGCCAGCACACACTCACAACCCAGCCCAGACCCGGATGGCAGTCGCAGCCCTCCATCCCAACAGGAACATCCTGCATGCCCACTGCCACACACACTCGCAGCAGTGCCCGTACCCCAGCCAGACTGCAGTGGCAACCCCCTGCACCACACACCAGTGCCACATCCCCATCTGTGCAATGCCCCCCAATCACAGCCCTGCCAACACCCCCACAGCACTAACAGCACCCCCCCGGCCCCTCACCGGCCAGTCTGCGCCACAGCTCAGGACAGCTGGGGCACTGCCCCTCACACACCTCCACGGCTGCCAGCCATCTGACATCCACAGGGGCATGCAGCCAACATGCACCCTGCCATGTAAAGAATTCACTGTGGGACACAGGATGGGCATCTGATTGGATGCCCACTCAGGTCCGCAGCTCTGCCCCTGGCCACCCCACATGAGCCTGCATGCTGAGAGGGCAGGGCCATGGACAGGTGGCCAGCGGTCGTGATTGCCACCAGGTGCACACCTGTCTGCAGATGCGGAGCTCCGTGAACGGGATACGTGCCTCCGGTGTGTAATTCTCACCCCTATGTGCATAGGGCCCAATATGCATGCAAAGCATCAGCAACCCCCACAGCGCTCTCAGCTGGCCAGTTTTCAGCCTCAGACCCCAGGTGGCAGTTGGGTCAAGAGGGCACCACCTGCAATCCTCCCCAAAGCATCAGCAGCCCACACAGCACTCTTAGGTACCTGCACTTCAGTGTACTTTGGCATCTGGTGCCATCTTAGTGGTCAGCAGACCACACCTGATAGAAATTTTGTCACCTGCCATCAGAGTTCCCTACTACTGTGCATGGCTCATTTGTTATTGTACTTTAACAGCTATTTCAAGGATTTTCATAGAATTGCTCATTTTTTCACTAGCACCTTAACTGCCTCTAGTGTATATTCTCATGTAGTTAGCTGTATATTGCTCTCTGTTGTAGTCTGTAAACTTTTCAGTGCTGTAGCCAGCTTTTAACACCTACTGTAGCTAGTTGTATTTTAGCCACTGTTGTAGCCTCTTTTTACCCTGTTTATATTATGCTGTTCTCTGCATGTCGTGACTGAAAGCTGACTGATTCCTGCCTGCCTCCCTTTACCTGATTTTCTCACTCCTGTCTGTCCCTACTGTTCTCCTTGTTCTCTGCTTCACTTCCACCACCCCCTCGTCTGTTCCTCCTCCCCCTGTCTCCAGTTTCAGTAACCTCTCCTTTTCTCTCCTCAGTTGGCCAGTTTTTAGCCTCAGACCCCAGGTGGCAGTTCAGTCAAGAAGTCATCATCTGCAGCCCTCCCTGAAGCATCAGCAGCCCCCACAGCACTCTCAGGTACCTGCACTGTGGTGGTAGCAATGCCACTTTGCGGCATTACCACTAGTATTTGCCACCCACCCAAGGTAATGCTAATCTTATAGAAACTATTAAGGTCCGGTGATCTCCCAGAACTAATCACCTCACTTTTCTCCCACTATTCCTGTGGTCTACTTGGCTCAACCCTATCCTATCTCCCCCTCCACTTGGAAATATCATGCCTAACCCTCCCTTCACACATTAGCATGCTCTGCACTTGTAGCAGGTATGTTGCTGCACTGCACATACCCCCTCTCATACTCAGTCAGACTATTCCCTAGAATTTTGCAGCTCCCAGCACAAATAGCAAACTAACTCTCACCCCTGCTGTTCCCACCTCCCTCACCCTGAATCACAATTGTTTATTTGTTTATAATTAATGGCTTCCATTTTTTTCTGTGGCAAAAACCGTGGGTTAAATACCATAACACCTGGAGTAGGTGTTATGGCATTCACGCTACCTTCCAATTCAAATCCACTCGAGACAACAGAGAAAGACAACTCAAGTTCACCTCACAAACCACTGACGATACAAACTCACCTCCTCACTAGTGCTCGCCTTACAAAATACTTCCTCCGTAGCCTCGCACTACCTAAGTAAAATTAAAAACGCCACCCACTTCAAACTGCAGGAACAAACGGTTCCTCCAAGGCTTCTCACCCACAGCAAGACTCATCTCCACAGCTCACTACCCAGCATAATGAAATGCCTTCCGTAACATGGCAGGTTGTGTTTGGGAGCGCCTGCATTTTCCACAGCCCCATCATAGTCAACTTCTATAACTCCAACCAACAACCGCAAAAGAACAAAACCCAATCATCGAGAACTCGGCATCTTGAATAATGTGCTCTAACCAAAACAAAACAAGGACACTTTCATTTACTTCAAATATCTTACGTGCTTAACTGTAAGACCAGATTGGTACAGTCCACACTTTCACCACGGTCCCTAACTACTCTCCCTTTCAACCGTCACCTTTCCTCTACAGGTCAAACAACCATCTACATATTTATTTATTTGTTTTCTTCTTTTAATACTTAAAAGTACAGTTTAAGTGTTCGACCTGCAGCTCTCTGTGTCATAAATGAAAGTGTTTCATTACCACAAGGTAAGACTCACTTTCATCTTTTTATTTCAAATCTCTTCAGCAAAAGGAACCCTTCAATTATATAAAACAAAATATGGGGTGCAGTGTATTTCACTCGAATTTAACACACACCCTCGTTGTTGGATGGCTATCATAAGCCCTTGTGCCATCCAACAACTCGGGTGTGTGTTAAATTCTCGTAATACACTGCACCCCATACTTTATCCTATATGTTACATACAAGGTCCTTTAGGCAGAGCCTATTTTCAAAGGATCTAGGGTCATATATAACAGTTTAGCTTCTATAAGATATATTACATAAGGTATAACTACATATATACATATATACATATTTGCAATTGGGACTGGCGGAGTTACAGCACGTGCACAATTACAGCACCCTGAAACACTGTCCTGTCCCAAGGGTCCAATTTCTCTCAGCTGATTGCACTAAGTGACCTGTGCCCACAATCCAGACCCAAAGGGTATTGTCTCATTTACTGGTGTTTCCCCCTCCTCCTCCTCCTCCTCTGCTACCTTCCTGTCCCACACCCCACCCTGGTCCCACCATCCCTCTTCTTTCGGAGGCAGCCCACCCTCACCTCCTCTTGCTGTCACACGCCTCACTGCTATACCTCCCACCTCTGTAACCAGACCTCCCTGTACTTCACCCCACCTCCCCCACTCCCTGGCCTCTCACCCACTGCCTCTCTCAAGCTTGAACTCCTCTCTAGACTCCACCTCTCCCACCTGCCCACTCCCAAACTCAAACGTCCCAGCAAGTCAAAGTTACATGAAGCCGCATGCAAACACTTCTTTCTATACCTGTTTTCCTCCTCCGCACTGGCGATATCCAACCTAACCCAGGCCCCTTCCCTCATACCGCCCACTCCCTAAAGACCTTACACTCTTCCACCTTAATATCAGGAGCCTCCTGTCTAAAATCAACCTCCTCAGAATATAGGTATCCCAGCACACCCCTGACATCCTCTGCATTACCGAATCTTGGCTGTCACCCAGAATCCCTGACTCCCTGCTCTCCATACCTTATAACCACCTCTATTGGCAGGATTGCACCAAGCGTGGTGGCAGTGGTAGTGGTGGTGGTGGTGGTGTAGCCATCCACACACACAGGACAAATGACCCTGTCCTATCACCACCTATGAGTCAGTGCTTTCAGCTCATGAGCTCCTCCTTATTCAACTAATACGCCTATCCTCGCTCCAAATCTTCACTGGTGTTCTTTACGTCTCTCCTAGAGCCTCCCTCTCCTCCATTATCAACACCATCTTCTCCCTCACAACCCCTGCCTCTTCTGGTGAACTTATCCTGCTTGGGGATTTCAACTTGAACTGGGTCCCCCTTGCCCTTTAGCCCTTTATACAACAAATCAAATCACTAAACCTCCACCAGCTTATCAGCAAACCCACCAGACTGAACCATCACTTACATAATCATACCCTCCTGGACTGGGTCCTAACCACTCACCCACATCGGATTATCTCTACTGGCACACTCCCCGACATTCTCAGTGACCACTTCATAACTTACTGCATGCATAAGCTGCATCTACCCTGCTTCACCCCCACATACCACTGGGTCAGATCACTTCATTCCTTAAACACCACCGCCCTCCTTTATGATCTTGCCTCTTCTGACTGGTCTCTATTCTATTCTGCCACCACATTGACAGTGCCCTCTCCTTTTCTGCCACGCCTTAAACAAAGCTTGGAATACTCATGCCACCCCCCGACAGTGCAGAGTGCATCTTTCCACCATCCATGGATCTCAGATGGCATCATCAAACTCTGCAACTCCAGGGACTGTGCCTGGGCACAATATAAATCTTCTTTTCTCTCCTGACCTCCTCTCGCATATCGCATGCCAAGAAACTCCTGCACCAAAGCAATTCAAGTTACTAAAGCACTCTTACTTCAGGACCACATTTCAGCAAAATATAAACTCTCCTCACAAATTCTGGCAAACCCACTCCTCTATTTTCAACCCCCCCTCCTCATTGATGACAAACTAATCTCCAACCCCCTCACCTTTGCCTCCACCTTAAACACATTCTTCACCACCTGTACCCTCCTGACCAGCCCTGCAAACACCCCTCAACCCCCGCCCCCCCCTTCAATAAGTGGCTTCCAGTCCCCCATCTCTCCCCTTGAGATTCTCTATGCCCTTCAATCCCTGAACCAACTCAAATTCAACCCAGAGGGCCTTGACCCTCACCTCCTCCAAATCTCAGCCCCTGTCATTGCCCTTCTGCTGTCCCACCTGTTCAACCTCTCTTTCTCCCTCTGTTCAGTCCCCCAGGCCTGGAAATCCATCAAAGTGATCCCCCTCCACAAAGGGAGTGACCACTTCTTACCTGGAAACTACCACTCCATCTACAGGTACCTCCTCCCAGTACTAGCCAAGCTCCAGGAGTCCCTAGTGCTTACTAGGATCACCCATTTCCTCTCCTCCTCCTCCTCCAACTTCTTCTTCCCATACCAGTCCAGCTTTAGAAAAAACACTCAACTGTATCTTCACTCCTCTGGGTTACCAATGCCATCCACTCTGATATGGACCAAGGGCACCTTAGCTCTTCCATTTTCATTGACCTAGCAAAGGCTTTTGACTCCATCTCTCATCCACTCCGACTCTCTAAACTTGGATCTGCTGGCTTTCTCCCTCTGTAGTCAATTGATTCAGATCCTATCTGTCTTGTCGCACCCTACGTGTCATAGCTAAGGATGCTCTCCCCTTCCCATCCTGGCTGGCATTCCTCAAGGCTCTATCCCTGGCCCTATTCTCTTCTCTATCTTCCTTAATGAATTCCCCTCTGTCTGCTCCTCTTCCCAAATCCACCTCTATGCCAATTACACTATTCTCTACACTTCAGGCCCTTCTGCCTCCTTGGTAGCAACACAACTACAGAGCGACTTCACCCGTGTCCTGCAATGGTTCCAAGCCAAGTAACTTAAAGTCAGTGTGAAAAAACAGTGCCAATGACCTACAGAACCTCTTAAAAACTCTGAGTTTTCCCACCTCCCCTCCTTTTCCACCCTTAATGGCACCACCCTGGACACAGTCTCTGCCAATAAGTACCTAGGCATCTGTCTGGACAACCGACTTGACTATTCAACCCACATCGATTATATCCACTCTAAGCTCCACCTGAGACTTGGTGCCATGCATAGGGAACAAAGATGCCCCCTCTCTTCGAGTCTGCCATGAACTGCTCACTAAAACAACCCTTCTTATTTTCGACTACACAGGCATCGTCTATGGGTTCACCACCCTCACATCCCTCCCCAGGTTGGACTCACTTTTCAATGCCTTCTGCCATTTTTCCATAAATGCCCCCTGCACACATCACTGCAACCTTAACTCCCCCCTCTCATCCCCCTCACCTCAAGCAGACAGCTCCATGCCTCCACCCACATCTCCAAATAATGGTTTGAGACTCTCACCCCTTACCTCTCCTCTCTCCTCTCCCCCTCCTCCCTCTCTTCCTACCATCTCTGCTCCAGAGATACTCATATCTTTGACCTTCCCTTTCCCCACACTAATGCCGGTAAGGCGGCGTGCTCTTACCGCCTTCCTCATATTTGGAACTCTCTCCCCTCCTCACTCCGTCTATCTCCCTCCTTTCTTTCCTTCAAGCATGCCCTCTCCCATTCCCCTCCACCATCCTGTACTTTCTACCCTCCTCATTAGTCCCCTTTCCTGATACTGCCCCTCCCTCTTCTCCCTGTCCCCACATTCCCAGCCTTCTCCTGATACCCATGCCTATAATTTATCTTTGTTGACTACTGCATCCCATTGCACTGTGCTTAAAAGACTTGTATTACCTCCATTCCGTTGTGCACCACGTGTTGCATTTTTTTGTGTACTCTTAATTATGAGTATAATATCTCATATTGTATTGCTGTATTGTAGCCAGCCAAATTTGTTGTGGCTGTATTTTTGTCTTCCTTGCTCCTCTTTCCCCGGGTCACACCTGGAAATGAGCCACTGCACAGTGTGCCTCACCGGTCACCAGCTTTAAATAAATAAATACTATCATTCTCTGTACTGTTCCTCAGTCTTGGAAGAGTGCCAGAGTTCTCCTTATTCATAAAGGGGGTGACCCCTCCTCCCCTGGCAACTTCCATCCTATCTCCCTCCTCCCCTCTCTTGCAAAGCTGTGAAAGAAACTTGGCTACTCTAGGCTTGTTGACTTCCTCTATTCATCCAACTTCCTCACCCCTTTTCAGTCTGGTTTCCAGAAGCACCACTACACTATCTTCTCCCTGCTGCATGTCACTGACTTCATCCTGACTGGGCTGGATCAGGGGCACATCACTGTGGCCATTTTCATTTATCTGTCAAACATTTTTGACTTAGTGGCCCATCCACTTCTCCTGGACAAGCTGAGCTCTGCTGGCCTCTCAGGTCCTGCTGTTGAATGGTTCCATTCCTAACCTATGGGCCATCAGCAGTCAAGACAGGTAAGAGGCTTCCTGTCACCTCCCATACCTATCCAGGCTGGGGTCCCACAGGGTTCCATTCTGGGTCCCATGCTCTTTCCCATTTTTCTGAGTGACCTCCCCTCTGCCTTTACCAATTAGCATTTTCACATGTATGCAGATGACACAGTTATCTATATCTCTAGTCCTTCAACCATAGTGGGTGAAAGCTTGGTACATCAAAAATTCCACAATGGCATGTGCTGGTTCCACTCCAAATAACTTAACATAGAATTTGATGGCAGATAAGGACCTCTTGGCCCACCCAGTCTGCCCATTTCCCTACCTACTGGATAAGCTGCAGATCCTAGTTAACCAGCAGCCTACTTCTTCCTACCCCCACCCCCTAGAATTGCCTTATGACTGTCCCATGCATGCAAGAATTCCACCCTGTTTTTGACCCCACAACCTCCTCCGGAAGGCCGTTCCACGCATCCACAACCCTCTCTGTGAAAAAATACTTCCTTCAATTACCTCTGAGCCGCCCCTCTTCTATCTTCAAATTGTGCCCCTTGTCTTGCACACCTCTTTTTGAAAGATGCTACCCTCTTGGACTTTGTTGATTCCCCTGAGGTACTTGAAAGTTTCTATCATGTCCCCCTCTCCCTCCTTTCCTCGAGGCTATACATATTAAGCGCCTTAAGTCTGTCTTCATATGTCTTCCGGTGCAGACCCTGCACCATTTTAGTTGCCCTCCTCTGGACAGCTTCCATCCTGTCTATGTCTTTGCGGAGATTGGGTCTCCAGAACTGCATGCAGTACTCCAGATGGGGTCTCACCAGCTGTCTGTACAGAGGGATAACAACTTCCTGTTTTCTACTGGTGATGCCTCTCCCTATGCATCCCAGTATCCCCCAGCCCTCCTTGCTGCCCTCTCACATTGCTTGCCCACCTTTAGGTCATCTGATATGACTACCCCCAGGTCCCTTTCCATTTTTGTTGTTGTTAGTATCTCACCCCCCATTGTGTACTCTTCCCCTGGGTTTTTGTTTCCCAGGTGCATTACCTTGCAGTCCTTAGCATTGAATCTAAGCTGCCATACATTTGACCATTCATCTAACCTTGCCAAGTCCCTTCTCATCCTTTCCACCCCACCTTGTGCACCAACTCTGTTGCAGATCCTTGTGTCATCTGCAAAGAGGCATACTTTTCCTTCCAGTCCCTCTGCAATGTTGCTTATAAAGACATTGAAGAGGACCGGTCCTAATGCTGAACCCTGTGGTACCCCACTAGTAACCCCCCTTTCTTCAGAGTGGACTCCATTTACTGTTACTCTCTGTGTCCTATTCTCCAGCCAATTCTTTACCCAGGCTGTCAGGTCAAAAATTAAAAAAACAGTGTCTATGACCTTGGGCACCAGTCAGAAATGAGCTAGGTTCCCCCCCCCCACTGTCTTTTCCATCTTGGATAGCTTCCTCCTTGAAGTTGTTTCTTCCTTCAAATATCTCAGTGTGTGGCTGGACAGTAAGCATAACTTCTCTGCCCACACTGATGCTATCCACTCCAGGTTCCATCCCAAACACAGTGCCTTGTACCACAACTCAGACTGCTTGTCTCCTCATGTCTGCCAGGAGTGTGTTACCAAAATGCTGTTTCTGGTTTTTGACTATGCAGTTGTGGTCTGCAGCACAGCCCCCTTCTCTTTCTTTCCCAGACTGGACACCTTCTGCAAAATCGTTAGTTGTTTTTTTCAATCACAAGAGTGTGGTGTGCACATTTATGGAACACAATCCAACAGAAGAGAGAAAACAATTAGTGCCTCAGCTGGGACTTGAACCCAGGCCACCTGGAATACCATTCCAGATGCACTACCAGCTGCACCACCAAGGCAACTGAAACCGGGGCCATCCAGGAGCACCTTACTCTTTCTCCAGTGCACAACCTGGTGGCTGCACAGCTAATTACATTTTCAATCACAAGAGTGCAGTGTGAATATTTATGGAACACGAGCAAATGGAAGAGAGAAAGAAATAAGTGCTTTAGCTGAGACTTGAAACCAGGCCGCCTGGAATACCATTCTGGTTGCACTACTAGCTATGCCACTAAGATAACTGGAACCCGGGCTGTCCAGGGTTACCTTATTATTCTCCAGTGCACAACCTAGTGCTGCACAGACAATTACATTTTCAATCACAAAAATGCTGTGTGCACAGTTATGGAAACATAGAAACAGAAGAGAGAATGATGTAAGTGCTTCAGTTGGGACTTGAACCCAGGCCACCTGGAATACTGTTCCAGTTTTTCTACAAGTTGGGCCACCAAGGCAACTGGAACGTGGGCCATCCAGGAGCACCTTACTCTTTCTCCAATGCACAGCCTGGCGCTGCACAAATATTTACCAGCTGGTAGCGCAGCCAGAATGTTATTCCAGGTGGCCTGAGTTCAAGCCTGTTCAGCACCAGATTGTACATTGGAGAGGGAGTAAGGTACCCCTGGACAGCCCAGGTTCCAGATACCTTGGTGACGCAGCTGGTTGTATAACTGGAGTGGTATTCTGAGTGGCCTGGGTTCAAGTCCCAGCTGAGGCACTTATTTCTTTCTCTCTCTTCTGTTTGAACATCTTTTGTGCTTTGCTATAATCTGTTCCCCTTGCACTCTCCACTGTTCCCTTAACTCCTCCCTATCCACCTCCCCTACCCTTGCGTTTCCAGTCCTATTGTGCCTCCTTTATCTCTAAAGTCCGGTTTAAGACCCTGCCCTTTTACCTGTCCTCATGCCTCTTTCCCATTTCCTCTGCCTCTTGCTATGTCTGCTCCAGGGATCCTCACACTTCCTCCCTGCCCCACCCTCACTGCATTGCTGGCAGTCAACCGTCTCCTGTCACCTTCCTTCCCTCTGGAAACTGCTTCCTTCCTCTCTCCATCTTTTCTTCTCCCCATTCTCCTTTAGGCATAGGCTAAAACTTCTTCCCACTCCCTTCTGCTCTTGTCATTCCCCTTCCTGATCCTTCCCTGTTTTTCTATGAGAAACTGTTTCTCTAATCCTTTTGTTTTACTATGTTAAACTGTACTCTGTTTTTATTTTATTTTGTACCAATCATGTGTGGTAGCACTACCAGATATCATATCACAGTATCATAGTAATGTGTCAGCAGAAAAAGCCCATCCTGGCCCATCCAGTTGGCCCATCTCCCCCCTCCCGTACTTGTCACCAGTGCACATGGAGTCTATCCTCTATCCTCTAACCAACCCCATATGTCTATCCCATGCTCTCTTGAATCCATCCACCATTTCAACACCTACCACTTCCTCAGGTAATCTGTTCCAGGGTTCAACCACCCTCTCAGTGAAATAACACCCCCTAACATTACCTTTAAATCTTCCTCCTTCCAATGTTAAAGTATGACCTCTTGTTTTAACTCCAACTTTCCTTTTAAATAGACTTCCTTCCCTCACTTTATTTATCCCCTTCATGTTCTTGAATGTCTCTATCATGTCCCCTCTCTCTCTCTTCTAAACTTCAGCAGATACAGATTTAATTTTCTCAATCTTGTCTCATATGGTTTCCCTTGCATACCCTGCACCATCTTTGTTGACCTTCTCTGAACCTTTTCTATTACATCTACTATATGTCCTTTCTTAAATGAGGCCTCCAGAACTGTACCCTGTACTCCAGGTACGGTGTTACTATGGTCTTATATAATGGCATCAGCCCCTTTCTCTTCCTTCCTATGCATGCCATCATTCTATTTGCTTTGCCAAATGCCTTACTACATTAATCACATACCCTAAGGTTTTTTGATATTATAATTCCCAGATCCCTTTCCTGTTCTGTTTGCTTTACCTGCCCCCCCCCGAGTACTTGGCCAGTCGATTTTATGCCCTATATGCATCACTGCACACACTTCTTTGTATTGAACTTCAGCTGCCATGTTTCTGACCATTTCTCTAGTATACTCAGATCCCTTCTCATGATCTCAGCTCCTTCTTCAGTGTCGACCCCATTCCATAACTTTGCATTATCTGCAAACAGACACATTGTCCTATCAATTCCCTCTGATATATCACTAGTATATCTCCTAAAAAGGATTGGTCCTAGTACAGACCCTTGAGGAACCCCACTTGTAACCTTCCTTATCTCAGAATGTACACCATTTACCACCACCCTCTGACTTCTATCATTCAGACAGTTTTCCACCCATCTAGTTATTATTTGTCCCACCCTCAGGCTCTCTGTCTTATTTACCAGCCTGCGGTGAGGGACAGAGTCAAAGGCCTTACTTAAGTCCAGGTAGGCAACATCAACTGCCCCTCATTGATCAACCACCTTCATTACCCCATCAAAAAATTCTATCAGATTTGTTTTGCAAGATCTCCCACTAGTGAATCCATGTTGCTTTTTATCTTCTAGTTTGTTGTCCATTAACTATTTTACCACTCTTTCCTTTATTAGCACCTCCATCACTTTGCCCACCACTGATGTGAGATTGACAGGTCTGTAATTCCCTGCCTCCTCCTTGCAGCCTCCCTTGTGCAGTGGTACTACATCTGCTGTCCTCCAGTCACTCTGAACACACCCTGTACCTAGGGACAAGTTAAATAACTTTGCTAAATGTGTTGCCAACTCATCCCTTAGCTCCATAAGAACCGTTGGATGCAAACCATCCAGCCCCATTGCTTTGTCTACCTTTAATTTTCCAAGTTCTTCCTTAACTCTTTCCTCACTTAATGGGCTTTGATCCACCCCACATTCATCTCCTCCCTTCTTCTTGAACTCAGATCCCTTTCCATCCCCTTCCACTGTGAGTACGGAGCAAAAATAATTATTTAAAACCTCAGTTTTCTCAAAGTCCCCTTCAACCTTAGTTCCCCCCTCCCTCAAACTCACAATCCCCTGTCTTGTCCTCCTCTTCCCCCACATATCTAAAAAAGTTTTATCTCCTCATTCGACATGTTTAGCAATTCTCTTCTGTTTTTGCTTTTGCTCTCCTAATCAATTTCCCTGCCTGTTTCAGTTTCTCCTTACAATTTACTCTATCACACTCTGAGTTTTCATATATCTTCTGAAAGTTATCCTTCTATCTCTTATTGCCCTTACAACCTCCCTATTAAACCAAAGAGGCCGCCTTCTTTTCTTGTTTTTTCCTACCCTCCTTATGCATAGTTCAGTTGCTTTTAATAACGCCTCCTTAATACACTTCCACAATTCCTCTACATCCTCTATCTGGTCACCACATTTCATTTCCTCCCTGAAAATCCCCCTCTTTCTATTAAAGTTCCCCCTCCTGAAGTCCAGAACCTTTGTACTGGTCTTATTTGTTATCTTCCCTATTTGTATCTTGAAACTCACTGTGTTGTGATCACTTGTACCCAGAAAGATACCATATGCCTATGAAAAAGAATGCATAGATTGTGCAGTAGTATATTCAGTGGGTTTCGGAAGTGCAAACAGGCTGCTTGTTAAGCACTGTTTAATGCTTCCAAAAGCCTACCATTACAAACATGCACAGTGGTGTATGCTACACACTCTTAGCATCTGCAGTGCCATGCATGTACCAAACCAAAAGCACCAGGGTTTCTCTCCTGCCATGATTCCCGTTGTTATTACTATATATTAATTGAACTGTCCTGGTAGTGTAGTGGACCCTCCAGCCTCACCTAATCCACGTTGCTATGATTATATATTTTTTTGTGCTGCCCTGGTGGTCTACAGGACCCCCCCCCCCACTCAGTCCCCTATATATCCCAGTGGAGCCTACTTATATGCACATTGGATAAATGCACACTTTACTTAAATGCACAGTTTTTTCAGTTTCATGTTTTTCCTCCATCTTCCCTGTATTAAAGTGTAAACTGATTACATACAAATTTCTGCTAAGTGCACAGATTGCTATGTCTTGTTTTGTCCATCCCTCTGCTTAAGTCACAGTTTTGTAACAGGTGTTAATTACAGTCCTGTGATCAGTGGTATAAAAGTTCATTGTGTTGTGAGGAACAAAGGGGCTGCTTCTGAGTCTGACAATAGTGTTGAAATGAAAAGCTACACTCTCTGTTGGTAATAAAGTGTCTCTAATTCAGCAACTGTCAATGACAGATGTAAAACATCTGGATGAAGCAAGGGAGTATGACATTGACATATCTACAGTCTCCAGAATTTGGGTAAAGAGATATTGTTATCTGAATTAGAATTTTAATACAGTACCGTACTAATACAAAGTTCTGTGTGTTTCTAAGATGAATAAAATATATAGTCCTTCAGCGATATTAGTGCTTAGGTGATGTTCTTTATAGCCAAAATAAAAACAAATACTTAAATTCACATCCTAGACAAAAGCACAAATTTACTTGCAAAATGGATGTGCATTTAAGGGGGCTCCACTGTACTGATATATACTATTAGCTACCTTGGGAGTCTAGTGGACTCCCTCCTGGTTCTTATAGTTGATGCCAACCTACCCTTGTCCTCTGACAGACAACTAGCAAAGATCGACCTCTCAGCTCCACTGCTGGCTGCCATCTGCCATACACAGTTACTAAATTGCAATACAGTAGCACTCTGTACAGCAATGCAGTACTTGTGGGGTGTCTACAAGACTTAAAGAAAGTAAGTCCAACAGAAAGAGAAATGTGCATGCACCTGGACTTAAGTTTATGTTTTTTCAGCTTGTTTTCTTTAATTTATAACTTGCTTTCAAAAAGTTGTTTCACAAAACTTGGTGACAGCCTAGTTTTCCAACCCACCACCACCCAAAGACCACATACTGTAAGTGGTAACATGAAAGTCCCACCCAAAAAACATGGAATTCAGTTGCCTCCTAAAGCCCATTCTGGGGGAGATTTATAAGTAACCACTTTTGTGGTCATAGATTCATAGATTCATAGAAGTGTGACGGCAGAAAAGGACCGAACTAGGCCCACCAAGTCTGCCCATTTGCCTAGCTATCTGCTTGGACCTTTGCTTCCCCCACCTTAACACTCCCATGTGGTTGTCCCATGCCCTTTTGAATCCCTCCACTGTTTCCTCTCCGACTGCTTCTGGGAGTCTGTTCCACTTTTCTACCACTCTCTCTCTGAGTAATAGTATTTTCTAATGTTACCCTTGAACTGTCCTTCCTCCATCTGCAGGCCATGCCCCCTCGTCCTCTGACTTCCTTTCATCTTGAAGATGCTCCACCCCGGCAGCCTGTTTATACCCTTAAGGTACTTGAGGTCTCGATCATGTCCCCCCTCTCTCCCTCCTCTGCTGCAGGAGTACATGTTCAGATCTCTCAACCTTTCTTCATAGGATATGTGGCTTAACCCTTTTATCATTTTGGTCACTTTCCTCTGAACCCTCTCTATCCTCCCCACATCCTTCCTGAGGTATGGCCTCCAGAACTGGACTCTGTACTCCAAGTGTGGTCTAACCAAATGGGTGTACAAGGGTACTATGACCTCCCTATTCCTACTGGTGATCCCCCTTCTGTTGCATCTCAGCATTCCACTCCCCCTGGCCACTGCCCTCCCACACTGCCCTTCCACCTTCAGGTCCCCGGATATAATGATGCCTATGTCCCTTTCTTGTTCTGTCTCCTCCAGCTCTCTGAGCCCCATACGGTATTCTGCCTTCTGATTTCTATAGCCCAGATGCATGATTTTACATTTTTCTGTATTGAATTCAAGTTGACACCTTTTTGACCATGCCTCAAGTCTCCCCAAGTCTCTCTGCATTTGTTCCACCCCTTCCTCCATGTCCACCCTATTGTAGATTTTGATATCATCCACAAACATACTCACACCCCCCTCAAGGCCCTCCATGATGTCCCCTATGAATATATTGAACAGTAGGGGCCCCAGTACTGATCCCTGTGGGACCCCACTCATGACCTTGCCTTCCCCGGATGCCACCCCATTTATTATGACCCTCTGCCTCCTTTTCTCCAGCCAGTTTCCCACCCATTTGACTACACTCTGCCCCATCCCCAGTCCTGCCATTTTACACAGCAGCCTCCCATGGGGCACTGAGTCAAACACCTTTCTGAAATCCAAATAAGCTACATCTACCACTCTACCTTGATCTATTTTCTTGGTGACCCCATCAAAAAACTCTATCAAATTTGTTTGACAGGATCTGCCCCTAGTAAAACCATGTTGTCTTGGATTCATCAGGCCATTTGTCTCCAGGTAGCTGGTGATCCTGCCTTTTACTAGCTTCTCCATGAGCTTGCCTACCACTGATGTCAAGCTCACAGGCCTGTAACTTCCCATAAGGGGGGTGGAGGTAACTAGACCAGGGACTAGGCCAGAAAAAGTTCTCCTGAATCTTGATTTAATGATATGCATGTTAGTTTCTATTGTTAATTCTAGCCCTTTGCTAGCATTAGAATTACATTTTGTGCTAAGCACTTCCTGGGCTCCAGTGGCCCCCTCTCTCATCTTATCTTCTCACAAGGCATCCCTGGAGTCCACTGGCACTCCCCTCCATCATCTAGTGCTAAGAACGTTCTGGCATCCAGCAGCACTCTCCTCCCACACCCCATCCTAAGCCAAGCAGTCAATGGTATTTATTGGCACCCACTTCCTCTCCTCATCCCCATGCCAAGCAATCCTGCTGTCCGGCATAATTCAGATCTCTCACCTAGTCCCTGTGCTCAACACTTCCTGCTATCTTGTGGCACCCCTCCCTATGCCAAGCCAAGCAGTCTCTGCTGTTCAGTGGTACCCCTTCCTCACCACATCCACTGCTAATCACTGACTAGTGCCAGTGATTCCCCCATCTTCCTCCATCATAGGCCAAGCAGTCTCTGCTGTCCAGTGGTACCCCTTCCTCACCACATCCAATGCTAATCACTGACTAGTGCCAGTGATTCCCCCATCTTCCTCCATCATAGGCCAAGCAGTCTCTGGTGTCCCAATAAAATTATAAGATCATGCAATTAATCTAAACATAAGTATCTAATGGAGTACCATTAATATACAATAACCTAAATTCCAGTACTTACCAGCGTGAAAACTGATGCTCTGGTTTAGGGTTCTGAACACATTAACACATTATTTTATTCTACATTTTATTATCCTGTTTTTATTATTGCACTTTTGCACCATGCTTTGTGATGCCTGTATTAAATGTGCTTTATAAAATAAATTGATTGACTAACTACATGATTATGGTGGCATCCTATACTGTGTGATACAGCACAACTGTTCAGAGCTAGGAATATGGTATTGCCATATAAAATTTATAACATGCAATTAACTTAATTAACTTATCCAAACACTGATATCTAGCTAAGTACAATTAAGATATATGATTACAGTGATGTGCTATTACCTCCTGTATCTTCAAGGTACAGTACTGTATATGATTACGTGTTGTCACTTTAAATTTAGCAGATCATACAATTAACTTTTCTCAACAATGATAGCTAAAATGTGCAGAACAGTAATGATTACAATTTCAGTGTTGTCACTTTACCTACCTTTAAGTCATGCAATCACCTAAGTCTGCAAGATCATGCAATTGGTTCATCTCTATGATGATCTCTAACACAGCTCTGTTAAGATATGATTACAGTGTTGTTCTAAATTATGATTACAGTGTTGTCAAAAAATATGATTATGGTACTATGCGTGCTTCAAAATATGCTTCAGGCTCCTGAAGGCACGTTATGAAAAATGTCTAAGAAATATGGCCACACTTGCTCAGCCAGTAATAACTAAAAATACTCAGATTTCTTTTTTATTTCTTTTTGGAATCAGACAATGGCCTGATACCCTATGTTTCCTTGAGGGATGCAGTAGCCAGTCATAATTTTTCCTTCAAATTCACAGGATTAACTCTCTAGCTTGGATTGGATTGGTTATAGACTGCTGAAGTGAATATTGAAACTAAAGGGAATTAGGAAAGGAAATTTGTTATTATACCAGATTTAGGCAGCTGAGGAATGGGCCCTATATACGTTCAGACTGGAGTTTTTTTCCTTCTTGATTGTAAAAGACTCTTTCCAGATTAGCACAGTCTATTAATACATTTAGCCAGTTATTAATGTGTGGTGGATTTTTATCATTCCAGTATTATTGTATCAGGGTTTTTTGTGTGTTTATTATTGCAAGATTTAGGAAATTAATCTTATCTCTGTTCCAGTCCTCTGTCTGCAAAAAAAAGTTTCTCCAAAGAGTAGAATGCCTGGATCAAAATGAACATCTAATCCCACCACCGTGCTAATTGAGCAAATATTATTCAAAAAATCTTTTAAATCCAGGCAGGTGATAAACATACCTAGAAAAGATCCAACTGTCTTGATGCATCTGAGACATTTATTTGATATATATTTTTTATAGAATCCCAACCTATTTTTTATCTTTTTTATTTGTATTTGGAAAGATAAAGGCATATATCAATTAAAACATCTTTATGAAAATGGGTAATTCATGGAATTTATTAATTTAAAGTCATCTCTTTCTGGAATGCGGTCACTATTTGACATATCTTCTAATCATGAGCTTTATTTGAAAAATAAAAGGGAACCTTTTCAATATCCACTATCTCAAATAGAATTATTACTGATTGACAAAACATCAAATAAAAAATGATTGGGAAAATATACAAAATCTTGGAGGAAAAGAAAAAAGTATCATTACAGAAACTACATCAAACCTGGCAAAAGGATATTGGTATAAGATTAAATGAGCAGAGATGTACAAAAATTAAACCAACCATCTTAGAGATTTCAAAGACAATAAACTGAAGCAAATTTAGTTTAATATCATACATAGAGTATATTACATCCCAGCAAAAATGAATACATTTAACAACACTATATCAGATAAATATCCCAGATCTTTTTATTATGCAAGTTATGCAAAACAAACGAATTTCAGATTTGCCACCATAAATAAAATATTTATACATTTTATATATTTTTCTTAAAATGTTACATTAATAAGCTCCATAACAACTACATGGAATAAATATCCAGGCCACCTTAGAGCCATAACAGTCTCTTTCTGTTCAAATTTTGCAGTGTAGGTCCATCTAAACAAACCCTGTACTTATCCTTAGTCAGTTATGCATCCACTCTGTCTACAGTAAATGTCCCATGCCCTCTTAGCAGGTATGGTCAGTGTCTGCTGTCTTTGAATTTATATCATATCAAAATGCAGTCTCTCCCTCCCTCTCTCTCTCTCTCTCTCTCTCTCTCATTTTTACATTTGCTGAGCTTGTGCAACAAATGTTCTGTTACAGTGAATGGCATATGTCACTGCCAAGCCTATTGCAAACTGAAGCCGCAAGGTGCTCGGCATGCAGACCAATGGCCAGATACTCTGGTCATGACACTACTCACTGGTTGCTGGGTGGAAACTTTGCATAGTTGAAAGGAATTAGCCACCCCTGTCAGAAAGTGACTGGCTCATTTCATTTACATGATGCCACCCAGCAAACAGCTTCCGATATTGTTTCATTGTAGCACCAGAGCCCCAAAGCACTGAGTCAGCTCTGTAGTAGCAGCCTGTGTTTTCTGATGAAATCTTCTGAGTGTCATGTGGCTTGGCAGTGACATGGAATCACTTCTGAAAGAAAGAATTGTTCACTACCTAGAGGCCAGCGGGGCACAGGACCCAAAGCAGCATGGATTCATAGCAGGAAGATCATGTCAGACAAATCTAATCAATTTCTTTGACTGGGTGACCAAAGTAATAGACCAGGGAGGGGCTGTGGATATGGTCTACCTAGACTTTAGCAAGGCATTTGACACAGTCCCGCACAAAAGATTAATAATCAAGTTAGCCGGCCTGGGAGTGGGTCCCAGGCCAGCTAACTTGGGGACTGGGTAGCAAACTGGCTGCACAACAGGACACAGAAGGTAATAGTGAATGGAACACATTCTGAAGAAAGGGGGGTTACTAGTGGAGTACCTCAGGGCTCAGTACTGGGTCCAGTCCTCTTTAACGTCTTTATACATGACATTGCAGAGGGTCTGGAAGGAAAGGTATGCCTCTTTGCAGATGACACTAAGATCTGTAACAGAGTTGATACACAAGGGGGGGTAGAAAGAATGAGAAGGGACTTGGCAAGGTTGGAGGAATGGTCAGACATATGGCAACTTAGACTCAATGCAAAGAAGTGCAAAGTAATGCACCTGGGGAAAAAAATCCAGGAGAAGAGTACACAATAGCAGTGGAGGTGCTAACAACAACAATAATGGAAAAGGATCTGGGTATAGTCATATCAGATGACCTAAAGGTGGGTAAGCAATGTGAGAAGTCAGTAAGGAGAGCCAAGAGGATACTGGGATGCATAGGGAGGGGCATCACAAGTAGAAAAAGGGAAGTGGTTATCCCTCTGTACAGACAGTTGGTGAGACCCCATCTGGAGTACTGCGTGCAGTTTTGGAGACCTCATCTATGCAAGGACATAGACAGGATGGAAGCAGTCCAGAGGAGGGCAACTAAAATGGTGCAGGGTCTACACCAGAAACCATATGAACAGAGACTGAGAGAGCTTAATATGTATACCCTTGATGAATGGAGGGACGGGGACATGATAGAAACTTTTAAGTACCTCAAGGGAATCAACAAAGTCCAGGAGGGTAGCATCTTTCAGAAAAAGAGATGTGTAAGAACAAGGGAGCACAATTTAAAATTAGAGGGGGGACAGCTCAGGGGTAATGTGAGGAAATTCTTCTTCACGGAGAGAGTGGTGGACGCATGGAACTGCCTTCCTGGAGAGGTTGTGGGGTCTAAAACAGTGGGGGAATTCAAACATGCATGGGACAGACATAAGGCAATTATAGTGTGGGGTTGCAGGAAGTAGGCTGTTGGTTAACTAGAATCTGCAGCTTATCCAATAGGTAGGGAAATGGGCAGACTGGGTGGGCCAAGTGGTCCTTATCTGCCGTCAAAGTCTATGTGGATAAATAATTGATTCTAGACTACAGTACAGCCAGGCTTCTCTCTCTCTGCCATCACCCACCTTATCCTCTGGCCCACTGCAAGCACACATGCCCGTCCACATCATCCTCACTTTACCATCACCCTCCCCATTTTCCTTGGTGTATTACTGTAAGTAAAAGTGATCTGGCTGCCTTCTTTTTGTTTTGTTTCACTAGATACTATTGAATGCCACTCTTTCTGACTCCTTCCCTCTGCCAGCTCTGTGTGAGCCTTTTACTCATGCCAGGTTTCCCTCCATCTGCCAACACCTGCCCGATTCACAAGCCTGTTGCAAGCACACATGCGTTTCCACATTACCCTCCCACTGTCATTTCCTTCCTCCATTTCTCTCAGTGTGCTGAAAGTAAAAGTCACCTGGCTGCCATTTTTTGTTTGTTTGTTTGTTTCACTGCAGCCAGATACCATTGAATCCTATGCTGACTCCCTCCCTCCCTCACTCTGCCAGCCCTGTGTGATCCCTTAGTATTTGTACCAGGCTTCCCTCCCTATGCCATCACCTGCCCAATTTACTGGCCTGCTGTAAGCACATATGCCTCTCTGTATCATCCTCCCTTACCATTTCCCTCGCTTTCTGACTCCTTTTCTCTGGGTACCTGAACTCATTTCCAAAACGTAAAAGCAATACTGCATCGGTTAACACCCTCTGTATGCTGTGCATTCAAATATATAAATGCCCTACTTGTCTAATACAGTATTTATCATGAATCACATATGAACTTTGTAGAGGTGCAGATCCACAGGCTTCCTCTTCTATTTTCCTTCATTTCCCTTAGTGTGCAAAATTAAAAGTGATCTAGATGCCATTTTTATTCTTCATTGCAGCCATACAGAGTGTTTTGCCATGCTTTCAAGATTCTCTCCCTCTGCCAGCCTTGTGAGATCCCTTTACTCAGGCCAGGTTCCCTCCCTCTGCCGTTACCTGCCCAATTCATACAGCACACTGCAAGCACACATGCCACTGCACATTACCCTCCCTCTGCCATTTCCCTCCATTTCCATCAGTGTGCCTAAAGTAAAAGTGATCTGACTGCCAGTTTTTTTTTCACCACAGCTAGATACAATGTAATACCATGCTTTCTAACTCCGTCCCTCTACCAGGTCTGTGTGATCCCTTAATACACATGCCAGGTTTTCCTCCTTCTGCCATCACCCACCCAGTTCACTAACCCGCTACAAACACATATGCTTCTCCACATCATCCTCCATCTGCCATTTCCTTCCCCATTTCCCTCAATGTGCTGAAAGCAAAAGTCATCTGGCTGCCATTTTTTTTGTTCAATCCTTCGAAACCAGATATCATTAAATGCCTTGCTTTCTGACTCCCTCCCTCTGCCAACCCGTGTCAGCCCTTTACTCATTCCAGGTTTCTCTCCCTCTGCTATCACCCATCCAATTCACAAGCCCACTGCAAGCACACATTCCCTCTACATCACCCACTCTCTGCCATTTCTTTCAACATTTCCCTTGGTGTGTTGAAAGTAAAAATTATCTGGCTGCCATTTATTGTTCACCACAATCAGATATACTGTTGAATGCCACACTTCCTGGCCCCCTCCCTTTGCCAGCCCTGTGTGAGTCCTTTACTCACACTACGTTTCCATCCTTCTGTCATCATCCATCCAATTTACTAGCTCATTGTAAGCACACATGCCCCTCTACATCATCCCCCCTCTGCAATTTCCCTCCCCTTTTCCCTCACTTTCTGACTCCCTCTCTCTCTCCCCCTGGGTACCTGAGCTCATTTCTGAAACTTAAAAGCAACACTGCCTTGGTTAACACTCTCTGTATGCTGTGGATTCACTTATATATAAACACCCTAGCTGTTATAGTATTTAATATTTCTTGCATATAAATTGTGTAGCGCTACAGTGCCACAGGCTAAAATTTTGACTAGGTCTTTAGCTGCAGGGCTCGAGTCCCCTGTCTGATTATTACTTGTATTTTAAAATCCACCCCCCACCATCACCTGCCCGATTCATCCAGCCCACTGCATCATCCGCTGCTGCCATTTCTCTCCCCATTTCCCTTGGTGTGGAGAAATCCAAAGTGGATCTGGCTGCTGTTTTTTTTTTTATGTTGCTTGGATAGTATCCTACCAGGTTGGATACCATTATTTTGGTTGGATATCAAATAGCATCAGATGGCGTAGACATCCAACCAAGGATCTGACCTGCTAGGATCCACAGTAAGTATTTGATGTATCTGTAGATCTGACCTGGATCTAATGGATGCAACCACTGGATACAGGTATCAACCATCTGATCCAACTATCCATGAATGGATCCAATGGATCTGACCTCAGATCTACAACTATCTGACCATGGAACCAGAATCTGACTTTGGTCAGATCCTAGGTTGGATACCAGTGCTATCCAATGGAGGATAGTCGGAGTCACAAAAACACTATCCAAGCACTGCTAGTTATTTTTTCCACAGCAGCCAGACAGTGTTATGCTATGCTTTCCAGACTCCATCCCTCTGCCAGCCCTGTGTGACCCCTTTACTCAAGCCAGGTTCCCCCCTGCAATCACCTGCCAAAATTTACCAGCCCACTGCAAGCACACATGCCACTGCACATCACCCTCCTTCTGCCATTTCCCCTTCCCGCTTCCTTTGCTTTCTGTCTTCCTCCCTTCTTCCTTCTGGGTACTAGAACTCATTTCCAAACCTTAAAAGCAATATTACCTTGGTTAACAATCTCTGTAAGACTACTGACTAGACACTCTGGTCATGACACTACTCACTGGTTGCTGGGTGGAAACTTCAGGAAGTTGAAAGGAGTCAGCCACTCTTATCAGACAGTGACTGGCTCATTACTACACATCTGGCAATGCATCCCTGAAACATACAACATGCAAGCAGATGTTCGGCATTGAGAAATGCTTGTTTTAACTTAGTGTTTATTCAGTTTTCAGTAAGCACATACACTTCATTCCAGGTATGGGATATATTATAGCAATATTACAATAGGCAATACAAAGACCATCACTTGTTATGATACTGAGGTGATTCCTGAATGTCCCATAATAAGCCCAAGATGTACAAACAGAAGGGTTTTTGCAGCAGAACCATGGACAACCATCTGCTAATAGCTTACAACACAAGTTACATAAATACATAGATACATAGACAGTGTCGGCAGATAAGGGCCTATGGCCCACCCAGTCTGCCCATTTGAGCTTGTAAGTTCAGTTTATGTTTTCCTAGAAGTCTGTTGCCCCTTACCCCTGACCTCCAGAATTCCTTTGTTTCTATCCCATGCATTCTTAAATCCCGTGATTGTTTCAGCCCCCACCACAAAAGGCTGCTTTCACATTTTCCTTTAAGCCAATACTATTAAAACAAGTAGAAGACCTACTACTCCATTTGGATACAACTAAAAGCGCAGGTGCAGACTCTCTGGACCCCTATTTTCTAAAAGTTGCACTGCACGCCTTAGCAGCCCCCCTAACTCACCTTTTCAATTTGTCCCTAGCCACTGGATCTATTCCTTCAATATGGAAGACAGCTCAAGTGTTTCCCCTACTCAAGGCAGGTGACCCCATGGACCTCAACAACTATAGGCCCATATCCATCTTACCAGTATTGTCCAAAATGCTTGAAAATTAGTGAACATCCAATTAAGTGCCTACCTTGATACCAATAATCTCCTTAACCCAGCTCAATCTGGGTTTAGATCCATGCACAGCACCATCTCTGCCTTAGCAAAGTTACTAATGATTGGCAGACTGAATTAGACAAAAGAATAATATCTGTGCTGTATTTCTGGATTTAAGCCAAAGCCTTTGATACTGTGGACCATGAACTACTAATCTCCTCTCTGCATTCCATAGGCCTCGACCCAATCTCTCTTCAATGGTTCAGATGCTACCTCTCCGTGAACTACAGCAGGTAAAAAATGAAAGTGACCTATCTACCTCAAAACCACTCCTAAGAGGTGTACCACAAGGTTCCGTCTTGGGCCCTATCCTTCTTGCCATTTACATCAATAACATTGACTCAATCTCACCAAATCTAATATTCACCTTTTGCAGATGATACTGTCCTATATGTCAGTAATCCTACACCAACAAAAGCCTGTGAACTTTTACAATCTGAGTTCTCTGCTGCAGCACAAATTACTAGAAAAGAAACTCCTATTAAATGCCAAGAAAACGAAAGCCATGTTCTTCTCCTCCAAGAGCTTCTCTTCCACTCTCTCACCAAACACCCTTCCCCAATCATCTACCATCCTTGGTGAAAGTCTGGAATATGTGGATAAATTTAAATATCTTGGGGTTTGGATTGACAATAGACTTGACTACACTAGCCACATTGAAGAGCTCCTGAAGAAGCTCAGACAGAGACTTGGCCTATTTTATAGAATCAAACATTATCTAACCAGAGATTCTAAACAAAGATTAATCCTGGCATCATTCCTATCCCTCATTGATTATGCTGATTTCCCTATATGGTCACTGCTCCCCTTTTCCACTTAAACAAATTGGATACCTTGTATCATAGAGCTCTTAGATTTATTACAGACCTTCCTTTCAGCACCCACCATTGCTCTCTCTATACTGCAGTCAGCTGGACATCCCTACATCATAGAAGAAACAAAAATGCTGCTTTATGGATCTACAAAGCTCTAACAAACAAACTACCATCCTACATTTCAGATTGTTTTACCCAGGTCATATCCAGACCATATGCCCTAAGGAATAATAGACTCATCATGCTAAAGATACCTATTACCTATACCCAGTATGGGAAGGCTGCAATCAGCTACTCTCTAGCACTTATCTGGAACTCTCTTCAAAAGATCTTGAAGTTGAATACCCTCATTCCAAAAGCATCCTTCAAAAAGCTATACACTAGTCTCTTTCCAGAGCCATGCAACTGTTTCCACAAGGCCTAGTCCTATCAGACCCCCTTTTCCCCCACCCCTTTTTTTTGCACTTCCCCTTTAATTTGTTTTCTAGCTTTCACCCACTTATCTCTTACCAGACCTTTTTCCCAAAATCCCATCATCCTCGCTTTAATCTTTCAGTACTGTTTTATTTTTTTCCTTTTTTATTATAACCCAGTTTCATTGGCTCAGTGCTTTGTATATATGTGAATATTCTTGCATCTGTTCATTTATAATGTCTTTGTTTTTTATATTCAATCTGTATCTTGTATTTGTGTAAAATTGTACCTTTATATTGTTATGACCAATCAGGTCCATCTTGTAAAAGAGCTATGCTCAATGATGCTCGCCTGAATAAATAAAGATTTTTGATTGATTTGATTGATTGATTGACCACTTCCTCTGGCAGGGTGTTCCACTTGTCCACCACTCGTTCTGTGAAGAAATTATTCCTCATGTTTCCTCTGAATCATCCTCCCTCCAACTTCATCCCATGCCCTCTAGTTCTGGAACATCTTTTTTGCTTAAAAATAGTGTATTCCTGCACCCTGTTCCTCCCTGTAAGATACTTGTATGTCTCTATCATATCCCCTCTCTCCCTCCTCTCCTCCAGAAGTACATGTTCAGTTCCTTCAACCTGTCCTCATAGGACTTGTGATGCAATCCATGCACCATCTTTGTTGCCCTCCTCTGAACCTTCTCTACCCAGTCTATGTCCTTACGTAGATAAGGTCTCCAGAACTGTACACTGTACTCCAGGTGGGGTCTCACTAGTGTCTTGTATAGTGAAATTATGACCTCCCTTTTCCTGCTGGTGATGCCTCTGCCTATGCATCCCAGCATCCTATTTGCTTTACCTACTGCCTTGTCACACTGTTTCCCTACCTTGAGGTCTGCAGAGATGATAACCCCAAGATCCCTTTCCTGCTTGGTGCATGCTATATCCTCACCCCCCAACTGATATATTGTGCCAGGGTTTTTGTGCTCCATATGCATCATCTTGCACTTCTTTGCATTGAATTTCAACTGCCAAACTCCTGACCATTCTTCAAGTTTCTGCAGGTCCCTTCTCATTCTGTCTACTCCCTCTGGTGTGTCTACTCTGTTACAGAGCTTTGTGTCATCAGTGAACAGTGAAATTCTGCCTTCTAGGTCCTGCGCAATGTCACTGATGAAGATGTTCAATAGGACCGGTCCCAGCACTGATCCCTGTGGTACCCCACTGGTCACTCTTCCCTCTGTGGAGTGACAGCCATTTACCACCACCCTCTGTGTCCTGCCGCCCAGCCAGTTACCTACCCACCACACTACTGTCCTGCCCACACCCATATTCCCCAGTTTGTGTAATAGTCTTCTATGTGGCACAGTGTCAAAGGCCTTGCTGAAGTCCAGATAGGCCATGTCCACTGCCCTCCCTGATCCACCTCCCTAGTCACCCAGTCAAAAAATTCAATGAGGTTGGTCTGACATGACCTCCCCCTGGTGAAACCATGCTGCCTTGGGTCCTGTAGTCCATTGACAACCAGATGTTCCACCAATCTCTCTTCAGTAGTGCTTCCATGATCTTCCCCACTACCGAGGTGAGGCTGACTGGTCTGTAGTTCCCGCTTCCTCTTGTTCCCACTTTTGTATAAGGGGACTACATCTGCTATCCTCCAGTCTTTGGGTACCTCCCTGTTTCCAGTGATTGGCTAAACAGGATAGCCAGAGGTTCAGCCACCATCTCTCTTAGTTCTTTAAGGACCCTGGGTGCACCCCATCTGGCCCCATTGCTTTATCAACTCTTATTACTTTCAGTTCCTTCAGGACCCTTTCTCATGTAAAGGGACTTGTGTCCATTTCTGCACCATTCTCACCTTGTACTCCCTTCAGGCCCATTACCCTCCTCTTCCTCAGTAAAGACTGAGCAGAAATACCTGTTCAATATGTCAGCTTTACTGTTGTCATCCTCCACGTGCCCCCATCCTCCCCTTCAGTCTCACTATCCTCCCTTGCCTTTCTTTTTTTCACTTATGTACCTGTAAAAGGTTTTGTCCCTCTACCCACTGATTTTGCAATGTGTTCTTCTGTCTGAGCTTTGGCTTCCCTTACTGACCTCCCTGCCTCCCTTTGCTTCTCCTGGTACTTCTCCCTATCCCCTTCTGCCTGTGTCTTTTTTGTATTGCCTGAATGCAATCTTTTTGGCTTTCACTTTCTTTGCTACCTCTTTGGAAAACCATAATGGTCTCCTCTTCCTTTTCCTCTTGCTAACCTGCTTAATGCATAATTCTGTTGCTCTTGTAATCCCCATTTTAAATACTGCCCACTGTTCCTCAACCCTGATTCCTGCCCCATTCCCTTAATGCCTTTTCAAGTATCTCCCCATTTTCTCAAAGCCTGCCCCCAAAATCCAGGATGTGTTTTGTGTGGTTTGGTTCTCTTTCTGTGATTTCAAACCACAATGACTGGTGGTCACTGTTCCCCAGGTGCTCCCCACTGTTACCCCCATCACACTGTCCCTGTTTGTGAGCACAAGGTCCAGTATTGCCTTCTGCTGAGTTGGTTCCATGACCAGTTGTTGAGGAAGGCACCCTGAAGGAGTCCAGGATAAATCTGCTCCTAGTTGATGCTGCTGCTGGGATGCTCCAGTCCACATCTGAATATTGAAGTCTCCAACCAGTACTACCTCACCTTTGTCTGCCATCCTTTGGATGGCTAGCATCAGTTCCCTATCTGTTTCTTCCTCCTGGGCTGGTGGTCTGTAGACCACACCTGTGCGGATGGCTGGTCCCATTTTAATTTCCAGCTTAACCCACAGTATCTCTCCCCTATTTTGTTCCTCCTGGATCTCTGTGGCCCTTATGTCATTTTTCACATACAGTGCCACCTCCTCCTCCTTCCTGCCTGCTCTGTCTCTTCTGAATATGTTGTAGCCAGGTATGGCCATCTCCAGTCATGGTTATCATTACACCAGGTTTCAGTGATGGCCACAATGTCCAGGTCTGACTGCACCATGACAGCCTCCAGATCTTCCATCTTGTTGCTAAGGCTCCTGGCATTTGCACACATGGCTTTCCATGATTTGACCTCCTAGACTGTTTTGCTGTTCTACTCCAGCCCTTCCTTGGTTGTCCTTTATCCCTGGTTCTCCTTGCTGTCTGCCCTTCTGCTGAATTTTGCCCTTTTCTGCTTATCCACCTCTTGGGCACTAATCTCCATCTTTTGCACACTGCTTTGTTGAGATAGCCACTCCTCTGGTTCACTGGTTCCACTGCTAGCTGTGGGGGTGAGCAAGTAGGTACCCTCCTTGCTGGCCTGCCACCCCCCTTTGCTAGTTTAAATGCTTGTCAATGTAGCATTTAAACTTATCATTGAGTGCTTGGATTCCCCTCCAGGATGGATGCAGGCCGTCAGGCTTGAACAAACCTCCATCCCTCCAGGTGGGTCCCCAGTCACCAATGAATCCAAACCCTTCCTCACAGCACCAGTTCTTCAACCATGAGTTAAAGTTCCTGGTGCATACACCCCTATGCTCTCCCTTGCCTCTCACAGGTAGTACTTCTGAGAAAGTGACAGAAGTAGCTACTTGCTTGAGACCCCTCCCCAATTTCCTAAACTCTTCCTGAACTTCCTTTGGCTCCTCATTTGCCAGGTCATTAGTACCTAGGTGGATAATGACATCCAGCTCACCCTCCTGTCTTGCCTTCCCAGTGATCCCCAGGATCTTCCTTCCATCCCTCCATGCCGTGGCACCTGGTAGGCACCCCACCTCCCTGTCCTCCCCTCCTGTGTTCCTAGCTGGATCCCTCTTATGATGGAGTCCCCCACCAGGATTCGCTTCCTCCTCCTCCTCTGGGGTCCACTGCTTTCCCCACTGAGGTCACCTCCTTGGCTAACCTCCACATCCTTTCCTTCTACTTCTCTGGGTACCTCTATTTGGTTGTCCCCATTTGCCAGTGTGGCATATGAGTTCTTGAGTGGAATAGGATCTGGGATGTGCCTCTGCCTGACCACTCTAACCCTCCCTGAGCCTACTGTCATCCAAGTGCTCCTCGTTCTCAGCATTCTTTGAGGCAGTTGCATTGGACTGGGTGGTCTCTGGATAGGGGTGATGGTACTCCTGACCCAGTTTACTTCCACTCTGAGTCTGGCTACCTCATCCCGCAGTCCAGAGAGATGCATGCAGATAGGGCAGCACCTCAGTGTCCAGAAGGTCTGCCTGAATATGGCTGCCCCACAGCCACTGCATTGCACCACTCCCCACATTATACTGCAATTATACTGCTATTCCACTATTTGTCTGCTCTCCTAGTTCCCTTTTTATTAATTTACTGTCCTAAAAATCCTGCCACTGATCCTCAGATACTTTTCTTTTTAAAAAAATAAAATAAACCATGAAATAAATAAAAGAATCAAAACACTTGTTGTGCTGAGGGTGGGCTTCTTCATCCTTATGCCCCTCCTACTCCACACCCCTTACTATACCCTGTGTTTAGCTCCTGTCAATCAGATTTAACAGGGCATATAATTAAGAGTTGGGGAAGGGTAGGGGGGGTCAAAAATTTGCAGCAATTAAAGACAGCAAAGAAATACACCACCACTACGTTTCAAATTTTCAACAGCCCAAAAACAATTCTAAGTAAAGACAACAAAGAAAGTACAGTGTCACTAAAAGCCCACAATCTATGTTTAAAAGAAAAGTAGCAATTACCAGTTACTGTAAAGCACTGAATTGAATATGTTTCCTTCCCCTTGAAATTACAGCTATCACATTCATGAGTTCTGGCCAGAGCTGATAGGGCTGCAGTTGAGGACTTTTTATTTATTTACTTATTTAAGTCTCGGATTACATATACCTTTGAGCTAAGAGCTCTTTTACAAAGGTTCCACATCAGTAGAAAGTACAACAGTTTAAACAGGGCAGTAGGCAATGGTACAAATAAAGTGTATATTGGAGGTGCAAAAATTAAATGGACACGAGATCAGACTGACAGTCAATGTAATACAATGGAGACACATTATGCTAAACAGTTTTAGGCACAGGAAAATGCATATAGTACATAGAATATCAGCCAGAAGGCTTCATCAACACAAACAGGGCACAGGGTAAGGAAGGGTTGTGGAAGGGTGGGCTGGGAAGAGTAAAAGTGGGGGTGAGAAGGATGGCATGAGGAAAGGTGGGGCAATGGGAGGTGGGAAGAAAGGGTGGTGAGGGGGTAGAGTAGATGCAGGGGGAGGTAGGAGACAGGAGTGCTGAGTTACTTTAAAAGAGGACGAGTGCTATGGTCAAGGTTTGGGGAAAAACATGGTAAATGGAGACAATCAAAAGTGCTACCTGTAGAGAGTGGTGACCAAAGCTTGGATTTGAATGGGCCCAGCTTAGTTTCGGAGGAGATGTCACTGCTGAGAGAATTTGAGGTAACAATATTGAAAATTACCAAAGTTATGAGCCTGTGCTCACAAAATGCAACATCAACTCATAAAGTTGTTGTTTTGTGTAATATTTTTACACCAGTTTTCAACATAGCCTTGTTATGACCCTGCCTCATGAAGAAGGGCAGAGAAACTGTTCAACTCCTGGCCTAAAGGTGATTTCACACAGGGACTTTGCAATCAACTTTCAGGACACAAAAACACATTTGGGGAAGGAGTTGAAAAATGACAGCTATCACATTAATGAGGTGCTGTAAAGAATGACTATGTTGAAAATTTGGGACAAAACTGCTGAATATTATCAAACTTACAAGCCTGCATTTGCAAAATTCAACATAGCCTTGTAACTCTTTTTAATAATTTTACACCAGATTTAAACCATAGCCTTCTTATGTCCCCACCTCATGAATAAGGTCAGAGAAAATTTTCAACTCCTGTCCAAAAGGAGATTTTGTGCAGGGACCGCAAAAATCACCTTTTGAGATGTAAAAAAAACATTTTGGACAGGATTTGAAAAATTACTGCTATCACATTCATGAGGTGCTATAAAGATATGCCTATATTGTAAATTTGGGGTAAAAACATTAAAAATGACAGAAGTTATGAGCCTGCGTTCACAGAATTGGATGGATTTACATTAAATGGGCATGACTCATCTTATTTTGTGTAACAAAAGGAGCAATTACGGGCTCATTGCCTTTCATCTCCGGTACTCATCTTAGTATGAACCTTAGTGTTTCTAAGTGTTCTTGCTTTTGTTTAGCAGTCTTCCTATTGATTAGCAGGCATCGCATTTCATATACACATAATGTATAATAGTACACAAAGTAGACATGGTCAGATCGGCAGGCATCACATTTCATATACACATAATGCATTGTAGTGCACAAAGTAGACATGGTCAGATCAGCAGGCATCACATTTCATATACACATAATGTATTACAGTGCACGAAAGTAGACATGGTCAGATCGGCAGGCATCACATTTCATATACACATAATGTATTACAGTGCACGAAAGTAGACATGGCCAGATCAGCAGCGGAGAGGAGGTTAGCAGCTATAAGCCAGTTAGTCTCACTTCAGTGCTGGGAAAATTAATGGAAACCCTGCTAATAGAAAGGCTGGCAGAGTATCTTGAATCCAACTGGCTGCAAGACCATAAGGCAGCATTGATTCATGGGGGGGGGAAGTTGTGCCAGACAAGTCTGACTGATTTACTTGACTGGCTGACCAGAGAAATAGATCAGTGGAGGGCAGTGACTGTGGCCTATCTGGTCCTTCACAAGTCCTTTGACACTGTGTCACAAAGGAGACTGATAAAGAAATTGAGTAGCTTAGGGGTGGGATCCAAAGTGGTGAACTGTGTTGAAAACTGGTTAACAGATAAGCGACGGAGGGTGGAGGTTAAAGGCAGTCACTCAAATGATGAAAGAGTGACCAGCAGGGTGCTGCATGGCTCAGTGCTGGGACCAATCCTCTTCAGTGTCTTCATGAGTGACATTTCAGATGAACTGGAATCAAGGTATGCCTTTTTATGTTGTTTTGAGCATGCAGCGCAAGCAACATTTTGTGACAGCTTGTTGGAGTAGCAGGTTATGAAGGCACGGCCATGTTGTGACCAATGATGCCACTGTTTTCTTGGACTGGTTTCTGTGGCACCAATGAATGAGCATGTTGTCTACGGCAGCAGTTCAGAAATGTGCCACCAACTTGAAAGAATTTCGCTGCTGAAATTAAGGAACGTCCTGTCATTGCAGGACATGCCTTACCTGCTGAAACATTTCAATAAACATGGTGGCTGCTACTGTCCACCTCTCAGAGTCTCCAGAAAGCTGACATCAGGGATGCCCAATCCCCTTGTCAGCATGCCCCCTCCACAATTTGTTTGCCAATGGAGGAGCCCAATCCCCATCGGCATATGTTCCCCCTTGTTTCATTTGTCTGCTGAGGGGGGTGCCCAATCTCCTTTGGCATCATGCCCCCCCCAGAAACAGACATACTTTCTTTTCCAATGGGGGGCCCAATTCCCCACAGGTTTCAGTCCCCAAACAACACAGGTGGCACACTGGGAGCCCACCCTAGTGTACCCAAAGCAAACTTGTAAGACAAAACCTTTCCTCAACGTCCTTGTTTTTTTCCCCCTGTAACACAGAAAACGGTCCCTCATGGTAACGACGCTCCCTTCCCCATCCTGCACCCACCCTCCGTGCACCTCACCTCCCTGCACCCCCTCACCCTATACTTACCTCCGGAGCTTTGCGCGATGATCTTCGGTGGAGCAGGAACACCGTTTGCACTCTTCAAAGCCTACCGCGAACTGAAGAAATGACGGTAAGCTGTATAATGGGATCAGTACAGGGAGGTTACTTAGGTGGATATCTTGGCCATTTTTGAGACTTTTGGCTCCAAATTTTCAACATGGGGTTCTTGTGACCCCACCTGATGAACTCAGTCACTGTCATTTAGTTATTCTGTCCCGAAAGGTGATTTCGCAGTCACTGCGTAGAATCACCTTTCAGGACCAATTAATGAAATAACAGTGTCACTGTTCACGAGGTGGGTTCCCAAAAAGCCTATGTTGCAAATGTGGTGAAAAAATTCCAGAAAATGACTGCGTTACAAATGTCATTGGGCAGTTTCCATGCACGCTCATAACTTTGAGACTTTTTTATATTTTCACTCCAGATTTTCAAAATTGCCATTTTTTCACACCTCCTTATGAACAGTACAGTTGTCATTTTTCACATCCTGCCCAAAATGTGTTTTCGCACATCTGGCACACAATGGTGCAGTCACTGTAGGAAATCAATGTTCGGGACAGATTAAGAAACTCACAGTGACACTGTTCATGAGCAGTGGTCCCAAAATACCTATGTTGAAAATTTGGTGAAAAAATTCCAAAAAATGACTGTGTTATGGGCATGCATTGCGCAGTTTCCACACACGCTCGTAACTTTGAGAATTTGTAATATTTTCTCTTCTAATTTTCAATGTTGCCATTTTTTACACCTCCTTATGAACAGTACATCTGTCATTTTTCACATCCTGCCTGAAATGTGTTTTCACTCATCTGGCACACAATGACGCGGTCGCTGTGGGAAATCAACATTTGGGACAGATTAACAAAATCACACTGCTACTGTTCATGGGCGGAGGCCCCAAATGCTTTCATGAGGTGGGGTCACACAAAGCCCATGTTGAAAATTTGGAGTGCAAATGCCAGCAAATGCCCGGGGCATTAGGATTTCTAACCATACCATCCCACCCTGTAGAGATTGACAGGCTTCAGGGGTGTGACTTTGGATTGTCGGCTTTAATGCTCATGCCATTCCACCTCCACCCCCACCCTGCAGCCAGTGACAGACAATGTGGTGTGCCTTGGACTCTTCAGCCCCAAAGTTCACCACATTCTCCTATACTGCCCCCGTCTCAACATATTTCCTTAAGGAATGGGGTTAGCATAATGCGCAATGACCCCAAGGCACAACGCAACACTTGTCAGAGTCTACAGGGTAGGGTGAGGTGAAATGGCATGAGTGTTATGGCCAGAGACCCAAAGGCACATCTCAGTGCCTGTCAGTCTCTGCAGGGTGGCGTGGGGTTTGTGTCAGTTCCATACTTCACTGCCATTCCTATTATGCGTCTCTCTAACTCCTACACTACCAATTCCAATGCCAGCAAGACAACATTAGGCATTGACAAACTCTTGTTTGTAGATGATACAAAAATGTGTAATAGGGTGGACACTCAGGATGGGGTTGTGAGAATGTGCAGGAATCTTGGGAAACTTGAGGAATGGTCAGATGCATGGGAGCTGGGGTTTAATGCAAAAAAAGCACAAAATCATGCAACTAAGGCATAGAAACCCAGAAGATGAGTATAGGCTGGGTAGAAACTGTTAGACACTAAGCAGGAAAAGGACCATGCAGTTTTCTTAACTGATGACCTCAAAGTGGCTGGTAAGTGTGACCAAGCAGAGGCTGAAGCACCACTGGAGGTCAACAGTAAATTTGCAGACCTCCCTTTGAGTGTCAGCACAATACCACATTTCAGTATTGTGCTGTCCCAAAGAAGTGTTTTATGGGGCTATGTCCCCCACATCCCAGATTTTTATATAATCAACTCCAGGTCTTAGTTGTTCTGGGGAGGGGGCAGAACACTGGGAGAAAGCATTACCTGAAAATAGACCATTACGGTGACCGTCGCTGTAATGGTCTGTTTTCGGGTTTTGCTGTCGGGGTGTCGTACTGGAGGGGGTAACCAAGCAGAGAATAGGGCTAGTGGGATGCTGAGGTGCATAGGGAGGGGTTTCTGCAGCAGGAGGAGGGAGGTAGTGTTGCTCTCTAGTGAAACCCTCGCCCAGAGTACTGTGTCCAGTTTTGGAGGTTGCACTTCAGAACTGGCATAGACAGGATTGAGGCAGTCCAGAGGAGGGATACTAAAATGGTGAAGGGTTGCATAAGAATCCCTATGAGGAGAAACTGAGGGATAGCAACATTTACACCCTGGGACAGAGGAGGGAGAAAGGGGGAGCATGATGGTGACCAACAGTTAACCTAACAGGATGAATGGGGTGCAGGAGGGGAGTTTCTTTCAAATAAGAAAGAGCACTAGGAGCTGGTTGGGGCGTGTGATGTAGCTGTCATGGGACGTGTAAGAGGGAAGTGAGGAACTACTACCTTACTGAAAATGATGCCTGGAACAGCCTGACAGTGGACATGGTAGACAGAAAAACAGTGAGGTGCTTCCAGCATGCATGGGATAAACATAAAGGAATATTAGTAAATAGGCAGGGGGGGAGGGTCACTGGAGACTAGCTAGGGTCTGTGGAGACAGATTATGCAGGGAACATTTGGGCAGACTGGGTGGGACAAGAGGTCCTTTTCTACTGATGACCTCTATGTTTTTATGTTTCCAGGTATCAGTAGGGCTGCTATACTTAAGGTTTAGAAGGTTCCTCACATACAAGCTCCTATTTTTGGGCCATGCATATCTCAACTGTCTTGATGTGGAGATATAAAATTTTGGAAGGAAATCATTCTGGCCAGGGTCTCAGGACTTGCCGGTTTGGGGAAATTTGTTTTGGTGGGTTTTTGTGCTACAAATTGGCAAAAAGCATTAAACATTTGAAAAAGGGTAGATTATGTTGCCCACAATAACTAAAATACAATTTGGTTTCGAAATGTAGCACTTGCAGGTTTGTCAGATCATGTTCCAAGGGTGGTGCTTTTGGTAATTTGAAGATGAAAATGTTTTGTTAAATGAGTTACAGATTATGCTGGCCCTTTTGTACAGTGGTAGAGCTACTACTCAAGATTCCAGAAACCTGAGTTCAGGAAGGAGCTTGAGTTATTAGGGAATTCCCTGGGAAGGAGGATTGAGTGTCTAAGAGGATGCTCTCCCCATTTGGGAAGGGAGAGACAGGATCCCAGCTTCAACACTGCCACCTTGGTGACCACAGATGATGGAACTGCAGCAGGGACACCAGGGTAGGGTATGTCAGACGGACTCTACTAGGCACACTTGTGTGCTCATGCTTGGGATCACTAGTGAGTCTATGTCCTGCTGGAGTGGGACTAAATACAGGAAATACCTTGAAGTGGGCAGAATGAATCTGGGCATGCATGGGCCCTGCCCTCACTACTGGCCATGGCCACCCCCTCTACTTTTGGCTGTGCTGCCTCCATTCCATCTGCTGGAAGTGTGAATTGTGAGTCCAGCACAGTGGGATCCCCACCAAGGGTATAAAACACATGAGATTGGAAGGAGAAAGGCAAGTACTAGAAACATGGTGGATTGGTCTGGGCCAGAACCAGGAAAATGGGGCTGCACCAGTGACTAGGAGCAGAAAACAGTGAATTATAAAAAAACAGATACACACTAAACAAAATACGGAGCTTTCATGTGTGCAGATCTAAAACATCAACCAGAAGTCCAATAAGGCTGAGTCATGCACCACTGCATGTGTGTTTATTTGCAGGCCCAAGCATGTAGAAAACTGCATTGTGCATGTACTGTATGAAGCCAGGACGTAACAGTGTGTTCACACCTGTAAACACATTGTTACTTCCATATTTGGGAATCTATAAAATGAAATAGAAAATTATGTGGCCACCAGGTGCATATCTCCGGTGGCTACATATGGCCAAGCTCCCTGATTTCTAAATGTGGCCCCTGGGATTCCACCCCTGTGGCCACTTCTGCCCCTACTCCCTGATTTCTCAATGTGACCACCCATGGCCCACCCCTAGTGGCATCCTTTGCCCAGGCTCCCTTAGTTTTGAATGTGGCCACTGGGAGCCCATACCCAATAGTCGCTTCTGTCCCAACTCCCTGATTTTTCAATATGGTCTCCAGGAGCCAATCCCCAGTGGCTGCTTTCAATCATCAATCTGTTAATTCATCCTCTAGGGTACCTTCCCTGGTAGCTGCTTCTGCCTAAAGCCCCCCATTACCAAACTGCAGTAACCATAAGTCCATTCCCAGTGGCACACTCTTGCCCCTAACCCTACTTCATCACTGAGAACCCATGCTGGTGTTGGAAATTTCAGAAAAAAGAATGCTCCCACTGATAGCTTATCACTCATTCTTACACTTCAACCCTCTTAAGTGGCTGGCATCAGGAGTCCAGTCTTGGTACTGCTGAATGTCCCTCCTCCAAGCAGCAGTTGGCATATACCCTTCATTCCTCTCCTCATCCAGCTGCCATCTGACTAATGTAATGTCCGTACTATTTCAAGAAGAACTGTCACAACTACTATAGTGAAATACCTACAGCAGGTATAGCACTATAGGACATTTTTCATGAGTCAGACAGCAGTCGACCTAGCAGGAGAGGGGAGAATTTGTGCCATCTTCTATCCTGTGGGGCACTGGTGATGAAGGGGGTACAACTGAATGCCAGGAATACTTGGAAATGGTCTTGAGTACAGACAGTATTACTAAGTGAAACCAAAAAATAGAAAAATACTCACAGAATACAGCGGATTATGAAACCAAATATTTTTTTCCACATTAGGAAACAAAGTACCATGGGGCACAGTGTGGTACTTTGTTTCATTTCACAGCATGGAATAAGATGATTTGGCTGGCATAACTTGTTATAGTCTGTCAGTATTTTTCTCCTTTTTGGTTCCACTGAGTGCTGCAGTTCGTGCTCCTCATCCTTCTTTATTTTCATTTCAGCACCACTCCCCTTGCCATGAGCGTGTGTATTTGTGTCCTCATACTTGGACATGGGGTGGGGGGGGCTACCACTGGATACCAAAGATACTTAAAAATAAGTCAGAGAGTGAGGAAGGGGGTGCCACTGGATGCCAGGGCCACTTATACATGGGGTAGCTAGGATAGGGGTGCTATTGGATGCCAGGGTTATCTAGAATTATGCAGTCTGTATGGGCTGCCACCGGATGCCAGAGATACTAAAAATAGAGCTGGGTGTATGTGCTGTGGGGGTATCAGTGGTCACCAGGTTGATTGAGCTGCTATCAGAGTGCACAGGATAAACCCACCCAGTGGCAGGCTTAAGCAAAAGTATGTAGGACGAGGGCAGTCTGAATGAACCCTTGGTCTTTTTTCTACCTGTGACCCTTTCTGTGTTTTTATACTTGAAATATTGCAGGATGGGGGAACCACTGGACAATACATATGCTAGGGATGAGACAGTTGCCTAACTGTTTGCACATACATACTGTACATACATACTGTACTGCATATTCAGCATTAGCTTTCTGAAAATACCATTTATGAGTTGAAAAGAAGAAGAAGAATCAGCATTTATATAGCGCTTTTCATACACAGTATCCCAAAGCGCTTTACAAGCAATGCCAGACTGGTAGTGAAGTGACTGAATGTGTGGTGGCAGCCATATCACACATCATCACCCACACACAGCCTGGATAATTGCATGAACTGGTTTATGGGAAGGGGAATGTTGGCCAGGACACCGGGAATGTTCCCCGCTCTTTGCGAAGAGTGCCCTGGGTTCTTTTACTTCCACCTGGGTTCTTTTACTTCCACCTGGGCACCCACCAGGATGGGCAGAAGGAACCACAGTTTAATGTCTCATCCGAAAGACAGCACACCCCAGCAGTACAGCACCCCCCAATACTACACTCAGATGCCAGCAATTTTTAGGTGCAAGTCCAATCCCAGTGTGGGACAAGAACCCACAACCTTCTGGTCCAGAGGCGGATGTGCTACCAAATGAGCCATGCTGACATCTGAAAAATATAATGTTTTCTCAAGTGTATAGAAAATTTTAATTCAACAAACACAAAACTATCAAAAACTGAATGGATAATGTAGTACAAAAATCCATACCAACATACTGTATGTAATAAAACTGTGAAATAAGGATAGCCGTAACCTTCCTTATTGGTTAGGTGTAAAATGAAAGAGAAGCTAGTTAGAACAGATTATTTAGCCTAGTCTTGTTACTTGCTAGATACTGTATGTATAAGATAAAGCAAGAGTCAGCTGACAGCCTAGTATTGTGTTGTTTTGTAATATTGCACTGTGTTTTGTTATGATATCTATGACATGAATGTCTCATTAAAGTGATTGCTGATAGGCAGTTTTCAGAAAGGCAGAGAGAAGAAAATAGTGCTATGCAGAGTTTATTTGGTCCTGTAGGGCTACACATTATATATCTATAAATGTATGCACTACTAACATTACAGTTAATTAAAATATACGGAATTGGACAGTGCAGCTCACAGTAGACTCGTTCTATTACTTGACTTAAAATTCCCTGTCAATTGTTCATAAGACCCTACGATGGTCAGTTCAGACACCACCATTTCTTCCTTGTTTCCTGTTAACCACAGACATTCAACTTTTTTCCTGGCCGCCCCAGATGCCTAAGCACTGCAGAACACTAATAGTAGAAGTGTACAAGTGTTGCTATATTAGATTAATTTTGCCTGTCAGAGACTGCTGGTACATAATTGCTGTAGAAAGTCGATAATCTAAATTGCTCCAATAGTGCGCTCTCTCCTGGACAGAACTAAGGTAGCGTAGTACAAATAATGAAACAAGACCATTACTGTAGATGTCTATCTGCTCATCAGAAAGGTCAATGTTCTATACGTTACTGCATTTTTTAGGGGTTGGTTATTTAGGACTTAAAGCTGCAGCACGATTACCACTGCATATAATTGGATGTGCACACATTTAAAAGTTTTGTCTGTTTTAGTATTTTCAAAAAAACATTTCCATATTTCACAAGAAAGGCAGCATTTTTAAAAATGTCCCATTGTACCTACATATTAAATAAATATGCACACTAAAACATTAGTATTTTGCAAGGCAATGGTTTACCAGCTAAAGAGATTGAGAGTGGAAGGTGGGGGGGCACAGAGAGATAAACTCTAATGGTTGGTTGATAGTGTCTCAGCATAGTGAGATTATCACTTACTCCAGTGAGTATGTACATGCATGCTTGCATTCATGCCTACATATTGCAGCCTTATAATTTAAAGAGGGAAATAAGACATTAGGGTGCCCAAGTGGAATTTTAGAGACATGTGGAGCTCTTGCATCTAATTACTACAGGAAGCAATGGAGATGTTGCTAGATAAAATTTTCTCTGGTGAAGATGAGGTACAGTAGCAAACTTCACCCTTCATGAATGGTGCCAGCACTTTCCAAAACAAGTTATGGCACTAAGTTCAAACCCCCATTGAAATACATTGAAATGCATACCTGTGCCTTCAGTTCATGGTCCGGCTTTGAAGAGTGAAGACATGTCTGCAGTCCAGAGAGGATTATGACGTTGGACCCCCAATGGGTAAGTAAGGGCTTGGGGTGGTGCGGGGTGGTGGATGCTCAGTGGAGGGGTCGGGGTTAGAAACAGCCGCAAAAGACATCGATGGACCATTTATTTTACAGGTTTATAAAAAAGAGAGACTGACGATCCCTGAGCACAACACTGGGGGACTGGACACCCCAGTGTCACAGTCATGATGGGAAAGACATAGATGGACATTTTTTTTTCAGGTGTAAAATAACAAATAAATTTAAAAGAAAATGACTGACAATCCCCAATCGTGACACTGGGAGACTGGGCACCCCCATTGTCAGAAATAGATGGACAATCCCTGAACATGACACTAGGGGATTTCACACCCCCAGTGTCACAATTATGTTTCTGGGGGGGAGTGAGAGAAAGGGTCAGGTGGGGGGAAGATTCTTAATATAAAATAAATAAAAATGCATTATGCAGTCACAGTGGAATACAGCCACTCCACTGTAACCAAAATGGCCACCACATGCTACTGGGCATGCCCGACAGCTAGCGCATGCACAATAGAGTGTGGTGGCCATCTTGGATATGATGCAGTGTACCCTGTTCCGCCATGACCACCAGCACTGTAAAATAGTGCAGTGGTGCGGCAATAAGGACAACATGGACAGACTGCTTCATGGAGATGGAGGCAACTGTGATGCAATCCAACATGTTCGTTCGGAAAGAATGCAGAGCCATTTTACTCAAGTGATCATCAAAGGACTGCAGGGCTCTGCCCACTGCAGCACTAAAAAGGTCACTGAATAAAACGTTTTGATTCAGACAGGAGTTTGTCTATGACATGGCAATGGAATCCATGTAACAATAGATGGGATTTTGTAACATGGCCCTGAAATCAATGTAATATATTTTTTTCTGAGAATTTTCCCTTTCATAAATTGGAACACACCTCAAGTGACTCGACCCATAGCACAGTACAGTCAAATTACTGTGTGAGTAGAAGTACTATAAACAGCAATACAAAAAACCTTTGAAACCCCAAACTGATGAAAGAAACGACTATAAGAACTGGTATATGACTGATAGATCCAGTATCACTGCAGAATGTTACTGCAATGTAATGTTCTCTCAGTGGTACAGCACCTAATTGATACCTCGAGTAACTCAATGCACCAAAGAAAAATGCCTTAAAATGAGCAGTGAACCCTCACCAAGCCCCCAGAAAAAATTAAAGTAAAGGATGTACACCCCAACAACAGGTTCTTACCTGACTGTCTACATACCATTTCACCCAAAGCTCTCTCAAGACACACTTAGCAATGCTGATGTAGAAGGCTGGTCCCACCATCCTCCACCTCCCAAACCACGTAGTCTCTGCCATTTCTAACCATGCTGAGGTGCTCTGCACTGACGTAGACAAGTGGGGTGGAGTACTAACAGAAGTTAACAGTGCAGCAGTACTACCTTGTTTTAACAAAGAACATCAGTGAAACTTTGTGAAGTGAAGTACAATAGACATTATGAGAGTGATAGTAAATTAGACAATTCCCATGTGCAAAACTATCCATTTAAGGCACAGATTGCAATCCAAAATACAATAGTACAGAAACATTATGGAAAAACTTCAGAGTTCAAATAACTAGGTAAAACACAGTCTCTCAGGTTTCTTCTGAATCTTTCACTGCCTCCTCCATTGCATCCTGTTGGGCAAAGTCCTTGCAAATTGCTTCTAAATTATGCCCTGTATCCATACCTCTCAACCTCCTGCCTCATAAATCAGGGACAAGGCTTAAAATAATCAGGGACGAAGGACCAAAATCAGGGACACATCTCCAAAATTGGAGATATCATCTCAGGAAGCTAGTAGAATAAGGGGCTTAGTATAAAATATATTTCTTAAGTAAGAACAAGTCTGTAACTTTAATGTTTAACATTATTTTGTGCTTACAACCCCCACTGTTTGGTCACAGAAACACAATTTTTAGGAGGGACAAAGTAAAAGTTTGAGGCAAAATCAGGGACGTCCCTGAAAATCAGGGACAGTTGAGAGGTATGCCTGTATCAGCAGGATTCTTTAAGAGGAACAGCTTGCCAGAGTACGTGATTTTAAGCTGAGCCTGGAGTTGTGGAGCATATGAGATTCCAAGCACTTTCAACCCCAATTAGACTGCCATGGTGCTTCATGCGTGTGGCATAACTGAGGTAATGTAGTTCCCTCAGTCAGGGAACCTGCTGCTTTAGCTTTCTGGAGGAGTATATATCCCTTGCATGCACCCCAATCGTAGTTACTAGAAAAATCCTAGGAATGTCTGGAGCTTTGGGCTTGAGAAAGGGGGTGATGTGATATGCTGTGAGCACCATGGAGTCAGCTGGGACTAGGAACATGTCTTAAGTGTCTTGATCACATATCCTAGGGATCTTCATCCTTAAGTCCCTCCAGAATGCCAAGAAAGTGGAGGGTAGCTTCACAGGCCCCATTCTCCAGGTGCTCAAGACACATTCTTAACAGCTCGATTTCTCTTAAGATGCCATCCACCACCACTTTCAATTTGTTTAGAGAGTCTGCCACCATGTTTTAGTTGTTTCGATTGTGGTGACCTTTATATGTCTACTACTGTGAGTCTGGTATTGAAGGGAAAGTCCCCTCAACCTTTTTTTTCTGTTTAGCAGTGTAGGTATGAAAAAATGTCGTAGTGTGTAGGAAGTTATTTCACTCTGTTCTGCCCTGGTGTGAAAATCTGTTTGATGCTGTTGCAAAGAACTTGGCAACACTCATAAAAGGAAACATGGAAGTTGATCATGGGTATTTGCATATCAAAGGGACTAGGAGTAAGCAAAGCACTCCTGACATATAGGAATTAATCAGTTGAATAACAAAACTTCACAGGCACCGGTATCCTTCCAATTGCATTTTTCCAACTCAAACACACTTTAAAACAACAGAAAGCATTTGGGAAATTATTTATTTATTTATTTGAATTTTGGTAACCGAGTAAGCCCACTAAGACCATGCAGTCCCTTTTACAGGGCAAACCAGGGGAGGGTAAATAGGGCCAAAAGTAACCTAGCATACTTAGAGTTATACAAGTTCATGGTTGACATAAAATAACCAATACAAGTAAATAGACAGAACAGAGCTAAACTAGTTCACAGTAAACATTCTGACAAAATTTAAGCCAGGTAGTGCAAAACAGCAATACTGAAGGTACAAATCCAAATTCACAGTATAATAAATTATGGTCGGCAGTGTATAGCACCTCAGTGCCACAGCTTACCATGGTTCAAGGAAGGGAGAGTTGAGATCAAGGTTGTGGAGAGAAACAGGGTTAGAGCAGAGGCATGTGAGTCAGGAGAGGCAGGTACAGGACCCTAGAGCAGCAGGACGATTATACAGTGCTAACTTGAAATGGGGGAGGGGAGGGCAGGCGAGAATGGATGTGGGGAGGGAGTTCCAGAGCAAGGGGGCAGCATAGGCAAAGGATCTTCAGCCAGTAGATAGCCGGGTCTTGGGTAAGTCAAGGAGAGGAAGAGAGGAAGAGAGTTACAGCATAGGGGGCATGAGGGCTGCCTCTGTACAATGATGTCTGACAGGCTAGGTGGAGTATGGAGATGTGTGAGCTTGAAAGTAAGACAAAGAGAGAATGGTGTAGGCATGGAGCTGCTCCAAGGGCAAAACACCCAATCCTATGGTAAAGTTGTTTCTACTGGTTCGTGAGTGAGGCCTTGACTGATAAGAATAAAGGTGCTCTGTAGGATAGCAGGGGTAGCAGTGAGGCAGAGGCAATTTTGAGACAGGATGCATTTGATAGCAAGGGATAGAGACGGTATAGAAGACCAATCTTTTGGTGTGTGGTCTTAGTGATTTTATGGATATCGGCCTCGAAAGAGAGGCTAGGATCAAGTGGGATGCCCAGATATTTAAAAGAATTAACTGTTTCAAGGGGATCCCCATTCGAAGAGCAGATGGAGAGGAGCTGGTTGTGAGCAGCTTTACTGGAGGGAGGAAGGACATGCATTGCTTTGGTTTTCTTTATGTTAAGGAATAGATTATTTTCAAGGAACCAGGCTTCTATTTGGCTGAATTCTGACTTCAGCTGCTGATTGAACCACTGCGTATCTGCTGAGGCATGGTATAGGATGACGTTGTCAGCATACAGCTGGATGGATGCCCCACCACAGAACTTTGGCAGCTCATTGATAAACAATGAGAAGAGTAGGGGTCCTAGTATGGACCCCTGCAGAATGCCATGGGTAGCAGGTCTGAATGAGGATTGACTATTGCCCCATTTGACACATTGGGAGCAACCTGACAAGTAGTCACAGAGCCAGGATATGGAAGGTATATCGAGACCTAAGGTTTCCAACTTCATTAACAGTAATGTGTGGTTCACCAGGTCGAAGGCCTTTGTATTATTTATTTATTTATTTAAAAGTTTCACCAGGAAGATATACTGAGCAAAACTGCTCATTTCCAGATGTGTCCTGGGGGATGGGTATAGAGCATGGATAGGACAACAATGGAATACACTGCAAACAGATTACAGTAAGTGCAACAGCATTAAGTGCTAGGAATTACATTATATACAGGGGAACAATACACAGTAATATTGGGTTACAATAGAGATAACGAGAGGTAAACAACAAGTAATACATAAGAGATACACCAAAAGCAGGCTTGAAGACAAAAGTACAAAACATTTAGTGGCTAGCGTTATGCAAAGTGTAGATACATACACACATATATATATATATATATATATATATATATATATATATATATATATATTATAGGGTGCAGTCGCACCCTATATTTAGGGTTGAGTAGGCACTTCTATATTAAATTTGAAATTTTGTGCATTGATAACTTTGGACCCGTTCTACAGATTTGCATGAAATTTGGTATGCATGGTGGGGCACGGTAGATCTCTTGATTTGCTAAATTTCATTTTGTTTGGACATACAGTTTTTGCACACCAAAATGCTGAAAAATGCACTTTTCGCCCGTTATGTGGGCAGTTTTTTGGATTTTGTCCATGGTGCTGCTGCACGGCAGTTGTGTGGTGTGCCGCTCTGCGACTTGGCTCATCTGAAAGAGCTTGGGTCAAGGAACGTGTTGCTTTTCATTGGTGAAAAATTATTAATCCATTCAAAAGTTATTATACATAGATACATAGACAGTGTTGGCAGATAAGGGCCTACGGCCTACCCAGTCTGCCCATTTGAGCTTGTAAGTTTACTTTATGTTTTCCTAGAAGTCTGTTGCCCCTTAACCCTGACCCTATTAAACTTTTAAGTTCCCATTATAAGTCAATCGGAAAATTTATATGGTTATTTTGCGAAAGAAGAAGAAGAATGAGATTTTGGCCATCTAGTCCCTCCTAATGATCAAATAATTTGCAGGCTCACGATCAAAGAATCTTTGATCACGAGAATTCTTTGATCGCGACTGCCACCATCTTGTTTTCATTTTGCCATTGGAAAAATTCAAATATCTCGGCTTAGGGGTCACTCCTGAAGAAAAACTTGGATGGGTTTTACTCAAGGGGCTTCACTCTATCAAGCCATGGTGGTGGTTTGCTTTGAAATGGTCAAAACATAGAGTTTTGAACTTTTTTATTCTTTGATCATGGCTCGCTAATGATCTTTGATTGCGAGCCAGCAGATTCTTTGATTGCGAGATTCTTTGACCACAATCTTTGATCGCGAGGGTGCGACTAGATGGCCATTTGAAAAATTAAATTTTCTCAGCTCAGGGGTGGGTTATAAAGCCAAATGAGGGTAGGTTTTGCTCAGGGGGGTTTCATTCTATCGAGGCATGGCTGTGATTTCATTTACTTTTGATCGTGAGCTTTGATCACGAAGGAGGGACTAGACGGCCAGATTTGGAGGGACCAGATAGCTCAATTTTAACAATTTTTACAATTAAATATCACAGAAACCATTAGGTCTTTTTACTTGAAATTTTGAGGGAGTTGACAGGATGTCCTGTAGGTGTCAATTATGGTGTTTATGTGTTGGACAGTATATTTCTTGTGGAGATATTGCATGGCGCAGTTTACATTTTGCGGACAGCGTTTTCCACTGTGGTACTGGCTTCAGATTTATATGGTAGCTATCTTTACTGCCATGGATGTACTTTTCAGATGTTAGGTGCCTAAAATATAAACAGGTGCAGAATTCTGCAGAAATCTGCAAGTTGGTGGGAGCGCGGGGCTTGAAGGGCCTGTGCTCCCACCAACTTGCGTGACTTTTTACTTTTAATTAATTTGCAAGTTGGTGGGAGTGCAGGGGCCCAAATGGACCATGCTCCCACCAACTTGTGTGATTTTTACTTTATTCTCTCTCAAAAATAAGATTTATGATAAAACTTTGTTAATGCATCATTTGAGTTACAACACAAAAGTAAGGAAATTAAATGTTTAGGTTGCCCCCCCACCGTGGACCTTCCCATCATCCCAAGATTGACAGCTGACAGGGTGGGTCTTTGGGGTTGTGAAGCCTAAATCTCACCCCATTCTTCTTTAGTCTGACTTGTCAATATGGTTACACATGGGGTGAGAGTTAGGCCTCACAACCCCAATGACACACCCAGTCAGCTGTCAATCTCGGGATGATGAGCAGGTCCAAGTGTGGGGGAGGGGGCAACCGTAAATGTCAATTTCTTTACTTTTTGTGTTGTAACCCTAAATGATGCATTAACAAAGTTTTTTGCATAGGTAGATAGATAGATAGATAGATAGATAGATAGATAGATAGATAGATAGATAGATACATAGATGGATGGTATAGAATTACCAAGAGGTAGGACATTAATTGCATGGGTTTTTCTGGAAGTGGGTGACCACATTGGGTCACTGGTTATTAAGGGGGAGCAGTTGAGTTAGGGGCAATTGCATGTGAGGTAGATGAATGATCGCATGAGTGAGGCAAGAGTGTGGAGGCATTGCGAATGTTTGTGGGGATGAGTTCCAGAGTTTGGGGAATTGGTAGGAGAAGGAGGCCTTACCAGCTGATTACAATCTATGTGGGATGGCAAGAGTTCAAACGTCATGACTCCTGAGGGAGCAGTTGGGGGGGAGGAGAGAGAGCCTAATAGGTAGGAGGGTAGCACACTGAATGAGAACTTGTGAAGCGTGCAAGGGTCCATGTGGGAGAGGTGGGCAATAGATTGGTAGAGCAAGCAGTGGTGAGTGTGGGAATTGCAGTGGAGAGCAAAGCGACAGAAGGAGTGGAAGAAAGTGTCCAGTCTGGCTAGGGTCTTTTTTGGGGTGGCACTGTAGACTACATCACCATAGTCAAAAGATGGAAGGATCATTTTCAGTAGAATTTCTCTATGGGTCAGCAGTGGGATACATTCATGATTCCAGTAAAGAGCACCTAGTTTAGGTAGTAGTCTTTTATGAATTGCATCAAAATGGCTAGAGAAATCAAGGTGTGGATCAAGCCAGACCCCTGGGTATCTGGAAGATATAGTGTCTTCCAACATAAACCCATCAAGTGTGTGGAAGGAGGGAGTGGAAGGGAGCCTTGATGGTCTCTACCTTGTGCCAGAGGTCATGGAGACTGTCTTCTTGGCATTTAAAAACAGTTGGTTGGAACGTAACCACTGCTAGACATTGTCAAAGTCCAGCAGTAGGGTGGACTCCACTATGGGGAAGGATAGATCGGATACATACAGGATGGTGTCATCTGCATACAGGTGGATGGAAGCAGATGTACAGATGGTGGGGAGGTCATTAAGAAAAATGGAAAAGAGAGTCAGTCCAATGACTGAGCCTTGTGGGACCCCGGTGTAGATGGGAAGGGGAGGAGGAAAGAGAGTCCCTGATTCTGACTGACTGCAATTTGCCCATCAGGTTGGATTTAAACCAGGAGATGGCAGTAGTAGACATCCCAATGAATTACCCTGAAATGTTTGATGGCCAGCACAAGACAAGAATACATGGACTTCAGAAGACATACAACAAAACTGACTGACAATAGCACTTCTGCTGACTTGTGCATATATGCCTAATTAATTCCCATGATGCCTTGCATAAATGGGGTCATGATCTTTGCAATAGCGTCAAACAGGTTTTCTCACCAGGAAAGAACAGAGTGAAACAACTTCATTTCAAATTAAATTAGGAGGAAATTAGGGGGTTGCAAAAGACATAATCATTTTTCATGGCTACACACTACACTTGCAAACAGAAAAAAAGGTTGAAGAGACTTTCCCTTTAAAATCTTTAATCTTCTTGTCGAGCTGCATGACTGTTCCAGTACTGCCCAAACTGTGGCCCCAAGATCCCCAGGGTTGTCCTCTGTTCATTGCCCACTCCTGGCTCCACTCATGGTAGGTAGATCCTTACCCTTTCCCTGCTTCCTTTGAGCTGTCATTTTTAGGCTGTACCATGATCAGAATTGCCTGCAACTTCACGAGATAGTCCTTGACAGTGAGTTCCATCTGCAATAGTCTTTGCAAATGCAAATAAATAAGGAAAAAACTATTTTTAAAGTTTAAAGTTTTCCAAAGGTGAGAAACACATAAAATGCATCTGCTCTAGTTGGCTGCTAGCCACACCCCACTATCTCTCTCTCATTTATTAATCCCCTTTACCTATACAGGAGGTACATTTACAATGCTCATGCAGATAAGGAACAGAACGCTGCTTCATTGTGACATTCTGATATGGACAATGTCTACTTGTAAATATATTCAGAATTGTAAATAGCCAGTGTAAACATTTCTGCATGTTATTTTGTTCTGGGCCTGATAGTAACAATGTAGCTGGCCCTCGGTGGTCAGGTACTATGGAGCGTTCCTCCATGGGAGGATGCCAGCTAAATTCTGCTAAGGTAGAGAAAGTGGTACGATGGGCTTAAAGTTTGTGAGGCACCACTAACACAACATGGGCTCAGTTTTGAAATAGTGGCACAACCTGTGCCGATCCACCACCTGCAGCAAACCGAGGTGCACCAGGGACCCTGTGTCCAATTTGATAAAAAGCAGGGTCCCAGTGCCAAAGTGCCTGGGTTTGCTGCAAGCTGTCAGCTGTGGTGAAGACTTGGTGAAACTGACAGGAATGCCACAAGCTGCAGGACGGGCATGCAGCATCTGTGACAGTGATAGCGACCCACCAGCTGGTCACCCTGGTGGCTGGCAGGTCATCTTAGGCATGCCCAGCCTCCCAGGCAGGTGGGATGGGTCAGGCTGGGGGGAAGGAGTGAAAACTGCCCCCAACTGGGCAACAGTGAGACACCATGGGCAGATGGGGGGGGAACACCAGCGCCACCATGGGGGGGTTGGAGTCCGACTTGCCATGGACCACCGGCCACTCCAGCAGTGGTCTGGCAAGTGTTGAGGAATGTATGGGTGCCTTCCCCAGGGAGCCACAGGATCACCCCACACCCAGCCAATGCTGCAGCATTGGCACACAGCAGGTTAGACCAGCTCTGGGCTGGTCTAATTGCAGGTTCTGTGTGCCCATGCAAGGGGGGCTTCCAGAATCTCGTATTAGGGAATATGGCAACCCAGCCCTGGTGCAAACTCACTTGAACCATGGCACACCCCCATAGTGGGTGTAACCCATGCACAGGGCCAGTTTGGCACAAGGGGTCCAGTGTTGGATGCAGCCCATATTAGAAAATCTGGCTTGGTGCAACTTATGATGCAAGGAGCCACTTACATCAATTCTGTTTGACACAGTAATTGTACAGTAATTAGCACTACAGCTACAGCCGGGCTCACTTTAGGCAATTTGGCATGACAGCAACGTTGGTCACTTTATGCAACAGAGAACATATTTAGTACTACAGCATTACACTCAAACTGGGCACATTACAGGCACTTTAGTATGACAGCTAACACCAGGCATGGAAGGAGTTTTGAATCCTGTTGCTTTTCTGTGCAGCAACTATCTCAGCAGGAATTGTGGACCCAGCATGCAGTTATTTGCATACTTCGATTTATGAGTTCAGCTCAGAAAACCTATGGATTCCATTGCAACCTGGAACCTCTAGTAAGGGGAACTTCTGAAGAAACTGCCACTGCTGTCAGCTGTGTAGAAAATGAAGTTCTTAGTAGAGAAGAAACAAACTCCTTCTGTGCACTACGGAAGCCCTATCTTAAGTTTCTGAGCCTGACTGACTTCACCACCTATTCATCACAGAGACAGTCAGTCTGGCTCCAGCCAGTGGACCCCTTTGCCTATGTTACAAAACAATGTATCCATAGGGAACCCACTTGTTAACCCATGGGTACCTGAGCATCATTTCAACAGATATATCAGAACCCACTGGGGTATCCAGGGGTCACACTGTTCCCCCCTTAAATACTTGCTATTCCCTAGCTTGTCGAGTGGCATTGAGGTTGGAGGCTCTGGACTCCATACCTCATGCCACATTGGTGACCCGAGTTCAGAAGTGGACTCTAGTTGCCGGAGGTCAGCCGGAGGGGGGAGAGGATCGAGTGTCCAAAGGACTGCTCTCTTTTCCTGGGGACGGTGGGCTTGCAGGTCCAGTCCATGACTGCCACCAGCTGGAGGGCTGTTGGTAGTGCAGACTGCAGTGGCACAGAAGGGAGGGCTGCAGACTGCTGATGTGTGAATGCCTCCACACACACACACACACTGTTGGCTGCAGCAGGGGCACTTGGGTGAAAACGGAGATGGAAAATGGAGCTTGGGCCTAATGAAGCCCTGCCCAATCACCCACAGACCCACGTCATTGCCCAGGACACCTTGACACATCTGGATGAGTGTTTTGAAGGGGAAGCAGCCTCCCCTCTCTGACCCCACCATGGGGGGTAATCCATGGGGGACCAGGCTGAGATAAGTCCCAGTTGAGATGAGTGCTGGTGGGTGGGGGTGGGACAGGTCTGAGCAACTGCCCAGACATCTGGGAGAATAAATAAAGAATAGAAAAAAATACTTGCTATCCCCAGCAAGGGATTAGGACAACACAAACTTTTCCTCCCCAGTGTCCCTACGAATGGGTGTGATAAGTACCTCTCCACCCACAACCAGCACAAGCAGGGTCACCATAAGAGGCATAAAAAGCTACAATACGATTATGGGCAAAACTATGGGTTAGGCTAGAACACTTCAGGGGATCCCACAAAGAATATGGTACACGAGGATTTTGGGAACCATGAACTGAAGCCTTCAAGGGATTGGTATGGACTTCAGCCATGTTTCCCTCACCATGAACTAAGGGATATTGTCAGCCATCTGGGCAGAGAGGGTGTGCCAATCAGGTCCTTTTCTACCAACAAATGCTACTGTATGTTTCCATGTTTTTAACCACACAGTGAGACCCTTGTGCTGTGCTATAACCATCAGGCATGAGTTCCTCACCCGGGCTGAACTCTATACTCAAGTTAAGGGGCTGTTGTGCAGTACTATAATACACTGCACTAACGCCAGGTTAAAAACCAAAGATGACACATCCACTCACCAGGCCTGGTCCAGAAGGTCTACAGCTCTTGTAAAGGAAAGCATATGAAACCTCTATACCAGCCTACAAGAGAAAACAGATAAACAACAATGCCTGAGCATTTAAGATGCAATATATGATGCCATAGGCATGAGTACGTAATATTACTTCTCTCTAGTTTTTATTACACCAGCCAGGGAAGGGACACCGCTAATTGTTCATCTACATTTGCTACCGGAAAGTACTGTGACACAATCTTGCAAAGTCAGAGCTAGTCTCTCTTGGAGTCACTGACAGAAGTAAAATCCTGCTATGAACAGGAGGGTCTCCACACCATTCCACATTATCTGGCTCAATATACCTGCATGTCAGACTGGCATCCCCTCCACTGGCCAGAGCTGCTGCATGTGTAGGACCCTATTCTATCCAAACATCTGGAAATGGATACAAGAAGCTCTTTAGGAGCAAAACAAAAAATAAAAATTGGTATTTCCTCTCTGGGGGCAGGTGTCTGTATTTTCTTTCTTTCTTTGTTGATTCAGCAGAGCACTGTTTGTCCACTCAGGGAGCAGACATCAAGCTGATCCTCAAACTCTTCTCCAGAAGCAGGAATTGAACAGAAAGATTGCCAGCCTAATGGGGCTTCAACTTCCAGACAGAGAGCTTGCAGTAATGGTGGTTCCTCTAACAGAAACTTGCTTCTGCCTTGAAGACTAGGGGATTGGCTTATTCCACCCAGTCAATCTTAATGGCAGCCACTGCTTGTAGAACCAGGAGGAAGGTTTCATTATCTCTTGACACCTCAGATGGTCCACGTGGATCATCCTTCTCTTCTGTATTGACAGTCACCTCCATCATAGTCTATGTTTAGCAAAAGTAAGAGGGGGAGAACCGTTCAGTACTGCTGACACCTGCCTCCTGGTCACATCCAACAGCACTCAGTGCGCTGGTGGCACTCCAGTGCAGCCCTGAATGACATGCTGCATGAACGGCTTAAAATCAACTCCTCCAAACATAATTCCATAGGGTGCAAGGCAGACTCGATAGCAATTTGGGCAAAGTTATCTGATGACTGTACCCCTCACTTATGGCTAATAACATCCTAAATACACCATTACCAGTGGCATGTTGGGAATGCTGGGTGCACCAAACAAGGCTCTTAGTGTAGTTAGAAATTACTGTAACAGCTGGCCCGCTGGTGCAGTGGAAAAATTCACTGCTGTGATGCCAGCAACCCAGGTTCGGGAATGAACTTGGGTGTTGGAGGACCGACCAGGGAGAGAAGGCTTGAGCATCCATCTTGAGGGGGAGGGTGGGGTAGAGGACCAGTGCCTATTGTCCCCGGCAAAGGCTGGGAGAACAGCAGTGCATCTAGTTCTACTAACATAGGAGCGTGATAGATGCTGGCTTCTGCCTTGCACCCTGCATGTCACACTCCTGCAGGAAGAAAACCAAGAAAATTGTGCACTGGACGGTCTGTTAACAGCCTCCTGGACCCTCTCTATCAGAGCTCCCAGACAACTGAAAGCCACCTCACCAGCACCCAGAACCACTGGATGGTCGATAAGGCTCATTCTCTTTGCAGGAAGGGGACCCGACCAATAAAGGGATATATTGGGTACCCTGGATGGTTGCAATGTGGAACAGTGGGTGGTGGGAGTAGCCCAGGATGAGAATCAGTCCTTGTAAAAGGCCTGAAGGAGTGATCAGCCAGTGCGTGGGGGAGCATAAACACATAAAAAAAAAAGAGAAATGACTTTAGCATCTGAGTGACCTCTGAAATTCTTGATAGGGAGATGGCTTGTGGTTTCTCGTGGTCCATGTCTTAGCATATTATGCTATGGCTTCCTTATTCAGGTAACTGTTGGGTTGGCTCTAAACTGTATGAGTGCTCAGTTGCACTGACACACATCAACACACCCTGTCTATCAGAGAAACAACTACGTAAAAGCATATTATTGGTACTGAAGTCCAAGGGAATCAGCAAAGCCTATACCTCCTCCAATTCAGCCCCTATGAACATGCTTGGGGCTTCCATTCTTGCAGGGGTCAGCATGGGTGCACCGGCTATGTGCCTTCTCCATCTTGTGTTCCACTAACTGTCCGCTATCCAGAGGAAAACACTCCACAACACCACATGCCACACACATGATTATCAAGTAGCTACTGGAATACACAAAACAATAACTTCTTGGATAACACTTTAGTGCAGTCCTTGGTTGCGCACTTCATTCACCACCATATGCAACAGAACAGCTTCTTCACCATAGTGTTCATGTCAAACATAACAAACTAGGCCAAGAAAAGTAATCTATAATGTTTCTTCAGTTTATTTATTAACTCTGTCTCTCCCTCATTACCACAATCTCAATCACCCGATTCCTATTCAGTGGCAATTTCGTTATCAACACCTGGTATTCAGGTATAGTGGGCCCCTCCATCATGGGAGAGGCTGGCCAAAATCCATTTTGGTAGATTAAGTGGGACAATGCACGTCATATCAGAAGGGTACAGTAGCAACCCTTAGCTCTCTACCCATCCTCTGCACCTCCACCTCCAGATCCTCACATCAGCCCAAGCTCTTCAACCTCAACCGCCACAGCCCACTCCTCCGACTTATCACCTTACTTCTCCTGCTCTCTGGGAACGTTCACCCCAACCCAGGCCCTGGGGCTTCTACCACCTCCTCTCACCCTACCGGGTTCGGTCTCTGCATTGCCTCAATGAACATCTGCAGCCTCCCAAAGAAAATTGCTGCACTCCAGTGTTGGGTCACCCAACACAGGCCCGACATCCTTGCTATAGTGGAGACCTGGCTCTCGGCATCTACCCCTGACTCGGCTATCTCCCTCCCTGGTTTCACCCTTTTCCAAGAGGATCAAGTTGGTAAGTGTGGTGGTGGATGTGCAGTCTACCTGCATGACTGCCTCCTGGGTCACGCCCTCCCTGCCCCCAAGCTCGATCATGGTGCTCAAGCCATCACCCTAAAAATCTCCCCTGACCCTGGCAGGGGTCCTCTCTACCTCACAGCTACATACATACCCCCACTGGCCCAAGGACCTGCAATCCACTCCCTTATTGACTATCTCTCTACCCTGCCCCACAAAGCTGAACAGCTCATCCTAGGTGACCTCAATATCAACTGGCTTGGCTCCATTGCTGCTCACATAAAGGACTCCTTCACTGCCCTTGACTTAGCTCAACTAGTCACTCTTCCTACCAGATTCAACTAGTCGAGTGGAACCAGCTCCCTTCTTCACATGATACTCTCCAATCGCCCCCACAAAATCAACTCTGTTACCATCCTAGCTAACTCCCTCAGTGACCACTCTCCTATCCTCTGTTTCTGGTCCTCCCCCACGCAAAAACCCACTTGCAAAGTCACCTTCTGCCACCGTTTTCACCCCAGGGGCCTTAATAAACTGAAGCAGTACCTAGCACAGCTTGACTGGTCCCTGTTCTCTCTCGTGACTGATATCGATTCTGCTCTAGCCTACCTCACCAGAGCCTTCTGCGGGGCCTGTGACATCTTTGCCCCTTCACAAACACTCGCTCCAAAAGACACAATGCTGCCTGGATCTCTCCCCCTCCCTTATCCAGCAACTGAGGCAGTGTGACAACCTATGGCGGGTGGTGGTCGAGTCAGGCAGGTCAAGTCAACAGATAAGCCTATAATGCCACTCGTAACCAGTGCACCTGGGCCATAAGACAAGCCAAGGCCAAACACTATCAAACCACCCTGGCCTCCTCCTGGGGCTCTGCATGAGTGTTCTGGGATAACATTAAGGAGATAAATGGAAAAACCCGCTCTCCTCCCCCCTCTCAGGTACTTGTCAACGGCACTATTACCACTGACACCCCACTTATTGCCGACTGCCTCAACTCGGCCTTTTCTGACCTAAGTGATATCCTTCCTGTCCACTTTTTTGACCCTATCCCTACCTCTAGCCCCCCTGAATCATCCCCATTTTTCCTCCGCACCATGTCTCCCCATGAAGCCAGACCACTCTTACTAAAAGGCCCCTCCAGCCACAACCCCAGTTGTCACCCCCTTGACTCCAGGATTCTTTGTCTAACTCTAGATGTCATGCTAGCTCCTCTCACTGACCTGTTAAACCGGTCACTGTGCCTCGGCCAATTCCCGAGCACCTGGAAGTCGGCTGAAATTACCCCAATTCATAAGAATGGAGAGCGCACCTTACCAAACAACTACAGACCGATCTCCATCCTCACTCCACTCTCTAAAGCCTTGGATAAAATAGTATCCGCCCAACTCATGGACTATCCAACCAAATATAACATATTATGTCCAGAACAGCATGGCTTCCACCCTGGACACAGCACCTCCTCAGCCCTCTTGGAGTTTTTGCAGCAAATACACTCTGCACTTGACTCTGGGGACATCACCGGGGCTGTGTTCATTGACGTCCCTCAGGCCTTTGACACTGTGTGTCACCCCCTACTGCTTGACTCCCTATACCAGCTAGGTTTCTCATCTGGACCCTGGCCTGGATCTCCAGCTACCTCCATGGCAGATCCCAACAGGTCAAGATAAACGGTACCCCATCAACTGCCTTACCTGTTCGCTCAGATGTCCCTCAGAGTTCCATCCTGGGCCCCACATTATTCAGTCTCTTTCTCAACACCCTTCCCAGCTCCTGCTTGGGCAGGATGCTCCTATATGCCGATGATGCAGTAGTCGTTGCCTCCCACCCTGACCCCATCACTCTTCAGAGCTCCCTGCAACTCGCCTTCAGCCAAGCTGAAAAATGGTTCTTCGACCATCGCCTGGTTCTGAACCACAAGAAGATGAAATCCTTGCTTTTTTTTTTTTTTTTTTAGTCTTTGGTAACCGGGTAAGGACCACTAGGCACAAGTGCCTGTTTTCAGGGGCAGCCTGGGAGCACTGTGCGGTTAAGTGACTTGCTCAGAGTCACACAGTATGCAAGTAGCAGTTGTGAGGATCAAACCCTGGTCTGGTCTTCTGGACGTACCAAGCTCATTCACAGCTTGTTACTCTAACCTCTAGGCTATACTGCCAGCCCAAACAACTTCCCACCACCAAAGTCACTACAGAAATGCCCCTCTTCTCATCCTCCTCAGCACCCTTCGCCCCCTTGAACAGGTGTCTGTATACAAATATCTGGGCATCACCTCTGACTCGGCTCTCTCTTTCCACTCTCATCTTAACTCCCTGTCCTCTGCTGTGAACTCCCGGATAGGACTCCTCTTACCGCCACAAAGACTGCCTCCCTAAGAATGCCCTTCAGCTGGCTATCACCTCCTCCATCCTGTCTTTGGTCAACTATGGGCTCCCTATCTATGCAGCTGCTGACCCCACTGCCCTCACAAAAGTCCAGACCTTGATCAACAAGGCTTGCAGGCTCCTGACTGGTGCCCCCAGCAGAACGTAAACGTGCCAGCTCTACTTCTCCTCAAACCTACTCACCTTTGATGAGCACCTGCATTACCACACCTGTATACTGGCCAAAAAAACACTACTTGGGCTCTCCCCCCTAGGGGTTGCTACATCCCTAAAACTGGCCTCCCACTCAGTCACCAACCGAAACACAACCAAAGCCAACTTCCAGGTCCCAAGAGCAAGGACTTCGCTCGCCCAAAGATCATTCCTCACCAGAGCCCCCTCCTGGTACAACTCCCTCCCCGCTCATATCACAAACATCCTCAAAATCGGACCCTTCAAAATCACCCTCTGAAATCACCTCACGGACACTCAGAGCTGTAATTGCCCATGACTGGGCCATATCTACCAGCTTGCCTGACCTAATTTACAGACAAAGTCTTCCCGGACTGCTTTTCCCACAGTGACCACCCAACCCCTCTCTCCCAAGAACCTTGAGAGATACATTATTATATACGTCTAATTGTAACTAGTTGAAGCCTTAGTACACCACTGATTTGAAGCCTTTGCTCACCGCTGTATCTCTGGAATTGCTGTGTATGTTCTGTCATTGTATTTCACCTGTAATGTTCTCCATTGTTGTACTCCACAATCGTTGTCTACCCTCTCTGCAACAAGGTGCCCTTGTAAATGAGTCTCTGACTCAAAGGTTGTAAATCCGATTTGTGCAATAAATAGAAATAAATAAGATATAGTCTGCACAGCGAGCGAGTCAAGCAGCAGGGCATGTTTGTTGTCACTTTGAATGCCATCCATCTGACAATTCATTAGCAGGAGATAAGCATGAGATACATAGTTCTAGAGGAAGACTGCAAAGACTTCATAGTTCATCTGCATCCACCACTTCGTCCACCCATCCCCCCTTCTAGATAGCGACAGATCCATTCAGGAACTAACTATGAGTACACGTGCACTATGGCACCACATCATATTAGCTGTCCACTTTAGGCACATATGTTACTACAGGAAAACCAGGCACACTTTAGGGTAATTGGCACTACAGCTACAGCTGGATCCACCTGAAGAAATTCATCATGACAACTAATGCTGAGCATGGGAACAGTTTGGAATCCCATCACTTCTCAGTACAGGCACTACCTCCGCAAGGAGCATGGAAAAACTTCATACTGTCATTCACATACCTTGATTCATGAGTGCATCTCAGAAAACCGCAGGGGGTCAGATTGCATTCTGAAACCCTGGGTCCGGAATATCTGAAGAATTGTCCACTGCCACATCAGCTGGGCAAAAAAGGCAGTTCTGAATCCAAAAGAACCAAAGTCCTTCTGTGTAGTACAGGACCTCCTTCTCAGCTCTCTCAGCTCCCCTGACTTGACTAACTTCAGAGCCCATTCTCCACACAGAGACAGTCAGTCTGGCTCCAGCCAACCCTCTGGCACACACTGCCCCATGTTACAGGACAAAGTGCCCGGTGGGAACCCACAGATTAAATTTTGGACACCTAAGCAGCTTCTCTGTAGATATAGTGGAATCCATGGGGTATCATGGATTGTACATATTGATGATCTGTTACTGTAATTATGTATTACTGATGTTACAGCTGATGTTGCTATATTTTTTCTTGCCTCCCCAAGACCTCCTTGAAAAAACAGGTGGAGCATCTAAATGTGGCTCTCCAGATGCTCACAATTCCAAATAAATAAATACCTTTGTTCATTACTATAGAAACCTCACAACTAAAGAATGCTTGAAACTTTAGAACATCCCAGAGATGGAACTGTACTGTATCCATAAGCAACGTTTGTAATACAGTACTAGGAGGAAAGCATTGTCTTTATACGAGACCTGTGATGCATAATGTAAAGAGCAAATTAAGAACAGCATGAAGTGATCTAAAAGAGCTGCAGGATCTGTCTGTATAGGAACTAGCTGATTGCTTCTCAGATCCATAATTTTTCCCTGTTGACAAGCAAAGCTGGAAAGTAATAAGTGCTGCATGAATTAAATACATCACACTTGGCTGCCTGGATAATGGCCGTGGTGCACTGGTGAAGCTTCCAACCAATCTGGGTTCCATCAACCTGAAGCTATTGATTTTTCTTTCTTGACAGGTGACTAGCTGGAAGACAAATGATATGAAGTAAAAGCTTCTGTACAAAGTCTGTCCTTTTAGTTTGCTGTAACTTTTCTTCATCTATGATATTTTTTGAATTTGAAACAATGCCAAGTTAATCTATAGCAGCAAAAATTCATCCTTCAGTTCAATTTAAATCTAAAAACTAGACTACGTTCTTGACTTTGTCTTTGCACTATTGGGTTAACAAGAGTACTAAGTACTAAACAGCACACAAGGCGCTGTAGTGTTATCCATCTTTGAAGCTGGTGACAGCTTCATCTGGTGTCTTTCTGACGTGTCTGTATCAGTCTTGACAGAGTAACATCTGAACAAGATCACACCACTGCAGAAAAAGGCTACTTTCTCTCATGATTGAAAAAGTTCCACATTGCAATCAAAATAACATATACATTTGTGAGTAGCATACATTATATTGCTTAAACACATTTTCAGCACATAATCTAGATGTGCTCAAAAAAAGTTTAGAGCGTATTGACCCATCTTTATTCACTGCATGTTAGCAGTGCTGCAAACTTCAGTGGCCTTACAAAACAATTACATCAAGCAAAAAGTATTCAGAAGTGACTGAACTCAAGAACTGAAAAAGAAAGTATTGTGCAACGAAGGCTATAAATATACTAAAGATATTTCTATTTTACTAGATTTGTATTGCTTTTGTTGACTTTCTGTACAATGCTTTGAAACATATTGTATAACAACCATCTAAAATGTACTTAATAGATAAATATAAATACTAATAGCGTAGTGATCACAAAGGACATTAGGGTCCTGACATAACCAGAATTAGTTACCACAATTTTGGCTTGCCCTGCAGGTGTGTTCTTATCTGTGCTCTTATCCATGGGTTTTACTACAGGAAAGATATACAGTTTCAGGTCCCTTCACAGGATAACATTGACTGTGAGGTTATTTCTATATAGTACAACATATTGCTGACCCAAGGAGTGTAGGATTATTTTAAGTGCAAAGAAAAACATTGTCTCTGAAAATGTATAGATCTGAGAACAAAGCAAGGGACAGCAACATGCTCTTTTTAATTAATCTAATCAGAATTTAACCTACACATTTTCACAAAGTTTATTTTTGCCTTTAGAGTTGCCAATTCAGACTGTTAAATATGCCCAATTAACCAGCTATTTAGTTAGTTCATTTTGTTACCCAGGTAGGTAAACTTGGTTGAATAACCTGCTTTCAGCTACAACCTGGGGTGAGGGGGGCAATGACAACCAGTAGCTGTGCTGATGAAGCTTGTTTCCTGTCATAGGAAAACATACCTATTGTCTTTGTGACACAGACATCTGTCTTTTGCCACTTCATCTTATATTGTGAGATCTGTACAGTAATATAGAAGTTTAACTGCAAGACTGTCTCTGTGCTTAAAGTTTGTTGTATATGAAGATGGACTGAAATAATTCAAAATGTCATTAAATGGTTAACAGACAATCATTTATTACATGTACTACTATGATGAGATATAAAACTGGTGGACTGCACAGTATTGCAATGGGATGTAACGATAAATGTCTGCATACTGGACAGTGGCAGATGCCATCATCTGCACAGCACTCTCTGAAGCCTGTCACATTCTACAGGGACTGCCTGTCTGCAAAAAGACTGAGATCAGGACTCTGGGAATAGCATTCAATTTTTGGGGGGTTCTTGAACTACTTTTCCCCAGTTCCAGTCAGTAAAATTGCGGAACAAAATAAAGTGGACAAAAAGAAAGCGGCAAAAACAGTGTCACCATCAATATTGGCAGCATAAAAAGTAGCGTGCCAGAACAATGCAGGCCACTCGACATACAGGTAGCAAACAATGTCCACCCCTAATTGACATCAGATTCATGTCCTCTCCAATTCATACAGACTATTATATGTCTCATCTAATAAGAAAATAAGATGCACAAGACTGGACATTTTTTGCAGACCTTTCGCTAGAAAGAAATTAACAGTAATTGTACGGTCACCAACCATACTTATTCTATCACATCAGATTTTTTTTTTCAAATATAGCATTCTGTTGCATTGAAAGGATACCAGTCAAAATAACCTAATTTTTCACGCTAGATGATGTGCAAAGTAGTAACTAATGTGGGTCACAAAAGTGGAAAAAACAGTAGATCTGCTAATGAAGCTTGTTTCATGTCATAGGAACACACACCTATTATCTTTATAACAAAAACATCTATCTTTTGCTACCACTTCCTATGTGAGTATGTTTTCAGAAATATACAAATGCAGCTACAAGAGTGTCTCTGTGCTTGTACTTTGTTGTGTATGAAGACGGAAAGACTCTGTGATGTGGCTTGTAGATGTAGCAACTTTAACCCTGTATATGTTTCTTAAGGCCTCCATCAGCAATTTTAGAAACCATACCATAAAGTCTAAAATTGTAATAGATCATAACAACATGGGCATCTTAAGAGAATTGGATTCCTGCACATTTAAGTTTTTTTTAGTGTCTACCCAGGTTATGAATGAAGCATACTATTCCATAACTGGAAAAGTTATCACCAAATTTTTACCACAATGTCTGGATGACTTGAGTCAAAGGTATTGGGTCACAAGTCATCCACGAAAACTGTAAGTATGAAGGTTGCTAATGGTAAAACAGTCTCAACTTATATCACTGTTCACAGTACAGATTATTAACATCAAAGGCTAATGGATAGTCATTTTTTGTTTGACAGTGTAGTATACCAAATTAAACAAGCACTGTCCAATACTAGCTGTTCTCTTGCTTGTATTTGCTGTGTAGATGCTGGGTATAGATAACACAGCAGTTAAAATTTACAAATGAATAACACAAGTTACAATAGAGACATTGTCATGATTGAAAAATGAAGGGGTTCACACATAAGATTGTTTTCTTAGACTGTGACACTGAATTGTCAAGATAGTATTTTTATTATCACAGCATAGTAACATGACAGCTGTCATTTATAAAATGCCACTGGAAATGTAATTTTGCAGAACGACAGTGAAAACAAGTTTTGCTGGGGAATTTGAAAATGACACTTGTCATGTTCATGAGGTGGGGTAAAAAATTGACTATGTTGAAAATGTGGGTTCAAAAAGTAAAACAAGGAGTGACATTCACTGTGACAGTGTGAGTAAGATCAATTGTTCTTAACAGACTGCTTGCACCGATCAGTATTTTTCCCAGCAAAATTCAGTGTCCTGATTACTGTGATCTTTGTGGAGGAGTTCATATACAGTATCAGTATAATATAAAAGGAATCTGGTGATGTGTTCATTTAGTAAACCTAGATTAAAACATTTTTGTAAATTTCTTTACACCAATATCTGGTCTTCACAAGACACTAACCTCTCAAAAGCAGGGGTCTTCATAGTTGCACTCACGCTGAAAAGAAGCAGCACTAACAGGCTAAGACAACAGTGTATTGTTTTTTATCATAATATTATACATGAACTCCTCCACAAAGATCACAGTGATCAGGGCATTAAATATCACCTGTAAAAAGACCAGTCAGTGCGAGCAGTCTGTTAAGAACAGCTGATCTCACTTGCACTGGCACACTGAAAGTCACTCATTGTTTGATGTCAATGGCAGACTCAAACATACAGTACAGTCTGCACTAAACTTTAAAATGATCTAATTGATACTGAGTTGTTATTCAGTTTAATAAACCCATTTTCAGTGAGCTGCTAAGCTTAAATTTAGAAATGTCTTATCTAGTATGCAATGAAGCGCAAACCGGTTATCAACTCTCTGATGTAATTATTATTTATTTGTTTTTGGTAACCAGGTAAGTGCAATAGGCAGCAGTCCTGCCTATTTTCAGGCACGACCCGGGAGAGTACAACAAGAGTAATAAATTCAAGACAACAGCACAGTATCAACAAATCAAATACAGACACAACAGTATGGAAGAACACATATGATATATACTAAACATTAGACAATAAGTTAAACAAAATCAAGATACAACAAGAATAGGCAATGCCTTGACATCCCCAAAACAGAAGAAATGGGGTAGAGACACACTATTAATTACATTTACAGATTCCAAGTGCATAGAGGTGTGAAAACAGTGACCGTTTAAAGGAATGGTGGGAAGGGGAGTGTTGAACCAGGAGCGGAAGCGAGTTCCAGAAGTTAGGGGCAAAATAAGCAAAGGCCTGTTACCCCATTTTTGTAGCACATGGCAGGACTGATAGCTTGGGGACAGATGAGGACCTGAGCGAGCGGACACATGAGATAAGGGGTAAGCAAGTCCCTCAGGGAGGATGAGCTGGGGGGGGTCTAGTGAGCGAATCAATAAAGCACCCTAGGGAGTAAGAGCGGAGGTCTTTGGGAGATAGCCAGTGTAGGCCAGAGTAGAGCAGGCAGTGATGCATCAGTCAAGGGGCAGATAAGGCAAACCTACATATATTGTTGTAGGAAGTGTCCCAATTGCTGAGCACACTGGTAATAATATTGAAGAGAACAGGGAGGGCATAAAGAAGTTGTGGGAGTAACACACCTTTAGCTACTGCTAACCTAGCAGAGGGGGTGAGTGAGTGCCACACACGATAGGCAGTGCCTATTCTGGTATTAACGGCCCAGCACACCTCATTGATATGCAAGGAAAAATCAAGGGCAAGGTCAAACGTGACCCCAAGGTATTTGATAGTCACCGCATTGGTAACAGGTGTCCCCTCCTGTCTGAGAACCAGGAGTTTGGAGGATTCTAAGTGCACTTTTTAGATGACCCGAACAGCATGGCCTGTGTTTTACTTATGTTAAGGATTTGTGGGTTGGCAGAGAGCCAGGATTGGAGAGATTGAAAATCCCGTGTGAGATTATGGTTAATATCAGCAACAGTTTGGGCAGATTGGTAGAGCACTATGTCATCTGCATACATGAGGTGGTTGCTGTGAAGGGACATACACTGAATGTCGTTTAGGAAGAGGGAAAAGAGAAGAGGACCAAGAATCGAACCCCGAGGAACACCCCGGGTAATTGGGATGGGGGAGGAAAGAGTTCTGCAGTAGGAAACAGCCTGGGAGCAGTTTTCCAGGTAGCTACTAAGCCAAGATAGGGTGGATTCAGAAGCACTGATGTCACTTAGTTTGGACAGCAGGAGTGGGTGGTGAACCATATCGAAAGTTTTGGACAGCTCAATGAACACTGCACCAGTAAGCAGGCCCTTATCCATGTTGCTTTTGAAATCACTCGTGAGGAGGGTCAGTGCTGTGGTAGTACTATGCCCAACCCTAAACCCATGTTGGGAGGGGGACTGAATATTATGGTGACTGAGGTGATCAGAGACCTGTTGATGGATGAGTTTCTCCAGAAGCTTACTAAGAGTGGGGAGTAGAGAGATGGGTCAGTAATTTATCAGAAGTTTAGCATCACCCTTCTTGTAGACAGGAATAGTTCTGGCTGATTTCAAGATCAGGGGGACAGTTGCAGTGCTGATTGGAAGGTTGAAAAGCCTTGTTATGGGCCAGGCATGCCAGGCTGCAAACAGCCTGATAACCTGTGGGTGCAATCCATCAGGGCCAGGGCTGCCGCTAGCAGGAACTGATTTGAACAGGTCCAGAACTTGCTGGTAGGTGACCTGAGCCAGCACCAGAGAAGGTAGTGTAGGGGAGCAAGTCGAAGGGAGAGCATAGGAGAGGCTAAAGTAGGAAGGCAGGAGAAGAGGGAGTTCAAGGCATTGGCAATGGTGAGAGGGTGGTTGCAGTGGACATCATTAATGTGCATATTAGTAGGAGTAGAGGGCTTGCTGTTCCCAAGAATTTCCTTGATTTAGGACCAGTATTTTTTTGGACGTGTGTAGGAGGTGCTAAGGAGGTTCCTGAAGTAGTAGCTTTTGGCAAGATGAATCTCCTTTTTGCATTTATTACGCAGTGTTCTGTAGGCATCAAAATCCATAGAAAGGCGGGAAGACTTCCAGGCAGACCACATTTTAACCCTGAGTTTCAGAAGGTGAAGCAGGGGGCGTTTTTAGCCATTTAGGAAACAGAAAAAACTAGTTATCAACTGGTTAACAACTGATTAAACTTTATCTATTTACCACCAACCAACTGAAAATCAACTTGTGCTCAAACTAGTTAACAACTCATTTCAATTAAAATGTAATGCTGACTTCTCTGTAGTAGGCAGTACTGAAAATGAAAATGTGGAGATCAGTATAGATGGTTTCAAAGATGCTTATATAGCTACAGTATGTGAAGAGGAAAAATATGACAGTCACCTTATAAATTTGAGAACATATGCAAATTTGAATTAACATAGACATGTAATGAATGTACACACCGCACAATTAAAAATACTGCCATTGATCTGGTGTCATGTTTTGTTTTGTAGAATACCAGTGTATACAGTAGTTTGAAATTTTTTTGGTCATACAGTATATATTTCTTATGTTTAGGTGCACTGGAGTGCATACCATTGGCTTGAGAAAGTTAATGTAGGGACAATTCCAGCATGTTGGAGGGAGAAGAAATTGGGAGGGGAGGGACAGAAAGCAAATAAGGAATAGCAGATAATGTGAATGTGATGAATGCAGAGTTTTGGAACAGCAGAGACTGGGGAGAAGCAATATTTGCAGAGCTACAAAGATATATCAAAATTGGGAGGATGTTGGGGGACAGAGGTAGGGTAGAAGGCAGGTGGAAAGTAAGTACTGACAGCAGTTAATGAATAGAGATAATAGCAACATTATGAGGCTGAAGGTAGAGATGGAGAGGGAGGAGATACAGAGGAAATAGAACACAGAGGGTAATGTGAAGCAGTGTTGGAAGCAGTAGGATGGAGCAGAGATGGTCTGGGACAGAAGAAGTAACACAGAGTAGATGATGTGACATATGGGAGCAAACAGGGAGATGTGCACACCTTGTTCTCTTACGGTGCTGCCATTCAAACTGCACAGACACGAAAAAAAATTGGCACATGCTCCTGCACATAAGTTTACTAAAGATTAAGTGCAGAAGAACTGCACAAGACACATATTGGGAGACTCCTATGTATCGCCACTATGTCCTCATCAGGGGGGCACCAGATGAAGACAGTGGCAGTACATAGGTGTGCCCCAATATGCATCCTGGGCAGTTTTCCTGCACTTAATCTTTAATAAATGCATGTGCTAGACCAGCTATGTTCTCTGCGCCATTTTTTTTTTTCTTGATTGTAAGTCTGGGAAATAGCAGGAGGTGGGGGGAGGAATTAGGGAGGAGGTGGAGAGAGCAACTGCCGGAGAGTATGTGATGTATAAAGAGAATGGCAGTATGTTGGAGGGACTGAGAGATGGGGAGGGGGAAACATCAGAGACAAGGAGAGCAGCAGCACCACAGAGTGGTTACATTTATTTATTTATTTAGCTTTTGTTGACCGGGTAAGTGCGCTAGACAAATCCTGCCTATTTTCAGGCACGACCCGGGGGAAGGGGATACAGGTGAATGCCAACTGACCTTGAACTAGATTAAGCTGTTGGTGGTATTTTTAGTGAATGAGGGAAATTTGGCCAGGACACTGGGGAAATTTCTCTACTCTTTTCAATAAGTACCATGGGATCTTTAACAACCACCTGAACTTCCACCAATCCAAGCAGATGGGACCTCAGTTTAATGTCTCATCTGAAAGATGGCACCTCAGAAGTGCAGCACCCCTCTCATGCTGCACTACAGTGTCAGTACTGGGATATTAACCCAAGTGCCAGATGTGGGAACTGAACCCACAGCCCTCTGATCTCCCGGCTTCAGAGGCAAATGTGCTACCTACTGAGCCACTGACACTGACAATCATACAGAGAATGGTACTGATTTGGGGGGGGCAGTACAGACTGAAAATGGAACAAGTAGGGATCAATTGACAAATAGCGAATAGCGAATAATGTGAATTCTCCTTATGAATATGCAGTGTATACATTTTTGGACCATATGTATGATGAAGAACTGAAAATAAAGTAAAAATGTAATTCGTGAGAAGGCCAGTATTGTTCATACAATCAAGAGCTCAGAGAGAATGTATATGGTGGTGCACAAAGATTATACGAAAAAAAAAAAAAAATGATACACTTCAATGATTAAGTAACCGATATACCTCAGAGACAGCAGAATCTCCCCCAAAAGTAGAAAAAACACACTGGGGTTGTCCGTACTGACAAAACAAATTCTAAACTCAGTAAAATAATACCACTCACCACATCATACAGTATTTCTATTTGATTTTATTTTCTAAGATCAGCTCACTTCCAGAAGTCATACTTTCTACATTTTGCTGCAGTACACTTGAAACTTCATCAGGAAATGGCTTTTTTTCTAAAAAAAATACATAGATACATAGACAGTGTCGGCAGATAAGGGCCTATGGCCCACCCAGTCTGCCCATTTGAGCTTGTAAGTTCAGTTTATGTTTTCCTAGAAGCCTGTTGCCCCTTACCCCTGACCTCTAGAATTCCTTTATGTCTATCCCATGCATTCTTAAATCCCGTGATTGTTTCAGCCCCCACCACTTCCTCTGGCATGGTGTTCCACTTGTCCACCACCCGTTCTGTGAAGAAATTCTTCCTCACATTTCCTCTGAATCGTCCTCCCTCCAACTTCATCCCATGCCCTCTAGTCCTAGAACATCTTTTCCGCTTAAATATAGTGTATTCCTGCACCCTGTTCCTCCCTGTAAGATACTTGTATGTCTCTATCATATCAAAAAGATATACAAATAATTATTTCATAATTATTCTCCTTTTAAATATTTACATTTATAGATAAAACAGCTTATTATATGAGCAACTTCTAAACTATACAAGTCTACCATACTGAATGACTTTATTTTCTAAAGTTTTTCAGTAAATTTTAACATTAGTCACCATTATATTACATACAGACTAAAACACTTCATATAACTCAGTGAATTCAGAATTATAATCAAACAAGTACTTATATTTACCATTTATGTGAGCCTATTATGAATTTCCAAATTTTTATAGTGTTTAGATAACCTTCAGTTTTTATGACTGGCAGCTTTAAAGATAAAAAAAAAACAGCTTTTGTTCGATCTCTGCATTCAACCTAATGTTTACCAGTTATTATATCTTTTAAAAGATCCTTTATTTCTTAAAATTACTTCATTTCACTCTCTGTCTTCATACACACCACATCTCTATGTCTGTTGAGCAAGACATAAAAATATGTTTTTTACTCTATAGTTCATTTTGCTTCAATACTATCAATACTGTACACCTCCTCAGCTGCTGGCCACCCATGTGCTGATGGGAGTGCGTGGCCTATTTATAGGGATACATTCCCAGCAGCACATGGACAGCCAGCAGCCAGGGCAGTGCGTGGAAAGCTGTGCTGCTGGCTGTCTGGCCCACAGCACTGACTGTGCAGGTACGGGAAGGGGGGGTTGTCAGTGCCACTGGGGTGGGTGAGGCACTGAACACCGATGATGGGACAGGGTACCAGGTTCGAGGTTCGGGTGTGTGGGACCCAAGCACCTGTGTGCGGTGAGGGGTGTTGTTGCTTTCGTCATATGGGGAGGGGTGACATATGTGTGTGTGTGGGCTGGGCCTTGCTACATGAATGCTGGGGCTGCCGTGTGTTGGGGGAGTGCAGTAGTGCAGCAAGTGGCCCCCATGCTCCAGAGGCTTGGCCAGGGGTCCGCCGCCAGACAGAGCATAGTCATGCATGTCTAGGTGTCTGCCCACGCTATTCATGCACCTGAACCTGCCTGATGTGCAATGGATCCACTCGGGATCCAGGACGGGCATCCGATTGGATGGCCGAGTAGGTCTGCTACTCCACCCTGACTGTTCTGCACAGACCTGCAAACCAGGGAGGTGATACCATGGACAGGTGGCAGCTGATGGTGAATTCTGGCCTATGTGCACCTGTCTGCAGGTCCAGTGCTACACGGATGGGACACGCACCTCTGGCGCGTAGTTCCCACCCTATTCGTGCATAGGCCCCATTATTATTTAAAAAGATCAGATTGTATTCTAGAGAAGTATGAGATGGTCTTATTAATAAAGATGTGTACTTAGGGGATTATACGTGTGTACAAACAACACATGTAAATTATGAGAAGTAATGTTGAAACGGTAATGGCTACATGGCTATTATGTTCAATAACAAGCATGGCAAGAATGAAATGAGTTGTATTGGGGCTGAATCACTGAAATAATGGAAAGTATAAGAAATGTGTCTTGCAAATTTGTTCTGGACTACTTTTATACAAATTCAAGGCAGATTTTGTTGTGAAGGAACATTAGAAAAGATAATCAAAAAGGGAAGAGGAGATGGGGATTTGTTTAAAGATGTGGTGGACAGAAATAAACACTGAGATACATAAACGTCATTGATTTTTTTTTTCCTTCGCTTATTGAAAGTTATAATGGAAGGGATCAGGTTACAGGCAGAGTAATGAGGGATCCAGTGCAAAATACCGGCACACACTTTACCAGCAAACACCTGCCCGACTTCTCAGTCCCAACAATCAATAAACCGGCAAGCACAATATCCCACCAAACAAGTGACAGACGACAACACAAAACAACATGGAAGCATGGCACAGAAGGATGACCTCCCTCATTAAGCAAGCACACGTCCGACTCCACAGATTTATCCAGAAGCTCCATAAAGAACAACAACAAACAGACACAGTCATCGAAGCTATCAGCAGAGGCGTACCAAAATCTCCTGTCCGAAAACATTACACCGAGAAGGACGCCAGACAAACGACTCTCCTCAACAGCAGACAACAGCAACCACTCCTGGACTACCAGCAAGGAATAGCCCACAACAGCACCCTGTAGAGAAAACAGATGAAACAAGCATTTGTCAATGTTGAACATTCATGGTTGATAAACACATTGTTTTCCCCTAATTTTGGCCCCAACTTTTGAAGATACTTGTAGGATTCGCCTCATAAAAATGACATGTACTATTTATAGTATATTGGTCAAAATGTAATTTCTCACTACAGGTGCAAAAACACATCTCACCCAGGATTTTAAAAATGACACACATCACGTTTTATGAGGAGGTGTAGAATAATGGCTATGTTGAAAGTTTGGAGTCAAAATATTGAAAATTAACAAAGTTATGAGTGGATGATAAAATAGTGTGACATTCAGTCATAACCTAGGCATTTTACCATACTTGTACATCAACTTTTCAGCATACCCTTCTTATTATCCCACCTAATGGACCTGGCAGGTGAAGATTTTCAAATCCCGTGAAAACATCATTCCGCACCACAGAAACTTCATTCCATGCCACAGGTACAAAAACACATTTTGGCCACGATTTGAAAAAGGACAGCTATCACATTCATGAGGTACTGTGAATAAATAGCTGTGTTGAAAATTTGGGGTTAAAATATTGAAAATTACCAAAGTTACGAGCCTGCATTTGTAAATTTCAAGGTAGTCTCATAACTTTGTTGTTTTTTTTATATTTTTACACCAAATTGTCAACATAGCCTTCTTATGACCCCACCTTATGAACAAGGGCAGAGAAAATGTTCAACTCCTGCTGCTCTGCCTTATCTTACTTATCATATTAACTCATCACCCTTGGATCACACCTAAATTCCTGACTATGCGCAAATCCCGTGACCTCTCATGGTCTCATTTTTAATCTTCACTCGTCACTGCAGATCTTCAGACCTACCATACCCTCCGTGACAGTTACACCAAGTGCATTCATCAGGTAAAGGCTGAATTTTTCAAATCTCGTCTGCAAGCCACCAGCAGCACCCCGTCCTCTTTCTGGCATGATATCCGATCTCTTCTCTACCCTCCCCATGCAGCCCCCAACCCCACCCTCTGCAAGGTTCACTTATCTCAGACCCTCCTTTGTCATAGAACTTCTAAATAAATTCTTCACTATCTTTGCTGTTCTGCAAGAACCCCCCTCTTCCATACCCAGAGCATCAACCTCTCTCCTGCGATCCCCTGCCTTCCAGCTGCCACCAATATTCCCCTCTGAAGTCCTCAAAGCTCTTGTCTCCCTCAATCCTGCCAAATCCAGCCCTGTTGGCCTGCACCCTAAGCTACTCACACTCTCTGCTCCCTCCATGGTTACACCCCTAACATTTATTCTCAACCTGTCCATCTCCTCTGCTACTGTTCCCACTACATGGAAGTTTGCCACAGTCCTCCCTCTCTTCAAAGGGGGTGATGCCACTGTCTCTGGCAATTACTGCCCTATTTCACTTCTCCTTCACTTGCCAAGGTACAAGAGTCCCTAGTCCTCTCTAGGCTAAATTATTTCCTCCTGGCTTCAAACACTCTATCCCCTGTTCAATCTGGGTTCAGGAAGCACCACTCTACCCCTACCTCCTGTCTATGCTTTACAGATGCCATCCATTCCACCATGGATCAAGGCCAGGTTACCTCTGCCATTTTTATTGACCTCGCTAAGGCCTTCGACTCCATGTCCCACCCTCTCCTCCTAAACAAACTCAGTGCCCTTGGTCTCTCTCCATCGTCTGTATCCTAGTTCAGATCTTACCTGACAGTCCGTTCACAATCTGTCAAAATCTGCAATGCTCTCTCTTCCCCCCTCCCTGTTCTGGTTGGTGTACCCCAAGGTTTGACCCTCGGGCCTATCCTTTTTTCTCTGCTCATTAATAACCTCCCCTCTGCGTGCTCTCATGCCAAGATCCACATTTATGCGGACGATACCATCCTCTTCCTTTATGACCCCTACGTCTCAGACATCCAAACTCCCCAGCAAAATGTCTTCTCAGCTGTCACCTCCTGGTTAAGTGCAAACTGTCTACAATTAAATGCAAAGAAAACTGCAATGATGAATTTCAGTTCAAGGCAAAAACTGGCCAAGCTCCACATCCTACCCTCCTTCCTCTCCAAAGCATCCACTCCCCTCAAAAATGTCCTCTCCTATAAGTACCTTGGAGTCTGGTTTGATCCTTCACTTGACTTCTCCTCCCACTTCAGTGCTCTCCACTCAAAGATGCGACCTAAACTAGGACTACTCTACCGACATAAGGCTAGCCGTCCCCTCTCTGTTAGATGTGACCTACTGGTTAAATGGATACTCCCTGCCTTTGATTATGCCAATGTTGTCTTCAGTGCTGCCCCTGTTACCTCCCTCTCCAAACTCAATGTGCTGTACCATGCTTTCTGTAGATTCACCTCGAACTCCCCCATATGACCCACCACTGTGACCTCTACTCCTCCCTATCACTCCAATCTCTCTCCCAGAGATGCTTTTCCCACTGTGCCACCATCATATCTAAATACTGGTTCGGAACTCTCCCTCCATACCTTGCCTCTCTCCTCAAACCTTCCACTCCCTCTCTGTATAACTCGCATTCAGTCAGTGACAATTCCTTCACCCTCCCGCATGTCCGCACCTCAGCTAGCAAGCTGGCCTTCTCCTATATGCTTCTCTCCCTCTGGAACAGCATTAACCCCCAAACCCACCTCACCCTGTCCTTTCCTGCCCTTAATCAGATACTCAGACCTTCCCCTTCCTCTTCCCTGTATCTGTTCTCCCCCCTCCTAATGCTTCTCCTCCCTCTGCCCTGACTTGCTTCTTTTAACACCTTCCCTGCATCTGTAGGCTCTTCTCTGTCTATGTGTCAGCAGGCTCCCGTTTGTTGTCACCCACTATAGCTGTTCTCCTACTGTAAATTGCTGGCTTAGCAATAACACCATTTATATGTGAATACATATACTCTGTATTATAATGTATATATTTGAAATACTCTTTGTTTTTGTTTTTTTCATGTATCGTCATCTGTTTCTGTTTTTTTTTAATGTATAACTGTTTAACCATGTAACTCATGTTTGTTTATTCTCTGTTTTTATACCCCTGCCCCCAGGTCACATCTGGAAATGAGCTTCTGCTCATGGTGCCTTTTCCGGTTATCAAATTTTAAATAAATAAATAAAATTATAAATGCATATTTGATACATGAAATTTGACATGATATTTCACATTTGATTTTTTATATTTAATATTTGGAACTTGAATCTCTCCCTTATATGCTGCGATATGATTAGGTGTTGGGAATAATTGTAACTTTAGGCTTTTATTAGATGTTGCATCTTTATAGCAGGAATGAACCTGAAGTGTTATCTTTATATTTAAGAGTATATGAATGCAGAAAGTGAGTAATTCAATAGCTAAATATGAGCCTTAAAAGTATAAATTATCATTTTTTTCTTTCTCACTAGTTTACATGTGTTCTTATCTTCTGTAAGTTTTTTAAATGATTTAAATGGATTCACAGTGGTATAGGAATGTATTTATTTAGTATTGGAGTTTTTTTCGACTTTATGCACTGTCACTTTAATTATGCATTCTTATAGCTCCTGTTCAGCGTTGAGAAAGCATTTCTGACATGAAAACGTTTGACTGACATCGGGGAGAGGGTGTCCCCTCACCTGGTTAACTGCTGTATGAACTGTGTGAGTTTCAATTCATTTTTATCATTGGTATACTGAATGAAGGATTTATTTTTCTTCAAGACACTATCCGTGTGATTTGATCTATGTGGTGGTGACCATGATGCTGGACCTTCTACTGAACTTGTGAACAATAGACATTGATGGACAGTTTTCTTTTTTTCAGGGTCCCCCCCCAAAAAAAATGATGAGGGATTGTTTTCTGTATTTCAAGTGAAGACACTGGGAGATTGGGCACCCCCAGTGTCAGTGTTTTGTGTGTGTGTGTGTGTGTGCAAGGGGGTTTGGGGTGGTGGGTGCTGAGAGGGAGGGTCTGGTGGGGGGAGATTTACAGGGGTGCCAGCAACAGACATTGATGGACAATTTTCTTTGTTGCAGGTTATTTAAAAAAAACTACAAGGTGGACACTGAGGGATTGGACACCCCTAGTGTCAGTGTTATGTTTGTGGGAGGGGGAGTGTGGGGTGGTGGGTGCTGAGAGGGAGGGTCGGGGGGTGGGTGCCACTGGACACCAGGGAAAAATAAATAAGATGTGGGTAGGGTAATGAAAGGAATTTCTGTGACTTCCAGTGAGGGGAGAGTTGCAGGGGTGCCAGCAACAGACATCAATGGACAGTTTTCTTAGTTGCAGGTTATTAAAAAACAAACTATGAGGCGGACACTGGGTGGACTTGGCACCTCCAGTGTCAATGTTATGTTTGATGGGGGAATGTGGGGTTGTGGATGCTGAGAGGGAGGGTCCGGTTGGGGTGCCATTAGACACCAGGGAAAAACAAATAAAATGTAGGTAGGGGAACATGAGGAATTTCCATGAATTCATGCATGCGCATTAACATGAATGCTAAAACACATGCCAGAGTTACAGTTCCAAAGACAGGCTCAGGTTGAAAATCATTCAGCTGTTTGCTGATGTGGCTTCATGCAAATCATAGGACCAAAGCCTTCTCTGATTGGAACAGCTTTGGTCCTTTGAAATACACAAAGTCCACCCCCAACCCCAAGTAGAGAGTGGCATCATGACCACACTGTGTGGTCATTGGTCTAGACTAAAGCTCCTGGTATTGTGAACTGCAATGCACTTGGCAGTAACACCCCCCACCACGAAAGCTCCTTTCACTCATCCCAAAATGTGTGGTGTGCAGGGGCACATCAAACGCAAAAATGACGATAACCAGGTGCAATTCTAAAAGCACTCTGTAATTATCTGCTACCACTAAATATTTCAGTAAAGAAAAAAATATTCCTTTCACAATGCACTCACCCCTCCATGCCACACAAAACCACACACAAATCACACCTCCATGCTTTCTCCATCTCACATCCACGCCTCACACACATCACTAAAAAACACACAAACCATCAGAAATAAATGACCTACAACATGGCATACTTACCACTCGAACCACTGACCAGAGCCAGAAGAGACAAATGCGCAACCACTGAGCAACGATGACACATGGCCACTCTTGCAGCAACTCCACCTTCTAACAGCACTACAGAAACATATTACGACATACACTACATTATTGCTGGGGGGCTCTAACCTGTGCACTCCCCCAGACTAAATATAACAAACTACAGTTCGCTGACATTCCCAATGTTGGTCAATCCCATGTCAGGATTATAAACCTGTCAGGCAACTGCATGTTGGCCAAATGATCTTGGGCAGTCACATGACAGGCAAGCATTTGTCAGGCTAATGTAGGCCTTCTGTAATAAGCATGTTTAAGTTAGCATCTGTAGTAGGATAAAAGAAGTGTTGAGTATGCACATTGTTCCATAAGCAGAAAAGAAACAGTTAAATAAAATAAATGAAGACAGTTTGATATGGAAATGTACCAAATGAGAACACATTAATTGGGGCAACATGAGAAACGCAGACAGAAATGAAAGAAGGTGTACCTAAAGATAGCAAGTATGGGGCAGCACTCTACTTGGAAGGGTACAAGAAAAAAAGGAATGTAAGCAGTAGAAATGTGTTAAAACCATTACAAACAACATTAACAAGCAATAGAAAGCAAAAGGTGATGTATACAGACAATAGCGCATGGGGGGCAGCAAAGACTGGGAAGGAGAGTGATAATGAGTAAGTGCCACAGAGTGTTTAATGTGAATTACAATGAATGGTGGCAGATATGGGGAGGAGAGACAGAGATCGGCAAGGGGCAGAAGACTTGGTTTGCTGGCCAAGGCACCTAGCTTCACCTGAGCTCTTTCCTTTGAAGATTGCTTGAAAGGACAGAGCAGAGAACCTTACCAGGGCAAGTGAAAAGGATTACGGCTTCTTTTGGCTAAGCAGATTTACTGTGTGTTGTTATTTTTATTTTGTACTCACAGGGATTTCTACTGTTTGTTGCTAACATTTCATTGCTTTATTTTTCTTGATTCAAATTGTTGTTGCTGTTATACCTTCTTCTGCATTATTACAAGGTGTGCCTACAGGTGTGTGCTAACATTAATCTTCTGATTCAAATTGTCTTTTGCAAGGTATATCTCCTGTTACTGCTTTATTTTTTTCTGTAGCAAAGTGTTTCTTACAGGGTATATCTTCTCTGAAATTATTACAGGTAGTGCTTACATTTTTGTGACTTTTTTTATCATTGGGCTAAGCAAAATTACTGTTTGACACTGGTTTTATTTTATTCTTTTTTTGTTGAAAAGGTTTGTTGCCTCAGAGGTGTTTTAGTCTCCTTCTCATATTGAAGGAACTAATTGCTTTCCTCCCACAGCTCTTCCAGAGGATTAGGTGTGTATCTGGGGGTGGAGCTGGCAACCTGTCAGTAATTTCCAACAGAAAGAAGGGTTAAAAGGTCAGGTTAGTTGATATCTTAGAGGCAGAAGACTTGGTTTGCTGGCCAAGGCACCTAGCTTCACCTGAACTCTTTCCTTCTAAGATTACTTGAAAGGACAGAGCAGAGAACCTTACCAGAGCAAGGGAAAAGGATTAACACTTCTTTTGGATAAGCAGATTTGCTGTGGGTTGTTACTTTTATTTTGTACTCACAGGGATTGCTACTGTTTGTTGCTTACATTTCATTGCTTTATTTTTCTCTGATTCAAATTGTTGTTGCTGGTATACCTTCTTCTGCATTATTACAAGGTGTGTCTACAGGTGTGTGCTAACAGATTACTGCTGTAATCTTCTGATTCGAATTGTCTTTTGCAAGGTATATCTTATGTTACTGCTTTATTTTTCTCTGTAGCAAAGTGTTTCTTACAGGGTATATCTTTTCTGAAATTATTACAGGTGGTGCTTTACAGGTTTTGCAGTTTTATCTAACATTAGGATAAGCTTTCAGGGTTACTGTATTTATTGTTGCCTGATTGTTTCTGCTCTTACCTTATTGTTCTTTCATCTATGGTTCTTTTTCGGCAGAGAAAGGGCCCAACCACCCACCCCCATGCCCAACCACCCCACACTATACTCCTTTTATAGGGTGCCACAGTTGTGACATTTCCTGTGGCAAAGCAGGAAGGGGCGGATCAGTGGGGCATCAACAAGGTGAGCTAATTAACAGGGGCACTAGTAATTTAACTTGTTATAACAAGTTATATGAAAACAAAACACAAAATCAAACCATTGCTCACATTTTCTTCCTTCTAATTACTCTGACCAGGTTATAAACCCAGCAACTTATCTGGAATGGATATCATTAACTGCAGGTACTGTGGAATACTTTTCAGAAGGACAGTCTTACAGGATTTAGGACACTGTCCTACATGCTGGACCATGGGAGATCTTAGGGCTCAGCTCTGGGCAGCATGGGCAGAGATTGCGCACCTCAAATTTCATATTCAAGAGGAAATACATTATAAGAACCACCCACCATTTCCCCAACATCCAACAGAAGAACCTCGACCACTGAGGGTAGTTAGTCCAGGAGGTTGGCAGGTGGTTAGGAGGGGCAAATCAGGTGCCCCATCACTCTGTGCTCTCCAATATATTACCTCCAAAAAACATATAAACACTATGAACAGGTATCTGCCTCTATCTCCAAAATCAAACAAAGGGGCAGAGGACACTGCAGAGCAGGACACTGCAGTACAGGAGCTAGCACAACAAAACTTACCCAGATCAGGAACCAAAACAAAAAAAGCAAAAAGGGAATCCAAAAACTTCTGATCATAGAAGACTCCATGATTCAAGGAGTTGATACCCATCTCCAGCCAGGGGTAATGGTCAGATGTCTCCCAGGTACATCAGCATGGAGAGACACTGACCACATTGCTAAAATTGTTCAGAAAGCAGGAGAAAACATTGACATCCTGGTACACATAGGGACTAATGATCTCGCCAGCCGGTCAGTTGTGGAGACCAAGGAACACCTGACCAGGCTGGGTGACAAACTATCATCCATTTCATCCAACATCTCCTTCTCTGAAATCCTGCCACTCTGGGGGGGGTAGATGGATGGAAGGTCACAGAAGGGGAGATAGGGGAGCTAAACATGAGGCTCAAGGGCTGGTGCCGGGAAAAAGGACACAGATGTGTAGGGAACTGGCAACAGTTCTAGGAGCGAAAGTTCTTTAAATTTGATGGACTGCATCTGACTGAGGAAGAGGTCAATGCATTGGGGCAGAAGTTTGATGTCTTTGCAGAATATTTAAACTAGCAAATGAGGAGGGGGTGCAGCACCCTATACGTCGAATGGGAAGAACAACCCTCCCCCCCTCATCCAGGGCTTCAGTTAACTGAATTTTGGGAGTATCTGACTTCCAAACATAAGGCAAAAACTTCCAAAATAAAGAGGGAGGAAGTCATTGACTTCCAGATATAAAACTAAAATTTAGATAACTTCCAAAATTGCAGGCACAGAAGTCAGAAATTATGGATTTTTCTGAAAGAAATTGTATTTTACACTGATTTATTATGTTAATAGCCACAAAGTTGTCCATCCTAGAATACTGACTTCTAAAAGTGGGATTCTGGAAGTGTTTTGACTTCCAAAAAGTTGGAATGACTTCCAGATTTGAATTCCTGGAAGTTTTAGACTTCAATTGAAAATAAAATAACTGAACCTCTGCTCTCAGCTAGTGGTCAAACAGGGATTCAGCATATTTGCAGTTCATTTGCATCACCAGGTAAGAAAAAAAGGTCCATCTCCCCATATGACACACAGGGGAAATGCCAAACCTCACCCAACAACTAACACACCAAAATCTGACCAATGGAAAATCATGTACACAAATGCTCACAGCCTGGGAAATAAGATCCCAGACCTGCAGGCAATAATGTCAGAGGTTAAACTGGACATAGTAGCAATTAGTGAGACGTGGTTTACCAGTAACCACACTTGGAAGACTTCAGTACCTGGCTGTGTACTGTTCAGAAGAGACCGAGGTGCAAAAAGGGGGGGTGGAGTGGCCCTGTATGTCAATGAAAATATCAAAGCTACAGAAATTCAGAATACATGTAAGGAGCCAGAAGAACTGTTGGTCACCCTGGAAACAGGAAATGGGACAGCCATAAGAACTGAGGTTGCCTACAGGCCCCCAGACCAGGGGGAGGACATAGACACATTACTGTTAGAGGATATACAAAACATGACAGCTAAAGGGAAGGTTCTGATAATGGGAGACTTCAACATGCCAGATACAGATTGGTCAATACCAGCAGGAACATCTGCCAGAACTAGACACATGGTGGATTCCCTGCAGGGGAAGGGCCTCAAACAACTGGTACAACAACCCACAAGAGACAGGGCTATCCTGGATCTAGTACTGACTAACAGGGAAGGGATCACAGATCTCCAGGTGGAAGGTCACCTGGGGGCCAGTGAACATCACATGGTATGGTTCAATTTGGCTACTACATCTAAATCATCCCATTCCAAGGCAAAAATATGGGACTTCAGAGGAGTTGACTTTGATAAGATGGCCAACAGAGTTAAGCTAGCCCTGGCAAAAATAAATACAGGTGAGGGGGTACAGGCAAAGTGGGCAAGCATTAAGGATGCAATATTTGAAGCAACATCCCATTGTGTTAGACAGAAAAGGAAGTGCAAAAGAAGAAGGAAACCACTTTGGTTCTCAAATACAGTAGCAGAAAAGGTCAGAGCCAAAAGGCTGGCCTTCAGGAAATATAAGGGAACACAGCGGGATGAAGATAGGGAGGTATACCAAACTGCCCTAAGGGAAGCAGGGAAGGCAGCAAGGCAGGCAAAGTCCCAAACTGAGGAAACACTAGCATGAACAGTAAAAGAAGGTGACAAGACTTTGTATAGATACATTAGTGAAAGGAGAAAGTCCAGAGGGGGTATCGCTAAGCTCAAAGGAGAAAAGTGGGCATGTGAGGAGGAGGACCCTATAAAAGCATCTATCCTAAATAGATACTTTTGCTCAGTATTTACTGAAGAAAAGGTAGGGCAGAGCCACAGCTCAGCACCATGGACAAAGGGGGGAGGGAGGTGAGCACTACACCCTTCACAAAAGAAAGGGTCCTACAAGAGTTCTTTAAGCTCAGGGTGGACAAGGCAATGGGACCTGATGGCATACATCCCAGGGTACTTAAAGAGCTAAGGGTGGAACTAGCAGAGCCATTAGCAGAACTGTTTAGTGAGTCTCTGAGCACAGGAGAGGTCCCAGAAGATTGGAGACGGGCTCATGTGATCCCACTCCACAAGAGTGGTAGCAGGGAGGAGGCCGAGAACTACAGACCAGTCAGTCTTACCACAGTAGTGGGCATGATTACGGAGGCACTCCTTTAGGAAAGGATAGTGCAACACCTGGAATCCATAGGGGCACAGGATCCAAGACAGCATGGGTTTACAAAAGGAAGGTCCTGTCAAACTAATCTCATAGATTTCTTTGACTAGGTAACCAGAGTGGTGGACCAAGGGTGAGCAGTTGATGTCGCCTACCTTGACTTCAGCAAAGCTTTTGACACTGTTCCATATAGAGGATTGATAAGTATGCTGGGTAGGCTTGAGGTGGGTCAGAAGTCGGTCAACTGGGTGGCAAACTGGTTGACAGGTAGAAAACAGAGTGGTGGTAAATGGTATACAGTCAGAAGAGATGTAAGTCACAAGTGGGGTACCTCAGGGATCAGTCCTAGGGTCAGTCCTCTTCAGTATCTTCATTAGTGACATTGCAGATGGACTAGAGAGTAAGGTTTGTCTGTTTGCAGATGACACCAAGATCTGCAACAGAGTAGATGATCCAGATGGTGTGGGCAGAATGAGAAGAGATCTGGATAAACTAGCAAAATGGTCAGAAGAGGGCAACTGGGATTTAATGCAAAGAAGTGCAAGATCATGCACATAGGGAACAGAAACCCTGAAGCCACCTATAGGCTGGGAGGTGAGTTGCTGGCAGTCACAAAGGAAGGAAGAGACTTTGGCATCATCATCACCGATGATCTGAAATCATCCAAGCAGACCTTCCTCTAAAGCAGTAGGTAAGGCAAGGGGGATGTTAGGATGTATTAGTAGGGGTATCATAAGTCGTAAGAGGGAAGTAATAATCCCTCTTTACAAGTTCAAGTTTATTGCAGGAAAACTCCATTGAGCAAGCTCATTCACAAGGAGGTCCTGTGACATAAACACTTAAAGTACAAACACAGATAGGTAATAACAGTATATACATGAAATGCACGTTACATCTGGAGTACTGCATACAGTACTGGAGGCCACACCTTCACAGGGACATTAACCAAATTGAGGCAGTCTAGAGAAGGGCAACCAAAATGGTGCAGGGACTGCTTCAGAAGACATATGAGGACAGATTAACGGAGCTCAATATGTATACCCTAAAGCAAAGAAGGGAGAGAGGTGATATGATCGAAACATCAAACACCTTAAGGGCATTAACAAGGTGAAAGAGTCTAACATGTTTAAATATAAGAAAAATGGCAGGACAAGAGGATACAGCATGAGATTAGAGGGAGGCCGATTAAGGGGGAATGTGAGGAAATTATTTTTCACAGAAAGGGTGGTGGATGCATGGAACGGTCTACCTCAGGAAGTGGTGGCAATGAATACAGTGCAGGGCCTCAAACAGGCATGGGATAGGCATAAGGGAGAAATACAGATAAGAATGAATAGATAGGTCACTAACAGAGCAAAGGCCAATGGCATATTTATAAGGTAGAAAAAGAAATGGGCAGACTGGATGGGCCTTGCAGTCCTTATCTGCCGTCAACTTCTATGTTTCTATGTTAAAGCAAGTAGCAGAGACTGGGGTGGGGGAGAGTAACTGCCACAGAGAAACTTAAGTATAGGGAAAATACAGACATGTTTGAGGGGCACAGATTGGGAAGGGACAGAGAGCAATTACCACAGAGTGGCTAATAGGAATGGCAGTGAATGGTGGCAGATTGGGGGCAGAGATCAGAAAGGGGGTAGAGCAAGTTCTGAAGAGAACATAATGTGTAAAGACAGTGTCAGCATGTTTGGGGGGCAGAAATAGGGGAGGTGAGGGATATATACCAAGTGCTGCGTAGCAGCTAATGTGAATGATGATGAATGGTGTCAGGTCTGGGGAGGGACAGAGATCAGGAGGAGAAAGAGCAAGTGCCACAGATTGCATAATATATAGGAAGAATAGGGACATGTTGGAAAGGGCAGAGATTGGGGAGATGAGGGGTAGAGATCAAATGCCACAGAGCGACTAATGTGAATAACAATGAATGGCAGCAGGTTGGGGGGGCAGAAATCGGGAAAAAGAGAGGGATTAGGTGCCACAGAGCAGTTAATGTGTAGAGACAATTCTGGCATTTTGGGAGTGCCAGATTGGGAAAAGAGGAATAGACAGCAGGTGCTACAGGGTGGCTAATGTGAATAATAGTGAATGGCAGAAGGTTTGGAAGAGCAGAAATCAGGGAGGAGGCAAGAGAGTAGGTGTTGCAGAGTAGCTAATGTATAGGGACAATGCCAGCATTTTGGGCAGGACAGATATCAGGAAGGGGAGGAATAAAGAGCAAGTGCCAAGGAGTGGCTAATGTAAATAGCAGTGAATGGCGACCATTTTGGGCAGCAGAGATGGGGGAGGGGGAAGACCAAATGCCACAGAGTGGCTAATGTATAGGGAAAATGCTGGTATCTTGTGGGGGACAGAGATTGGGGAAGGAATAGATATAGAACAAGTGGTGCAGACTATCTTATTTAAATTACAGTGAATGGCGACAGTTTGGAGACCAGATAATAGAAGACTGGGAGAAACAACAAGTGCTAAACAGCAGGTAATCTGAACAATGGGGAATGAGGGTACTTTGGAGGTCAGTAATTGGGAAGGGGGAGAGAGAGCAAGTGACATAGAGCAGCAAATGAATACAGAGAATGGTGGCATGCATCATGTGGGGGGCAGAGATGGGGCAGAACAGGGATGGAGCCAGACAGTGTGTCACGTGTACAAAGAATGATGGTATGTTGGGAGAGAGAGGGAGGGAGATCAGGAAGGGAAGAAGAGAGAGAAGATGGCAAACAGTGTGTAATATGAAGTATCGGGAATGACAAGATGTTTTTAGGGTGGTGGGAGAGAGTAAGTGCCATTGCGTGGCTAGTGTGTAGGGACAATGTTGTCATTTATGAGGGGCAGAGTTTGGGGGAAATAGACAGCAACTGCTACAGAACTGCTAATGGCAGAAACAGTGAATGGCAGCATTTGGAGGGGTAAAAGATTGTGGAGGGTGAGTAAGAGCAATTGCCACAAAACAGTGAATGTAAAGCCAAAATGGTGGCATGTTATGGGGGGCAGAGATCTGGGACAGGGTGGATAAAGAGTCAGTGGCACAGAGCAGCCGACGTGAATTATGGCGAATGGCGGCAGACTGGAGGCAATTATTGAAGAAAGGAAGACAACAAGTGCTGCAGTGCAGGTAATGTGAATTATGGGGAATGGAGACAAGTTGGGGGCAGAGTTTGGGGAGCAGGACAGAGCAAGTGCCACAAAGCAGCAAATGTATATGGAGAATGGCAGCATGTTGGAGGGATCAGAGATGGGACAGAGCCAGTGAACATGTTACGTATATGTAGAATGGTGGTATGTTGGAAGGCGGGAGAGCAAGGAGGATAGGAATACAGAGGAAATGACACACAGCGGGTAATATAAGGTATCAGGAGTGGTGAGACATTTGAGGGAGGGTGGGAGAAAGTAAGTGCCGCAGAGTGCCTAATGTATATGAAGAATAGCAGCAATAGTGGGGGGGCAGAGATCAGTGAGGAGAGAGACACAGATCAAGTGGCTAACAGTGGATAATGTGGCTTAGTGGGAATGGGGAGAGGCATTGAGGAGGGCAAACACTGTGGAGTGGGAGGGGAGAGAGCTTGTGACGAGCAGCAGGTAATGCAAATTACGAGGAATGGCAGCATTTTAGGTTATGGGCATATATTATGGAGTAGGGGAGACAGCAACTGCAGCAGAGCGGCAAGATTATATATAAAATGAGCAAGGAAATCACTGTGTCCTGATTGGTTGAGACTTGGTTCTAGCCTTTGCTTTACAAGAGCACTACAAATGGCTAAAAGCAAGTCCCTGCCAACGGGAGCAACTCATAGAATTCATAAGTCACTTGCTTCCTAATCTCCATCACAAACATGGCTGTAGCCCTTACTCATTTATAGAAAAATTCAGCTAGGCCCTAAAAATTAAAGTGCATTAAATTACATAAAGTAAGTAAATAATTTAATGTTATTTTTACTCAACAGGCCCTCCTTACACACATACACAGATTTAGAAAAGCCAGTACTATTCAGAGTTTCCATTGCTGATCTGTTGGTGTTTCTTTGATGACCATGAAAAATCCCCCTTCTATCCCCCCCAGTTTACCAGAGAACTCCCTGCTCCTTACCTGACAATAGATAAAAGTGAGGCCTGTGTGTGTGTGTGTCTGTGTGCATGCCAGTGGAACTCTGAAGAATTTTAATTAAGCAATAAGACACAATGGGGTGTGCATTACAGTGTGATAACGGCACTCCTAGGGGCGTAGTTAGGCACAAGGCCAAAGGACGAGTGCCGGTCGTCCGTAGAAATGTGGTCATCACACACAATGCACAACCTCAGAGTGTCTTATTGTGCTTATAAAATGGCCCTTTATTTTTAGAAACATTTTTTTTATTTTGAAACACATGTTTAAATAAGTAAAAATGTAAGTGAATCTGTGCTTTTAACATAAAATAGTCCTTCCAACGATTGGTGATAGATTAAAGTAACGTTATACAGTGTGTGCCTCCCTGCCCACTTAAGCTTCATATTCCCCTACCAGCCACAACAATTCACAAATGCTGTTTTCCTCATTGTAAGTATGACACATAGCCCCTTACTTTATTTTATTCTCCTCACTCTGTAGACAAAACTAAAAGGAAGACATAACAGAGGCTTCTCAGTTCCCCGATGCTGCAAGCATGAGTGTGGTTCAAAACTGCCACAATCACTGACAGCATCATGAACTGCTTGCTCTGTTCTAAAAGCTGAACAGCAGGGTGCGTCATTTACCACCTTTTCCCTTTGTTTATATAATATAAGAAGGGTCTGAGAAATGGAGCTTTCTGATTGGCTGCAAACATTCTAACAGCCTTATGCTAATCTTTTATTAACATACATGTAGAGCTTATCCATATGCTGAACAAGGTTTAACACTGCTTAAAAACATTTTTTATTATAATAGTAATAAGGCACTCCCAGGTATTATGTTAATGGTCAGTTAATCACCTTCTAGGGGCATGTGGCACTCGGCTACACCTCGTGCCACAGTACACCCCTACAAGATGATTAACAGACCATTAACATAACCCTTGGTCATGCCTTATTGCTTAATTATTGCTTACTTTCTTCATTCTGTGTTTTTTTCTCTGTGTTTCCCCACATTCAAGAAATGTATTGTTTATCTTGGAATGTTTAGCATGGAATAGAGGGATTCAAAATTCTGTTCACTTCCACTGGCAGAATGTTCCTCTTCTGACATACTGTATATACACACACACTAAGGCCATTTCTAAAGCCACAGACTCAATTATCTCACTGTCAGGGAAGGCAGAAGAGATTTCCCAGATGAACAGGTGAAAATAGAAGGGGGATTTTTCACTGTCAGCAAACGAACAGTTGTAATGAAAACTATAAACAATACTTACTGTTTCTAATTTGTTTATGTGTGTAAGGAGAGTGTGATGATCAAGGAAAAAACGTTTAATTAATTTGTTTTATTTTTTATTGAAGGTAGTTTTATTTTTAGGGCCCAGTTGAAGGTTTTTACAGTGTAAAGGTAACGGCCGTGTTTGTGATGGAAAATCAGTTCTGGATCTAGGGAGACTGATGGAAGATAGTTCTGGTTGTAGGAAGACTGATTGGCTTATTGTGTGATGTGGTTTAGGACCAATATGACTGTGCATATATAGAGACTTAATGTACGGTCAGCTTATGTCTCTTAGCCAATGAGATTTCTAGATTTTCTCATGCCATTTTATAAATTCATGTATTCCACATTTCCATTCAGTGTGTGTGTGTGGGAAGGGAATTCTATCATTGGAATAATGTATAGCTTTGAATTCCTCTAGTCCATGGTAAACAATCACAGAGTGTGCTGAATATGAAGAAAGACAGATGACTGACAGATGAAAAACATCTGTGGAGGGACTATTTTACATTATTTAGCAACATTGTATTATAGTTGTGTGGGTTTGAAAACTTTTACAGTGTTTGTTTTTTAAAAGATGCCTCTGGGCCCATTTTATATAAGCAATAAGGCACTTAGGAGACATTGATTGTACTAGGTTTGCCCCATAGTCAGGAGCTGAAGGCACTCAGCTTTGCCTCATGCAATGCCCCTGACATGGGGTAGACCTAGTACAACCAATGCCCTGTCATGCCTTATTGCTTAAATGGACCATGGCCGCAAGCTGTGTGGGGGAGGTCAGACATCACTGAGAGACAGAGAGCAAGTGGGGAAGAATGGATGTGTCGTTCACAGGGGGTGGAATGGCAGAGATCGAGGAGCGGTACAAGAAGGGAGTGCCACTGAGCAGCAATGCAAAATAGCAAATCAGTGTTGCTCAGTGTATTCACCACAGCACGCAGTGCATTGAAAGCACTGGGTAGAAGTACAGAAGCAGAACTAAAGGCAGGGACAAGGTTTCATGTATGTCTTACAAACTGCACAAGAAAACCCTCTACTTTTCATTTTTCAGCTTTGTCATTGGGTAAGGTCTTCAAAGGGAAGAGACAGGAGGAGAGTGAGTTAAATTAGGGAGGATATTCAGTATTTGACAGCTGTTTTAGGTGAAGAAGGGATGCACCCCCAAAACACTTCTCACGGTTTAGACTGATATCAATATACTCATATGCTTCAGAAGCCATGAATGTATGTATTTTAGTGTTCAAAACACAGGTAAGCAGAGTAACACAGCCCCTTATCTAAAGTGATCAATGAATGTAGGAACATGTTAAAAATGTTTTACTTGCTTTTTACCACATATAAGACTATATTAATTCTATGAGTTGCAAGCACTGCATCATGGGTATGAAAATGCTATACGGTACAGCTGGCCCAGTGGCGCAGAGGGTTGAGGCATCTAGCCTTACCTCACATCACGCTGGCGACCCGGGTTTGAGAATGAACTCGGGTTGATGGGGAGCCCGGCGGGGTGAGACGGATTGAGCTGCTCAGCAGCTCTCTGCTCCTGGGGTAGATGCTGTCCCTCTCGTAGTCCAGTCACCACTGGGTGGAGGTCCGGTGGTGGCGTAGGTGGGAAAGGGGGTGGCTAGTAGGGTGGAGTGCTCCACAGTGCCTGGCGTGCGCATGCCTCTACACGTGTACATCAGCGCCCCGGGTAGGGATGGACAAAAGTAGGAAAAACCTACAAAATGTAAAATAAAAAAAAAGAAAGAAAAATTATATACATTGTGCAACATTTCTGCTATTCCATAACAAACAAAGCACTATACTGAACCACATATGAAAGAAGTCAACAGTAGCACATACATGGAATAGAAAACATGGATAAGGTTTCAAGTAGCCAGAATCAGGAGTTACACAAGAATCCTGCAGCTGGCATTTTCCAGCCTTGTGATTGGGCAGGGGGACTTCAAAGTGAAATGGAGAAGAAAGTCAGAGAGTGGGTGGCATTAGGGATGAGCATTCGTATTTTGAAGCTGAGATAGGCTGAGGAGGGCCACACCTCAAAAAGCCCTTTCACAACACACTGATATTAATATGTTTGCATGCTTTGCAAGTGAATATAAAAAAAGAGAATGCTTTATAATGAAGATTTTCAAGTTGCAATGTGAGAAAATAATGTAAGGTCAATTAATTAAGCATCTACCCAGCAAACAGTGTAAGTTCCTCTTATACAGTATGTAACATTTTGTGTAGCTTGCACTTTTCTGGACTTGAGGAACTGTCATCAACAGGATTTCTTAATGTCTGAAAGCCCAAAAAAGCTAATTTGATTGAGCCATTGTGCTTATCTGTTAGTCTTTGCAGTCCTGAGTTATTCATATACGAACATATGAAGAAGCCAGCAGAAGAAGGCCATTTGGTCTATCAAGTCTGCTCGTAGTGCAGGGTCCACAGCTTGAGCTACTGTCCCTGCCCTTCCTCCCTACTCCTCCCATTCTCCTTACCCATGATTCTTATCTTCCCCCATGTCTATCCCGGCCCCGCTTAAAGCTGCCCACTGTGTTCAATGAGATGACCTCTTACGGCAGCGCATTCCAAGTGTCCATCACCCTCTCTGTGAAGAAGCGCTTCTTGACCTCCCTCCTAAACCTCCCACCCTCCAGCTTAAGACTGTGCCCCCTTGTGATATGATTGCCACTCAGCTTAAAGAGACTCTCCTTATCAACCTTATGTATCCCTTTCAAGTACTTGAATGTCCCAATCATGTCTCCTCTCTCTCTCTCTCCTGTCTTCCAGGGAGTATATGTTCAGTGCCCTCAACCTCTCCTCATATGCCTTGCCTTGCTGACTGACTATCATCTTTGTAGCCCTCCTCCGTACCTTCTCCAGCAGGTTAATGTCCTTTTTGAGGTGTGGGCATCACTATTGAACTCCACACTCTAGATGCGGCCTTACCAGTGACCTGTACAAGGGCAGTATAACCTCCTCTTTCCTATTACTGATCCCCCTAGCTATGCATCCCAGCATCTTGTTTGCCTTTGCTGCTGCTTTCTTGCACTGCGTGGAGTGCTTCAGGTCACTAGTGATCATCACTCCCAGGTTCTTCTCCTCCTCTGATGCAGATACTCGAACTCCACCCAGGTAATACTCTGTCCTGGGATTCTTGGCTCCAATATGCATAACTTTGCATTTCTTGGCATTGAAGCCAAGCTGCCAGATCTTGGACCACCTCCCCAGCTTTTTCAGATCATCCTGAAGGTCCCGTATCCCCTCAGCAGTGTCCACTTTCCCACACAGCTTGGTGTCATCTGTCAATAGGCACATTTTGCCTTTAATGCCATCCCCAATGTCATTGATGAAGACATTGAGCAACACTGGCCCCAGCACAGAGCCCCGTGGGACCCCACTGGTTACCTCTCTGATGCCAGATACCTCTCCCCTTACTACCAACCTCTGGGCTCTGTCCCTCAGCCAGTTTTCTACCCAGCTGACCATCTTTTCCTCAACTCCAAGATCTACCGACTTACTGATCAACCTTTTGTGGGGCACAGAGTCAAAAGCCTTGCTGAAATCAAGATAGAGGATGTCTACCGATGGGCCCCTGTCTACTGTCTTAGTGACACAGTCAAAGAAGTCAATCAGATTTGTTTGGCATGATCTCCCCCCAGTAAACCCATACTGCCTCACATCCTGGAGACCATACTCCTCTAGATATTTCACCAACCTTTCCTTTAGTATGGTCTCCATGAGCTTGCCCACAATGGAGGTCAGACTGACTGGTCTGTAATTCCCTTGGTCATCCTTGGGACTGCTTTTGTGAAGGGGCACTACATGTGTTGTTCTCAAGTCCTGCAGTACCACGCCTGACTCTAATGAACTATTAAATAGGTCTGCCAGTGGCCCTGCCAGCTCCTCAGCTGGTTCCTTTAGTACCCTTGGATGTATTCTGTCCGGGCCTGGTGATTTGTCCTCTTTCAATGCCAGCAGACCTTTCCTCACTCTATCCTCCTCTATCACTATGTCCTTGTTCCCCTCCCTCCCCACTCCTCTTTCCCCTCCTGAAGGCACTCGTCCATCCTTCTCACTGGTGTAGACAGAACAGAAGTATACTTTTTGTATCTCTGCATTTCCTCCATTATCCTCCATCCACTCCACACCTTTCTTAAGCCTAACAATCCCTTCCTTCTTGTCCCTTTTCTCACTTATATAGTGAAAGAAAGCCTTCTCTCCCTTCTTAATTCCTTCAGCTATTTGAAGCTCCTTCTGTGCCTTTGCTCACCAGACTTCCTTACTTGCCTCACTAGCCAACATTAGGTAATTTTCCCTATCCACCTCCCTCTTGGTTTTCCTGAATTTTCTTTAGGCCAACCTCTTTTCCCTTACTGCCTTGGCAACCCCAGAACTGAACCAGCTAGATGCTTTTGCCCTTGTGTTCTTCCCCCTGAGCCTAACACACTCATCTGTGGTAGCCAGTATTCCTTCCTTAATGATGAACCACTTTAGGTCCACCCCCATATCTGCTATGATGCCCACCAAATGGCTTTTTAGAACCTCACCCATTTTCCTGAAATCCGCTTTCCTGAAATCCAAGATTTTGGTCTTAGTCAAGATGCTTTCCCTGCCCATATCCAAATGGAACCACACTGTGCAATGGTCACTTCCCCCCAGTGGCTCCCTGACCATTATTTCCTGTGCATGCTCCCCATTTGTGAGCACCAGATCAAGAATTGTGTCAGCTCTTGTTGGTTCAGTGATGCCCCGAGTCAGGAACTCACTCTGCAGTCCTTCCAGGATCACCTGACTCCTAGCACATGATGAGGATGGTATACTCCAGTCCACCTTGGGCAGGTTGAAGTCCCCCACAATTACCTCCTCTCCTTTCCCTGCAGCTTCCAATATTTGTGAGATCAGTTCCCTGTCTCTCTCTCTCCTCATCTTGACCGGGTGGTCTGTAAACCGCCCCCAACCTCACCTTTCTCCCTCTATTGGACCTTAACTGAACCCATAATGTCTCCACCTCCCCTTCCTCTGACTCCACCCTCATGCAAGTTATTCCCTCCCTGATATAAACTGCCACCCCTCCCCCTTACTGAGTACTCTGTCCCTCCTATGTAAATATGTAAATCATATGTAAATTGCCATGTAATTATGGGCTGGTGGCAGCCATATGTTTTGGGCTCCTGACAGGAAATTATGTCACCAAGGGTCTAGGTCCTCTTTTGACTGTATTTAATCCATCAGATTGAATAGGACATCAACTATTTTATTAAATGTGTTTTAAGGTGTTATTACACTTTCAACATTTATAATAATTGTTTTGTATGTGCATTGAAACTAGTGCATTATCACCTTTACATTTCAAACTGTTAGTAAAAATAATCTGTCTTCAGGATTGCTTTAAACTGTAAGCTATACTGCCAGCAGTTCATCAACAACTACACATCTCAAGGCTGGCTCTATGATGCCAACAGGTACTGAAACATAGAAACATAGAATCTGATAGCCGATAAGGACTGCTTGGCCCACCTAGTCTGCTCATTTCCCTACCTAATGGATAAGCTGCAGAGCCTAGTTAATCAACAGCTTACTTCCTCCTACCCCCCACAAGAATTGCCTTATGTCTGTCCCATGCATTCTTGAATTCTCCCACTGTTCCTGACTCCACAACCTCCTCAGGAAGGCTGTTCCATGCATCTACAACCCTCTCTGTGAAAAAATACTTTCTAACATTGCCTCTGAGCCGTCCCCCCTCTATCTTTAAATTGTGCCCCCTTGTTCTTGCACATCTCTTTTTCTGAAAGATGATACCCTCTTGTACTTTGTTAATTCCCTCGAGATACTTTAAAGTTTCTATCATGTATTGGGGCCCCATATCAGGATTTCTAAACCCTGGCTGTGTTCATGGCAGTACAGATTTCTGGGACTGCCACAGCACCAACTTCTGTCTTTTTCCATTCCCTCTCTTGTAGCCTTTTACCTTACAATTTCAAGTGTGAACTCAGGCCTACAAGATGCAAATGTGGCTACATACCTACTGGCCTGGCACCATGGTGCCAGCCTTGAAATGTGTAGCTTTTGATTATCAGCTGGCAGTGTAGAGCCGTGAATAAGCTTCGTTCATCCAGCACAACGGGTTTTGAGCCTGTGTTAAGATTCTGAAAATATTATACTCTTTCTATCCAGATTTGACTTGAAAAGAAATAAAGTAGGACACAATTACTTGTTTATTAATTGCAAAAACACATAGATGGATACCATTGTTAAAACATGCATAACCTGAAATGCATTATTAAAATATAGAATAATATATGGGTGGGTGTGTGTAAGCAGAGTTTTACACATACCCGAGGTGTGGGATGCAACATAAACCCCAAGGGGTTTATAAAAGTATTGTACACTGAGTGTGTGTGTAAAATTCTGTTTTTTATACACACACATAAACCCATATATTATTTAATTAATGGTGATATTTTCCCTCCTTTCAGCACAGTTCAGTTAGTGCTTCACCTCTGTCAGATATATATACATATATATATATATAGAGAGAGAGAGAGAGAGAGAGAGAGACACACACACACACACACACACAGAGCCTGTCTCTCCTTTTTTTTTCTTTTCTTCTTCTTTTTTACATTACGGTGGTAAAGATATTCTGGAACGTTGAGGCCCGTCAGCATTGCTGCATAGTGCAAGATGCACTCGAACAGTTTGAGCAGCAGGATCAACCAGATTGATTTTTTTCATTTTCAAGACAGGATCAACTAGATAGATATTCAAATATATTTAAAATCTTACTTGTCTTAGCAGTGTGTGGCAAAGCTTGAATGCTGGTACAGGTGCTCGGCAATGGAGCCGTCATGTTGGACAAGATGCTCAGCCTGCCTACAGTGAAATTATGCACCAGTTAGCTTTCTATGATGACACTTGATTGACAGGTGTTGATTACGACCTCCTGGTTGTAACTACAAATATCAACCTGGAGGTTGCAACTGGAGATTAAAGTGTCTTTATCTGTATGTAAAAAATGATCACCATTAATTAAAGAGCATTTTACTTTTTTTGATGAAGTTAAAAATATAACAGTTTCTTACTGAAATATTTTGGATGGAATGAGATTTTCTACTGTAACAATGGTAGAATTCTACTGGATTATTAGGAGGCAGTAGAGCGCAGTGGTTAAGGACACTGAGCTACAAACCTGGAGACCTGCGTTTGAATCCCACAGCCCCCACTTGCATACTGTGTGACTCTGAGCAATTTACTTAACTTCCTTGTGTTCCCAGGTCACACCTGGAAACAAGCTTCAGCTTAGTGTGCCTTTCCTGGTTAAACAATTTCCCCCTTTCCCTTATTTGTACTAACAGTTTGAAATGTAAAGGTGGTAACTCACTAGTTTCATTGCACATACAAAACAGATACTATACATTTATAAATGTAGAAAGTGTTATAATTACAAAATCCCACTCCATCAAAAGTATTTCAGTAAGAAACCGTTTTACTTTTAACTTCATCACAAGAAGTAAAATACTCTTTTAATAATGCATTTCAGATTGTATATGTTTTAACAATGTTGTCCATCCATAGTAATTGTGTCCTATTTTTTTCATTTCAAGTCAAATCTGAATAGAAAGAGCATACTTTCAGAATCATAACACATGCTCAGATTGTTTTTATTGTCTTTGTCCAGGAAAGGCACACTGAGCAACAACTTGTTGCCATGTGTGTTGTGAGAGCACAGGGAGGCCATGATGCCACCCAGTTGGTACGTAGCCACATTTGTATCTTGTAGACCCGAGTTCACACACAGAATTGTAAGAGAAAAAGGCTGTAAGAGAGGGAATAGAAAAAGATAGAAGGTGGTACTGTGGCAGCCCCAGAAATCTATACTGGCATGTTCAGCTGGCAGTACTATATATCCTAGAGGTTAAAGCAATCCCGAAGATAGATTATTTTTACTAACACTTTGAAATGTAAGAGTGATAACTCACTAGTTTGGATGCACACACAAAACAGTTATTATAGATGTAGAAAGTGTTGTAATAACACCTTAAAACACACTTATTGAAACAGTTGATTTCATATTTAACCTGTTGAATTAAATAGTCAAAGGAAGACATAGACCCTCGGTGACATCATTTTCTGTCAGGAGCCCAAAACATATGGCTGCCACCAGCTCGTAATTACAGGGTGATTTACATACGGTATTAATAACTCTGTCTTGCAAAGACTAATAGATGAGTACAATGGCTCAATCAAATTAGCTTTTTGTGGGCTTTCAGACATTAAGAAATTATGTTGATGACAGTTCCCCTTTAAGGCATTTTGAGATTTGTTTGAATAGCTGCTGGATTTATGCATGAGGTGTTGTTTTTAAAGTATGCATTCCAGGTATATTCCTTTATGATTTATTTACTTTTTAAATGTTGCTTAATATAATTGCATTTAATAATGCAATTTCACTTAAAATCATTCTTTTTCTAGAGGGTGAATTAATTGTGCTTGACTCAGGAATGAGTGGAGGCAGTGTGGTCTCTTGTTTCGTGCCCAGGTTTTGGAAGCACAAAACCAGATCAGCCACTTACTCACTTTGTAACAATCTGTAGGTCACCTAACCTTCCTGTATTGTAGTCCTCCCAGCTCTCAAATTGGGACAAAGCTGCAGACCCCCCTGAAAATGAGATGCTGCATCTCACTTAGATAACCCTGACTAAATAAGTAATTTCACAGGACCATGGGTATCACACATCGCTAATAAACTCATTTTGAAATGCTGGCCATTCAGTGCAGCAGTACAGCTATCGCTCATGACGCTGGCGACAGGAGTTCAGGAATGAGCTCAAGTCATCAGGGACTGGTAAGGGGAGGAGGACTGAGTACCCCAAAGGACTCTGCCTACCTCCCAGAAGGGAGGGCAGTCAGCTCTGCTACTATACCACCACCTGCATGACCACAGATGGCTGTGCAGTCGGGAGTGGCTCGTGGGTGGGAGGACTTTGGCTGATGCCACACCTCACATCCTTGCATGCATGTGTGCTCAAGCACCCTTGCCCTTGACATCCTGGGGGTAACAGGTGAAAGCAGGAAAAACCCAATCAGCTAGATGATGCTGGCTGCTTGCAGGCCTCACATCTGGCTACCCAAGCACCACCTCCCACAACTAGATCCATTCTGCAGTGGGATTTGGAAAGCCACACTGCCACCACTAAAGGGGGAAGCTCTGGGGGAATGCAGGAGGTGAAGTTAAGTCTTTTGTACACCTGGATGATGGGGCTGGGGCCGTTGAGTAGATGTGGGACGACTGGAGAACAGGAGAATAAACAAATTACAAAAACAAATCACTTTAAAAATAATGACTAGCAAGATCAGCATCAGGAATAAGTGCTAATCTGCTCCAATCTCTAGAAACTTGATTGTCAGTGAAAATACCTAATGGTCGAAATCATGAAATGCCAGAATGCTGATGCATTAGGTACTGACCTGGACCTTTTACATTTTCTGTCACAGTAATGTATATGATGATCTTTAAATCTATTATGCAAAACATTTCTGAGATGTTGATAATATAAAACCCACTTAATAACTGGTTTAAAGGGGAAGTAAACACTGCAGGGGTCTCTCAAATTGTGAACGCCCATAAAAAGAATTTCAAACGAGGTATGGAACTTCCTTGTAGGTGTCAAGAGTCCTGAGATATGAATATCTAAATACTCTGTAAATCAAAACAAGGATGCAGCCATTTCATGGGATCTTGAGACAGAAAATGATGTCACTGAGGGGCAAGTTATAATTAACAACACAGAGCTGGCCCCTCAGTGACATCACTTCCTGTTTTAAGATTACATGAAATGGCTGCTGCTTTGTTTTGATTTACAGATAATTTGATATTTATATCTCAGGACTCCTGACACCTACAGCTAGGCCTAGTACCTCGTTTGAATGGTCTTGTCCTGGACTTTCACAATTTGAGTGACCCCTGCAATGTTTACTTCCCCTTTAAAGATTTCATCTTCAATCTTGTAGGCTCAGAAATGTACTGGGATGGTCATAGACTCAGTTTCTAATCTAAACTCTTGACAGGATCTACCAGGAAAGTTTTAAATTGAAAGTGCCTAAAATATTGCCACCCTTGGATAAACAATATACTTCCAAAAAACTGTTTAGAGTTGTAAGCATTCTATACCAGCTTTTGACAGGCAGTAAATTCATCCGATTTACATCAGATATGTGTGCAGAAACTTCACTTTGATGACTATCGGATCAGAAGCCTAGGGGATGGTATATAAGTTTTACTAATGAGAAATCATACATTGTTGAGACAGATAATAAAACACCACCACTGCTCCTTTTTCTTTCCTGACAAAATAAAGTATAACCCTGGATAACAATAGGTGCATCACTTTTCCTAGGGTTCGCTGGATCAGCTGCTAAATGTGTATGTTTATGTGCTGTGCAAAACATGAGTTATTTGACCATTATCGCTCTGGGTCTCACTGCCAAGATTTTTCATCCTCATGAAGAGGTGTTAGTGGGACTCCACCCATTTAGCTAAAGTAAATTAAAAGGGGTGCTACAACTTAACATTACCCTTATCTGAGAGAGAGAGAGAGAGAGAGAGAGAGACTCTGGATGAGAAGGTGGGGAAAGAGGTGCACTTTTCTGAGAAAAGTACTGTGCTTCTTTCCGGGTGTCTTTTATGACATCTGAATTGTGGGAAGTTGCTCACTGCATTCTCATTGAATCACAGGCCGTAACTTTTAAGTTCAATGGATAAGCAGACTAATTCATAAGTAGTACACAAGCAGTTGATTTGACAAGTTATTTTCCAAAATCTTCAGAGATCTCAACAAAGATTTTCATGAGATTTTTTTTGATGCACAGGCAGCAAAAAACATTTCCAGGAATGCCTTTCTCTAGGTAGCTCCAGAGAATCTTGGGAGGTAACTTGCTGAATCAGCTGCTGACACTGTATCTTCGAGTGTTTGTGCAAAATGTGATTTGTCTGTAATCTCTCAAAAATTATATGGCCATTACTTTCCACCCTCATTCAGAGGTGCAAGAGGAGCTGGGTCCACCTGGATAAAGCAAATTAAAGGGGTGGGCCACCACCTTCAAAACTAGTAAAGAGGACAATGGCTGTATAGCTTGCTGATAAATTTTTCCACCTTAACTTGTCAGCAGAAATGTAGACCTTTGGCATAGAGGGAAAAACCAATAGTGGAGAAAACCTCTGTGGATCCAAGGCCTTAGGTCACCTCCCTTCAGGCTGGTGCACTTGAATGGACAGTTGTTTCTGGGCATTTTAAAGTTTTGTAATGGGTGTTCAGATATAAAGCTCAAGGCAAGAAGAAGGCCAGCAATCAAGTCTTTTGATGATATGTGCTGGCATATATTTGAGATGCTGGTAGCAGCTGCTATTTTGAAGGCGTGGCCTAATAATTCAAATGGAGAGAGGAACCAGGTGGTAGCCATTATTGTTCCCTTATTGGTTTGAAGTAACTAGCTGAGGAGTAGGCACTGGGGGGTTTGCATATGACTGAGTTTTCAAAGGTTACAGTGAAAGGCGAATCCAGATTCTGTACAGAAACAACAACTTATTTTAAGCTGATTGCAGTTCAAGATGTGCTCCCAGGTCGCTCCTGTAAAAAAGTTTTCAGCTTAGTGTGCTATACCTGGTTAAACAACTAAATAAAAAAAAAAAATGTGATCAAGTATTTCAATGGGATAAATGAGTGTGATGAATTAGATGCCTACCTGTTAAACCTTGCTGACAAAGCAATTGCAATTTCCATAATAAAATGAACCTTTTGCTTTGTACCCAAACTATGGCAAAGTAATAGAATGGTGCCTAAGTTGTTCCAATATTTAAAGGTGGGAATGCATGTTCAGTGGACAGTTATAGGCCTGTCTTAACTTTGTGTACTTTGTCAAAGATTTTAGAAACTGCATTATGTGATCGTTTAACAGACTACATTCAGAACTATTATAATTTGACTGTAGAAGAACATACGTTTAGTTTAGCTCATAGCACAGTAACTGCCTCAGTTGAGCTTACAAACACCATTCTGCTGCTGATAATGGTATGTTGGCAGAGGTATTGGGTGTTTACTCACCTGGTAAAGGTGATTGTGTTGGTTGACATCCATGGCACTCCAGACATTACCTCATGGGTTTTAGCCCACCTGATAGGCTAGTTGATGCACATGACTCTAGGATCAAATTTCTAGTATATCCAGGTCCCAGAAACCCCTGCTCTCCAGTTCAAATCTTCCAAAGCTGAAAGTAAGGTTAGTAACACAGCCACTACTAGCAAAAAAACAGTAACCATCCTGTATAAATAATGCAGAGTGAGGTGACATGTAGCAGTGGGCCGGAGACCCTCATTATATTTTCCTATTAGTACAATCTAAAACTCGACCAGTAAGTGGTCGACGGTCAACATCCTGGATTTCCATTTGGCAAGCGGGATCAGTTAATTTCAGATAATTCTTACTCTATAACCTGATTACTTCTAGAGCACTGTGTCAGGAGGGTCTTGGAGTGCCATGGATGTCAACCAACTCAATCACCTTTACCAGGTGGGTAAACACCCATTGTGATTGGTTGACCATCCATGGCACTCCAGACATTACCTCATGGGTAGATAAGAAGCAGTACTGTACCCACGGGAAGGAGACAGAGTGTTCTAGCAGTGAGAGGAGGAGCTGGTGGCTGAGAGGACCTGTGTTGCAAAGGTTGGCTGTAGCCTGTACAGGTGCTCTAGTCTGTAATGCCTGGCAAACGTGTGGATGGAAGTCCAAGTTGCTGCTTTGCAGATGTCTTCTGCAGAAACGTTGGACCTTTCTGCCCAGGAAGTAGCTACTGCCCTAGTGGAATGGGCCTTTATACCCTGGGGGGGGCATCATTTGTTTTGCTTTGTAAGCCTTCTGAATGGTTCTCTTGAGCCAGCCAGCAATGGTGGTCTTGGAGGCTGACTTCCCTTGTCTTTGTCCCCTTGTGACAATGAACAACCTCTCGGTCTTGCATAGCGGTTGAGCTCTGGATATGTAGATGGATAGGGTGATTCCTATGTCTAGGTGGTGTGGGACAGGCTTGTCTCCAAAATGAGTGTTTCCGGTAAATGTCGGTAACTCAATGGGTTGTTCCCTGTGAAAGTTGGAGGAGACCTTTGGTTGGAAGGAGGGAACAGTACGGAGGCAGACCCCTTGCAGGGTGAACACCATGTAGGGTTCTTTGCAGGAGAGTGCCCCCAGTTCCCCGATCCTTAGGGCGGAGCATATTGCGATGAGGAAGCAGGTCTTCAGACTGTCCCAGAATAGGTCTACCTCCTGTAGCAGTTCAAAGGGGGTAGTACTGAGTGAATCTAGTACCAGGGGGAGATCCCATGGAGCTACGGTTGGTCTGACTTTGGGTATCAGTATCTCAACTGCCTTTAGGAAATGCAATGCGCCCGGGTGAGCTCCTGGGTTGTGTCCCCCTATGGGGCCAATGGCTGCCCCGATGGCTGAGAGCTGTACTCTAAGGGATGAGTGAGCCAGCCCTTTCTCTATTCCTTGTTGAAGAAACAGGAGAATGGTGGACATGTCTGCCAGCTCAGGATCTTTGCCCTGATCTTGACACACCTCACGAACACTGACCATTGTCTACTGTAGGTAGAAGTGGTCGAGGATCGTCTGGATTGCAGTATAGTGGAGACAACTGAGTTATGATACCCTGCGTTCATCAGTCTCTTCCTCTCAGGAGCCAGGCCTTGAGTTTTAGTGTCCGTGGGGCCGGGTGCAGTATCGGTCCCTGGGTCAACAAGTCAGGTAGGTATGGTAACCAGAGACTGGACAATGTCATTGATAGCACCATTGCGAACTATGCTCTCTGTGGCCAGTAAGGTGCCACTAGAATGATGGTCCATCATGAAGATCAGATCTTGGCTAGTACTTGGGGTAACATGGAAATGGGTGGGAAGACGTACGCCACATCCCGGGACCAGGGCTGTGACAGGGAGTCGGTCCCCTGTGACCGATGTTCCCTGTATCTTGAGTAACATTTCTTGACCTGTGTATTTTCCACTGTGGTCATGAGGTCCATGGATATCGGTCCCCAAGTCTCCTGGATCAGATGGAAGAGGCTTGGATGTAGATGCCACTCCCCTGGGTAGACCTGTTGTCAACTGAGCCAATCTGCACGAATGTTGAGCTTGCCGGCGAGATGAACCACGCCGAGATGGGAGAGGTGGGGCTGTGCCCAGTTGAGGATCGTTGCTGCCTCTTTCAGCATAGCTCTGCTTCTGGTGCCCCCTTGCTTGGCGATGTACGCCACCGTGACTTGGTTTTCAGAATGTATCAGGACCGACTGACTGGCAATGGAGGTCTGGAAAGCTCTGAGAGCATGGTATACTGCCTGCATTTCTAGGACGTTGATTGACAACTGGGCCTCTGAGGTTGTCCATTGGCCCTGTGCTGTCTTGTTGCCTAGGCAGGCACCCCATCCCAGAAGGTTAGTGCCTGTCTCTATGGAGGCCTGGTAGGATGCCTCCAGTGGAACCCCTCCGGGTCAGATTGGTGTGCACTGTCCACCATGTCAGTGACTGTCTCACTGATGGTGGTAATGGGACTGTGACCTGTAAATTGTATTCATTTGGTGACCCCCATGTGAGGACATAGGTCTGTAGGGGTTGCATGTGCCACCTGGCCCAAGGGACCAGGTCGACACAAGATGCCATGTAACCTAGTAGCTGGTCTAGGTGTCCCATGGTGGAGTGATGGCATTGTCGCAGTCAGCATGACAACCTGATGAGGTTGTTCACCCTTGTCTGGGATGGTTTTGCCCAACCCTGCAGCGTGTTGATGTGTGCCCCCAGGTGTTCTATCTGTTGCGTGGGCACCAGATGACTCTTGGTTTGGTTTACCACCCATCCGTGCTCCTCGAGAGCCCTCAGGGTGAGCTCGGTGTGGTGGAGGGAGCATTCTCTGGAGCATGCCTGGATCAGCCAGTCGTCTAGATAGGGGATGATGTCGAGACCTTGTTCTCGGAGTCTGACCACTAGCACTACTGACACCTTGGTGAATACTCTTGGTGCTGAGGTAAGGCCAAAGGGAAGGGCCTGATACTGAAAGTGCTGGCCTATGATGTGTAATCTGTGGTATTGTCTGTGTTTTACTCTGATGGGGATATGGAGGTATGCGTCCTTTAGATCTATGGACATCAGAAAATCTCCTACGCAGATACTGCATAGCATGGACTTTAGAATGTCCATTTTGAACCTCTGGGGAATCACATGTTTGTTGAGATGCTTGCGATCCTAGATGGGGTGGAGTTCGCCTGATTTCTTCAGGATGAGGAAGAAGATGGAGTATACTCCTAGCTTCTGTTCATGTGGGGGGATGGGCTGTATGGCTCTGTTCTGGATCAGATCCCACAGGATTTGTTGTACCTGGTGGGCTGTAGTCTTCCTTCTGGCAATCAGAAAGGTGATGAACCTGTGTGTAATGGGGGAATCTGATAACTCTATCGAGTATCTTCTGGAGACCACCTCTTGAACCCATTTGTCTGTGGTCGTATGGAACCACTGGTGGCTGAAAAGCAACAGCCGTTGTCCCATGGGTGGACACCGATCCTGCCCGCAAGGAGATCTGACCGAGTAGTCATTGTCTTCCTCGCTGTCCTCTACCTCTTCCTCTGAACCGTGATCCGCAGGATCTGAAGGAGGAGGGCTGGTAGGAGTGGGTGAAGGGGTTATGGTGTGGGGTGTTGGTACCTCTGCCTCGAAATGTACTGGTTGGGTATGAGGTATCTTTTTGTGAGTGGTAAGATTTCCCCCCCCGAAACCTCCGCCTAGCGGAGGGTAGGTAGGAGTGTCTACTCTTGTTTTTGAGGAGTTCTTTCCCTTCCTCTTTCTGTTTAAGGAACTCCTGCAAGCCCTCCCCAAACACATGTTTCCCCTTCATGGGCAAATTTTGTAATAGTGTCTTGGATTCATTGTTGGCCTCCTATAGTTTAACCCAAAATGCCCTCCTGGCCTGGTTGGTGATGGCTGTGGAGCTTGCGTTAAGTTTGAGTGCGTCCACTGCCATATCGGCTAGGTATTTTGCAGCATTGAGAGTGCATTCCAGTAGTTCCGCTTCTCTGGATTTGGGGTTGCACTGCTCAAGGAGCTCTTCTAGCCAGTGTATCTGGGCCCATGCCATGTAAATGGTAGTAGTGGATGCTCGTGCTGCCATTCCTTCGGTCTCGAAAGCCTTCTTCAGCATGTCTTCCACCTTCTTGTCTGTGGGGTCCTTTAGTGATATGGTCCCGCATGGCAGGATGGTCCTCCTACTGAGTGCCGCCACCTGAGGGTCAATGGTCGGGGCTGTGCACCAGTAACTGGCCTTGTCCTCTTGAACTGGGTACATGCGGTCCAAGTTCCTTTTATTGGACATCCTGCTAGGCTCCGTGGATTGCCACTCCTTATTGACAATATCCTCGATAGCTGGGCATACTGGGAATGTGTCCTTAATGGTTGCCTTCTGCTGAATCATGAGGTCCAGTTTTGACTCCAGTTTGCTTTAGTTGCTGAGTCCTGTTTGTGGTTGTCTGGTACTGGCTCTGCATCATCCAGATGGTCCTTACTGGCTCCCCCCCCCCGTGATGTCAGGCTCTGGAGGTGGCGCAGTCAGTGTTCTGTGCTGAGTAAGGGATTCTAACTTCTCATCACTTTCAGCATGAAATTCTGTTGGCTCTCCATCATCGCCACGGTGGCCTGTTGGTTCTGATGTAGGAATGCACCCAGATCCATCCATGTGGAACTACTGGAACCTGGATTATTGGGACCCATGCCAGCAGATTGTTCCAGTGATATGTCATCGTTGTCATGTAGGCAAGTGGCACATAGGGGGCCTGGGGTATGGGGCAGGAGGTTAGCGCTGCAGGCAGTGCATTTCTTGGCCTTGACCATCTAGTGAGAGGAAGACAAAAAAAGAGGGATGCATTTCATTAGGCTTGCGTAACAATGGGCCTCCAATATATGGGTGCCCCATATCTGCTACCTAAGTGTTTTGTGCAGTGATGCGGGCTAGCTCTGCATGGGTGTCGCTGTAGAGAGGGACCAGCATGGGGACAAGCAGAGTGGAGGTCGCTATGGAGAGAGATCACCAGTACATCAGAACATGACATATGGGTTGCTACACGGAGGAACCCCTATGGACCAGACTGGGGTAACCTCAGTGTATAAGGTCACTGGTGTGAGGGACCCTATAAGGAGGTAAGGTGCTGGGCTGCAGATTGTTAATGTGGCCCCTTAGATAGCATCCTGCAAGTTGTGTGGCATGGTGTGCAGAGATACAACATAGGGCTGTATCCACAACATGGCAGCCCCTCTGATACCTTGTAAACATTTGCCAGTATCCTGTAGGGCTAATGTGAGATAGAGAAAATAAGGGGCTTATTTCTTGCACAATGCAGGGTGTGATTTCTATTGGGGAATGTGGAAAAGCCCTGTATCGCGATACCTGGTGTGCGTGGATGTGCACGGTCATCTAGGAACCCCACTCTTCCGCTCTTTGCAAGCTAGGCCTTGAGCCTTGGTGGCCATGGGCCTACAAGGTGGGGGAGAATGTGAGGAAGGCCAGAGACATTGGCGATGTGCCTGTGAGCACCTGGAGGACTTTTGGGTCCTGAATTGTTTCTCCCCCACATGGTAGAGCTGACTGGAGGGGGATGCTGCCCACAGGCGGCTAGTCTGGCTGGCCATGCAGCCGGGGGAAGGGAGAAGTGCCCAGCTGTGTCATGGCGGCATGCCCAAGGTCGCTAAATGGTGCCATGCTGTAGTGCCAAGAAAGAAAACCTATTCCCTTGTGCCTGGGCCTGTGATCTAGCTTCCGGTGCCCTGTACCCCTCGTGAAGCTGCTCTGATGCTCGCGAATGTGAGTGATGCAGGGGTAGGGTACCACGCTGGTAGGCCATAGGCCTAACAAATCCTGTCGTGCTGCTCCATGTGGGGTGGATGCAGCAGAAGGCTGTAGAAGCCTGGGGCTAGCCGGGAGAGGTAAGCAGAATAACAAAGGAGAGGGTCTCCTGAAGCGGGACTGAGCGATGACGCTTGACCTGCCAGCAGGATGCAGGGAGACGGAAGGAGTGCTGAGAAGTGCGTGAACCTATGATTCCGCCCTCGCGAGGACATCGGGAGCTAATAGGCCTTCTAATGGCCAATTTTGCACAGCAAGAAGCTTAGGCAGAGAAAAAACAAGGCAATCTTTGAGAAACACAAACTTGTTTCACTACAGTAGCTTAGTTATCAAACATGAGAGTTAGCAACAAGCAATAAAAAAGGCTAGATAGTCATAACAGCATTATTGTGGAAAAACTAACCATTTTTTTACAAAAGTACAATTAGCACTGTCCTTTGTTAATGAAGCACAATGCTAGCAAACAAAGATAACAAAGGCTGATCTTTAGGTAGGAAGGGGCATAGCAGTAAATGTCCCTTGCTCCAGAGCTAATTCCTTTGTCCCTGATCTCAGGGTTAGCTTAAAAACAGTAAAATAAATAAATGCAGCATAAAAGCAAGAGTCTTGCAGGTAAAAAGGCTGCAGTCACAATTCTAGCAATATTATGTTACAGAAACAACTGCATAGAGTGGTAGGATGCATTCTCTTAATCAATTAGAGCAATTAGCTGAATATGAAGAGGCCTACCTTTGTAAAACAGAAAGCAGGGAATCCTGGTGTGCTTGTAGCCTGATCAGATGTACGATTTGAACTGGAGAGCAGGGGTTTCTGGGACCTGGATATACTAGAAATTTGATCCTAGAGTCAAGTGCATCAACTAGCCTATCAGGTGGGCTAAAACCCATGAGGTAATGTCTGGAGTGCCATGGATGGTCAACCAATCATAATGTTTGCAGACATGATCAAGTCATTTGACTTGTGCATCATGAAATACCGTGTGATAAACTACTGGACCTAGGTGTTTCTGGTGCAGTAAGTAATTGGTTTTCCAGATTCTGTTTTTGTCTAAGGACAGTTCCTAAAGATACAGATTGTAGAATTAGATATGCAAAGAGTCTACACAAGGGTGACTCGGGGATCAATACTTGGCCCTTTGCCTGGCCTGGTGGTACTAAAGAAGCTCACTGTGCTCCTAGGCAGGTAACCAAGCTTCACACGCTCACCTGCAATGGGCTGGTGGTGTTGTAAGGGCACTGTGGATATCGCACTCTCAGGCTCTGTGAGGGAGGGTAGTGAGTCCTCCAGTAACAGACCTGTTACTGGGGGGAAGGTGTGACACCAGACATCATTTGTTACCATGCAAAGTCCTACCCCCTTCCCAGGTTCAATAACAGGAACATTTCATGAGTGTTGTGACTGATTGGTGAGGCAAAAAACAGAGGAGTAAATTGTCATCACTTCTGCAAATAATAGCACCATGTACCCCCATTCCACCAGCCCAAGGGATATCACTGCTTTCAGATTTCAGAGGCAAACTTTGCATGAGTTTGGAGGGGGCTGCTTGACTCTTCTGTAAATCATGGGGTGCCTGTAGGTCCAAAATCCTGGATCCGAGGTGCAGCAGTGCCTTTTAAGGCCAGTTTCAGCCAGTCAGGTTTTACTAAAAGCAAAAACATCATTGTTCCCATGCCATTACTAATACAGACACTAAAGAGAGTGGCCAGTATGTACCAGAAGATGGTTTTCTTACTTTATAGATCATGCTTAAATGGATTTTTTTGGTGCTGTTGGGGGGAAGAAGGTGGTGGGGGCCAGAGGGGACCTGGGTTGAGGTTCTTAATCTGAATCATTGGAGTCTTGTCAGATGGGAGGAGGCGGGGGAGTGTGTTTTGGTGTGCAGGTAGGGGGAAAGGGTAAAAGTATATATTTTACATAGAAATTCACCAGAGCTGGTCAAAAGAGGGAGCCAGGTGCTAGCAGGGGGATGGGAGGGGGATGTATTATAAAAAAGTTTTCTGGGATGTGGAAAGTGATTTGGAAATTATGCTCAGTGGGTGGGGGAGGTTTTTTTTTTTTAACAGCAAAGGAAGACGGATCCAGGCACATCATAATTTGGGGGGCGGGGGGATCACCATCATAGTGTGCACTTTGTCTGGCAAAAACAACACGAATTGCCTAATTTGGTGGAGAATTGGCAATTTCTTCTAGGTTCACCGTGTGAACTTGGACAATCTGTCATGTGAAAACTATGAGAATTGTGGCCATCTGCAAATTGACGTGGCTGAAATTTATGAATTTTGGTGACTTTGCCCAACCCTACTGGTAAGTCAATGAACACCTCCACTGTCCTAGTTAGTCAGAGCTTGTGTCATGCTCAACTGGGTTAATTTTTTACAAAATCTAAACCATACCTTTCTTAATGTAGTTTCTGTTTAATGAATTGATATGCAGCACTTAAGCAGCCGAACATTATTAAAATGTTATTATTTTTATTAAAAGTGTAGAAGTAAGCATTAAGGAATTACCTGGGTTTGGGTTACCATCAGTTCATTTAACCCATAAGGGTCAAAGGCATGATGTGCAGCTGACAGCCTTATTCCCCTTGGGCTAGATTAACAAATGTAGCCCAGCTTCTGGTGTGTGTTAATGCAATTATTAAGCTAACTTACTTGTAAATTATTTAAAATGAATGTTTTTATTGTTGAAATTATATGACTGGGGTGTTGTATATTATTGGCTCAATTTTCAAAGAGCCCTTGGGGCGACGCAAGTTGTGTCACTCTAAGACTCTGTCAAACTCCAGGTGACCCTGCACCCAACTGTATAAAAGGGGGGGGTCTCTGCATCAAAAATGCAGGATCTACCGCAGCCACAGGCTAGCACCAAACAGTTGGCACACCTGCTGAAATTACCGCAGGGGTCTGCCCCCCCCCATCCAATGCAACACTAGAGGGGCCAGGATGGCCAGGAGGAGTGGTGAAATTGCTTGCCAGGAGGAGGCCTGGGATAGAAGGGGCATGGGGGTGCTATGGGGGCATCGAGAAGACAGTTGGCATGTAAGTGAGTGATGTGTCACCTGGCAGGGGTGCCATTTCAGTAGCCATAAAGTTGATGATGTGATGTTACAAGCAAGACGTTATGAGCTCAATTCTTAAAACTCCTACATTGTCTGACATTGACACAAGGTGCCTGTGTCACACAGCAGTGGTGCAAGGGACACCTTGTGTCAGACCTTGTGGATTTTGGGATTCTCAACAGCCCCCTGTGCCGCATGGGGACCCAGTGCACCAGACAGGCTCTGCGCTAGGTCTACGTAAGACTGGGTGTGCCAGGGTGCTAGGGGGCTTGTGGCAGATGCAAGCTGCCATATCTCCTAATTTGGGATTCTGGAACACCTCCCAGATGCACACTTCCAAGTACCATTAGACCAGCTAGGGCTGGTCTAATGATCCTTGTACCACCCCCAGTGCCCTCCCTGAGCAGGAGAGAACATGTGCTGCCACCCACCCTGGTTACCCATGCCCCCACGACAGCATTGTCATAGCGTGTTTTTCCTGCCTATATGTCATAAATTATTAAATAATAGTTTATACAGCTGAACATGTGTCAGCAATAGGGACACTAGGTAACGGTACTACATCCAGATAGGTGTATTATTTTCATTAACTACAGTACCTACTCTTGAGTAAATGGTGTTATATTGGGTAGGTACAATTAGGCACTGTCCAAGCATCTGTACTTGCTGTCATTGCTGGCATGCAAAATAATTATATTAATGTATTGTCATTGGTTACATTATTTACATATTCATGTGAGTTGCTGGACGTTTTGTGGTGCAATGCACGGTATTTTCAACCCTCAATGCATGCTGCCTATCCACCCTGCAGCTTGTGGCTAACCACTCAGGTGCACTGTCTTTGTGCTGCAAGGCCATCTTTGCCACAAACTGCATGACTTGGGTTCAGGACCCTACCTGATAGAGAATCATACACAGGGTCCCTGGTGTACTGGCAATCAGTGCCAGCTGCCGTTGTCGCAGCTTGTGCCATCCTTTGAAAACTGGGCCCTTTGACTTCAACTCCAGAACACACCTCAGCTGGAGATGAACTGTAAGGGGTAAAGCTGTTTTCATGTAAATATTCTGAATAGAATGGCTTACATTTCAGTTTCTCAAGAGGTATAAACATAGAAACATAGAAACATAGAATTTAACGGCAGATAAGGACCGCTTGGCCCACCCAGTCTGCCCATTTCCCTACCTACTGGATAAGCTGCAGATTCTAGTTAACCAGCAGCCTACTTCTTCTTACCCCCACCCCCCAGAATTGCCTTATGACTGTCCCATGCATGCTTGAATTCCACCACTGATTTTGACTCCACAACCTCCTCCAGAAGGCCGTTCCATGCATCCACAACCCTCTCTGTGAAAAAATACTTCTTAAATTACCTCTGAGCCGCCCTCTATCTTCAAATGTGCCTCTTGTTCTTGCACACCTCTTTTTGAAAGATGCTACCTCTTGGACTTTGTTGATTCTCTTGAGGTACTTGAAAGTTTCTATCATGTCATAGAAACATAGAAACATAGAAACATAGAATTTGACGGCAGATAAGGACCGCTTGGCCCACCCAGTTTGCCCATTTCCCTACCTGATGGATAAGCTGCAGATCCTAGTTAACCAGCAGCCTACTTCTTCCTACCCCCACCCCCTAGAATTGCCTTATGACTGTCCCATGCATAGTACAAATGACTTCTGCTGATGCCAGATGGGATTTGTTTTGCTGGTGGTCCGACCCCCAGTTTAAAGCTTTACAACATGTGATCTGTTAAAGCCAAATATATTTCTTTTTTTAAAGATATTTTCCTGTTTTTTCAGCCCATCAATGTACCTCTTGCATCAGTGTGACTTGTGCATTGTTGAACTTTGCTGCTCTGTAATCTCATTTGCTCCATGAGCAAGGGCTTGTGGGTGGCATTAATAGATCTTGTCACCCCTCTCAAGGATGCAGAGTACAGCATGGACAGACAACCAGGAAATGCAGATCAGCACAAGGTGAGTTTTAATTTTTATTTATTTATTTGAGAACTGGTAGCCAGGAAAGGCACACAGAGCCAACGCTCATTTCCAGGTGCAACCTGGGGGAAAGGGAATGGAAAATGCAATAATAAAAAGCATACACAGTATTTTTATTTTATTTATTTATTTATTTAAAGTCTTGGATTACAACCTTTGAGTTGAGAGACTATTTTACAGAGGTTCCACATCCAGGTAACAAAAAACATGACAAAAACACAGCAATGCAGAATAAACAATAGGTAAGTAAGACACAGTAGAACACAAACATTGAGGCAGAGCCAATAAAACATGGCAGTTACATTTGCGATATATACATAGAGATATATACATAGAGTTATATACATTTGTGCAGGCTAGCCAGAAGAAAGCAATCAAACTGAACTGATCTTGTCAGGGACAAATTAGACAAAGGCAGTTACAGTTACAAATCATTGAAGAGCAGAATTGTTGAAGAGCAGTCAATAATTGTTGAACTAGTCAGGTAAAACTGGCATATAGAGGTGGGCTAGGTGAGACAGTCACACCTACTGAGTGCCACGAGGTATTCCTTAAGCATCCGCTTGAAGGGGTCTAGAGTAGGAGCAGCAAGAACATCAGGAGGGATAGCGTTAAGGAGGTTGGGTGCCCAATAACTGAAAAACCGTTGGGCCTGGGAGATATGGCAGAAGGGGGTCTGGTAGGAGACTCTGGTGCCACTCCTGGTGCCATGAGTTTTAGTGGCCAGGTTGAGAAGAGGCAGGCAGGATGGTGCGATGAGTCCCATGTTGATTGTTTAGCAAAAACACACGTGTGGTAGGAGAGTCTTACCTTGAAATATAGAAATATAGAATTTGATGGCAGATAAGGACCGCTTAGCCTACCTAGTCTACCCATTTCCCTACCTAATGGATAAACTGCAGATTCTAGTTAACCAACAGCCTACTTCCTCCTCCCCCCCCACTAGAATTGCCTTGTGTCTGTCCCATGCATTCTTGAATTCCCCCACTGTTTTTGACTCCACGACCTCCTCAGGAAGGCTTTTCCATGCATCCAGTGCTGTGCTGCACTATATTGAAGAGCGAGCTGTGTTATGGAGTAAGCCGGTGCTTGATTATTTGTTGCATGGCTTACTCCCAGAAGAACAAGAAGACTTGAGGAGGACTTTTGGAGTCACTGGGGAGCAGGATTGATTGTCGTGTGGACCGTTTTCCCCCATGCCACTACAGTGTTCGCAAGATTGTTGGGATGCTGTAAATGTGTGACTGGGGATTTTGAGTCCGCGGGTCAGTCAATGTTGTCTGGGGCCATCTGATGGGGTTAACCCTGAGGATTTGGATGTAAGGATTGCTGCCTCTGGATATATCCGTCCGAATTGCTGGAATTGGATTATTCTTGCTTCTGCTCCTGAAACTCTTGAACTGTTCCTGAAATCTGGGAACTTCTTTGGACTATCGTCGGCCGACCCCTTAGAAATGGATTTAGGGGATTAGCAGCTCAATTCACTGCGAGTAATTAGGCCTGAGCTGGCTGAGGCCTGCGGACCAGTCTGCGGCAGCTCCGGGGCTGGTACCTTTACCAGCCAGGTAGCTGGCAGTTTTGGTGCTTTGGCCCTTGTGTCTCCCAGGAGACTGATTAGTTTGGGTTCCATTGGGAGTCCGAGAGTAGTTGGTGTTGCCCGGGTGGGGACCTTGGGCCAGATTTCTGTGGCTTTTCCTGCAGTGGAGCTGATCTAACCCTGCAGAGTTATTCTGGTCCTCCTCCTGCTCTTGCTCCTGTTCCTGTTACTGGTTTGACTTTTAAGTTTTATTTTAAGACATTTATTATTCATTTCTGCACGTTCAAAATTCATTTATTCTTTGTCAGTGAGAGTACCATTATACCCTTGGGCCCTGACAGTGGGAGTATCAGTGGTCTAGGGTTAAATTGTGGTATTATTAAAGGATTTTTGCACTATTACTGTAGGAAAAATTGTCATATAGGTCTGGACTTAACTACATTATTATTCAGGACTTCTATCATTACTGTTGGAAAGATTGTTGCCCATGGGTTGTCCCTGAGGACTTCTTTAAATATCCTGTGTAGTAGTGAGAGGACTACCAGGATTTATACCAGCTGCTCTTTTCTTTTCTATTTTTTGTTATATTTTGTTTTCTTTACTTATTGCTGTTTGTTCATGTTTTGTGTTTTCCTCCTCTGAGCAGTGTGAGTGTTCTGGGGTGGGGAAGTGCTGTTTTATTGTTTGTTTAATGTAGTATCTGTATTTTGTGGTTTTTAGAAGTTTGTGGTATACTGCAACTTGTTTTGGGTAATTTTCTGGGATTTTGCTGTCTGATTTTTTTTTTCTTTGAGTGGTGGAATGTGCCTGCCGGCCCCTCGGTCTTATGCTATTCGGCCTCCTCTCTCCATGCCCTCCGTCCGTTCTCCCCTTCTCCTCTGCCCTTTGTTATTTATCAGCACTGTCACGTGTTGGGCATCATTCCTAGGAGAAGGGGGAGTGGACGTGGTGGAGGGCATGGACACTGGAGGTTGAAAGAGGGGAGCTCTCGCATAGGGGTGGTTAGGACCAGGAGATGCCCTGGGGCGAAATGGAGACTGGAACGTAGTGACCCATGTCTAGTCCCCCATACCCAAGGGCACCATCTTTTTAGATGGGCATTTAGTTGGGACGACTCAAGAACCCCGTCCAACTTGGGCTGTGTTATGCAATGCCAGATCTATCAAGGACAAAACTGCAATTATTGCAGATTTTGTTGGAACAGCTGATCTGGCATGCATCACCAAGACCTGGCTGGATGAAAATGCTGGCCCCATTTTGGAGGCAGAAATTCCTACTGGGTACTCAGTGATTCACCACCCGAGACTGGACCATGGGGGGTGTAGTGGTCTGTTTTAAGGCAGAATTGGGCCTCGAGGAGGCTAAATCCTTTGAATTTACCATGGTAGCTGCAGTGGGTTGCAGGATAGCTCTCGTCAACTGTTCACATGGGGATGAGAAGCAATTCCTGCAGGAAGTGGCAGATTTTGCCACCGACATGGCATTGGAGTCACCCAGAGTGATGGTCCTGGGCGACTTCAATGCCTGGATCGACGATGAATTCTCTTCATTTGGCCAGCACTTTCTGCAGATGATGTTAACACTTGGCTTCACTCAGATTGTTTCCTCAGCTACTCATAATCGTGATCATTCCCTGGATTTGGTCTTCCTTCTGGGGATCAAGACATCTGATTTGGGGGGTGAAACCGGTCAGCTGGTCCGATCATTGCACCGTGAGGTTAAATTTTCATGCCCCATTTGTAGGTCTGCCCCTGTGGAGATGGTCAGCTACCGCCCTTTATGGGATGTGTGCCCTGAAGACCTGGTAGCGGTGATTGACCTCTCAGAGTTCTTTGATGCCAGCTCAAGTCCAGAGTTGTTGGTTCAGGCTTATAATAATGTCATTTCCTCAGCCCTGGACTTGATAGCTCCTGCCAGTGTTCATCCCCTCTCACTCCGCCCTCGGGCCCATTGGTTTGACGGGTCCTTGAGGGACTTGCGACGTGTGGGTCGTAGGTTAGAGCGTCGTTGGCAGAAATCTGCCCTGGCGGTCGACCGCCTTAGTTTTGGAGGAGCATTATCAGCTCTATCAATCAGCGATTTCCCATAAGAAGGCAGAGTTCCTGTCCAGGGAAGTCACTGTCACTCAGAATCGACTAGCTCATCTCATCCGAACTGTAGACAGGTTGTGCAACCCAGCCTGTCTGCAGTTGCGGCGAGCTTTTTCACAAACTGAGTGTGATGAGCTTGCTCAATTCTTTGCGAATAAGGTGGCCGACATCAGGTCGGAAATCCATCTGACTCACCCTATGGGTGATGCGGTTGGTCACTGTTTGGCCACTACTCCTTGTACTTCCTGGAGTTCTTTTGACCTGCCGGATGTCGAAGACATTATGAGGATTGTCCAGGGGATGCACCCTACATGATGTAGTTTAGATCCAGGCCCAACTTCCCTAATTTTGGGTTGTTATGAGATCATTGGTCCAGTCTTGGCTCAAATTGTCCGGTGCTCCTTGGAATCGGATGAGTTTCCAAGCACCCTGAAGGAGGTGGTGGTGACACCTCTCCTGAAGAAAGCTTCATTGGTCCCGGACATTTTTGCCAACTACAGGCCTGTCTCGAACCTTCCCTTTTTAGATAAGGTTATCGAGAAAGTAGTGGCAGTCCAGTTGGAGAACCATTTGACCATCCATAATGTCTATGAACCTCTCCAGTCGGGTTTTCGTAAAAGGCACAGTACTGAGACTGCACTGGTTCGGGTGCTCAATGATCCCCTGATGGCAAGAGATCAGAGAAACCACTCCATCTTGGTTCTCCTTGATCTCTCCTCAGCCTTTGACACAGTAGACCATAGGGTGCTGCTCGATCACCTGAGGTCCATCTGTGGCCTGTCAAATACAGTGCTCGGACAGTTTTCTTCTTTCCTTGCTGGTAGAACACAAAGAGTTGTGTCTGGGATTTTTTCCTCTGATCCTTTCTCTCTGTCCTGCAGGGTCCCTCAGGGTTCGGTGCTGTCCCCCAAGTTGTTTACAGTGTATATATTACCCCTCAGAGACACTGTAAGATGGTATGGGCTGCGGTTTCACTGCTATGCTGATGATACCTAGCTATACCTGTCTTTTGCTCCCGACCAGGCTAGTGCGCTCTCAGTATTTAATAACTGTCTTTTTGAAATCCAAGACTGGATGAATTCAAGCTGGTTGAAATTGAACATGGGAAAGACTGAGGTTATGGTGGTGGACCCAGGTCACAAGATAGAGAGGTTGAGGGTCAATCGGCCTTCTGGAATATACCTGGGGGGGGCGAAGAGATCCTTACCTCTTAACAGGTGCGTGACCTTGGAGTCGTGCTTGACGACAGGCTAACCCTTCAACATCAGGTGTCAGCAGTCATCAAATCAACCTTTTACCATTTTCACAATATTGCCAGAGTCAAACACCTTGTTCCATCCAGCGACCTGCTGGTATTGGTCCATGCCTTTGTGAGCTCTCTGCCTGACTACTGCAACTCCCTTTATCTAGGGCTTCTCGGGGTTGATATCTGCCACCTGCAGCTAGTGCAGAATATTGCTGCACGGTTGCTGACAGGGGTTCCTAGGAGTTTGCACATTGCCCCTGTGCTGTGCAATCTGCACTGGCTGCCGATTCAGTGGCGGATCACCTTTAAAGTAGGCTTGTTGACCTACAAAGCCCTACACAGTCTTGGTCCTGACTATTTGAAAGAGCTCCTGATTCCCTACAGCCCTGTGCAACAGCACTGCTTGGCTGACAAGGGGTTGCTGGAGATTCCGAGGGTTATTCTGAAATCTTCTGGGACCCGTGCTTTTGCTTTTGCAGACCCCACCCTCTGAAATTCTCTGCCCCATCAGCTCTGGGAGTGTACGACCATTGGGGGCTTTAAGCAGGTACTGGAAACGTTTTTGTGGATATTGGCATTTCCAGAAATATAATGGATTTTATTGTTTTACTGTTTTATATCCTTTTTATCATCTGATGATTGTTTTAATGTATGGCGCCTTGATATTTGAAAGGCGCCTTATAAATAAATATTATTATTATTATCCACAACCCTCTCCATGAAAAAACACTTCCTCACATTACCTCTGAGCCATCCCCCCTCTATCTTCAAATTGTGCTCCCTTGTTCTTGCACATCTCTTTTTCTGAAAGATGCTACCTTCTTGGACTTTGTTGATTCCCTTGAGGTACTTGAAAGTTTCTATCATGTTCCCCCTTCCCACCTTTCCTCGAGGGTATACATATTAAGCTCATTTAGTCTCTCTTCATATGTCTTCTGGTGCAGACCCTGTACCATTTTGGTTGCCCTCCTCTGGACAGCCTCCACCCTGTCTATGTCTTTGCGGACATGGGGTCTCCAGAACTGCACGCAGTACTCCAGATGGGGTCTCACCAACTGTCTGTACAAAGTGATTACAACTTCCTGTTTTCTACTGGTGATGCCTCTCCCTATGCTTCCCAGTATCACCCCAGCTTCCTTACTGCCTTCTCACATTGCTTGCCCACCTTTAAATAATCTGATATAACTACCCCAGGTCCCTTTCCATTTCTGTTGTCAGTATCTCACCCCCCATTGTGTACTCTTCCCCTGGGTTTTTGTTTCCCAGGTGCATTACTTTGCACTTCTTTGTGTTGAATCTAAGATGCCATAAATTTGACCATTCCTCCAACTTTGCCAAGTCCGTTCTCATCCTTTCCACCCCACCTTGTGTATCAACCCTGTTACAGATCTTTGTGTCATTGTCATCTGCAAAGAGACATACTTTTCCTTCCAGTCCCTCTGCAATGTCACTTAAAAAGACATTAAAAGGACCGGACCCAGTACTGAGCCCTGCAGTACCCCACTAGCAACCCCACTTTCTTCACTGTGGACTCTGTTTGCTATTACCCTCTGCATCCTGTTGTCCAGCCAATGTTTTACCCAGGCTACCACCCTGGGACCCATTCCCAGGCTGGCTAATTTGTTTATTAATCTTTTGTGTGGGATTATGTCAAATGCCTTGCAAAGTCTAGGAAGACCATCTCCACAGCTTCTCCCTGGTCTACTACTTTGGTCATCCAGTCAAAGAAATCTATTAGATTCTTCTGACATGACCTTCTCACAGTGAATCCATCCTGCCTTGGGACCTGTGCCCCACTGGCCTCTAGGTACTCAACAATTCTTTCCTTCAGAAGTGATTCCATCATTTTCCCTACCACGGAGGTCAAACTGACAGGTCTGTAGTTTCCTACCTCTGTCTTGCTCCCACTTTTGTGAAGGGGAATCACATCTGCCCTCCTCCAGTCCTCAGGTACCACACCATCTTCCCATGATTTGTTAAAAAGGGTAGTCAGTGGTGTTACTAGTTCTCCCTTTAGTTCTTTTAGAATTCTGGGGTGAATCCCATCAGACCCCATTGCTTTGTCCACCTTCAATTTTAGGAGTTCTTACAGAACCTTTTCTTCTATGAAAAGACTGCTATCGACCCCCCATCCAGAGTGCTTCTATTGAATGGATTAGGTACCTCCCCCTCTTCTTCTTTTGTGAGTGAGGGTTAGCCAGTTAGTACTGGAGTAGAGGTTGCATGTGTGAGTGTGTTTAGGGGCACCAGTAATCAGCCGGCAGGATTTGTTAAGGATAGTGTGGATTCTCTTAAGGGTGGTGTCTGTGGTGGAACCATAAATTATCAGGCCATAATCAATGATAGATAGTATGGAACTGGCAATGGCTGTGGCAAGGGCATCCTGCCTCAGATTGTGCCTGCTCCTATACAGCAGACCGATTCTTAAGTTGGCTGCCTTGAAGATGTTGCAGACATGCTCCCTATAAGAGAGAGCACTGTCGAGAGTAATGCCCAAGTATCTGAAGGTGTGGACCTGGTCAAGGGGGGTGTTGGCAGCATTAGTGATGGAAAGGGTGGTAGATTTTTGCTTGTTGTGGGGACTGGCAAAGATCATGTTTTTAGTTTTTTTTTTATAATTCATAACCATTTTTTTGTGTGTAAACCACCTTTCTATAGCCACAAAGTCGGATTGAAGCCGTAGCGTGAGGGCGCTGTGGTTGGCATCACTAGTGAACAGCACAGCATCATCCGCATAGAGGAGGAGGTTGGTGTTGCAAACTTAAGGGAAGGAGTTGAGGAAGATGCTGAATAGGAGTGGGCCAGGAATTGAGCCCTGTGGGACACCCAAATAGACAGGTTGGGGGATGGAAAACACATCCCCAATTTTGACCCTTTGAGATCTGTCAGACAGGTAATCCTTGAGCCAATTGGTCGCCTGCAAGGAGATACCTGCATTGTGGACAGATGCCAGTAGCAAGTTGTGATTGACCGTATCAAAGGCCTTAGTGAGCTCAATGTGCACTGATCCCACCAGATGGCCACGGTCATGGGGTTTTTGGATGAAGTCAGTGTAGACAGCAAGAGCAGTTGTTGTGCTGTGCCCTTGTTTGAAACTGTGCTGCTTTGGGCACTGGATGTTGTACTTAGACAAATAATCGGTGATTTGGTCAGAGACTATGTGCTCTAATGCTTTGAGCGGGGGGAGATGGAAATAAGGCGAAATTGGTATGCAAGGACCAATCACCACTTTTATGAATTGGAGTCACAACCTCTGACTTCCAATTGGAGGAGAAATTGTCCAAGACGGAGAGATAGGTTAAACATTTTTGAGAGTGGGAGGAGCACATTGTCAAGGGTTAGGTGAAGGAGTTTGAGGTCAATGGAGTTGCTGCTGAAATGGGTTTTCCCCGAGAATCTTTTGGAGATACCATTTAGTTTCGCGCAGGGTGATCTTAGTAGAACGCTGGCAGGGTGTTTGGGGGGGAGTGAAAAGCGGGAGGGGCGTGGGGGCATTATCGAAAAACTTGGGGGGGAGCACGCCACTGATGTCGGTGAAAGCTGAGTTGAATGTATCTGTGATTTGTTTCAGATCAAAAATTATGTCTCCGTCCAAGCTGAGCTTGTTGGGGGGTGATTTGTTCTTTTTTACCAGAGAATTCTTCGAGGTTCTCCAAAAGCTTTCTATTATCTCCTCAAGTGTTGGTGAGGGCCTCCTTATAGTAGTCAGCTTTCGTTTTCTGGTCTGCACAGGTATAGGAATTTCTAGCAAGGTTGTATTGTTGCCAGTCTGTACCTTTGCAGGTGGCTCAGGCTTTGGCCCAGAGGTGGTCCCTGTCAGCCAGTGATTTGAGGAGTGAGGATGAAATCCAGGCGTTATTGATGGCCTTTAGTCTATGCTTTCTAAAGGAGGCAAAGGAGTCACAGGCACTATTAAACCACATAATAAAAAGGTCGAGGACCTGCTCCACACAGGATGTAGAGTCAAGAGGTGACCAGTCTGTGTTTCGTAGGTCCGCTTTGAGTTAACTGAGCTGCTTCTTCTTTAAGACGTGCTGGAGGGTCGTTGTGCCTTCGTGCTTGGGGGACTTATTGAACCAGAGGCAAGTAATGTGGGAGTGGTTACTGATGGAATCTGAAAGTATCTCAGTGTCAGAGATCCGTTCAGGACAATTCGTAAAGATTAGGTTGATCAGGGTGCTGGTGCCGGTTTTATGGTTACGTCTGGTTGGGGTGTTGACAACTTGGGTCAGATCGGTGGTAGCTGCAGCATTTTAAAGGTAGCAGCATTGGGGGTGAGCCAGTTGATATTAAAGTCACCTAGCAGCACCACCTCTGAGGAATGGGGAAGGTTGGAGATGTAATCAAAGATGAAGTTGAAACCTAGGGAGCTGTCATGTGGGGTATGTAGGTGGCAAGAATTGTGATGGCTTTGCCATGTTGCCCAAGCTGTAGTCTTATAGCAAGTACCTGGATGTGGGTACCAGTAAGGATCTTAGGGAGGGCATGGCTTTGCAGGGCTGCTTTTACATATATAGCACAGCCACCTCCCCTTTTCCCAATCCTATCATCCCAGTAAATGGTGTACCCATGGAGTGAGATAACTCTGTCTGGGACTTCAAGTGAGAGCCCAAGTCTCAACTACAGGTAGCACATCAGGCTTGTGCTGGGTTACCCAAGCCTGGAGTGCATCTATTTTCTGGAGTAGGCTGCGGATATTAATGGATGCCAGTTTAAGGGGGCCCCGGCATGTAGACGGATGTTGCACGGGCCCTGGGTTAGGGTGTACATTCCCTGAGAGTAGGAGCAGCAGAAGAGTGGATGGTAGAGTAGGTGCTTGAGCATTTTTAGCGTGGATAGGTGTTTGTTGTTATTAGCCCTGAGAGCTCTAATTGTGATGGGAGGCTGGGCTAGCTGGGGAAGAGGAGTGTGATAAGAAGAGGAGTGGGTACAATAGAAATAGCACCTGAGCAAGTTGGGGCAACAGGTGGGGGGGTGCTCAAAAGCAGTTGTGGAGGCCACTGGGGTGGCCCTCAGGGGTTGGTGAAGGTAGTGCAACAGGAATGAGGTGCTGAGATGCTGGCAGTGTGGTGGAGACATGAGTACAAGAACAAGGGGTAATAGGTACATAAGGGCAATGAACTTTGGTGGCCCCATGGTGGAATGTGTAAACTACAATGGGTGGGGGGGTAGTTGGGAACAGCCACCCAAAGAGGCCTGGTTGTTGGCCAAGAGGGGGGGATGGCTTATTGGTGAGGCTGAAGGCCATTTTGCCTAGCAGTAGGGTGAGGAGGGAGGCCTCACACAAGGAGCAGGTGTGCTATGTGAGCAAAGCTATAAGTGGGCCAGCTTGGCAAGGATATGTGTGGCCCACAGATTGATGCAATGGTAAGGTGTATGTTTTTGGAGTCAAGGGTCATAGGTTCGAATCCTGGGGTAGAGGGGGATGAGAATACTGTGAGGATGGGGAAGTGAGAGGTACATGTTGTGTGGGATTGTACAAAGGAGAAGGGCATGAGGGGGTAGGAGCTAACAGTGAGAGGTAGCAGGCAGCTGGCTTGGCAGAGACTCCTAGTGGTGACACAAAGAAATTAACAAGAGGTTGGGGGTGAGGGGGAAGGTTAGGAGGGAGATAGTGAAGGGTAGAAGGGAGCACAGGGAGCAGAGTGAGGAGAGGCAACTCACTATTGGCCCCTAGTCGTAAGGAACTAAAACCTGAAAGTAGGAAACTAGGGTCTTGGAAATGTAATAGTCAGGAGGTCATGTGACCTAGAGCTGCCTATAAAATGAGGGTTAGCCTTGGGTGGGAGGGTGGCTGGGGTGGGCGAGGCAGTTGACACAAAGCATTGACGGGTTAACACCCCCCTAAGCAAGCTCTCAAGTGCTCCGGTGTTGTACCTTGTTGCAAGTGGCTGCAGGCTGACCGAGGTTTGTGAGAGCTCCCATTGATCCTTGAAGCCTTAGCTGATGAAGCCTTTCAGCCTGTGAATTACAAGAGGGGAGACAACAAGAGGTTTGTAAGGGGGGAAACAAGAACAAAAGAAAGCAGCTCAGGCATGACCGGGAAGAAGGTAAGATGGCATGCATTCAATTTGAATCAATCCCAGGCCCCAAACTGTGTACATAAGTCCAAATCCCACACAATAAAGCAGCACACATCACATTAGAACCCACCTGGCAAAACCCTAATTTCGCAGGCATTGCGCGGTCTAAGGAAACAGCCCAGAGTGCACAGTAGCCTTGCTTGCAATTAAAGTAACCTCCCCAACTAGCAGAAAACACAGAAAATGTGTTAAGCAAGCCAGTACAGAAACAATCAACACACTTTGCCAATCGGAAAAGGCAGAGTGGTACGGTGATGGCTAAAGTCTGTATAAAATCATTTTTCTTCACTCCCTAAGCAAGCTCTCATGTGCCCCATTGTTATACCTTGTTGCAAACGGCTGCAGGCTGGCCGAGGTGTGTGAGGGCTCCTGCCAATCCTTGGAGTTTAGCCGACGGGGGGAGGGTATCCCTTTCAGCCTGTGGATTACAAGAGGGGAGAGAACAAGAGGTGTGTAAGAGCAGGAACAAGAACAAAAGAAAGCTGCTCAGGCATGACCGGGAAGAAGGTAAGATGGCGTGCATTCAATCTGAATCAATCCCAGGCCCCAAACAGTGTACATAAGTCCAAACCCTCACAATAAAGCAGCACACATTACATTAGAACCCACCCGGCAAAACCCTAATCTCGCAGGCATTGCAAGGTCTAAAGAAACAGCCCAGAGTGCACAGTAGCCTTGCTTGAAATTAAAGTAACTTCCCCAACTGGCAAAAATACCCAAAATTCATTAAGCAAGCCAGTACAGAAACAATCAACACACTTTGCCAATCAGAAAAGGCAGAGTGGTACAGTGATGGTTAAAGTCTGTATAAAATAATTTTTCTTCACCTCGTAAGCAAGTTCTTAAGTGCTCCATTGTTATAACTTGTTGCAAGCAGCTGCAGGCTGGCCGAGGTGTGTGAGGGCTCCCACTGATCCTTGGAGCCTTAACCAACGGGGGAGGTATCCCTTTCATCCTTGTTGCAAGCGTCTGCAGGCTGGCCGAGACATGTGAGGGCTCCCATTGATATTTGGAGCCTTAGCCAATGGGGGGGGGGGTTGTATCCCTTTCAGCCTCGTTGGAAGCAGCTGCAGGCTGGCCAAGGTGTATTAATGATTGGTACAAAGTAAAATGAAAACAGAGTACAATTTAACATAATACAAGTGCAAATAAAAAGAAATTGGCGCTGACCACATATATAATGAGCAGCTTCGATGTGCAAATAAAGAGACCAAAGTGGGTGGAATGAAAGGCAGTGCAGATGTAGAAAAGGATGGAGCCTGAAACAGGTTGAGTTATAACCCACCAGGAGGCTTAACAACAGAGATGATAAGGTCTTCAGCAGGGGAGGATCAGGAAGGGAGATGACAGGAGTAGGTGGGGGCAGGGAGAAGTTTAAGCTGGTGCTTGAGGGAAATTGGAGGAGGGGGAAGATGAAGCAAGGAGGGGAGCAGATTCCAGAAGGAGGGAAGGGTTCATACCCTGGTCTTGCACAAACAGTGGACTGGGAGATACAGCACCTCATGGCCAGGATGCACTTTTCTTCAGGGTTTGAATAATTTTATGAAGCAGCTATGGTATGAATCTTACTTTGTCACTGTCCTCCAAGTAAGGGACATTAACTCGTACAGCAACGCTTTGAAAGAGAGTGATAAAGTTAGGGTAAGGCCAGCGTAGCATTGAGCAATCATTCAACCCCCTAGAAACACCACACCACAGAATCGTTAACATTTAAGTGACTTTATGCCCTAACATTGCATTTTTCTACTTTTATAGCTTTGTACGTCAGTCCTAAATGATCCATAAATGTACTTTTTGTCATTAATTTTCATTCTTTTTTAAAGGGATGTTTAATGACAATTATACAATGGCTCTAAAAATACTGGCTCATAACTGGCTGGCTGGCTGGCACGATTTACAATCTGTAAATCGTGCCATCACACAACAGGAAAAAGTGCCAGCCTGCCTAGAATTCCTCTTACTTTGAATCAATTTGACCCGCAAAAATCAAACAAAAAGCCGACATGTTCTCTGTCGCTAAACAGTGACCACAAAATACGCAGCATTTTTTAAAGTCACCAACCACAAGTCAAGAAACCCACTACACCTTCAAAAAAGTATTTATTTTTTATCATTCCAACCACTGCACACCACAAAAAGGAAAAACATCACTACCTCTTTTTTTTTTCCCGTCTTCTAGCTCTTGTATACCAGTACTGTAGGCTCCCTTCCGTCCCCTCAGTCTCCGAAACTCTGCTCCACACTACATGCTCCAAGTATCCACACAACTCTACCAATAACTGCAATGCCCCCTTGAGAAAAATGAAGAAAAAAAAAAGATTGGAAGTACCGCCACTTCGCATAATTTGTTCCCGACCGAAAAGTGCCATAACCCTAGAAACCCGACCCTGAGGGCAGCCCTTCAACTGTAACTGCCACACTGGTCACAAACAAGCCACTAAACAGAGAATGCATACCAAACAGCGGGCTGGGAGACGGGAGGATGCTGCTTTCAGATTTCACCCCATTTCCTTTCAGCACTCGATATTATTTGTTCATCCTCATTCAGCGCTACCACAGCAGATGCCTGCCACTCCCACACTGTTTGTTGCTGCAGCAATCAGCGGCCCTCTTGATCATTTAAGCTACCACAAAACAAATGGCTCCCCTCTGGGCTAGGCTTTTTTGGAAGCCGAATATAGTACTACATCCTTAATTTCTTATATGTCTATGTGAGATGTGTGTTGCGGAGGGGAGGAGCAGACGTCTGTCAGCAACAGAAAAAAGCAGTTTAAAATGACTACTAGAGAAAGGCTAACTGTGGGAAAACTGGACTACTTTTTCTGGTGTAACAACACATTACATAAGAGTTCACAATTGGGAGAATGCTACCACACCAAGGATAGCAGTGCCACGATCTAGTAAACAGTCATGCAAGGGTCCGTTTAAACACGGGAGGATTGGCACCTGCCAAGGCTTATACACTGTAAGCTGTGAGCTGTGAGCTGTATATAAACGAGGAAGAGGAAGGACTCACCAAGCTGGTTCTTTAAGGAAATTCTTTATTATTCCATAAAACACATGATAAAATTCCAACTCCAACTCCGAGAGACAATAGAGTCCAAATTACTTCCTTCTTCCTCCACCTGCTCCCTATGTTGCAACGAGTCACCTGATGCGTTTCACCAATCAGGGATTTCTCAAAGGTGATCACATCAAAGCGCCTCTCAGTACTTTAAATAGAAGCATTTTTAAAGGTGCAGTGTGCCCCATATGTACAGAATACATATGATGTTACACTGATAGAATATAAAAAACACCATATAAACTCTAAATATGCCACCACCATTCTGTGTCAAAACCAAGCTTTTTCTCTCTGACAATCCATAATAGCAGCAGTACAAAATGTAGTTTTGAGAAACTAAAGCACGGACTAAAAAATGCAAAATTCATAACAACATTATCAATTGCCACTAGAGTTCAACCCTATTCTACATTGTTACAGGCCAGCAGTAGCCACTCCCATCACACCATCAGAGCCATTCCAAAGGGCCAATGTACAAGAGTCAAGAGGAAATGTGGTAATGATAAACTGTATGAAGAAAAGGCCCAAGAATTAACAGGTAGACTAAGACAAAGAGGCTATGGAGAATGTGTAATCAGGAATACAAAAGAATTGGTAGATGCTACACCTAGGGAGACACTGTTGGAAGAAAAAGGTTTAAATACTAGACAGAAACAGGATGCTCAACAGTGTTTTGTGACTACTTACACATCACAATCAAAAGAAATGTCAGGAATAATGAAGACATCGGCACGTTGCTTTACAAGATCCAGGCCTTAAAGATTTAGAGACAGAAGGCCCCAAGTTCGTATATAAGAAAGGGAAAAGCATTAAGGATATTGTAATGCATTCTATACAGCCAATAGAGGAAAGATCTAGGATGTGGCTCCCTTGCAACGACAATCTTAGTACCAAATGTGGTAATTGCAAATGTTGTCCAAAGGTGAAACATACCAGAGTATTCAAGAATCCAGTAACAGGAAAGAAAAGAGAAGTCAGGGGCTTTATGACATGTAGCACCTGCGGTTTGATTTATTTAGTGGAATGTAAGTGTGGGTCCTATTATACAGGCAAAACCAAAAGAGCATTTAAATCACACATTGGTGAACATGTCCGAGCTATAGAGAACAAAGATCCTAAAGATGCTTTAGCAGTGCATGTTCAAAAAAACAGAAATAGTGTGCAATATTGCTTTCTCTTCACTGCTTTGGAAAAACCTATTCTAGCAAGAAGAAGGGGAGACTACAATAACCTATTATTGAAAAGAGAACAGTTCTGTATATACTCTTTGCAGGGTACGCATGGAAAGGGACTAAACAGTAGAACTGAAATCAAGCCATTCTGGAAAAGTAAAATCTATTGATGCCCTTTAGCATATCATACTATCATAACTATGTGATGTGTTACATTGTACATATTGGTCCAGATATTCAGAAATGGGCAAAGGCTGGTGCAAATCCGGCACAGTGCAAACCCGATGCACCATGGTGCAATGAGTGTGATATTCAAAGATTGCACATGGCAAAACACACCAGTGGAACATGGCTGAATGTCATAGAGATGCACCATGGTGCAATCAGATGTGTGCCAAGGTGCTACCAGACATGCGCAAGGTGCAACCAGACCTGCCCCATAGCCCAACCAGAGATGCGCCACAGTGCAACCGGACACGTGCCATGGTGCACAAAGAGTAGCCCCAGGCAATGGTGGGAGCACAGCAGCAGTGTAAAGGCATGGGCCATGGCAGAGGAAGACACCCGGGGACAGTGCCAGGGATGCACAGTGGCAGGCCACAGGTGGCCACCACCAGCAGGGCACACACAGACACCCAGACACCCCCACCCCAGAACAAACCTGTGGCACACAAAGCAGGCAACAGGTGGCACCAATGGCCAATGGAGAGCCACCAATCGAGTCCCCCCCACCGCATGCTGTGCCCCCACACACCCAGACCCCAGCAAGCCACACCCAGGACCATGCTGTCAAGCACACACATGCTACACATCCTGGACAGGCACCTCATGGCTATCCTAAGGCACAGCCACCAACCAAGGGTCAGGACACCACGATGCATGACCCGCACACCCACACAGACACACACCATGCCACTGCAGCATGGCTCCTCATGCCAGCTGCAAAGCAAACACCATCTCAAGCAGGTAAGCAAAATAACTGTATTGAACAAACTATTTACAGGTGCAAGGGGTTGGAAAGAGTAGGAAAGCGAGGGAAGGAGACAGGGAATAGAGACTGTACAGTGGGAAGGGGGACGGATGGGGAAGGGATGGCAGGGGTAAAAGGGAAGTGCTGGGGTCAAACTACGGGCAGCCATGGCCTGCCGCCACCTGATGCCTCCTCCTCCTTTTCCAGTCCATCAGCAGAAGTCTCCGCACCTGCTGGGCCACCTCCAGGGTCGTCGAGGTTATGAGGATTATCTGTCTCAGCAGCCTGCAATAAAGGGGCAGCCATGATCTCCTCTGGATGCCTATGACAAAGGATAGGACAGGTGATCAGTGCAAGGTTCCATGGCACTGTGCCCACCCACTGTGTGCAATGGGCAGTGGGAACACACACCCCTGGAGTGGTGCCTCAGCCACCCACAGGGGGAGAGCCAACGTCTGCCAGCAACCCTGCACGCCATGACAGTGCAAAGCGGTGGACACTGCTGCCCAGTGGCCACCCAACTACGCAGCAACAGTCAGAGGGCACAGGGCACCTGCAGCACCACAGCAACACCAGTGGTAATTGGGCACACACCAACCCCTCCAACAGCTGGTACACGTGAGCGATTGCTGCCCCACAGTGGCATGCACCATACACAGTGAGCAACACACAGCTGCCACGGCACATGGCACAGATAGCCATGGACACACCCACTCCCCTGCAGAACAACTGGTAATGTGCAGAGGAATGCAACAGTGCCTACCTGCCTGCTGTGGCACCACTTGCACTGTTCCCACCGCTGCTCCTCCACCACCGCTTGGTCCCGCTGAGGCCTGCTGTGCCCGGCCTGGTGCTCCTGCCGCACCTGCCCAGTGTCGATCTTCAGGCCCCGAGAATGGAACAAAGATGGGTACACATCAGAGAACACCCACTGTATGTGCCCACCACCCCCACCCCTGTGCACAGTGTGTGCCCCTGCCCGACATGTCCCGCAAGGCTATAGCGCAGCGCATCCTGCGACCGGCAATGCCATTCCACAATGCGCATACTGACAGTGTACACCTCTGCAAGGCATGCCAGGCAGCCAAGCCATTACCACAGTACAGCACTAGGGCATACATGCAGCATGGGATGACTTACCTGGCCATGGCACGGCCCCCCTGCAGACGCATGCCTGCAGCTGCCTCGGGCGCTCTGGGTCCCACTTCATTAGGTCCCCGTACCGGTGGCGGCATTGTTTGCCTGTCCTGGCCACCCCAGTGTCAAGCACTAGCCTGGCAGCGATGGCCTGCCAGACCTCTGTCCTAGGCTGTTGCAGGGGCACCTGCCCAAACAGCCCTGGTGCATGTGGCTGCACACAGGCCACCAGATTTATTAATTCAATGTTGGACCAATTATGGACCCAACAAACTCCCCGCTACACCATTACAACCGCTGCTATATGTGGAGACAAAATGGCGGCCAGAAGTGCTTATGTGGACAACATGCGTGGGATGCACGCCTTGTGGAGGCATGTGCTGTGTCTGCCAATCGCTCATTGGCAGAGATGCACGGAATGGGCATGGCCTGACAGGCATGTGGCGGTGTAGTCCAAAGGGGTCACAGGGTCACAGTAAGCATCAGAGGTCACCTGGTGCACTGTGCACCGCTGCGAAATAAAGGCCATGGTGCACAGTGCGCCATGGCCCCTATTGCGCAGTGGGTGAACAGTGCACAATAGGTGGTAGCACACCACCCATCACATGCGCACTGTGGTCCTGTGCACCGCATAAGCATGGACATTGTGCCGAGACTTGCTCCAGAGCAATCCCATTGCACACGGAGCAAGTACGCAATATTCAGCCGCCACATGCAAATGAGCTCATCAGCCAATGCGTGGTGCACTGGTGGAATTAGCATATCATTACCATTGCGCCAATGTTCATTTGCATGCGTTGCACCATAAAAGTGCCCTAGAACAACACAGGCCATGGACTGGTATTGCAACCATCTGAGGTAAGTTGTGCTTGCTGCTGAGCACAGCCAGCACAGCAGGGTGGATGGGGTAGGCTGCAGATGACAGTGACACGCATGTGTATGTCCATAGATAGCACAATGTTGGCGCGTGAAGGGAGCGATGAGCATGGGCCTGCTCACAAGCACAGGCCCAACTTTACCAAGGCAGAGGCAGATGCCCTGTTTGAGGCCTACCTCGATAGGGAGCCACTGCTGAGTGGTGCCACAGGCACACCACAGGCCAGGGCTGTGGCCTGGGAGGAGGTGGCGGCGAGTGTAAACCAGCAGAGCAGCCACCAGCAGTCGGTGCAGGAGTGCCAGAAGAAGGTGGGCACCAATAAACGCTGCATCAAAGAGAAGGTGGTGGCCATTCGAGCAGCCCGGACAGCCACCAGAGGGGGGCATGCTGATGTGCCACAGCTCACGGCACAGGAGAAGCTGGTGGTGGCCACTATGCACCACAGCACTGTTGGGGGTGTGCCAGGAGGAGGGTTCCAGACAGGTGGAAGCCCATCACTGCATGGTATGTATGATGGACACACACAGCATGCAGTGGCAGGGGGATGGGGGGCTTTGGCGGGGGCTGAGTGGACATGTATCACTGACACATCTGTTTTCTCTTTCAGCACCAGCATGCCTGCATGCAGTGGAAGGGGTGCCAGCAGCAGCCGTGGAGGCAGGCCTAGCCCCGGAGGACCAGCCATCCACCTCCACGGGCATCCAGGGGCCTGATCGGCTGCAGCACACCACTGTTGTCCAGCCAGATGTCCTGGGCATGGGGTCGGATGAGGCCCTGGCAGTGTTTCAGCAGGATGCCAGCCATGGAGTCCTCTGCACGGAGACACAGATTGGGACATGGTCTGACACCGATGATGGCATGACCATGATCCTGGATAGCATGGGAGGTATTGTGGGGGAGATGCCCATACCAAGTACCACCACAGGCACTGTGCCCAGTGGCCTGCCAGTGGTGGGACAGTTACCCACCACCACTGCAGGTGCTGCCATGTGCAGTGCCATGGGGTGGTGGTGGTGTGGCCGTGCAGCCTCTGGGCAGCATCCATGGGCCACAGGGGCAGCAGTGGTGGGCAGCAGGAGACAGAGGGCAGCCAGATGCGGTGTCCTCCGCCAGGGTGCCTGATAGGGACCAGCCCAATGGGGACCCCACTGTGCAGCATCCACCTGAGTGGGGGGCTGTGCAGTGTGGTCGTACACCACTAATGGGCTGGCTCCCCGCCCAGGTTCCCTTGGGTGCCAACCCATTGGCAAAGCACACTCAATGCTGTGGGCTTCCGTGGAGCAACAGGTGCTGCTGGTAGTTGTGGTGCATGCACTGCAGGCGGAGGTGCTCCAGGCAGCCGATCAGCACGAAAGAGGTATTGCACAGCTCCTGGAGGCTATTCAGTGCTTGCAGGAGGACACGACCGCATCCCAAGATTGCACTGCCAATGCAATCAGGGATGGCCTTGCACCATTGGCTGCCAGAGGGGTGGCTGGCCACTTCACACACCGCATAGTGCACTGTCCACCCCATGAACCTGGCATCAAGCAACGTCCTGCCTGTCGACACCAGGCTCTGCTGCTGGCATCCCAGGCACACCTGGGGCGGGCCTGTTTGGATGGCTACACACCCCTGTGAGGACCCGGTCGCAGTCACACAGTTCAACCACTGTGGGGCTGTTGCAGACACCCCCTGTGGCTGATGTGCAAGGCTGCCAATCGGCCCCAGCGTGGCCTCCTCCATGGCCGTGGTGGCCATGGTTCCACACGGCGGACCTGATGTGCATGCCACCCTGGCTGCAGTCTGCTGCCGCTGCCCTGTGTGTGCATGGGTGGTGTGTGTGTGTACATACCACAAGTGTGGCACATGTGTTTCACACCACACGCTGCCTGTGTCCATGCCTGCCCGGCCACTGGCCCATGTGGCGTGGGCGTGATGAGAGCAGATCAGTGCCAGTTGCACCTGTGCACCGGTGCACTGCATCTGATCCCCGCCACATGCCAGTCCTGGGCACATATGTGTGTGTGTGTGTGTATATGTGTGTTGCCATTCCGTGCTGTGTGCTGCTGTGTGTGGCTGTGAGGCACTTTCACCCCCACCACTGCTCCATGCCTTTATGTGTGCATGCCCATTGCCATGCATGCCCCTTCCTGTGTGCTGTACCTGTGTGAGTGGCCAGTGCATGGGTGTGGCACAACCTACCTGCCTGCACCATAGTGCTCCCATGTGATGGTGTCCCTCTGCTGGCGTGTCATCCTCTGCAGCCGGGGGTCCCTCCACCTGGGGGGGCTATCCACCACCCTCCGGCTCATTTACCTCATCGTCCCCACTACCATCCCTCTCCTCAGCCTCGACAGCTATCCCAAGGTCAATGGCCATGTTGTGTTCAACAGGCCAGGAATAGGCCACAGGCTTTCAAGGGGCTGTACTATAGGGCACTGCCACATCTGTCTAGGCAATGGAAACATGCCTTCAGCATCCCAAATACATGCTCGATGATGTTCCGCATGCTGGCGTGTGCCTCATTGTACCGTTCTTCTGCTGGGCATGACAGGCACCAGTAGGGGGTGAGCAGCCAGGGCCTGAGTGGATATCCACTGTCACCTGTGTGGAGAATGATAAGGTTAGCCCTGTGTCCTCTGTTGCTTTGCCCCTTGCCCATCCCTGGTGCCCTCACCAGTGCACCCACCCTGCCTTCCCCCTTCCCATGCTCTGCCCAGCCCCCTTGCCCATCCCATACTCACCAACTAGGTGGCCCATGGAGCTATCCCCACGCTTGAACCTGTGGCGCAGTGCAGTGCTGTGCCAGATGAATGCATCATGTGCACTCCCAGGGTGTGTGGCACAGACATTGGTGATGCACCCCTTGGCATCGCACACCACCTGGCAGTTGACACTGGGGAACCCCTTCCTGTTAATGTATGCCACACACTCAGGGCCAGGTGGCATGTGGATGCCCACGTGGGTGCAGTCAATGACCCCAAGCACACCAGGCATGTGTGCTACCCTGTGGAAGTCCTGCATGGTTGATGTAAGCTCTGCCTGTGTGCTGGGGAAATGGATATGTTCCAAAGCATGTGGCAGCAGGGCATTGAGGAATTGTGTGAGGAGGTGAGATGTGGCCAACTGGGTTATACCTGTGTCCCCTGTTGGTCTCTGGAAGGTGCCCGTAGCAAGCAGGCACATGACAGCTGTTACCATTGTCTCCACAGACATTGTGTGGCTCCGTCCTGTGGGTGCCTGCATCTCCTCACTGCACAGCTCACAGAGCTGCCTCAGAATGGCCCTGTTCAGTTGGTACTGGCTCACAATATCCATATCGGTGTAATTTTCAAAGGTGGTGTGGGCACGGTGCCACCTGTTCCAGGCATACCGTGAATGGGCCCTTCCACGGCCACGTCGCTGTTCCTCCTGCCTCCTCACACCCCTCATTATGGCCTCCATTAGAAAGGGTGCACTGGCCATGGCTCCAGCTGTCCTGTCTCCCCCTGGGAAGTTGGCTGCTGTGGGTTGTATGCCACCCTGGTGCAGTGCGTGGCACCTTGACTGCCTCTCCCTGTCACTCCCTCTGCCCCTAGCTCACTCTCCACTGCCACTTTTTTCCCACACCCCAGTGGCTGCCTGTGCAAGTCTCCCTGTCCCTCTCAGGCTCTGCCTCCCTTGCTCTTAACGGTTTTGTCCTCCACTTTCCCGTTCCACTCTCTCCCTCTCCCTCGCCCCTGGCGCAAGTGCTGTCTGTGTGCTTGCGCCCTGTATTTATAGGCTCAAGTCTGCTCAGTGCATCTGGGACTTGTTCCGCACTTATGCCATGGTTCCACGGTTGACTATCGCACTGTGCCGGATATTCATGGGCATGGCCCCTGCTCTTGCACCTGCATTCATTAGGGTTGTGCATTGGCGCAATGGGACTTGCACTGCGTAATGTCTCCCCCTGAATATCGCTCCTTGGCGCATTTCTGTACTTGTGCCAGCGCAATTCAGTTGTGTCATACGCAGCTGCTTTGAATATACTGGCCATTCTTTTTCTGTATTGAATAATGTTTTATATTGAATAATTATTTTCTTTTTTAATTTTCAGATATGCACCTGTCACCTTATGTAACTGTAATCAAGGGACACTACGCATGTCACCCAGTTTTTCACTATCAGGTTTGACCGTTCTTTCTATATCAGGATTAGGTGCCTTGGCCTTGCCTTATAGTGCTCACCTGTATACCACATATATCCAGATTGCACCAAAAAATGATGAAGCAATTATTATGCTATAAAATATAAAAAGTGCCTTAATGGATGGATTGTGAAGAACATGGTTGAACTCTAGTGGCAATTGATAATGTTGTTATGAATTTTGCATTTTTCAATCTGTACCTTAGTTTCTCAGAACTACATTTTGTACTACTGCTATTATGGATTGTCAGAGAGAAAAAGTTTGATTTTAACACAAAATGGTGGTGGCATATTTAGAGTTTATATGGTGTTTTTTTATATTCTATCAGTGTAACATCATATGTATTCTGTACATATGGGGCACACTGCACCTTTAAAAATGCTTCTATTTAAAGCATTGAGAGGCACTTTGATGTGATCACCTTTGTGAAATCCCCGATTGGCTAAATGCATCAGATGACTCACGTTGACGTAGGGAGCGGGTGGAGGAAGAAGGAAGTAATTTGGACTCTGTTGTCTCTCGGAGCTGAAGTTGGAATTGTATCGTGTGTTTTATGGAATAAAAAAGAATTTCCTTAAAGAACCAGCTTGGTGAATCCTTTCCCTTCCTCATTTATATACAGCTCATAACTTACAGTGTATAAGCATACAAGCTTTGGCAGGTGCCAATCCTCCCGTGTTTAAACGGACCCTTGCATGACATTACATAAGAATAATTAAAAATGCAAAAAACTGTTATTTTCTTAATTTTTTTCATACAAGAAATAAAGTAGGACATTGCATAACTACAATATATCCCTCAAGGGTGTGGGTGATGGCAGGATTTACCCACGCCCGGTGTGAAGGTTTGCTCACGAGGCCACACCCTCTTGTGAGTAGGAAAAATCCAGAAATCTGACTGGCCGAGGAGCTTAGAAACCCAGTGCAGATATCTCAGCACAGCACCACATAGAACAGTTCCATGACCTGTTTGCTCTGGACAGCCACTGAGATATCACTGTCCTGCTGACCAGCACTAAAATACCCATAGTGAACATGGCTGTCTGGCATAATTGAAACAGGGCATCCCAGGACTCTACCCTAGGCTTTTGTTCTCAATCACCAACACTAAAACTTTCTCTTTTTATTTAAAGTAAGTTCTGCCCTCCATTAATATTCATACAACAACTCAATGTAGCTCTCACCCCAATCTCCCAAACAAATTACAAAACAGCAGTAACGTTAACCACAGCTCCAGAATCAACTGCTGTCCCAATCTTCCAAACAGATTTAAAAACAGCAGCTACATTAACTGCAGCTCCAGAAGCATCTGCTGCCTGACTTTCTGAACAGATAAACAAAAAAAAAGCAGCTGCACTAAATGCCGCTCCAGGATCAAATGCCAAGCCCTATCCACTCTCACTCCAAGCCAGTGGCTCCAATATGTCTTTAAATTCCATTGCCAATTGCTACAGCACTGTCACTATCCCCCCATGCCACACACTGATGATGGCTCCAGCAATGTTCAGAGGAGTCTACCTGATACTGGCACACTTCGCAACTGTTACTTCCCGATGCCACACGCTGACAGAGGCTCTATAAAAACCCGGAGGGACCTACCTGAAAGTGCCACACATCAGAACTTCCACACTCTGAACTGAAGTTGTTGCTGGCACTCAATTTGTTCCTTCTTTTTTATATATAGTCAAAATGTTTATTACTTTTTCAGCTTTTACAACAAGGATCAGATTCAACATGACTAGATGCAGTACGAGACCACATATTTCAGGGTTCTTGTCATCTAGCGAAAGCTAACAGCAGCTAAAACTGTAAGAAGACAACATCATGGGCAGGGAGAATCCCCTTGGAAGTACAGATGTAAGGTCTCTTTTGTCACCAGCAAATAGGTCCTAGGGGTGCAAGGTAGACCATCAATGCCTGTTCTAAATTATTGTCCTCTATTCTCATTTCCAAACTCCAGAAGGAGGGCACTGTAGTAAGCTGGTTATTCTGTCTACTGGAGTATGTTAAACTGTAGTTCCTTATATTTCCTGGTCCCTTTATTTCAAGTGGGGGGTGGGGCATCTCTACAACCCTAACCTGGAGGACCTTTTAACCCTGCAATGGTTGTTGTGTTCCCTCTGTTGGATGTCTGATCAAGTGTGCTGCCATAAAGTGGCCTACCAGTATTTTACAGAATTCAGGGGACAAGTATCTAGCCCATGTGCATGCAAACTCTGTTGTTCTGCCCCTAGAGTATGCCTGCACCCTTTCATAGCTGGCTGTCTTCCCTTGTACCAGGAGCCACTCCAGCACGTCAGGTGTTTCTTATTCCCTCCATGACCCCTTCCAACCATTTGTCCCTTCTCTAACTTACCCCATAGAGGAGGGGGTCTTGGCTGTAAATGATCCAATCCCAGCATGAACACTTGTGACTGAAGTATAAGATTAGTGGAGGTTATTTTCCTTCAAATCCTTTGGATCTCTTCCCAGTACCAGTACAGTTTGGGACACGACCAGAGCACGTGTGTGATGGCTCCACTATATGCATTGCATCTCCAGCACCTGTCATTGTCCATGAGGCTCCATTTATGCAACTTTTCCAGGATCATATGCCACCGATGCGCTATCTTCTGCTGGGTGAAACTATTTATTGAGTCTTTCAACCCTGATGCCAGGTGACGCCAATACTTCTCCCAATATCTTGTGCAGAGAGATCTACATTAAGTTCCTGTCCCCAGCTTAGCCTGGTTCTATTCTAGGGAGTCAGGCCCCTGCCTAATTAGCTAATTATAAATGTGGCTGGCTTTCTGCAGGTGTGGAGTATAAGGCATGAGCAGCTCATCTAGGGGCTGGGGTGTGGTGATTCTAAGGCATGGTCCTAACAATGGGGTTAAAGCATGCCTAATTTACAGATATTTCCAGAGGTGTTGCTTGTGGAGATTGCATTGTGCACATATTTGTTGGAAGGATTTTAACACACTGTCCAAAAGGGTTTCTGGCACACATTAACCCATAAGAGGGACACAAAAGGATTCAACGTGGACTCGAAGTTTTCACATAAATCTGTTTTAATTCATTCCAAGTGAGAAAACAAGAACCCTGTCTGACATGTTTCAAACTGAAAGCGTCTATTTTCAAAGGCTAAGGATTCAATGCAGACAACTACAATTTAATGTTCAAACCCATCATGTGATCATATGACATAATCCCTGAAGGTGTCTTGTCATTGGTTATAAAATTACAGACTTAATAGTGCCTATATATACAAAAGTGCATTTAATACCTACAGTGCCACAGAATTAACAACGTGCTATTATAATAGAATCAGAATCAAAATATCACTCACAAATATTACCTAAATAAATTACAATTAGAAAGCTGATCCATTTAACATTAAAAACTATCACAACATTGAAAAACTATATAACAGAACTACTGGGGGAATTGGAAGGTGGGAGGGAAAGGAGAGGAAGGGTGGTGTTGGGGGGCTGGGGGAAGGGGAGGGAAAAGGAAAGAAAAAGGAATGGGACAAAGTGTGGGAAGGGAAAGGAAAGGAAAGGAAAGGAAAGGAAAGGAAAGGAAAGGAAAGGAAAGGAAAGGAAAGAAGAAGCATATAAAATACAGTATCAAAGTGCATAAATATTCCTATAAAGACTAGAAACCAACACTGGCATATCTTAAATTACTACACATCTCCTATGATAAACTTAATAAGTCCTACAACTATTTGCAAACCAACACAAACCAGATATCCCTGCGGTTGTTGAAACCTTGCTTTCTCCTAAAATCCCTGACATGGCAATTACCCTGCCAGGGTACAACATCTTCTGACTTGATAGGAATGCAAAAAGAGGAGGTGGTTGTGCCTTACACATCAAAGACTATCTCCAGGGCCAGCCATTAAAAAACTTTGTCTCGGATTCATCCTCTCAGATTCTAACCATCTATGTTCTGTTAGGGGCCCACAACAAAACACTGACAATTGCCACAGTGTACATACCTCCAAAAGAACAAGGAAAAGCTCTCAACTCTGTAATGGACCTCACCAGATCCCAACCCCTGGGATCAGAGAAAATCCTGATGGGCGATTTCAACATCAACTGGCTTGCCCTGGAAGCTGGTGGGTTTAAAGATGCCATCTCCACAGTCAACCTCACCCAGCTGGTCGACTCACCCACTAGGCTCAACTATAAAACAGGCAATAGTACACTCCTGGACTGTCACCCATCCAACCTCTCAAATATTTCAATCTTTCCCGACTCTCTAAGCGACCATTCCCCTGTCATCTGCAAATGGTCCAACAAGTTTACCATTCCCCCCCCTAAATTAATAAACAGCAGAGTCCTTGCACATATGCAGCTTAAACACCTAAAATCTCAGCTCAGCATGATTGGACTCCGATCTACCATGCTTCAGATATTAACTCTGCCCTTGATTTCTTCATAAATACTTTTAATGCTGCCTATGACTCCCACACCCCTTTCAAAAAGCACAAAGTCAAAGGTCTAAACAACCCCTGGCTCTCTGCAGATCTATTGGCTCAACTCAAATCTAGGGACCACCTTTGTCTCCTAGCCTGAGCCACAGGAAAACAAGTTGACATACAGAATTACAAACGGGCTCAAAATGATTGCACAAAACTTGTCCACCTACAGAAAAGTTCTTTCTACAAAGATGCCCTCACAAACATCATCCTTTTGGAACAACTTAAAAGAAGTTACTGAGAAACAGCAAAAAACCTTGCCTACTATGCTGGTCATAGATGGGAACACAACGCTTGACCCTACTACTGTCGCTAACTCCTTCAACACTGCATTCACAGACCTCAGTGCTGTCCTTCTGTCCTGGCTTTTCAATGAAGATGACCCCCCAGCTAGCCCCTCTAGCCTTCCTCTTCCTCCCAATTGACCCCAGTTCTACTTCAAAGCAGTCAAGATGCACGAAGTCCCCAACTACATCAAGAAAGCAATAGCCAGGTCTAGCATAGTGGGGACAACCTCGACCTCAAACTACTGTCCCTCACCCTTGAAGAGGTGCTTCAACGACTAACAACACCTCAATCTATCCCTTGCCCTTGGCCAGTTCCCCGACAGATGGAAATCAGCCACAGTTGCTCCGGTCCACAAGAGTGGGGACAGGGCTCTGCTTGGAAACTATCATCCCATCTCTATATTACCCACCCCCAAGGCCATTGAGTGTATCGTATCTGACCAAATTACGGAATACCTTAACAATCACGATATCCTGTGCCCCCAACAGCACAGTTTTAGAAAAGGACACAGTACTACATCTGCCCTTCTCGAATTCGCATGAGGAATCCACTGCTCTCTAGACCATAGCCTCCTTATGGGATCGGTCTTCATAGACCTTACTAAGGCATTTGATACCGTCCATCACCACCTACTAATCTCACAGTTGCTCAATGCCGGCTTATCTCCTGAATCAATGACATGGTTTAAGAGCTACCTTGAAAAACACTCCTAAAGAGTGAAAATTGCTGATGTTCTCTCTGAGACATTACCTATATGCTCTGGGGTACCACAAGGATCCATTCTCGGACCTCTTCTTTTCAGCCTCTTTCTGAATAGTCTTCCTCTATCCTGTTCTGAGTAAATCCTTCTGTATGCCGACGATGCGGTCATCCTCTCCACACATAAGGACCCTCACCTCCTTGGGAGCAAAGTCCAACACAGCTTCTCCTCGGTTGAGAGCTGGTTCAATGCACATAAACTGGAGCTTAACAATAAAAAAAAGGAAAAACCATGATGTTCTGCAGCTCGCATAATAAGCACCAGCTTCACCCCTTCACCATCTCCAACTGCTTAGGTGAAACCCTGGAACAAGTGGAATCCTTCAAATATCTTGGAGTCACAATCAATTTTAACCTCTCTTATGGATCCCACATTGATAATGGCACCAAAGTGGCTAATACTCTCATTGGCCTTCTTTACATGCATAGGAAATGCCTTACAACTGATGCCTTAAGGATCGCAGTCCATAGCTCGGTAGTTGCAGTAACTGACTATGGCCTCATCATTTATGGTTCCGCTTCCTCCTCCACCCTCAAGTGCATATCCTTGGCCCTCAACAAAGCTTGCCGACTCACCACCGGGTCACACCATCTCAGCCACACACGTGACCTTTATACTCAAACTGGGTGGCTCCAACTCTCAAACCACATCAAATACCAAACATGCTTAATGGCTAAAAAAACAATGATGGGCCTTTCCCCCCTGGAGGTCAAGCTCTCATCTGACCTGCTCTGAATCTTCACCTCACTAGGGGTTCTGAATCTCAGTTACTTCACATCCCAAGATGCCAGACTACACAGGGTCAAAGATCCTTTGCTTATAGAGCTCCCAGCTGGTTAAATGGCCTTAACAGTAACATCTCCTCCCTACCTAAGCTAGTACCATTCAAATCTAAACTTCGCCTGCTCCTATCTACCTCCAACACATGTGACTGTCTCCCCAATCTTTTTCTTTTTAGCACTTATCCCATCCCCTCTTCCCCACCCTTACTCCCTCCTCCCCTACACCCCACCCCTCATACTTGCACTTCCTACTTGCACTTTCTGTGTTATGTGTGATCCTGACAACTAGCCACTGGTTACGTTTTTGTGTGTATTGCCAAATTCTCATTAATATTGTGTACCCAGTCTTTTGTCAACAACCTTGTACCTCTGAACCATATGTACTCTTGTGATTATATACTACTGTAGCCTGTTATCCTGTTATAATGTAAGCTACTGTAACCTGTTAACTTGTCACAATGTCCTTCCTTGTATTGTACCTCACCTGACGTGGAACCTTCATAAATGAGTTATGGTTTAAAGGTATTTGCAATCCTAGACTGAAATAAATAAATAAAATAAAGTAATGTTTTCTAGTTTGCTGAGTCATAGCTAACCAAAGAAGCAAGGGACTCAGGACAAAAAGTCATTTTTTTGAGACAATAAACTAATGATGAATACATTAGTCATAAATAAAAACCCATTAACATCTATTCTTTCTCTGTAAGTATGGTCGCACATCCAATTGTGTATTTAAACCAGGATATTTGTTCACTTTAAGTGTAAGTATCCAAAATTGCTACCTTAGGAGCATCAAATTTTCGAAGTTCCCACCCCTGGGGTTATGACCAACTTTATCTATAGCTATGAACTTAAAGCCATGCCCTTCCCTGTCTGTTGCATTTACCGTATGTGTTGCTGTTGCATATGTCATGTTTTTATTATTTATTGCTCTAACATGCCCACCTACCCTGATGTTAAAAGATTGGGTAGTTTTTCCAACATATAAAGCAGGACACAGTCGTGGCTAAATAAATAACCCCTTCACTAGTACAAGTAGTTCATTGTCTTATTTCATAACTCCTTTCTATGTTACAACTTGTAAACTCTTTTTTCTGTTCTATATGTTCACAGTAAATACATCTCTTACATTTGAAGCACCATTGATTCGATTAAGCCATGTTTTCTGCATTGTGTTGTTTCTATAATGGCTATGTTCCAACAAATCTCTGAATACAGTGGCACATTTATAACACATCTTATGTTTTACTTTACTCAGATCCCTTAGACCTGCATCAGCTGTGAGGACATGCCAGTGTTTATTCATAATCATTTCTACATCCCTGGCTTGTGAGGAAATACTCGTTACAAAATTAAACCTACCATCCTCTTGTTCATTTTCTGTTTTTTGTTTGAGGAGGTCATCTCTGCTGATATTTTTAGCTTCATTCTGTGCTGTGTCAATCATTTCTTTTTTAGACCCCTTTCCAGAAGCCTCATTGTTAACTCTGTTGTACCCCCCATCAAATTTCTCCATAGCGGAGCAATTCCATCTTGTTTTTAAAAATTGGCAGATGGAGGTCTAAGGGACCTGTTAAATAAGACCTTTGAGACCCATCCTGTAGTACAAGGGACAGGATTGGGAGATAAATGCTTCATCTGCACACATCCATGGTTCTGGAGGGAGTCGAGCCTGTCAGTAATGTTGGTCCTTCAAAATACATAAACCTCTCAGCTGGGCTACTCATCAAAGTGGAAGCAGAAGAGGGAGTTTGGTGAGATAGTGGCTAAAGTCCCTGGGCGGCAGGCCATACCTGCATGAGGGTTATGACAGGTTGCACATTTGTGCAGCTTCACTATCACAGAGGAATGAAGTGGGAGATGCAGCCCAATGATGGGAGGCAAGCGGTCAATCATCTTACAGGATAAAAATGACAATCTCAATCAAAAAAGGTACCAAGGTAGGCTGCTCTCACCTCCTCCCTAACTGCCCCCATGGCCCAGCCTGTCAGCAACCACCTCAAATCATAGAAACATAGACATAGAAACATAGACTTTGACGGCAGATAAGGACCGCTTGACCCACCTAGTCTGCCCATTTCCCTACCTACAGGATGAGTCGCAGATCCTAGTTACCCAACAGCCTATTTCTTCCTACCCCCCAAGAGAATTGCCTTATGTCTGTCCCATGCATTCTTGAATTCTCCCACAGTTTTAGACCCCACAACCTCCTCAGGAACACTGTTCCATGCATCCACTACCCTCTCTGTGAAATAATGCTTCCTCACATTGCCTCTGAACTGCCTCCCCATCTTTAAATTGTGTCCCCTTGTTCTTGCATGTCTCTTTTTCTGAAAGATGCTACCCTCTTGGACTTTGTTGATTCCACTGAGGTACTCAACAGTTTGTATCATGCCCCCCCTTTCCTCAAGGGTATACATATTAAGCTCCTTTAGTCTCTCCTTATGCGGTTTCTCTTGCAGACCCTGCACCATTTTAATTGCCCTCCTCTGGACTGCCTCTATCCTGTCTATGTCCTTGCGGAGATGGGGTCTCCAGAACTGGACGCAGTACTACAGATGGGGTCTCACCAACTGTCTGTACAGAGGGATAACAACTTCCTGTTTTCTGCTGCTGATGCCTCCATGCATCCCAGTATACCCCAGCCCTCCTACTGCCTTCTCACATTGCTTGCTAACCTTAAGGTCATCTGATATGATTACCCCAGATCCCTTTCCTTTTTGTTGTTACTACCTCCCCCATTGTGTATTCTTCCCTGGGTTCTTGTTTCCCAGGTGCATTATTTTGTACTTCTTTGCATTGAATCCTAGCTGCCATACTTCTGACCATTCCTCCAACCTTGCCAAGTCCCTTCTCATCCTTTCCACGCCTCCTTGTGTATCAACCCTGTTGCAGATCTTTGTGTCATCTGCAAAGAGGCATACTTTTCCTTCCAGTCCCTCTGCAATGTCACTTATGAAGATATTAAAAAGGACTGGACCCAATACTGAACTCTGTGGTACCCCATTAGTAACCCCTCTTTCTTCAGAGTGGACTCCATTTACAATTACCTTCTATGTCCTGTTGTCCAGCCAATGTTTTACCTAGGCTACCACCCTGGGACCCACTCCGGATGGTTAATTTGACTATTAATCTTTTGTGTGGGACTGTGTCAAATGCCTTGCTAAAGTCTAGGTAGGCCATGTCCACAGCCACTCCCTGGTCTACTACTTTGGTCACCCAGTCAAAGAAATCAACTAGATTCATCTGACATGACCTTCCCGCTGTGAACCCATGCTGCCTTGGGTCCTGTGCCCCACTGGCCTCTAGATACTCAACTATTCTTTCCTTCAGAAGTGACTCCACCACTTTCCCTACCACAGAGGTCAGACTGACAAGTCTGTAGTTTCCTGCCTCCTGGTCCCACTTTTGTGAAGGGGAATCACATCTGCCTTCCTCCAGTCCTTGGGTACCACACCATCCTCCCATGATTTATTAAAAAGAGTAGCCAATGTCTCTTCTAAGTTCTCTGGATCGTGCATTTGTATGCTGGAAACCTTAATAAAGATTTAATGTAAAAAAAAAAAAAAAGAGTAGCCAGTGGTTTCACTAGTTCCTCCCTTAATTCTTTTAGAATTCTGGGGTGAATTCCATCAGGCCCCATTGCTTTGTCCACCTTCAGTTTTAGGAGTTCTTGCAGAACCCTTTCTTCTGTGAAAGGACTGGGATCGACCCCCTATCAAGAGTGCTTCTGTTAATTGGATTAGGCACTTCCCCTCCTCTTTTGTGAATACTGAGCAGAAATATTCGTTCAGTATCCCTGCTTTTCACTGTCCCCTCTGCCCACCACCGTTCATTCTATTCAGCATCACTATCCCTCCTTTGTCTTTCTATGCTCACTGATGTACATATAAAGGTTTTATCCCCTTCTTAACCGAGTTGGCTATCTTTTCCTCAGTTTGGGCCTTTGCTATTCTGACTTCCCTCCCTGCTTCCTTCTGCCGTAGTTGGTACAGCTCTCTGTCCTGCTCCTTCTGTGTTTCCTTATACTTCCGGAATGCTATCTTTTTCTTCCTGACTTTCACAGCCACCTCTCTTGAGAACCATAGTGAGAACCATCACCTCTAGCATTCAACACCTTCACTCCCCCTCATCAGTGTCAGTTTCTTTAAACTCTAACCTCCCGGTTGTGGCCTGGTTGGCCCTCCTAGTTTATGGAGATAGATCCTAAGCCCCCTGGCAGCTCTGGGCTGAAAAATTGGAGGATATTTAGCTGAATCTGGTGCACAGTACAACAACTGTTTTAGCTTAGGGCTTAAATTGTTGTGGTGCATTGGGGGGAGGAGCTTGATCATCTGATGATCTAGAGAAATATAGCTACAAGTCAGTTACAGTGGGGACATCTGGCACCAGGGGTGAAACTGTTCAACCAGTTGAGAGCCCTGCCAGACAATAAAATTAGATAGTGCCCTGTGAGATTTGCAAACCTGTGAGGGGAAGGAAGGTTAGTTATGCAATGCAAGGATATGCTTAGTCCACTGAAGTCCATTTAAGTCCATTGACATAGTGTTACTGGTTCAGGCATATATAACCTAAAATCCTGAGTAGATGAAGGTATAGCTACATTATTCTCTGGGAGGGCTGCCCATTCAGGTCCATAAAACAGGCCATCCCATTGCAGTTCAGGACCTGTTCAGGATAACCCTGCCATGATTTCAGCCCATGAAAGTCGAGAGTCCTGGTCACCTAGTCCTGGTAGCTGTGGGGTCTCCATGTTTTCTGGCTTTGGACTTCTGTTTTGCACACCTCTGTCTTTGCCCTGACTTGACCTTTTGGAAGACAGTCTTCCATAGGAGTAAGAGTCATGGGAGGATGATCCTGACTCTCTGCTACCAACACTGCCGGGTGTATTAGGGTGACTGGCAAATGTTTTCTTATCTTGGCCCCTATTCTTCTCTGTTCAGGTACTCTGCCATCCCATTTCTGGACCTTCCCTGTATGTGCCTCCCTGTCTGGGTCAGTTCTTGAGGAGATGGATGGGAGGGTGTGAGGTGAGACCTGGTAGTGCCCAGCTTAGTTGTGGTGCAAGGTTCAAGGTTCTGTATGGCCAGTGTTTCTGGATCCTACCTGGTGAATATGTTGCCAGGATTACAGTGCAGGAAAATCCACACTGCAAAACAGCGTGTGGCAGTATAGCTACCGGGATAGTGTAGTGCAGGTCAGTTAACGCTATCCTTGTAGCTGTTGTCACTTGGGAGGAAGAGGACAATGGGGGAACTGCATGGCACTTTGCTGAGCTGCTCCTCTGTGGTGCATGGGTTAGGGCTACAAGCAGCTAGGGTGGCAGAAGGTGCAGATGACCAGGGTTCGATTCCCAGTCCCACAACTCTTTTGTGTTCTCTCCCCTGCCAACTTTTTTTTTAAGTTTTCCACCCCCCAACCTGCAGTTTGGCTCCTGTACCCTCCTTACAGAAATACAATTCCCCCGTGGTTTCTCCCCATCTCTGAGTTCCCCAGCGGTGATTATTTATAGTTGGGGTGGGGCCAAGCCCCCTTAAAGGGGGGGGTGGAGCACCCTCAAACACACATTGTATCTTTTTGTTTTGTCATTTCGGTACGGTAGTGCTCAGTGTTTTTCCTGAGCACTACTATTCCTTTTGTGGTTTTTCGTGCACGGTGTTAGACCACACTGTATTTGTTTTTGATTTCTTCATCTAGTGTTTTTCTGGATATAACTGGCAGCTTCTGCTGGAGTCTCAGCAGTATTAGCCACACTATTTCTGATAACCTTGAGTTTAGCTGGCTACTGCAGCTGGTAGGGGATCTCCAGTTCTTGTACTGCCTTACTCACTGCAATGTACTCCTTCCTCTTGGCAGCCACCTCAACTAAAAATCAAAATACAGTGGTCTTCCCAGGCAAGCAGACCCTTCTCTCAAGCTAAGGCAAGTATTCTTTCTTTCTGAGTGAAACACAGGAGCTTGGTTAACACTGGTCGGGGCTTCCCCCTGCTCTGACGGGCCAGCATCCTGTGGGCCCTCTCAGTCAAACGTTGGGGTCTCCTTGTGTAAGTTAGAAGCTTAGGCAATTCTCTCATCCTTCAGGAAGCCCAGGATTCTAGCATTGTTTCTGTGGCTTTTATTCTCTGACTCCTCTGCCCTGTGCCACAATAGGCGCATGAGTCTCTCTTACTCTTGAATTCTGACTTCATGATGAGAGTCCTTGTCATTAATGTAAGTTATAAAGGTGTCTGTGTCTCTCTACCTGAATTCTAATGCTCTGACTTTTTCTTGCAGATCTGTGATCAACTGTTTGAAAGTAGAAATCTCCATCAATACTTGTTGCAACATTTGCTTCAGCACCGACCTGTCGCTCACTGACATGGGACCCAATGTGGTCACCATCTCATTTCTGTTCAGACACTTCACAATGATATATTGGCAATCACAGGTCACAGCTGAACAATGAAAATGAAATTCATTAGAGCTAGCTCTACTCTAACAAAACTCTAACTTTGGGGTTTTGTTCTTGAAGTCTGATTTTGGAGGTTTTAGGAAGTCTGAAGTCTGCTGCCTGTGCTACGATTCAAGTGGCCATCTTGTCATGTGGCTTGTGCATGCACCATTTTTCCCTTACTCGATGGTGACAGCAGGGGTGGTGATGGGGGGTGGCTACTACTAATGAGTAATGTTGGCGCCACCTACTGGCCAACTGCCCACTGTAAAATGCTACAATGGAACTATTTTTGTTTTATTTTTAAATGTTACTTTCATTCAAGTGTTTTGTAATTTTAAACAGTATTGCAACTGTCTAATTTAAACATTTCAATTGCCCCATTTCATAAAAACAATAAGGCATTCCAAGGGGTGCATTGTGCTGGGACAATGGCACTTTTTGGATAGTGGAAGCACTCAGCCATTGGCCTTGTGCTTCAGCCCACCTGAGGCATGCTGTTATCCCAGCACAATGCACCCCTGGTCATGCCTTATTTCTTAAATGGCAGTGCTTTCGGCCAGTACTGTCAATACTTTTTATGCCAAGCATCCCTGGAAGGAAGGAAGTTTTTCTACCCTCACACTATCCTACATCAACCATTCATGTCTATGGCAACCTGTCTCACAATCAGCACCATGCCATACATTCCCAAGCCTATAGTGGCACCTCCTGTACTTAGTCTATATAAAAAGTAGTACCTGGCATCCAGTGGCACCCCTGTCCCTCACTCCTCCCCATGCAAAGCAGTAGCTGGTGTCCAGTGGCATCACCTCCCACACCCTGCCTGACACCACACAGTCCCTGGTATCTGATGCACACACTTACTGCACTCTGACCTGAGCAAAGCAGTCCCTGTTATCCAGTGGCACACTCCTCCCTCACCCTGCTGAGGGCACAGCAGTCCTTGGCATCCAGTGGCACACTTCTCCCTCACCCTGAAGGAAACACAGCAGTCCCTGGCATCCAGTGACACACCCCTTCCTCACACTGCTGGAAGCACAGCAGTCCCTGGCATCCAGTGGCACACTCCTCCCTCACCCTGAAGGAAACACAGCAGTCCCTGGCATCCAGTGACACACCCCTTCCTCACCCTGTCAAGAGCACAGCAGTCCCTGGCATCCAGTGGCACACCCCTCCCTCACCCTGCCAGGAGAACAGCAGTCCCTGGCATCCAGTGGCACACCCCTCCCTCACCCTGCCAGGAGCACAGCAGTCCCTGGCATCCAGTGGCACACTCCTCCCTCACCCTGAAGGAAACACAGCAGTCCCTGGCATCCAGTGACACACCCCTTCCTCACACTGCTGGAAGCACAGCAGTCCCTGGCATCCAGTGGCACACCCCACCCTCACCCTGCCGGGAGCACAGCAGTCCCTGGTATCCAGTGGCACACCCCTTCCTCACCCTGCTGAGAGCACAGCAGTCCCTGACATCCAGTGGCACACTCCTCCCTCACCCTGCCAAGAGCACAGCAGTCCCTGGCATCCAGTGGCACCCCTTTCTCACTCTACCCCCAGGTTCCAATTCCCCTGCCCACCCCCAAAAGGCAGCCAGCTCAAAACTTCCACATCACATCTTCATCCAACCACTTTCTGAAATACATAATTGCAAAACTGACTGATAAAATACACGGAGTGAGTGTATTTCAACAGTCATAGTTTGCATAAAGCAATCTAATCACAATTTATTCTTGCTGCAATAGATGCATATTGTATGGATTTTATTACAGTTTGCAGCTATGTATTTTAGATGGTGACTGTCATAACCTCCCCCCAGTGATGTCCAGGTTGGTCATAGAGGTAATGACTGGCTTTAGGGTGGCTGGGTGGTAGACCACCACCTCGTATGTCAATAAAGGCAATAGGATGTCTTGGGCAATAACAATAGGGCTGCAGGTGTCAGGCAGTCACTGATTTTGTCTGAGAGTCCAAGCCTAGTGTTGACAGCCTTACATATAGCAGAGATATGCACTGAAAAGTCTGGAGAGGTATCACGTGTCACCCCCAGGTATTTAAATGTCGGGACTACAGTGAGGCAAGTTCCATCCATACATTCAACAGAGAGAGGGGGTGTTTTTCCTTCTTCACCTAGAGGTGGAACCAAATAACATTGCTTGTGTCTTGGCAGTGTTCAAGAGGAGCTTGATCAAGTGGAGCCAGCATTGTATTGATGTAAGGTCAGAGGAGAGAAGATAATTGAATTCAGGGATGCTGCAAGAGCTGGTGTAGAAACTAGGTCATCAGCATAAAGGACAGGGTACAGTGATTGATACTTTTACTAACATAGTTAATGTGGGGGGAAAAGAGGAGGGGCTGTAGTATGGAGCCTTGGGCGACTCCAGCTTTTGTGGCAGCTGGATTAGACAGGGCATGGCCAAATTTTACTCTTTGACACCTATTACACAGTTCACTATGGAACCAGGCTAGGATGGCGGGGAGACACCCAGTGAACTTAGTTTTCAACTTAATAATGTGCGGTCAACCAGGTCAAAGGCCTTCATAAGGTCAATGAAGACCACACCTGTAAATTCAGCCCTACCCACAGCAGCAGAGATAGTGGAGGAGAGGAACAGGAGGATAGTGATGGCGCTATGACCTTTACAAAAGCCATGCTGTGCAGGAGAAAGGAGGTTATAAGTGGTAAGGTATTCAGTCAGTTGGGAGGCAACTGAATTTTCAAGAAGTTTGTTTAGAGCTGGAAGTATTGAAATAGGTCTATAGTTGTTGATGTTCATTTGGTCTCCCTTCTATAGACTAGGACAACATGGGATACCTTCCCAATATTAGGGTTAATTTGGAAAGTAAGGGATAGGCTGAGGATTTGAGTGACTGAGAGGAAAAGTTCAGCTGCTGCAGTTTTCAGAATTCTGGGTTCAAGTTCATCTGAGCCAGTGGACTTAGCTGAGGGGATTTGGGAGCGAAGACTACACACCTCCCAGCACGTGACAGCTTTAAAGTAGAAAAGGGGATGACAGGAGCTGGCTTCAGTGAAGGGGAAGCTGGATGGGGTGGCAGAAGTAGTGGCATTCCCAAAGTAAGAGGAGAGGTTAGTGGAGCATGTATGGAAAGCATTTGCAATGTCTGGAGTTACCAGCTGAGGAGGTGAGCAATGATTTGAAATAACAATTTCTGCTTTGTCTTATAGCCTTTTTGCATACATTTCTGAGCAACCTATAGTTACCCAGTTGGTGGCAGTCTTGGTGGATTTATATAGGGACCAGCTGGCACCCCTCTGTTTTAAACGTGCCAACAGTGGGTGGTCCAGCTACTTGGGGACAGTTCTGTGAACTCACCTCGTGGTCTGGGGAGCAAGTCTATTTTGGATATCCAGGATACCATAAAAGATATTGAGGGCACATTGTATGTTATCGGTGGTCTGTAGTGGAGACCAATCAACACTACCAGTCTCCTGGTACAGCTTAATGGGGTCAAGTTCTGAAAAGTCATGGCAATCAATCATTCTTGGGGAGGTGGCTTAGCAGCTTTAGCCCTCCAGGTGCAGTAGGTGGGGGAGTGGTCACTTATTGAGTCTAGGAGTACACCTAAGCAGATGAATCTGTCTGGCCGGGGCATAAGTATCCAGTCTAAAAGCATGGCAGATTGGTAATTTTTTACACACCTTGTGGGTTTAGAGACAAGCTAGTGAAGCTGCAGATTATTTAAAGTAAGCTCAGCTTTTTTGGAGTGGTCTGCAAGCCAATCAATGTTACAGTTTCCAATGAGGAGAAATCCATTATTTAGGACAAGTGGGCTGATTTCTCTCAGGAAGATGGGACAGGGTTTGATGGTTTCCAGCAGGGGGAAATACAGATGCAGAAAATGTGTCGTTTATAGTATTGCCTAGAGTGACAGCAGCATGACAGAAGTCACATTCCAAGCTGGAAGAGGATGAAAGGTCAAAGGTAGTGACCTGCAGGTGATTCTTACAGTAAATCAATGTTCCCCCTCACCTTTTTTCAGTGGCAAGGTCACCCCTAATGAAGCTATAGCCCAGAAGGGCACAGACACTATTAGGTATAGTAGGTTTCAGTCAAGTTTCAGTGATACCTAGGATATCTGGTTTGTAGTGATTGACCCATACAGTAAGTTCACTAAGGCTCTTTGTAAGACTCCCTGGGCCAGATTTTCAAAGGGCCCTTAGATCCACGCAAGCTGCGTCAAACAACCAGCTTGAGTTAGTTCTAGGTGCACCAAATACTGTGTGCCATATTTTGCAAGAAAAATTATCTTTGTGACAAAATTCCCCAAACTGACACAAGCGGTCCACTGTGTCAACAAAATGGTGTAAGGGACGAGAATGACGTAAGCTGCACCAAAATAAATAGTGCAAGTTGAGTCAAAAAAATGACTCAAGGAATGAAAATGATGCAAACTGAGTACAAATGGTGCAAGCTGAGTAGCCAAAATGGTACAAGCTGAGTCACAAAAATGGTGCAAGTTGAGTAAAAAATGACGCCAAGGACGAGAATGACGTAAGCTAAGTAAAACAAAACAGCAGATGAAATGGCCAAAACTAAGCCCCTAAAATGTTCTAAACTAGTCCTGCAGGAGAATACTGCTCCTTAATAGTAGCATAGTCAGGTCTGACCACCTGCTTTGGGTCTCTTTATATGCTCTAGTGTCCCTTAGACCAGCTCTGGCTGGTCTAAGAGCAACAAGCATCTTAGGCACAAGGACAGGACTTGCTTTCTTTGAAAATCCCAAATAAGGGGGTGGTGCATCATTTCAGTGACACAGGCATCCCTTCTGACATGCGCAGGCATTTTTTGGGTGGAAGCATGTGGCAAGCCATTCTGGCACAAGCAGACCTATTTTTGACGCAAGCACCATTTGAAAATCAGAATTGGTGCAAGGTCTGGTGCATCCTGCTCCTTGCATCAGTTGTTTTTGATGCCAGCACCCTGCGTCATTCTCTGGCCTTTGAAAATCTGGCTCCCTATGCTCAGATGTGCAATTTTAAGCTCCTTGACACCTATCCAGGGTGAAGTGGCAAGTGCCTTAGCACGTCGTGGCCAACTGGAGGACTGGATTGGGTTCGATATCACCAGACATCAAAAGGAGTAATAGTATGACCAATGGTATGGAGTTCAATCTGTTCAGTAAAGTTAGGGAGCAGCTCCTCCTTATTAGCTTTATATGGAGTGCTAAGTCCCACATCCAAGATGTATTTAATAGCTGTCTGATTAGAGATGAGCATATTGAAGATTGTGAAGTCGAAGACAGGCAAGTGCAAAGTAACAACAAACTAATGCAGAATACAAATATACAAGGACATTCACAATAAACAGGTTTAAGCACAAAAGTACAAATAAGAAAAACATACAAAACAGAATGACTTAAATTCTAAGTTCTTAGAAGAACTTTATCCCTGCACACAGCAGCAAATCTTATCTGATCACACAGCAGCTAACAATTGCCCCTTGTCTTAAAATGCACACAGCTACCTCAGGCTGGCATCTTGTCTCTGCAGCACCAGTAAGAGGAAGAGACTGATACTTCTTTTGCACTCCACTTAAAATATAGGCCGAAAGAACCCATGATGCAATAGACTTTGTTGCATTCCACTTCTTTCTGTGTAACACCCCCTTTGGTAATCTGAGAAGCTACTAGATCTTTCTCTGAGAACTCTCTAGAGAAAATTATCACTCCAGTCTCAGTAATTCTGGCTAAGGCCGGTCCTTGAAAGCAGCTACAGTAGTACCTAGTATAAGTTCCCTTATATCCATCAGTATCTTCAATAAGGAACAGTCAAGAATAGTCAAGACCATTACTTTGCACTTGCCTGTCTTCTTACAATGTGCCGCTGACCACTGGAGTCTTTAGGCTAAAGGATGTGTGGAGACACAAACATGCACAAGAGAGTATAAACCAGGGATTTATTTTTGTCTTCATATTTTATACCCTTAGTTCCAGTAACAGAGCAGCTATCCTTTATTTTGGTTAAATTGTTTCTTAATTTTTAAATCTTGTTTGGCCCACATTTATTGATTTATTTATTGCAATTGTTTCACCAGGAAAGGCACACTGAGCAAAACGATGCTCGTCTTCCAGTGTGACCTGAGGGAAGGGGTACACAGGGAGGATAACACGCAGGTTATCACAGTAGAGATACATTAAATAGATGTAAAGAGTTACATACACAATAAAGATACATTAAACAGATGTACTGTAGCTTGGGATTACTTGGTTACAGCATTGGGTAAACATTCAGTAAAAAGCACAAACCAGTGTATACAGCAAGTTCAGACATACAACCTATCTACATCGAGCACAGATTAGTACAGAAAACTACAGTCTAGCAAAATCCAATGATGGAATGCCACGAAAATCAAACGGAGTGGAACCAGCTGTGCAGCACAACAGAGACAGGGCACCAAACCCTAACAGTAGAAAGTTCAAACAGGCAGTAGTGTGCAACAGTACCTTCCCACCTGGTTGTAGTTTTCAAACAATAAAATGGAAGAAAAAGACACAGTCCATAGAAGTTATTTCAACTGTAGTAGGCAGGGCTGTCTACATATCAGCAAAGAAAAAAATAACAGAAGATGATAAAGAAGGCAAGCATATATCTAATGTTTCAAAATTAGAGCTTTTACTTCAACTTCAAAAAATGGTTTAATATCCCATCTCTCATTTAAGCCACTGGGTTTTACACTGTTCATTATAAAGATCCACTTACTTTCTTGTTTAAGCCCTGGCTACTACAGTTGAAATAATTTCTATGGACTGCTTCTTTTTCTTCCATTTTATTGCTTGAACTTTAAACAGTCTAAGCAAGACAGAGAGAGGCAGAAGTGCGAGAGGCGAGAAGTGCCTATGGGTATATAAGCCAGCTTCCAGAGAAGGGCGTGCCACTGGTAGGCAAGGGAATTGATGGGGGAGGAAGCCAATTATTAAAGAGTGCAGGCACAGTTTACTGCGAGGTAGTTTGCCAGGGCAGCTGATAGGAAATAGGTAGAGTCTGTCACAGAGCTGTTTATTCCATCAGTTTGGTAGTGGGGCCCCTGGTTTATTGTCTCTTATTGTGCTACATAGGCACTGGGCTACCTTCCTGATGATGTGGTCTGTGTAACCATGAAACGCCAAGTATTCTGATTAGTAAAGAAAGGAAAATCCAGAGCCGCTACATGGTACGTGGTGCAGCCAGTAGAGACAGTCACCAAAAGAAGCAAACTGCTGCAGCCATTCACACTGAAGGATGCAAACACCAGACCAAATGGTATGGGAATGCTGGACCATTTTTTGTTAAATATCCAGCAGCCACATGCTGTGGACCAGTCACCGACCCAGCAAACTAGCCCTCAACGTCTCACACAGGCGCATTGCGCTTTGCCAAGAGGCCTACCTAGACTTTAGCAAGGCATTTGACACAGTCTCGCACAAAAGATTAATAAACAAATTAGCCAGCCTGGGAGTGGGTCCTAGGGTGGTAGCCTGGGTCAAACACTGGCTGGACAACAGGACACAGAGGATAATAGTAAACGGAGTCCACTCTGAAGAAAGGGGGGTTACTAGTGGGGTACACGAGGGTTCAAGTACTGGGTCCAGTCCTTTTAATATCTTATAAGTGACATTGCAGAGGGACTGGAAGGAAAGTATGCCTTTTTGCAGATGACACAAAGATCTGCAACAGGGTTGATACACAAGAGGGGTGGAAAGGATGAGAAGGGACTTGGCAAGGTTGGAGGAATGGTCATAAGTATGGCAACTGGGATTCAATGCAAAGAAGTGCAAAATAATGCACCTGGGAAACAAAAACCCAGGGGAAGAGTACACAATGGGGGGGGGAGAGAGATAGTAACAACAACAAAAATGGAAAGGGACCTGGGGTAATAATTTCAGATGACCTACAGTTTAGCAAGCAATGTGAGAAAGCAGTAGGGATGGCTGAGGGGGATACTGGGATGTATAGGGAGAGGCATCACCATCAGAAAATGGAAAGTTGTTATCCCTCTGTACAGACAGTTGGTGAGACCCCATCTGGAGTATTGCGTGCAGTTCTGGAGACCCCATCTCTGCAAGGACATAGACAGGATAGAGGCAGTCCAGAAAATGGCAACTAAAATGGTGCAGGGTCTGCAACAGAAGCCATACGAAGAGACACTAAGTGAGCTTAATTTGTATACCCTTGAGTAAAGGAGGGAGAGGGGGTACTTGATAGAAACTTTTAAATACCTCAAGGGAATTAACAAAGTACAAGAGGGTAGCATCTTTTAGAAAATGAGATGTGCAAGAACAAGAGGACACAATTTGAAGATAGAGAGGAGACGGCTTGGGGACAATGTGAGGAAGTATTTTTTCACAGAGAGGGTGGTTGAGGCATGAAACAGCCTTCCTGAGGAGGTTGTGGAGTCAAAAACAGTGGGGAAATTCAAGAACGCATGGGACAGACATAAGGCAATTCTTGTGGGGGGTAGGAAGATGTAGGTTGTTGGTTAACTAGGATCTGCAGCTTACCCAATAGGTAGGGAAATGGGCAGACTAGGTGGGCCAAGCGGTCCTTATCTGCTGTCAAATTCTATGTTTTTGTGTTTCTGTGATAATCTGCCAAGCACCTTGACTGCATTTAAATTGTGTAACAACAATGTGCAAACACAGCAGACAGGTACAGGTGCAATTAATGTAATTAAAAACAGACTCGGTTTAACAATGCACACAATTGCCATAAAAATACAGTAATACTGCAAGGTATTTTGGCAACTAGATTGTTAACAAAACAAGCTATTGCTAAGTACAGTGCTTAAAGTAGCAATCGGGACTATAAGTATGGTGAAAAGTACAGTTACGTAAGAACTTACAGTAACAGTAGATCTTCAAGAGGAGCTCTTGCAGCAGGTTACACCATAAGGATTAAAGCCAGCAGGCACCAGGACCCCACAAAAATGTCTAGCTAGCACTATACAGTGCTGGACTACCCCTAATGACGACCCACCCCCTGAAATCAGTCAATGTGCATGAAGACTGATGTTAAAAATAAAATTCTTATGTAACGCCCTCACCCCTGCCTTTTTGCAAAACGACAGGTGGCATGCTGTTGAAGCTGACAGCAGTACCTGGTGGGGACTGGGTTCGGGGAGGACTAGGTTACTCGGCACAGGGGGCCTAGGTTTGGCTACTCTGCACAGTGGCACCCAAGAAAATCCGAACACAGGAAGCAATAACTGTAATGTCCAAACCAAGGAATGGGATTCTACAGTGTGGCTTTTATTCACATCCAAACTGAATAAACAAAGCATAGATGGACCCCCATGGGGCTACATTCCTGGTAATGCAGATTAGAGATAACAGAACACTTCTTCACTATTCCAGCCCTCAGGCTCTGAACCCACCAGGCACACAGCCTGGACTTGCACGCAGCTTTGGGTACACAGCCCAACTTGTACACTACTTGGGTTTTCCCCATGGCCCAGCTCCCCCGCCGGCCACTTGATCCGCAGTCCATATGAGAATGAACCAGTTTTCCTGTTGGTGGCTTCCCAAACCACCTTAGAGCCTTCGACTCCTAAAGGGAAATTTCCTTCCATCCCACGTCTGGGTACTTCCCTCATCACTGGCCAAGTGCAAGAGGCAAAGTAGAAATCCACAGAGCAAATCCGTAGAGGTGGACCTGGTTACTAAAGATGGGGGGGGTTTCCCACCTCCAGCTCCCACAATCCATACCCGGCCATTTCTCTGGACACTAAACAGAAGAAGTAGGCTGCTGGTTAACTAGGATCTGCAGCTTATCCAGTAGGTAGGGAAATGGGCAGACTGTGTGGGCCAAGCGGTCCTTATCTGCCGTCCAATTCTGTGTTTCTATGTTTCTATGTAAACAACTCTTTTCTGAAAGCTTGACAATGTAGATTACTGGGTAGACGTACAGTATATCATATCTCCTCTACATGTCTTGACTTCCCCTATGTGCTGGACTTGAACATACTTTTACTTTTGGCTAAGCCTATTACGTTAAGCCTCCCACTACTTCAGTAGTCCAATCCCCACTTTAACACAGTTCAGGATGAAACATGGGCCTTTTAGAAAGCGCAGAACTCACCCTTCGGTTGCAGGTGCCCCACAGGCGAATCTTGAAATCTTTGTGTACTCCACACACGTGGACAAAATAAGGCAGCTTCTTTCTCCAGCAGTAGCCAGGGGGTTGCCCCTGGAATAGCAGGCAAACCTTCCTGCCCCATCCCCTGAGGGATGGGGCACAGAGACCCAAATCAGCGGTCTCCACCACTTTAAAGAACAGCTTACTGTGTCTCTCTTTAGGCAGAAACACACACCTTTCCCTAAATGTAGCCCTATTTCACGGCTGAGGCTCCAAGAGCCTGAGCACAGAGCTGCTGTGCTCTTTTCACAACAATCTCCAACTGCAGACTACTCACACTGACTGTTCAAACATCCCAACATTCTAATCTAACTCCCTTCTGCAGATTCCATCATGGCTGATGCAGCTGCGATAGTTCTATGGTGATGTCATCCCTCAGTCTCAGCTGAGACTGAGAACAGAGTGAGACAGTATGAAATCCATTTAACTGGAGTTTCACAAGCTGCCTTCCCTGCCTACCACTAGGTTTTACTGGGATTCTAGTAACCCCGGCTAACAAGGGGGTTACACTTATGCTAGACACCCCAAAAGAGGGGAAACTGCTTGAGGGACTACTGGTCAAGCCTAGCATTCTACCTGCCCCCGTTCATGCCTACACTCGGCGGGTAATGGTGCAAGTTCATAACATGTCAGATCGAGAAGTTCGGATGAATCAAGGGTACACACTGACTGTGGTATATTGTGCTGATACTGCTGTGTTGCCCAGCAGAAGTGCCCTGGAGAGGGTGATGAGGTGACCCCTGACCTGTTTGCCATTAGAGAATCTCCCCTTCCTGTAGAATGGAAAGCTAGGATCAGCTAGAAGTTGGCTCAGAGTGGCCAAGTATTCTCCTTGAAAGAGTGGGACATAGTTTGTGTCATGGGCTGAACACCACATCCAACTTCATGATGAGAGGCCATTCAGAGAGAGGTCCCGTCACCTTGCACTGGCCAACACAGATGATGTTAGATGTCATCTTCAGGAAATGTTGGTCACAGGAATTATTCAAGAATCTCGAAGCCATTATGCCTCTCAAATTGTGGTAGTCCAGAAGAAGAATGGATCAGTGCAGATGTGTGTAGACTACCAGACACTAAATCAGAGAACTGTCCCAGACCAGTACACCATGCCCCACATCCAGGATGCCCTCGACTGCCTCAATGAAAGCCAGTGGTTCTCTGTACTCAGCCTCCGGAGCAGATACTATCAAATTCTGACGGCCCAGGATGACCATGAAAAAACAGTCTTCATCTGCCCCCTGGGTTTCTATGAGTTTCTACCTATGCCTCAAGGTATTTCAGGTGCACCCGCCACTTTCCAGCAGCTGATGGAATAAGCAGTGGGAGACATGAACTTATTAGAATGCCTTGTGTATCTTGATGACGTCACTGTGTTCGGCCAGACTTTGGAGGAACATGAAGCTCACTTCTTCAAAGTTCTTGACAGGCTGAAGGACTTCAGAATAAAGCTATCAACAGACAAGTGTCAGTTCTTTCAAACATCTGTGAAATATGTGGGTCACATAGTGTCAGCTGATGGGATTCAAACCGACCCGAGTAACATGGAGTCTTTGACCACCTGGCCTCAGCCTAATAACTTAAAAAAGTTGCAAAGATTCTTGGGGTTCTGCAGTTACTACCGTCAGTTTATGAAAGACTATTCCAAAGTCATTCGCCCTTTGCTCAGTCTAACTCAAGGCTGTCCTCCTACACACAAAAAGTATAAAAAAGCACAGTTAAGGAGGAAGACAAGGTTTACTTTCGGATCAATGAACCGTTTGGAGCCAGGTGGACTTCTGAGTGTGAAGCTGCTTTCTACGGTATCATTCACCAACTCACCCAGGCCCCTGTTCTTGCCTATGCTGATCCCACCAGTCCCTATGTACTACACACTGATGCCAGCTTGAAGGGACTTGATGCCGCTCTGTATCAAGAGTATAAGGAAGGTTTACATACAGTGGTGTTCGCCAGTTGGAGTCTGACCCAGTCTGAAAGAAATTATCCAGTACGTAAGCTTGAATTTCTTGCACTAAAATGGGCAGTGGTGGACCAGTTCCATGAATATCTTTATGGGGCCAGGATTCTGGTCAAAACTGATAATAATCCTCTCACTTATATCCAGACCTCAGCTAAACTGGACACCACAGGACATCGCTGGTTGTCTGTACCTTCCACTTACAACTATTCAGTGGAGTATCAACCAGGCCTGAACCACATTGATGCAGACACCCTTTCCAGATGACCCAACTCTAATACCAATTGGGTGAGAATGTCTAAGCAGTCTATCAAAGCCCTCTGCCAGAAATTTGACAAATATGAGCACCCCTCTCCTGATACAGTTGACTGCCTAGTAGGCTGTTTAGGTCCTCTTGGCAATTGTGTTCCCGTGGCCTACTGCCACCTAGCTGCCTTAGACCTTAGTGCTTTGCCTCAACTCACCCCTGACAATGTGCAGTGGGCACAGACCAAGGACCCCATGATTAAACCTGTGCTTGATGCCCTACGTGCTGGAAAGGATGTGTCCAAACTCCGTTCCTCAGATCCCTGGACAGCATTGTTATTTAAAGAGGGATCCAGACTTAAATTGCATAACCAGCTACTTTATAGAAAAACCATAAACAGACAAGGTCAACCTGACAAGCAGCAACTGGTATTACCTACAGCTTTCAAGCACTTGGTACTGTGGGCCCTCCATGATCAGATGGGACATTTGGGTTGTGACCGAACCACAGATTTGGCCCATGCTAGGTTTTATTGGCTGAAGATGGGGGCTGATATTAAGGCTCATATCAGGACTTGCAGCTGTTGTCTCCAAAGAAAAGCTCCACCCCTGAGGGCTGCACCCTTGGTCAATATCTCAACCAGTGTGCCCATGAAGCTGGTGTGTATTGACTTCTTGTGTCTGGAATCTGACCAGAAGTATGTTGGAAATGTGTTGGTGGTGACTGATCATTTCACACATTATGCCCAAGCTTACCCAACTAAGGACCAGAAAGCATCTACAGTGGCCAAGGTCTTAATTGAAAAGTTCTTTGTCCATTATGGCACACCTCAGAGAATTCACTCTGATCAGAGAAGAGACTTTGAAAGCCACCCGATCAAGGAAATGCTTTTGCTCTGGGGAGTGCAAAAGTCCTGAACTACCCCCTATCACCCCCAAGGGGATCCACAGCCTGAAAGGTTTAACAGAACCCTACTTGACATGTTGGGCACACTTCATGCTCAAGACAAGTCCAGATGGAGACAACAGATGAGCACCCTGGTACACTCCTATAATTGCACCAAGAGTGATGATACTGGGTTTTCCCCCTACCGCCAAATGTTTGGTTGGGAAGCCCAGTTGCCAGTAGACATTTGCTTTGGGGTCTCCCCAAATGGAGTCAAAGCTGAGAACTACCTACAATATGTTAAAAAGTTAAAGGCTCAGTTAAACCATGCCCATGAACTGGCACAAACCATGGCAGCAAAGAGAAACTTGACCAACAAAGAAAAGCATGACAGGCATGTCAAAACTCAGGAACTGCTACCTGAAGACTGTGTTTTGTTGCGAAACTTGGGGCTGCATGGAAGACATAAAATCGCTGATAGGTGGCATCGTCTTCTTTATGTTGTTGCCAGTCAACTGGAAGATCTACCTGTGTACAAAGTGCACCCTGAGAACAACCTACGAGCCACCAGGACAGTGCATCAGAATCGTTTGCTGCCTATTGGTCAAGTAAACATAGACTCTGTACCTCAAGATACTGCCCCTCCCAGCCTGTAACTACAGCTGCAGCTAAAAAAGAGACAGACTACCCCTTCTTCAGTTGTCAAAGATTCAAGGCCTCCCCCTAGGCAGGCCCAAAATGACATGGCTTGCCAGTCTGAGTCTGATGACATTGAGTGTGAAGCTTTCTATTACCCCTCTTATGAACTGAGTCAGTTGTTTCAAGGTAATCCCACGTGCAATTTTGGAGATGAAGCTAGACCTTCAGGGCTGCCTAACCCTCCAGCCTTCTCCACAGACCCTGAGCCCCCCGGAAGTGAGGCGCAAAGTGTGACTTCTGAGGTAGCTGACTCTTTGTGTCTGGTAGAGTTACTTGAATTGCAAGAAAGAGAGCCTGCAACAGAAAACCTTCCTGGTGACACACTAGAAAATACAGAACGGTGTGAAAGTAATAATCCAGAACCTGCTATGATAAATGGCAATAATGGAATGGATGATGTTGAGAGTGTTAGCTAAGTGTTACAAGTCTTAACTTCTATGGAACTCCCCCTGGATGATGAATCTAGACTTCCTTTAGATCCCAGTACTGAGAGTCATGTTACTGAACCAGAGATAAGAGAACAAGGAGCAGAAAGTGCTTCCCATCTGGAATCAATAGCCAGTGCAGATATATCCCTCTCTACAGGAGCAGACTCTAATGCAGATATTGAGAACACTGAACTTATGTCTGTTCCTCCAGGGAAGTCTGGAAGAGCCATCAAACCAGTGATATGCCTCAGTTATGACTCCCCCGGGAGGCCTGTGGACCTTCCATTACATGTTGTGCATAAGGAGTCTATATCTCTGGAAGCTGTCTTCCCAAATTGAGCTATTCTGCTACTTCCAAGTTAATAGTCAAGCCTTCAAACCCTGGTGCCCCTGCTCCATGCAGTCTCCATGTAGCTGATAGGGATGGTCACCCAACTATGTTAGTTAAAGCACAGGAAATAGTACAGATCCATATGGTCAGAGTAATGTGGTTGTCTGTGTGAACTATTTGAAAATGTTTAAGTGTATGACAAAAGTATGGAAACTGGGGGCTGGATTCACAAAAGAGATACAAGGGAAAAAAATCCCACATGTACCCAAAATTGCCGCAGCTGCGGGGGAAAATGAGTGAGTTGCACTGCAGCATATACACAAAAAGCCCGCTGCTGCGTAAAAAATACTTGGGGTCTGAAGGAAAAAATGCAGCTGTGGGAATTCATGTGGGAGTTAAAATGCACAAGGGGCTATACACAGACATGGAAATCCTGCAGCTGCGGACAAAATGTTGCACAAATGCTACTCCACAGAGACTGAGGTGTAGCACTCCCAGAGGAAAAAAGCAGTGAACCAACAATTAAAGTGCAAATAAGCTGTGTCCAGGCAACAGGCAGCAGCAACCATGTGGGCTAAGGTAATGTAAGGCCCTGAGAGCAGAGCACACACAACACCACACACAACAAAGTTTGAAGTCAAAAGACCACAAACAGGAGCAGCCCAGCCCAGAAAGAGGGCCACTGGCAGCACAGCCACAGGCACAGTGTAATATCCAGCAGTGTGTGATACAGAAGCAGGCCAAAGAAAATGCAACAGCAGTGACAATATGCCACTGGGTGCATGGTACCACTACACGTAAAGAGAAAGGCACAGACAACAGCAAGGGGAACCACTGCAAACACATGCAGCAAGGGAAAAACAGAAACATGGTGTACAATGTAGGCAACCTGCCAGATGACAGTACTGTCACAGGCTGTCATACAAAGACCTCACAGAGGAGCAATGTATAGCCAGATACAGGCTAAACAAGGATGCTATACATGACCTCTGCAACACAGTGCATGATCAGCTGCAAGCAAAACACAAAGGAACCATGCACTAACAGTGAAGGCAAAGGTGACAGCTGCTCTATGTGTGCTAGCAACTGGCACATTCCAGACGCCAACAGGGGACACCACAGGCATGAGCCAAGCTGCAGTGTCAAGGTGCCTAGACCAATTCCTGGATGTCATAATACCGAAGGCACTTCAATACATCAGTCTCCCACTACAGGTACAACAGCAGCAGGAGGTGATGGAAAAATTCTACGCAACGGCAGGATTCCCAAGGACATTGGGTGCAATAGACTGCACACATGTAGCAATCAAGGCACCCATTGAAAATGTAGCAGTATATGTGAATCAGAAGGGATACCACTCAATCAAGGTACAGGTGGTGTATGACAGCGAATGCCAGATACTTGATGTGTGTGCATGATTCCCTGGATCGTGTCATGACTCGTATTTCCTGAGGCAGAGTACATTGTGCAACCTCTTTGAATGGGGAGACATAGTGCTTGAATGGCTGCTTGGTGAGTACAGACCTGATGCATAGTGCCCACAGGAACATAGCACAGGCAAGAAACAGAGACCAGAAAAACCTGTGAAGTGTGTAGTGATGGACTGCAACAAATTGAGCAGGTGTGCAAACGCCAGTGCAGGACATGTCCACAAACACAGTTGTCATGTGTGTGACATGTCACAGCCCGCCAATGTCAAACTGGAGTTGTCAGCTGGAGCAACCATGGTTACAGTAATGTGCATGGCAGTGGCGTGGTGACCAGTGCCAGGATACTCACAAAAGCAATGCACACGTGTACACCCAGGCATGTGTGTGGGACATATGCAAGACACACCAGTAATGCTGACAGATGCCCCCAGTGTGACAAGACAGCATCACTGATGAACAGATGCATCAGGTACACAGTAGTAGACAGAGACAGAGACAGTCCAATGACAGCCTGCCAACAGACAACATGACCAAAGCTGGCATGTTGTCACCAGAGGGAGATCATGCCCCAGTGAAATCTATGACTGGGTGACAAGGGATGTGGATCAGGGGTGGGTAGTGGACATTGCCCAGCTGGACTGCAGAAAGATCCGTTACAACGTGAAACATATATGGCCATAAAAGGAACAGGGGAATATGGGGGTGGGCAGAACAGTATTGTGGTGTGTGGGGCATTGGCTGTTGGTTAAGGTGTTCGGTGAGCTGGTCAGAGACAATACGCTCAAGCACTTTCAATGGGGGGAGGATAGAGATGGGGCAAAAAGTTGTTAGTGGCAGTACGGTCCTCACTTTTATATATGGGGGTAATGGAGGCAGATTTCCACTGGGAGGGGACTTTCCCTTGACAGAGTGAGCGGTTGAGAATGTGGGTGAGAGGGTGGAGTACCTCATGAAATGTGAGCTGAAGAAGTCTCAGGTTCAATGAGTCACTACTGTAATTGGAGTTGCTAAGGGCTTTTTCCAGATAAGGCTTGGCTGACGCAGAGGTGACGCCTCGAAGGCGGAAAGGAGGGGCTGTCGGAGGGGTCGGAGGGTAGTGGGTAGGGGGAGGGTCGAAGAAGTTGGGAAGGAGGACATGGTTGAGATTTGTGAAGGATCGATTAAAGGCTGAGGCAATATGGGTGGGGTCCAAGGAAAGGCACCTATCTACCTCCATCTGGTTAAGGGGGGGTTATAGTTCTTGCCACAGATGTCCTTAATATTATTCCAAAACTTGCACCCTGAGCCCCAGGCAGAGATAAGGGAGGATTTGTAATACCCTGCTTTTGTTTGGCGGAGAGCCCATTTGCAGTTGTTCCTAGCCCCCCTGTACCTTTGTCTATCAGATGGTAGGCAGGACTCATTGGATAGGTGCCATAGTGAGTCCCAGGTGCGCATCAGAGTCAGTAGGCGGCTGGTGAGCCAAGGTGCATGAGTGCCTTTGACCATCCTTTTGGTAAGTGGGGCAAGGGAGTCACAGATAGCATTGAAAGTAAAAATAAAGTGGCTGAGGGCTCAGTCAGGGTCGAGGGTATCCATTATGAAGGACCAGTCCAACAAAAGGAGGTGGGATTTTAGTAGAGCAGTTTACCGGGCCCAAGTTTGCATTGCAGTATTATTTTAGGGGGGTTCTTAGGGGCTTTGCACAACAGTGGTGCTTATGATCTTGTGTGGACGGTTTGTGAAAACCAAGTCCAGTAGGGAGGAGGACCCAGTGCGTTGGTTCATGCATGTGGGGGTGAGGACTACTTGAGTAAGGTCTTGGGCAGTTGCAGCGTCAAATGAGTGGGGCGGCAGTCCTGGCCAGCCAGTCGATATTGAAATCCCCTAGTGCTATTATTTCATTATTTGATGGGAGGGTAGTGAGGTAGGACAAGACAGAGTGAAAAGCAACACTCTGATGCCTGGGGGGAATGTATACTGTCATGATGAGAAGGGGGGTGTGGGAGCGTCCCAGAGTAAGTTTAAGTGTATGAGCTTGGAGGCCAGGATCCAGTGGAGGGGGTGGGAGTAATTGACCATGCAAGGAGTCCTTAGCATATATGGCGCATCCTTCCCCTCTTTTACCCTGCTGGTCAACCCTGTATAGATTGTACCCAGGGAGAGTTATCGTCAAGTCTGGAATAAGGGGGGAGAGCCAGGTTTCACCCACGGCAGTGACGTCAGGATGATGTTGAAGGACCCATCCCTGGTAGTTGTCCCACTTTTTTAATAGGCTGCAGACATTGATGGTGACAATGAGTAGGCCACTGGCCTGGTTGAGCCTGGGTGCAGAGGTAGTGAGCGGGCCAGGGTTAGGGTGGATATTGCCAGACATGAGGAGGAGAAGAAGGAGGAGGGATCTGTGGATAGAATTCCAGGCCAGCTTTTTGAGGCAGTGAGCTTTGCATCTGAGGGACTCCTGAGTGCTAGTCCAGGTTGGAATGGGGAGGGTAGGTATGTGAGGGGTGGCCAGTATGAGAGTGAGCAGAGAGGGGTGGGGGGGTCCTGGAAACCAATAGGGGTGGGAGTAGAGGGACAGTAGGGGTACAGAGGGTGCATCTGGCATAGAGGCAGTAGCTGTAGATTGTAGAGAAAGTGGGCAGAAAGGTGACCTCACCTAGACAAAGGAATCTCAACTGATTTGTTGGATGTGCATCATGGGAGAGCAGCCAGGTAGGCAGATAGTTGTCAGGGGGGAAGGGGTAGATATTCAGGGAGAAATAAGTAGGAGAGAAAGAGCACCGGTAGCAGCAGAGTCAGATGTAGAAATTGCATGGCGATAATAGGAGGAGGACAAATCTGGTGAAACGCCTGCAGGGGGAGATGAGAGTGCAGAGTTGCCGCTAGTGGCCAACTGGTATAGCCTGCTATAAGACTGCAGAGTGACCCTGTTGCCTGATGACACAAAGCCCTGTAACAGTGTGAACATGCCACAGGGTGTAGGTGGAGGGACATGCAGAACCCCCAAGAATGGGCAAGAGTCTGTCAGTGAGAAATATATGCCAACTAGTATGGGATAATGCATGTGGGCCAAACACACCATGCAACACCACAGCAGTAGGGGGAAGGGGAAATAACATTCACCAAGCAGGAGAGGGACCATGGGGTCAGTAACCATGCTGAGCAGAAGGTAGGGAAACAGTGCAATAAGGCAGCCGGTCAAGTACATAGGATGCTGGGATACAGACGCTGGGGCAACACCATCAGGAGAATGGTGTGCAACATACCACTACAAAAGACACATGTGAGGACACACATGAGCTACACTGTACAGACTTAGGGACAATAACCATGTCAGGACATGGACAGAGTAAAGAATGTGCATGGTAGCCTGTCACAGACAGTATAGGGTTTTCATCACAAGTCCAATGAGGACAGGCTGATGGACCTGAATATGTACTCCCTCGAGGAGAGGAGGGAGAGACAGGATATGATAGAGGGACAAGTATCCTACAGGGAGGAACAGAGCACAGGTACAAAGTCTATCACAGTGAATTACACAAACCAGGATTACAGGGCATGGGATGAGGTAACAGAGGAAATGGTAGCATGGATATCTGCACAGAAAGGGATGTGGAATACTGTAACACCCTGTCAGAGGATATAATAGGGCCTGAAACAATCACAGGTGTCATGACTGCATGTGATAGACAAAAGGGATGCCTGGAGTTCAGGGGCAAGGGCAGACAGACATGTAGAACAACAGATATGGAACACACAACACATATTGGGCACACTGTGTTGGCCATAGGGCCATATCTGTAGGCAGTGTCCATGTATCCTTATAGCATTACAGTGCACTACAGCATGTAACCATTGCACTGGACAGCAAACGACAACAGTGCATGTGTACACCACACAACAGGTAACAGGCACCAGCAGCAATGATGTACCATCATTGTGAGACACAGATACATGTGCTCACCCACCAAGTCACAAGTACATGTTGCAGCCAAACCTGTGAGCTGTACAAGGAGGTAATGCCAATGTTGCCCTGCTGCACAGGCAGCAAGGCCGACACTAGTAGTGCACAGACACATACCTGCCACAGGAGTATCAAATATGTGAATCGCAACATGCCACCACATGCCCACACACAGACACAACAGAACAACAGCAATACATTGGCAGTTACGCAATAGCAACACAGGCACCATACAGCAGTACACAATGTCAATGAGACAACACCATAAGCCTGGTAGTGAATATGTGCACATGCCTGCACACGATACTCTTGTGGCAACAGACATGGTCAGATATTAACACATGTGGTGATGATTCACCAAAGCGTGTCTCAGTGACAGCTGTATCATGGATACCATGAAAGCATGACACATCCTCTGAAATAACACACAAACGTCAGAACATATCTATCCACATCCATGGCTGTGACTGTATGTAGGCATGTCAAACATGAACCAGTCAGGCACACATAAAATGATGGCACATTCTTGCCGTGGATTCCTCTGATGCGTGGACCCTGACATCCTGGCACAATGCAGTCCCACACTGTCATGCACAGCACCTGAACCAAGGCACCTCCCCCCCCCCCAAGCAGGCAGATAGTACCACACCACAGAATACCTGCCTTGCCGCAGACCCAGACAGAACATGCAGTGTACTGTGTAGGTGGCACTAACATATAAAATTAGCACCGGTGGTCCATGGGTGACAAGCAAGTGGTACCCATGGCACAATATCATACAGTACCCTTATGGTACAGGTAAGCCATATGGCACAGGACAGTGTGGGTCACTGATGGCAATACCCATGTCATGTGTGGTGTGTCACAGGCACAGCTGAGTGAAGTAAGTACTAACATGTGGAAATTACAGTGAATAACACACACCCTGGAGTGCCCCATTGTGATCAGAAAATGATAGCATATGTAAAGCACATATCAAATGTGTGCAGGTATGTGTGTTACAACTGCCATAAGACAGGCATGTATTATGCAGAAGGGACATGCACACACATGCAATATGACCTGAACATTAAGGTCACAAGATCTGCAGACACAAATGTCCAATGTACAATGGCTAGGTACAACACATTATGATGTATGTACAGTGACAAGAACACACCAAAAGATAAAATGTCAGCTTGCTGAATCCCATCACACAGCACACCTATACTGGGTGGTTATCTGACTGACAACATCCCCCCTGGAATAATACACTGCTGACATACATGTGTGGGCCTGGCAACAGTCACATCTATGAAGAGCCTGAACCAGGACATGGAACAGACATACATGTACTGCATACAACACAGAGTATGGGACCAACACAGTAGACTGAGGCACAACATTGTGTTGGTTATTGGTGGATATGCACACACCTTGTGGGGTGTGTGATGTGGCGCAGAACACTGACTAGACCACACAAGACGTGTAAACTAAAAATAACCAACAACATGGAGTGGTCTAGTTAGTGTATTCAATGGACACATGTGGAATGTACGTCCAGAATGTTTAATCACCACCTTATAAAGGCATTCAACAGATGTCTGGTATTGCAGGATATAAACACCGTCAAACAATGTGTAATGAACAATGAGGTAGCAAGTGTGTGACACACCATAACCTACAATGAAGTAGGACACACCAGCGTAGTGTGATCCCACAGCAAAACAGAATGTGGTATTGTCAATATACATGGGCACACAACCAACACAGATGCACAGGTGTGATACCAACCCAGTAATCCATAATGGAGTACACCATGCAACAGGCACAGACAGAACGTAAGGAAAGTATTTTTAATCAATAACAATAACTATGAGGAATGTCAAACACAACACAATAGAACAAGAAAGGTAGCAATAACTATATAGAGAGGGAAAAATAGGCAACACAACTAATGCAAACAGTAACAAAACACAATGTGATGTAAAGTGCACAGTGAGACCATGTACAGCTGTGGACATGAATGCTCATGTCTGGCTTGGTGGACCAGAATGTCGCAAAGGGCTCGCAACTGACCAACAAAGGTCTCACACGTATCCGTGATTGCCTGGACATGCTGCTGCACTGTGGCCCATCGGTGACTGCAGTTGCAGCCGCCCCTCATTGTCTCTTCCCTCTCCCCCACATCACTCGCACCATGGATGCACCATCCCCTAACCCCACAGGTTCAAGAACAATGGGGACAGGGTCCATGTTCCCCTCTCCTATGCCAAACTCCTCCTCAACTGTGGCAGTATCAGGCTCACCTTGCAATGTTGTCAACTGCTGCTGTGGTTCCTGTGATGCCTCCACAGCGCCCTGCACAGTGTCTGCCACATGTTGTTGTGCAGGCACAGGTGGTCTGCGTCATGTGAGAACGTCCCTTGCACACTTCGCAGCCAGAAACCTCCAAGCTGCAAGGATCCACTTCAACTTATCCCCCTCCTGGCAGGCACTCAGACATCCTGTAATGTCAAAAGTGAAACATGGTAAGCATGGCCCAGCACAATAACATTCCAAGACATGAGCAGGCATAGTACAGAATGTAGAACAGCAACACAAGGGCATGTGATGTCAGGAGTATCAACACCATAAATGCAGTTAAATACACTTCTCCTCAGGATGACAGGTAACTCCATATATACACGCCTGAGGAATTCAACTGACATATTGCCCATTGCATCCTTCCTGTTGGCCCATTACAACCAACAAAATACAGCCATGATGCACATTGCTAACATTGTCCAGCACAGTATGTGTGCCTGCAGAAGCACAGGAAATAGTGAGGCCTACCAGTCCAACAACCACTGTGTGACACAGGTGCACCGTCAGTCAACCATAATCCCACCCATCCAGTCGGCAATTAGTGTCGCCATATCAGCTAGCATGTAGCAGCCAACAATATATAACTCCTCAATAACACGTCCCACACACGTTGGTGAGGCATGCCTCACTGTCACAGTCCAACACTGCCTAATGTAGAACATGTGTGGCACATGCAGCGGTCAGCAAGAGAGAGAATGTGAATGATAATGTGGGCCATGTGACACTGAGGTTGGATGACACGCAACCACAATCCACCTATCAATGTCCATGTACAACAGTAGATTGGTAGAATATTGGGTGTATGCATTGCATTTGACAACACAGAGGATGTGGACATGTGTGACACATACTTGTCGATGAGCAACAGTATGCACAATGATGACTGTGCAATGGCCCATGCAACACACATTGAGACTGCACAACACCACAGCAGATGTATGGATACAAACATGTATGCAGCTGATAATGTCCTGAACCAGAAGAGAGTGTGCCTGAGTGTGACATGTGGTGTTGGGTACAGATGCAGCACCACAACACCACACCACACAATGCTATGATTGCACAGACTGCAGCAACCCAAATCCTGCCCCAATCCCATAGTGAACCAGCCACAAACATTGAGCCAACCGCAGTGAACACCACCAGATGTACAATGCTGTGAGGTCTATCTAGGGGGCTCAGTTTTCAGATGGAGGAGGTTGTACAGCACATGTAAAAGTAACTAATAAGCACACAGCTAGAGCATGGAGTTCTGTATCATTGAACACAATGCAACATGGACAGTAACCTGCTGTAGAAGAACCACAGGAAGGCCAAGAACATGATAGTGGGTCAGCAGGACAAAGGTATATGAGGACAGGCATACTGCACTCTACAAAGACAACATAGAACACAGGAACACAGGGGGAGAGAGGACATGATTGGGGCCACAATGTACATGAAAGGGTCGCATATGGCTGATGAGGTGAGTTGCCGTAAGCTGAGTGCCAACCATACGATGAAGAAACACACCACTAAGATGGAGGGTGGGATGTCCAGGTGGGAGGTTGGGTTGCACATCCCAGAGAGAGGCTGGTGGGCACTGTGAATGTGACAGTGGAGGATTTCATCATGTTGAACACAGTAACCACCTGTCAGAGGCTGGGATAGGCATTGGGAAAGGTATGGAGCATGGTTGGAAGTAATATGAGGAGTGCAGAGTGAGGGCAAGGACAGTAGCACAAGCAACAGACATTGAAACGTGCAGTCTACAAATACACTATGGCCTACCCACGATGACACATATGTATGCATGTATAGTCACGTACAATACCCTACCATGATGGTACCACCCTCTGTGTGACACAGTGACAATGCAACCCTCCCCGTCCCCCAAAGCACGGACCATTATCCTGTCATGCACACCCCAGTAACATGTGACATGTGCCCAAGAGGCCTCAACATCCCAAATCAACCATGTATGTGAATGTTGCTGGCATAGTACACCAGCAATAATGTCCCAAATAGTGTATGTCTGGAGCCAACGTAACACACAGTCACGGTCTGATTCACATTCAGGGATACATGCACACTTGCGCGGCCCTGTACACACAGCAACAGTCAGCACACAATGCTTAATGTAGGTCAACTACCACTGTTCGGCAGCAGTCAACATTGCAAAACTGTTCATAATATGCATGTGAGGGCTTATCCTATAGACAGTCACAGACCACGGCCAACACTGGACAGTGGTGAGGGTCATCGTGCTCTGTGACATGCCCAATGTGCACATGAAGCACTCCTGAAGGTGTGTCACAAGCCATATATTTAATGTTCAACAGGCCCAGGATGTCTACACACAAGTGTGACTCACAGGCATGCAAAGTACATGGTGAGGGACACTAACTGCATCATGACAGCCTTGTAATGGAAATAAGGGTATGGCAGAACATCAACAGTCATTAGGTGTCACAAGGTAGTAGATACGGCAGGGGTGCAGTCGTATGGAGCACTATGGTGCATGTCTAAAAGACATCAAGGCATGCAAGATTGGACATGCAGTACTGTTGTGTAGTGCAAACCTACAGATCAACGTCATCCTTACCACAACACAGGTGCACATGACCAGTCAATACTGGCTCAGCAGAAAACACAGCACACAGAACAGGTCCATGGTCATCCCTCAGCAAACACTATGACAGTGAGTAAGACAGGCCTGTATGCAATGGTGTGTCGTATACAGTAATGTGAGATATGCAATCCAAATCCCACTGTAGAATGTGGACTGGCAAGGGTCATGTGCCTCCGCCTTGATGTTCCCAAAATGAGTGCATGATGTCCATGTTGACATGTGCAAGAGAGCTTGCCCAGCCATGCCTGTGTGACAGAAACAATGACAAAGGTGTACACAGTGAAAGGATCAAATGATAATGCCAGCAGAGACCGGAACCATGGCCCAACACCTGTGTATGTGTGCACAGCCATCCCGTCGACATGCACATGACCCACCATCCTCCACCCATCATAGTCTTCCCCCCACACTCTATGCCATCCCACCTTGAAACAGCACAATGTCCCTCAGTACACCATCCTGTTAGGAAGAGTGTTCCACACTCCCACCACCCATGCAGTGAGGGACTCATCCTAGATGTCCTTCCTGAATAATAATATAAACCACCGGTGAGCCATTCAGGTGTCCCTCCCTATTGTGATATGCATCCATTTGAACTCCAGTCCTAACCCCACAGGATAATAAATGTCCCCATTATATCTCCCATATCCATTCTGTTCCCCATGGTAGACATGCTATGCATGTGAATGATTCTCTCGTAGTACGTATCCTGAAAACCACCATGCATCATTCTGGCACTCTGTGTTGAAACCCCTTGGCAGTGTCAGTGGCTCAGTAAGTAGCACACTTGCCTCTGAGGCTGGGAGATTAGAGGACTGTGGCTTCAGTTCCCACATTTGGCACTTGGGTTAATATCACAATTCTGACATCGTAGTGCAGCATGAGGGGGGTGCTGCTCTTCTGAGGTGCTGTCTTTTGGATGAGACATTAAACCAAGGTCCCATCTGCCTGGATTGATGGTAGTTCAGGTGGGTGTTAAAGACCCCATGGCACTTATCGAAAACAGTAGAGGCATTTTTTATTGAAAATTCAATACAAAACATCAGTGAACACACAATAAATCATAACAGTCATATACATCAGTAACTATAAATAAACCACATAACATAACAACACATGGTGGGGAGGGATAAAAAGAAAAAAAAAATTACCAGGGGAGCCATCTACAAACATAGTCATGGGGTGCCATACATAAAACACAACTTAGAAAATGATAGGACACACCCTGATAGAATCAATATCAACAATAAGACAAGGGAAGAAAATCAAACAAAGGTGGCAAAAAATGAAAAACATGTTTGAAAAATAAATAGCTTAAAAGAAATAAAAACGAACAAATGGGAAAAAATGAGCATAAAATAGAATCATTATGAAAATTTTTCAAACAATCTATATCTGACAAAAGCTAGGGAAGTTTTAAAATTTCTTCCACTGTATGCCCACCCTACTATATCTCATCAAATCTCATATCGTACTAATTACGCCTCCCCTCCCAAACCCCAAATATTATGACCCCGTACTCCACTTAAATTACACCATTCAAACAAAAAAACAAAACTGGTAAGGCCTAAATTACTTATGTAACCTGTAGTACATTATGAAGGCCCCGCCACTTTGCTTGAAGACTTTGTACAGGAAACATTTTCATGTCAGTTTTATACACCTCCAAACAGGCTGTTTCTACCAATTTTCCATTCTTTGCTGCTGTATGACATGTCTACTATGGGCCTGCCAAAGATAACATTTTAAACAAGTAAAGAAACCCCCCAGTGTACCCCAGTCAAAAGCTAGAATTCTACCACTAAATTGACTTAGAACTAATTGTTCACAGCTTAGGCGAACCAACCATAGTAATTTCCACCACTGTGATAAAAAAAATCCACATTCTAACAGGAAGTGCTGCATCATTTCTTCAGGTGCCGCACATTCCAAATAGGGACAAGCCCTTTCTCCAATTGCTTTCTGTTTTAGAATTCCCCTAACATTCAACCTCCCACAGGTACATAACCAAAGATTATCCCACATTCTCAAGGGAATTTGAGGATTAGTGAATTGGGCTAAGGCTAGGGGAACCTTCATTGGGACACAAAGTTTAAACTCAGGTATTTGTGGACCAATGTTTTGCATTATCTCAATATAGAACTGCTTCCTAGGTGCTTGGAGCAACACTGATTTTGATATTTTCCAACTATATAATTTCATCAATGTGGGCTTCAAAAATCCCAATATTCTCATTTTTGGCAGAGGTTTCACTGAAGCATCTTGCCAAACACTTAATAGCCCTTGCAGCAAGGTCCTTGTCCATATTGTCTTCCCATCTCAATTACCTAGTGGTTGCACCAGTGTTTGTAGATTGCCTACCCAAAAAATGGTGTGGAAAAAAAACAGTGGATTAATCATATCCACCCCTCCTTTATTTACTGATAATAAGGTAAGGTCCCTCTTAATCGGGTTTAGCCTACTCCCCCACAACATGTGAAAAAAAATACTAACATTTTTTGTCTCTAGTGCATATGGTATAGGGTATATCCAATTAACATGTAGTAATAAGGGAACTGAGGATTGTTTTAAAATAAAAATTCTCTTCTTTTTTGACAAAATCCAATTTTTTCCATTTTTCCACCTGCCATTCACAATTTTGAAGGGCCGCAGACCAATTTCTTTGTACCATATCCCCTTCTCCTATATAAAGACCTATAATTTTAATGGGATCAGTAGAGATTTTGACACCGTACACTTCCACCTCTACCAGTGGCAGTCCCACACAAAGTCCCACACTTTTATCCAAGTTTAAACATGCACCTGATATGTCCCCATATTTCTGTACTTCCTGTATTAGTTGATTTTGACAATCTACGGTACCTAAAAACAAACATAAATCATCTGCATAAGCAGTGACTAGTTCCTCTAACTGACCAGGCAGTTTAATACCATGAATATTATTATTCCTAACCAGGTGTCGAATACAGGTATAAAAAACTAATGTATATAATAAAGGCCTCATTAGACATCCTTGATGGACACCTCTCGTGAGTGGCAGGGGGGTTATTAGTCGTTCTCCAATGAGAGGTATAACTGAGGCTATCCCATACAGTGTTTGAATACCTCTAATAATAATACTGGACACTCTGTAGTGTTTCAAGACTTGCATTGGGAAAGTATGAAAAACTCTTATCAAACGCTTTACTCTGATCCAATGAAATCAACAACCCTGGTATCTTATATTGAGTGCAATATGTGTAGCAGTCCCTTACAAGGATAAGGTTGTCCTGTATCCTCGAACCAGGAACCCCACAAGTCTGTGCTGGATGTAACCAATCTGGTAAGTGCCCCTGCAGTCTTTTGTGTATCATTTTCCCTAACATTTACAAGTTGGTGTTTAACAGGCAAATCGGCCTCCAATTGTTTTACAGTAATTTATCTCCAGATTTGTATAGAAATTTTAGTTGTTCAATAGCAAAATCTTCTCTTATTATTTGGTCATTTATGATTTCATGAAACACGGAAGAAGCATCTCTACAAGCACACCTTGAAACATTATATAAAATTCCAGAGGCAAACCATCATGTCCTGGGGATACATTCCTCCTCATTTTTTTTTAAACATTTATTAGCTTGTCTTTTGTAAAATGATTATCAGGTTCCGTCTGGCGAGTGCCACCTGAACATGATTCAGACCCAGAAATATAAGAATCCATTTCTGCCCTTGTACCCAACCCCCCAGATTCTAGTGAAGAAAAATAAGACTGTATTATTCGGCTAAGGTCCTGTGGTGATGTTTTTATAGACCCATCCTCATCTCTTAAAGCTGTTATACAAGAATTCTCAAGTCTGGTCTTACATGCTTGGCAAGGGTCTCCTACAGGTGTTTTAATTGTATCATATTGCATTGCGGCCATTAAGGAGGCTGCTCTGTCATATTGATACATCTTCATTAGTTGTTTTACCTGAATAATCTGGGCACTTTAATTGTGTATCGTAGTGTTAGTCAGAGAATAAAGATATTGTAGCTGCTGACATAGGGATAAATATTTAAGAAACTCTGAATTTTTCTGTTGGGCCCCATGTTTTTTAAAACAATCTTAGATTTCCTTTTTTGTGTCTTCCCACCATTCTACAGCTGTGTCATACAGACAGCGTATCGTACCCCATGCTTGTAAAATTTCCCAAATCTGAATTTGCACTTTTGGATCACTTAATGCGGCTACATTCAATCTCCATCCCCTTATAAACCATGAAGTACTTTCTTGAAAATCCACCAGTAATTTGAGTAGACAGTGGTCAGACAATTCTATAGGGATAACCTGAAAATCCAAAAAATGTACATTTGAGGATAAAAACCAAAAATCAATGTGTGTTACCAACCTCCCTCAAACATAGGCATTAGCAATCTGTGGGGGGGGAGACAATCTGGCAGCATCTTGCACACTTGCCGTGTGTGAACAGTTCACCAAGGCATTTGTATCACAATACATCTTCCTTCCAGCACAGGCTATTCATGGTATATCCAGGGGGCAATTGAAAACACCCCCAAGAAACACTTGTCTGGAAGTAGCTAAAAAAGTTTGTATTTTTTTAAAAGGCTCAACCCGTTCAGCCTTACTTTGGGGTGCATAAACTGACAACCGGCATGCTGTGTTATTAAGTATACTGTCTATTATTAATAAGCAGCTAGGTTCCACATCAATAAGCTTCTGCAATTGAAAACAGATCCCTTGAAATAAAATCCCCACTCCATCAGCTTTATCCAGCCCGAAAGACCAATAAGATGATCCTCATCTCCATGCTTTTTTACACTGGGATACAGCTGCAGTAGTATTCAGCCATGTTTCCTGTATAAAGATCACATTCAGTGAATGTTGGTTTAAAAATTAACATATTGCTTTTCTCTTTCCCCCATTCAACATGCCACACACATTTAAGAAAGCAAAGTAACAATGCATCATAAAATATTAAATGTCACTGAGATGCTTCAAATGTTTTTTCTTCTTCTTCCATTTTTTACCATCTTCACATCTCTCACCAGAGGGGAGGGAGTGCGAGGAAAGATCCGCATCCGACCCATCTGTCTCCATCTCTCCCCATTCTTACTTTCCCTAATTCATCAAATCTGTTGCTCTTGCTAGTCTCTGAAGTGGTAGGAGTACGTAGTCTAGCACTCCTCCTGGGGGTAATGATAGTCCATGGTTTATCAAACGGAAATGGTGGGGGGGTGGAGGCATTTCTGGTGAACTTGCCATATTCATATTTATCTGTCCATCCATCAGCTCCCCTTGTGGTGCCAATAATGGACCAAGAAAGGTCTCATCAGGGTCAGAGTCCATCTGCTCACCAGAAATCCCCTGTTGTGGCTCCACAATAGATTGCTCCTGAGCGTTTAATGTTTCAGGTGGCTGTTCCTTTGGAGCACTACACTGGTTAGACGTACTTTGTTCCTTAGTGGATTTTACAGCCATGTTTGGTGGAAAGGGGGTAGGGGTGGAGGTGGGGGGGGTCACAGACTGCCCTTCAGCCTTTCTTTGTGCCATTCTAATGATGGTATCTTGGTAGACCCTATCCTGCCAATTATGGGCCGCATAAGGACATTTATAGAACACATGTCCTCTTGCATCACACAAGTTGCACCTAGCAACATTTCTACATTCCGTGCTCATATGGTCATATTCCTCACATAGGATACATTTTAATTTGTCACAAGAGCTGGCTAAGTGAGTGCGGTCTCCAAACTTGTGACAAGTCTTCAGTTGCCCCGCATAGAAACATACTCCACAGTTTTTCCCAATAAAAAAACTATTAGGCAGATGAAGTGTGCCTGCTTCAGTCTGCCGGAGTTTAATTTTAAAATACCACCCCCCAGTCCTGAAGGATTCCAAGTCAATAATTGGTTCAGAAGCAGTTAGTACATCACATCGTTTTTGCAGCCAATGGTGAATATCTCCAATGTGTATAGTCTCAGTCTGAAACATAACAGTGATTTTTTAATTACTGGCTTTGTGAGGGGGATCACAAAAAATGGATTCCATAGTGGAGAGAACTTCTTTTGGTTATATGTAGCCCAAAATTTGTCTAATCCAAAAGTAGTATGAAAGCTGATTTCAAAATTATCTTCTCCAGCAATGTGAATCAAAGCATGGACTTCTGATGGCGAGAAGTGTAATGACTCTTTTAGCAATGTGTTCCCCACATATTTCCTATCTGGGAAAACCTCCAACCCCCCTCTATAACGCAACCATACTGCATTCCTGTGTGGTATAAGTGGGGACTTGTCAAACAAATCAGAAAATCTAGTAGTGCTGGGTGGTGGTCGGGGCCTTTGTTTTGGACTAGACTCTTGATGAGATTCTTCATTGGTTGCTAGCAGGACAAGAGGACATAGCATGAGATTAGAGGGAGGCCAATTAAGGGGGAATGTGAGGAAATTCTTTTTCACAGAAAGGGTAGTAGATGCATGGAATGGTCTACCTCAGGAAGTGGTGGCTATGAATACAGTGCAGGGCTTCAAACAGGCATGGGATAGGCATAAGGGAGCAAAACAGTTGAGTATGAATAGATAGGCCACTGACAGAGCAAAGACCGATGGCACATTTATACGGTAGAAAAAGAAATGAGCAGACTGGATGGGCCTTGTGGTCCTTATCTGCCATCAGCTTCTATGTTTCTATGTTTCTATGCTCTGCTGGTCTTATCCTGTCCTGCATCAGTACATGTTTGTTCATCTTCTAAGCCTGTTTCCAAGTTTCTGGCCTCCTCCTCAACTTGTCCCTCTGTCAATGTAGTAACTCCTTCTCTCACTACACCAGTCCCTGGGACTAAGTTCTCATAGCTATAGGCATTGTTTGCTGGGTAGTAAATGGCTGAAGACCAGGGTCATCATGCTGAACTATACCATCCGCTATGTCCAACCTTTGTTTGCCAATATCTTGATCTGTTTTCCCCATTTTGTTTATAGCTTTTTGTTCTTCAATCAATAAAGCCTCATTTGAATGTGGTAAAAAATTGCATACTGACACCTCTACTTGCTCCACAAGCGTTTGTCTCACATCTCCTGTTCTGCCATCACATACCACAGAACTAGGGTTTTGACATAATGCAACATTCAATCCCCGACTAGCCAGGGGTCCTTTTGGAAAATCAACTGTAGGGTCACTGACCCACTTACCGGTTCCATCCTGCCACCATACGGCTTGTTGCAGGGCCCAGTCCCATGTCCAGTCCTCAGGAGGCACCTCAGGTGAAGCAACGCCAAATGTTTCTTTCAATCTTTCTCTTGAGGTTTGGTTCCCCCCCCCCCGAGATACTAGGGGCGCCAGTCGCTAAATCTTTTTTTGTCATTTTCTCCTTCCATCACATTTTCCATGCCTCTTTTGATGCATGTTCCATATGTGTCCTGGATTGTATGCTTTTTTCTCCACCATTTTGCTTCATCTCCATCTGGCTAGTCTCCAGAGGTCACTCACCATCAGGCTGGTGTTCTTCAATGGCTATCAAGAATTCCTTAGAAGCAGAATCTATCTCTTCCTCTCCCATTTCCATCAACAATGGAGCTGGTGAAATTTTTTCAGAATCTGTTTGCAATCCACAACCTTTGTCAATAGCAGTAATATCCACAGTATCCATAGCAGTAGAATCCATATCTACAATCATATCCACGGATAACTTTAACACATTGCTCTGCAGGCCTACCTCGGCCAGGAAGGTGAGCAACTCCTCAGCCAGTAGCACCTCCATCTCCCCTGCCACGTCAGCACTTCCTACTCCTCCTCCTCCTCCTCTGTCCAGCTCCATACTGGGCTCCTCCATTCTGCTTCCAGGAAGTCAAGCCCCCTGCTGGCAGAGTAGGGGAAATTTTTATTCAACATTCAAAAGCATAACATAAGTGAAAACAACAAATGATTACACAATGAGAAAAAAAAACACTCTTCAATTCACACAACCCACCACCAATATCATACCCTTATAATATTGTAAACATAGTGCTCAAAACACAGGCATCTCCTACTATATCTAATAATAAGCAATATAATACTTCTATCCCCAAAACATGTGACTTTGTCCAAAATATAAAGATCTTAACAGCATAATTCTATATAATCAATAAAGCATAAGCATAAAAGACTGTTAACCTACCCACCCAACATTTTTCCATAACTTTAAACCCACTATGTGTCCTAAAGTTCGACATTCATATTCATGAATTTTATCTAGCTCTCCCTGGATTCGAAAGAAAACTTTCTGTAGGGTGACTTCTTTATTTTGAAGAACTCTTTGACATCTTGCCTGCCAAATAGACCACTTAATGCACGCTAAAATCACATATATTGTACTCTTTTTCCATTTTAACCATGATTCAGGAATTTGACCTAATACCAAGATTTCATAATTCATATTTTGAAAGAGTTTTTCTCCCCACCATCTAGCTAATTGCTTTCAGAAATCTTGAATCTTCACACAGTCAAAGAATAAATGATGCATAGTTTCTATTTGATCATAACAGAGAGATTCCCCACAACCTCTTTCTTCAACTTGTTTGTGCTTTTGATTTCCCTTGACATTCACTCTCTGGTGACCGCATAACCATATAAAGTCATGCATTTTTTGTGGAATTCTAGGTTCCACAATGCTTTCCAATAGTAAGTCTGTGTTTATCCCCTGCAATACCTGAAACAAAGGCTCTTCTGTATGCTATTTATCTAATACAGCTTTATAAAAATATTTTTTCTTATGCCCCAAAAACCAATTCAGCTCGATTTTCCAAGTTCTGATATACTTTAACGTAATCTGTATATATCCTGGAAGAGTGTTTTCAGAGGGATGCCATTTACCCCTCCCCCATGTCTTCAAAAAAGAGGATCCTCATCATTTCATACACAAAATCCTCATACCCTTGGATTGTATAACAACAGGATGAATTGAACTAAAAAATAAATTCCCCCCAAAAAATATTAATGGCTGAATCATATTTAACCCTCCCGCTTTACAGGGCCTATACATACTGTATGAGTCAGTTTAACAGCGTTTAACCTGCTTCCCCATAAAAACAGGAAAAAAAGGCTCATGATCTTGGTATGCATACCAAAAGGAAGTGGGAAAATGTGGGAAACATACAAAAAAATAGGAGTTATGTATGCTCTCAACAAATAAGCTCTCTTCACCTGAGTCATTTTCCAGGAAAGCCATGTCTTAACTTTCCTATCTGCTTGATCATAAACTATATCCCAATTTTTTCTCTCTGATTCACTGGAACCAAAAACAATCCTAGTATCTTAACCTCATCTTTAGTCATAGAGATAGGAATCTCCTCAACAAATTGTGCTTTACCTAAAACTAAAATCTGACTTTTAGCTATATTAATTTTAATTCCTGAGATGTTATGTACTTCCTCTATTATCTTTAAAATCTTCTTTCCAGATTCCAGATCAGCTACAGTGAAAACACAATCATCAGCATAAGCAGTGGCTTTGTTAAAACATATTCCTTGCCTATTCTTAATGGCTTTAATGTCTCTAGCAGATTCAATCCTCCTTAATATAGGATCTAGTCTAAACACATACAGTAAAGGACTCAATGGACAACCTTGCCTAACACCATTTTTTAAATACACTGGTATACCTAAATGTCCGTTCACCGTGGGAGTAACTTGGACTTCATAATACAAGGTACGTAATAATGATAAAAAAGTTTCTGGAATACCATAAAGTTGTAAGACAGACCAGATATGTTCTTGTCTGACAGAATCAAATGCAGTTTCCTAGTCTAAAGTCAGAAAATAACCATCTATATCCATACTTAGATTTTGTTCTACTACTTCCCTAATGAAGGTCAAATTTTGAAGAACATTCCTACCTGGAATGACACACGTCTGTGTAGGACTAATAACCAGTTGAGCAATCTTTGCTAAACGATTTGTCAATACCTTAGTCAGGATTTTATAGTCCGAATTGAGTAGACTCAGAGGCCTTCAATGTTTTATCTCCTGTGGATTCCCCTTTTTACATAAGAAAGTCATTATCCCATCCTTCATGCTAGCTACCAAACGTTTTTCTCTCCAAATAGCTTCAAAAACAATCTGTAACCATGGGACCAATATGTCACAAAAACTTTTATAGAAATCATTTGCTATTCCATCACTCCCTGGAGCAGTTCTAGATGTCAGTTTCACAATAGCTGCCCTAATTTCCATTTCGGAAATAGGAACTATTAGAGCTTCAACCTCTATATCCTGTAATTGTGGTATCTCTAATTCATTCATTAAAGAATCTGAACATTCTCCACTATCCTTCTGGAAAGTTACCTTAACAAGCTCTTGCACTACTAGCATTAGTCCTCTGTTATCTGTCACCAAAGCTCCTTTTTTATTTTTTAAAGCAGAAATTACCAGTCTCTGTGTTTCATTTAACCCGGTATCAAATTACCTGTTCATTTGTCCCCTTAGTCTGATATTTTTGTTGTCTCACTGCTCTATCCTCTAAATTCTTCAGATACGTATATATTTCATCCTTAATTTCCTGTAACTGAGTATTTACATCATTTGTAGGATCTAATGCTTGTGTTAATAATTTCATATACTTAGCGCTTAGCCCCAAATACTGTATATATTTATTTTTAGCTCTATTGTTTGTAATATTTTTGTAAAGTAGTTTTAGGTCTCTCTTTGTGTCTTCCCACTATTCAATGGGACTATCATATAAAAAAGCAATTTCAGCCCTTAACCTTAAGTAGTCTATTATAGTGTTCTGTATTGAAGCGTCTTGTTATATGGCAACATTCATCTTCCGACATCCTCTTCCTATAGAGATTTTTTGTAATGACCCCAAATTTAACTTAATAACAACATGATCCGAAGTTTCTAATGGAACAATGTCTACCCCCTGGCAAGTAAGTCGTTGTGATACAAACCAAAAGTCAATCCTTGTGGATAGCTTTCCCTTGTGATTAGTATGCATAGGGTTAATTTTTAAAATATCATAAACATCACATAAATTATGCTGTTCTAGAATTTTAAGTAAAGCATTTGTATCACTATATATTTTAGTTGTAACCCTCCCCCAATCTGCCTGTGATGATCCACAGTTAAAATCACCCCCCATAACACTAATTTTGAGGTGCATAAATAGGGCCCTACTCTCCTAAAAAGAGAAGATCTATCAGCTTTTGACTGAGGAGCATATACGTTTATAATTCTGTATGCCACTTTATCCAAAACTACATCCATTATCATGACCCTTCCAGGTTGAACTTCAAAAATCTGTAATACCTTTACAGTAATATCTAAAAATTAAAACCCCAACCCTGAACAGGTTTCCTCTCCCAAAGACCAGTGTAAAACACCGCATCTCCAATCTCTCTGTGCTTCTTTCACTTTTATCAATGAATGCAATCTGGTGTCCTGTAAAAGAAAAGTATTTCCTTTCCCTTCCATAAGACTTGCAAATGTGACCTGCCTTTTACCCAAGGACTTTATAGTATTCACATTTATAGTGATAAAAGATAGCGTAGCATTCATAAGGGAAAGAAAAAAAAGGAAAGAGAACAAGCATTTTCCCAAACCGAAAGCAATACTAATTCAGGATCACTTCTTTTTTTTCCGTTTTCTTGGTTTGGGCTTTAACACTGGCCCCCCTTCTACAGTATTCTCTACTTGTGATGATGTAATAGAAGACAATCCGAATCATGGCTTTCATCTTCACCTCCTTGCTCAAATAACAAAGCATAAGAATTGTATACTGGGATGCCATCCACATCCTTAGATCCAGCTGGAGAATCTGTAGGGGTTTTTCCTGTCTTTGATCTGATAACTCTTCAAAAAATGTCCTCTTGGTGAGCATCAGGAGGGGGCATAGAGATTTCTCCTTCTACCATCTCCATGTCTTGTACCACATCTGCCGACAGTTCATCTTGGTTATCAGTCATAGGTTTATTGCGCTCTGGGAGAGCACCATCATGATCTATGGATTTTAGAGCTACAGTATCCAAATCATCAGCCAACATTTTTTGAACCTCCCCCTCCTGGACTACAACATCAATGGGAGCCTCCTTTTCAGGCTGAGACCCTCTAGGTGGTGTAAGATCCTTACTTGGGGCTGACTTCAGTAACTCAAGCATATGTAATTTTTCTTTTTGGGCTGTAGTTACATAAGCATCTTGCTCTACTCTGATAGCCAGGTCTCTACTGTTATGTGAAGCCCATGAGCAGTTACGGAAAGTGTGGCCTTGCTCTTCACATAAATTACATCTTAAAGGTTGCTGACATTGTGCCCCAGCATGCCCCATTTCACCACATAGGCCACACTTTTGCTTGTCACAAATGTTACTCAAATGCCCCACATCCCCACATTTAAAGCAAGCCCTGTGTTAACCAGGGTAAAATGTTACTCCATGGTCTCTCCCCAGAAAAAAACAATTAGGTAGATGCTTTGTCAGTCCTTGTTCCATATTTAATACAACTTGATATTTCCAACCTCCAGTCCAAAGTTGCTCATCATCTAAGATAGATTCTGGATATCCTTTTATAGTACAGCGTTGTTGTAACCAATAGGTAATGTCTGCAATGTTCAGTCATGTCAGGAATGGTGGGATTACATGTGCAGTCATGTCACATGCACTGCATGGCACCATTGTGAGTTCTCTTGACACATTCAGTGCAGGGCATTGTGGTGCTTCCAGCAATAGTCATGATAACAATCAGCATTGCCTATGCAACCCATTTCCTGGAATGTTAACATTGCCGGACACTGTAACCTACTCAAGTGTTGTGTCCAGTGTAGTATGATGCTTGGGATCTGTGTCATGTGAGTTGGTAGGTTCCTATCACATGGATAGGGGTTGTCAATAGCAGGTGAAAGTGACATCACAGGCATTGCTGACTTGAAACGACCATGGTTCAGGAATGTCTGCATGCAACCGGATGCTAGATCAATGGCAACCCACTCAGTGTAGGACTGTGGCAAATGGGTGGACAATGGTCACTGCACACACTGTCAACAGGTATTGTTGGCCACTGTGAACCTAGGTTGTGTGGCACTCTGTTTCCCATTGGTCACAGTGATGGTGTCGACATGGACGACACATCATTACAGCGGAGTGTACACATATCAGTGCCAAATACAATGGTGTAACAGACTGACATTGTGTATGTGGGTAGCATATAGGGTTACGCTGGGGGACATGGTACATACGGCACATGGCACATACATTCCTGTCAGGCCAGTGCATGGTTATGTTACATGTCCTGATGGCATGGGCCATCATAGTCATATGCACACTTACACATATACATGGGTTGTCATGCTGGAGGTTAGGATGGAACAGACATGAAGGCAGTGTCACATGTATGAAGCATGAAACAGTAATGAATCTCAGCACACAAAATAGTAACTGTGAATAAGCAGGTGCAAGTTTATTTCCTGCAGGTTGCCAGAGGAGAGCAAGCCCTGCGCTTCAACCCTCAAGTAGGTCTCCCTTGGGGTGGATCTGAGGAGCGCACACACAATCAATATTTGAACATATTTATTTAAAGAAACAGTGCACTGTAATGTCTAACAATCATTTACTACACAATGTCATTCAAAAATGTACAAGACAACTTAATTGTAGAGACTCTTCTTTATGCTAGTTGACATGCAAATTAAATGAAGCATGATTACTTCTTTCATATATTTTGACAGTAAAACACATCTTCCACGTCTTAGTTGAACAGTTCACTTGTTATAGCTTACAAAACAGCAGGATTATCTTATTATATTTCTTGTTATAAAAAACAACTTATGATAAACATTCAGGAATATGGAATCACAAATATAATAATGCGTGACAAAATAAAGTGCTCCACTGAGCTTGAACATGGAAGGTCATGTAATGTTGCAAAAGGTCACCAATTACAAAACATTGAAGATTATCATATGTTTGTTACAAATTCTGTAGCTTTCCATTCAGTTGACCACAAGATTAGACAAAGTTTGGAAAGGGCAGAGAAATATTTAGTAGATTGGGTTGTGTGAATAACAAGGTAAGCTGTTATACTGCCCTAGTTTTGAATTCAGAACTCACGTGTAAAAATGGAATGGAGAGGGAGGTTATGATATTTCGCTGTGTAGTCTGTTATTGATGGTCACATGTGCAGTCATTTAGATTCACAACTGTAGTAACTGACTAGATCCGTCAGGGGTAGCATCTCATGGCCATGACATGTTCATGGTGACCTGTTCCACATGTGTATTTCTCCCTTTTTTTAGGTGGATGTCCTTTGCCAACATGTTTTGATGTTTGTTTCCCATCCTTTGTCCCAGACACTGTGTCTGTGTAGTGTCAGCTACGGTGTGTGATATTGTCGCTGTAGTGGTATGTTCAACTGCAGTCACACTCTGTGTGTCCTGTGTGTTGTGTCCATTATTTTCACTTGCAGCCCTTTCTGCCTGACGGGCACTTGTTCATCTTTTCTAGCCATGCTGTTCTTTGGCCTGTGTGTCATCACTGCCTCGTTGCACCTGAACAATGTTGTGCATCTTTCTCATTTGTTTTGTATGTGGACAGTCAGTTGATGTCTGTTCTATTCCCCTCTGTGCACATACCTCCCCTGTGCTCCCATCTCTCTGTGTGCTACCACTGTCCCCGGTATGTTGTATCTCTGTCACAGACTCTGTATGGGTGCTGCCACTCTCTGCAGTGTCTGCAATGTCTGTGGTATGGCCACTATGGGTCCCATTATGGTTGTGCGGTATGTGGTATGGGTCTGTGCTGTGCCTTCTAGGGTATCCCCATGTTGTGTTGTTTGGTAGGGTGAACTGTGTTGCACATTCCTGTTGGTGTCATCATCTGCTGTTGTTGTTTGGCATTGAGCGGTTACATTGTGGGACTGCACAGTGCCACCAGTTGTCTGTGGTTGTACATGACTAGGGTCACATGCATAGTGTGCGCTATGTGTGCCAGCACCAGTGGACACTTGACCTCTGGTTGTGGATGTGTCAGGCATGGTTGTGCGCATGTCCACTGTGTCAGCAATGCCCACACAAAGACCACCCATTGCTGTTATGGTATTGGTCAATCTATTTCATTGCACTTGTGTGCCTGTCAAGTGCTGCCACATGTTCTGTTTGTGATGCTTGCATTCCTGTCAGCAAATGATATACTTCCCTCATGACGGACATATGTGTGACATGTATGGCATGCAACAAATCAGTTTGCTGCTGCATGATGATATTCTGCTTGACAGTGGCACCTGAGATGGCGTGTAGTGCACCCACTATGTCAGCGCTCAATTGGCACTGTGTTTCATAGTTATGCTGCACAGCCGTGGTTACAGACTGCACATCACCTGTCAACTGATGTGTGTGCTCTGAGCTACACTCATGGTTTTGTGTGAGTGTCTCCTGCAGGTTACCAATGGCCACACTGATTTCCTTCTCCATATAGAGTATGGCATCACCATAGCAGCTATGGTCGCTCTGTGATGCACCACCATCACCATTGGACTGTTGCTGGCTGTACTGTGGTGTGGGTGTGCCCATATCAGTCACGTAATGACAGTCCTGAGATGTTTCCACTCTCGGGGGTCCTGTCAGGGGTGGAATGTAAAATGTCCTGGGCAATGTATTCAATGGGTACACTGTCCTCCTGCTCTTCTTCTTGCACCTGTCTGTCTCGTTCCACACGACCACTGTCATCAAGCATGTGTGACTGTGTTCCATGACCTGCATCACTCTGTTGCTCAGATGCTGTACTGTGTTGGGTAGCCTCATGATGCTGGGACTGTGTTTCACTAGTGGCTGGTGACCCTTGTCGTGGCTCTGGCCTCACGATGTCTCCTGGGGATGTACAACACCATGCACATTATGAATGTTGTCACTACTGTGCCTATCCCTTAGTAAGTCATACATCTCATGCATTCTGACATTGTACAGTATCACTGGTTGTGCAGCAGGATTGCCATAGCACAGTACTGTGGCACGGAACACAGTGAGTACCATGCTGCAGTACGGTGTAGTCACCAATGCTGTTGAGCATACACAAATGCTCCTGTGGGCTGTATGTTACTCTACAGGCATTTATTTATGTAGCCTTGTTGTCACGTGTGTCATGCTGTGTATGTGGACATGGATGTTGTGTGCATCGCAACAACATTTGCTGATAGGCACACACACACACACATGCAGGACTGGTATTGCTCATCTGTCCGTAATGACAACACACATTGAGAGTGTGTGTGGCTCTGTGTACTGCTCAGTGTCATCCCGTTACAGTAGCGTGCCATCCTGCACATTTGATACATACAGACCATGGATGATATGTATACACTGTTAGTGTAATGGACATGTACTGACAGATGTGTTTCCACTACACATCACGGCCTCTGTGCATCTCAGATCCAATCCTGTTCTGCATTATTGTCATGTCTGTAGATGTTACACATGCTTACTCATGCCAGATTACTCACCCCTCAGACCTGTGTGGTCAGAGATCATTACTGGCCTTTCTTTATGTCCATTACAATCGGACTGTGGGCATGTTTATTACAGGTGCACATCAACTGCTATGTGGCCATTGCTTTGTATCCCAACAGACACTACTTGGGTACCATTTTAGCATTGACATGTCACGTAACAAACATGTGCCCACAGGGCAGACCTTGCCACACATGTTTTGTCACATTAGTATGGATGACCACGTGCACTCTACCTGTGTGTATGAACCCCATGACGGCATCCATACATCCTGCACTGTGACATTGTTTCATATGTATATGTTACCCAGTGCAACACAGCTGAACACTGTACCCAGTTCTCAGGTGCTTGTCAGGGTATTGTTTACATAGTACACAGTGATGCTGATACTGTTATCCTACTGTATGTTTGACTTCCATGCCTGTTATCTGATGTTTGTCTGCATTAGTGACATAATACTTGTCTGACACTGCGGTAGTGCTGTCAGTACTACAGCAGCACAACAGGGATGGGCGACACATAGGTTGTGTACCCCATCCATGTTGGCTGTGTTCACTAGGTGCTAACACTTGTCTGTACAAATGTAGCTGCATATTCTGTCACTTGCTGAGGCCTACAGGTGACTCTCACATTTTACCCTGACCAACATGTGTTCATATGAACACAGTACATTGTCCAGTATGTGCATGTCAAGCCATGCCCAATCAGTGTTTGTGATTTCATGCACACACACACACACACACACACACACACACACAGTACATTGGGGGCTTGTGTGTTAGCATTCCCCTTCCAGCATTACTCCGATGGGGACAGGGTACCAGGGACATGTGTAGCTGTAGGTTTCTCCATGTTCTAGTATATTGACACGTGTTGCTGTGTGTGGTTTAATGTTCTGTACTGCTGTGTGATCTCACACCTCCTTCTGTTTGGCATAGTTTCCAACCAGATACAGTCACAGCCTATTACATTGCCATATGTTGCCTGAAATGTCTGGAACATATCTACAGTTATCCCCTTATTGCTGCATTTCTGCAGTGGGGCAGCAAAGCGTGACATGCGTTTGACAATTTGCAACATATCTGTGTGCATCTGGCCTTTTATGTGAACAGTAATGTGCACACATCCCTATGCATGACTGTACACCGTAACAGGACTATGTGTAACATCCTCTGCTGTCCACGTTGCGGACGTGATGATGTCTTTCCAGTGTCTGATGTTCTTGTGGACATGTTGTGCATAATACTGTGTGTGTTTTGTTGCCCTCCACGTCAACGGACAATCCTGGACATATGGCAGTTGCTGGCATTTTGGACTGCTAGGTTCAGGTAGCCAGCACATCAAAGAGAAACAGAGTTCCAGAAAATTCTGGATAATCCATGGGAAATTATCCTCTTTAAATAAATCTTTAAGCTGCTGCCACTTCCGTTGTGTTCAATCAAGCACTGTTCTCCCATTAAGATTGGGGGGGGGGAAGGTTTAAGACACAGAACATGTAGACACATCCTTACCAAATAAAATATCCTTTATTTATTTTTGGCCCATTACCTTTGTGTTTTACCAAAAAAATTGGCTTCCTTAGGAGGTGCCTTTAAATTCCTTTAAAAATACATAAACATACAATAATCAGTGACCTGTCCATATTAAATAGTCATGTATTAATTTACCGAAAAACATATTTTACTACAAGACAAAAAATGTCACTCACTTAACCTAACTTAAATTATTCACTATTTTGCCCAGTGCTAATGCAGTTTGTGTGTGCTATTTGGCCTTTTGAATATTGTAGACCTGCGCTAATCCTGCTTTAAACCTGTGCAAACGGTTTGCGCCCAGCGCAAAGTTTTGAATATCTGGGCCAGAGAAAGTTGTTCTGTTTTAAAGAAATGCTGCCAAATTAAAATAGGTGCTGTCTGAAGTAGTGTATGTGAAAAGGCAAGACATGAATGGATATGAATATCTACTGTTTTATGATATTTTAAATACATTTCCTCTGCAGAGCAACCACAGATTGGGGCCTAAAAGCCATAACAGGTGCACCCTAAGGGGCAGTCCAGAAGTTGATCAATACTGTGTGAAAAATAAAAAAAAGACAAACTGAGAGGTAAAACATATTTTTTAGACTTGATCATGAGAAACAAGTGCAAATGAAATAAGTGGAGAGGAAACATAGTAGTTGAATTTCGTTGTTCTAGAAATTAGAATTTGTATGCAAACATTTTTAATGCATTTAATTCCCTTGTATGTAGGGGGGTGGAATTATACCAGTAAGACCATTAAATTTGGGGATATTGTTGCACGAAGTAACTGCTGGAAAGAAAAACTATTTTTCTGTATGTTTTCAAATGGAATGGAAATTTTCTATTTTAGGGAGATGAAATTAAGATTGAAAAATTATTAAAGGGCTGGATATTCAAAGGGGTTGCGCCTGGCACAATCAAGTTGTGCCAGTGCAACCCCGCAATGTGCCCAGGCCCAATAGTCAAGAGGGTGACTGGCACAGCGCAAGTCCCAATGCGCCAGGCCACATTGCTAATGTATGCAGCCCATCTGAATGGGGCGTGCCCATGCATATGCGACACATTCCGATATTCAGCCCGGGAAGTGCAGTGCATCTGCTGACACAACCCCCAGATGAGCTGCTTACTGGGGCACTAAGTAATGCTTAATGTCATTTGCCTTTACTGATGCATCAGTCTTCTTTTCCATTATGGCATACCAAATGAAACATGTCCAATTTTGTATAATGTTTTCTCTATAGAATATTATAGTATAAACTTGACGTGGATGCCAAGTTTTTCCAGGCAAGGAAGAGTGTAACCCCACTACAAATAGGTGTTCCTGTAATGTCTTCCTTGGCTTGCCTAATGCCCACCATCAGAATGGTGTCCTGTGTCTGCAGTAGCTTTAAATCATCTGCATGAGAGTGCTATAGTAAGCCTGTCTCTTTAAGAGAACCATTATGCTGTGTTAGAAAATTAGTCTGGGCTGGGTCCAAGTGATTTAAGGCTCGTGACCAGCCAGACAATCCGTATTTGTGCTCCATTCTGTAGTCACTACTAGCGCAGAGGGAGCTCTGTTAGGAGAAGCACTTGTTTACTGTTTATTTGCTATAATAATAATGCTGTAGGAGTTTGTCTAACATGCTTTCATTTGTAGCACAGACATTTGGATTGGAGCCACTGTTCTGGTTCTGGAACTGCCAGTGCTGGACCAATTGGAACCTCAGGGGACCTAAGATGGAGACTGCCCCCAGAGGTCTTGTGGGATTGAAACCCGTAGGAATTGTAGTTTTTAAGGTTTGGCACCTAAATGGACTTGGAGGGGGAGCCCTTACTGTGACAGACAGTTCCCTCAGCCAACTGAGCCTTTTGGATCACTGGGAAAGCCCAGAACTGCCTGCAACAGTGTGTAAGTTGAGAGTTGGAGTTTGGAGCGTGAACAGCTTGAGTCATCGAGCAGCTGCTCCTGCGTAGGAGCACAGGAGAATCAGCAGGAAGGCTGTGCTGGCCTGCCTGCCACATCTTCCAGGTGTGAAGAACTGCTGTGAGTGTGAAAGTCAGACTTTATCTGATTTCCTGATCGAGACCTGTGTCAGAAGAGAGGAAGTGGTTGCTGCTACTTGAGAGTGGCCGAAGACTTGCTCCAGAAGCTTTCGGCCCGCCCGGTACCAAAGTGAGCCTCAGACCAAAAGGTTTGTGCAGAAGAAGCTGCGATTTGCAAACAGACTTTATCGAACTGTAACAAGTTACTTTAAGTTTTATAGATGTGCTGAATGTGTTGAGTGGGTCGCAATTTGGTTCCCCACACTGAGTTCTGGTACGCCAGCTGTTACGCTACCCCAAAAACATTCCTCTGGGTGGAGGTACCCATTCACCGAGCTCAGACCACTCAATCTGTGCCTAGTCACACAGGCAGGGGTAGTAGCCCATAGGATAGTGCCACCTAGGGGTTACAGAAGGAAGGAGGGAAAGCAACACCTGCTGCAAGAGCACCTCTCGAAGATCTGCTGTTAAGGTAAGTTCTTACATAAATGTATTATCTCACTTCGAGGGGGAACTCTTGCAGCAGGTTACACCATAAGGACCGAGTCCCAAGCAGTGAAAGGATCAACCCCCTATGATCGGGAGGAGGTAAAAGTCAGCTGAAAAGGTCATGAAAGCAGGCCCTGTAGAACAGCAAGGCCAAAGCCTGCCCTACGACAAGAGGAAATATCCAAACTGTAATGCCAAATGAAAGTGTGTACTGAACTCCAAGTGGCAGCTGTGCAGATATCAGCTGCAGACACATTCTTAATGGATGCAAAGGAAGCAGCCATACTGCTGGTAGAATGCCCTTTGACCAGTCCCAGTAAAGGCTTGTCATACTTTCTGTAGCAATAAACAATGCAGTTAACTAGCCATTTGGACAAAGTCTGTTTAGAAACAGGAGCCCTTTCAGTCCTTGGGGTGAAAGAAACAAATAACTACTCAGACTTTCAGACAGCATGGGTGCAATGTAAGTAGTAATGAAGCAACCGATGAACATCCAGAGTATGAAGAAGAGCCTCCCCTCAATTTGAATACTCCGGATAGTAAACAGATACATGGATGTCCTGATTCAGTGCACACTCGCATACCACCTTAGGCAAAAAGTTAGGATTCGTCCACAACGACACCCAGTCCTTGTGGAAAACTAAATAAAGCTTTTTGCACATCAGAGCCTGAAGCTCAGAAATCTTTTGAGCAGAAGTAATGGCAACTAAAAAGAACACTTTTCAGGACAGAAAGCATAGCTCCAACTTGCGGCTGGTCCAACGGGAGGCAGCATCAGTTTTTCCAAAAGAAATAAAAGCTCCCAAGGTGGGAAAGAGTCCCTGATGGGAGGTTTCGAGGTGGAGAATACTCCACAAAAAGATAAGGAAAAGATTCAGCTGGGCAAGCGTTTTGCCATCTACAGGTGCATGATATGCAGAGATGACCGATAAATGCACCTTAATGGAGGAGTAGCTCAGCCCTGAGTCTGATAGAGAAAGGAGGTCATCCAAAACAGAGGTCACTGAACATGCAAACTGATCAAGAGGGTGCATGGAAGACCAAAGGGAAAACCACTTCCACTTCATAGGGTAAGTAGCCCTGGTGGAAGGCTTCCTAGCTGCCACCAAGACTTCCGCCACTCTGAGGGAAACCCCAAACTGAGCCACGGCTTGGTCTGCAGGTGCCATTTGTGCAGGTGTAATGACTTGAGGTCCGGATAGACCAGGGTACCCTGCTCTTGGGAAAGCAAGCCTGAGCTCAGGGGCAGTGGAATCGGGGGTTCCACTGCCAGCTGCTGAAGTAGTGGAACCAGTCTGATGTGGCCAGTAGGGAGCTATCAGCATCATCCCTGCTACTTCTGATTGCAGCTTGAGAAGGATTCCCTGAAGCAATAGAAAGGGAGGGAGGGAAGGCATAGCAAAACCTCTCTGTCCAAGAGAGGGACAATGCGTCTCACCAGAAAACACCAGGCTCTGGATCTAGCGAGCAGAAACTGGGCAGTTTGGCATTGAGCGGGGACATGAAGAGGTCCAGCTTAGGTCAGCCTGATTTGTCAAATAGCTCTTTGGGCACAGATCGGTGGAGTTTTCATTCATGTGCCTTGGACTGAGACCGGTTTAAACTGTTGGCCAAGGTGTTTTGTACTCCTTGGACATGCATGGCAGTGAGTTCCAGATGATGCTCGACGGCGCAATACTAGACTGTCATGGCCTCCCTGCAGAGGGGATAGAAGTAAGTTCCGCCTTGCTTTTTTACATAGAATACCACTGACATGTTGTCCATCTGAATAAGGATAAGGCCTGGGAGCAGACTTGTCTGAAATGCCTGAAGGGCATAAAGAATCGTCCACATCTCCAAAATATTGATATGGAGATGTTGCTCCTGGGGACACCAAGTGCCCTGGGTCTGATGGTCTGCCAAATGCGCACCCCAGCCCAGGCCAGACATGTCTATCATCAGGATCTGACAAGGGGACTCTTGATGAAAGTGGGCCCATGTGGAAAGATTGGAGGGGTTCAACCACCAGGCCAGTGTTTGGTGCACCAGAGTGGAGACCATCACCAACTGCTCCAACTCGTCCATGCATTGGTCCCATTGGACTTGCAAAGTCTAATAGGGAACCCTGATGTGCAGGCATGCTAGAGGGACCATTGCGATGGCTGCTGCCATGTGCCCTAGCAGCCACAGGAAGACTCTGGCTGGGATCTGGTGCACCAAGGTAACTAGGCGAGCCTGTTCCTGAAGGCATTCCACTCTGTCTGGAAGCAAGAAGGCTTTTCCTTAGGTGGTGTCCAGGACTGTCCCAATGTTTTGCAGTCTTTGGCTGGACCACAGGGAGGACTTCAGGAGGTTGAGGGTGAACCCTTGGACCTGAAACAAAGTAAAGATGTTGGTCATGGTGCTGACCAGCCGATTCTTCAATAAAGCTGCCAGAAGCCAATTGTCCAGGTATGGAAAGACATAGTTTTCCTTCCATCTGAAGGCTGCACCCACTACTGCTTGGCACTTTGTAAAAATTTGGGGAGTCAAGGACAGGCCAAATGGCAGAGTGCAGAATTGGTAATGGTTGCCTTGAAAGTGGAAGCAAAGGAACCTCCTGTGGGGCAGAAATACCAAAATGTGGAGGTACACGTCCTGCACATCCAGGGAGCATAGCCAGTCCCCTTGATGAAGGAGGGGGAGCAGGCCTGGAAGGGTTACCATCCTGAACTGTTTATACTCTGTGTACCTGTTCAGGTGGCTGAGGTCCAGGATGGGCCATAGTCCCCTGTTTTCTTTAGGACCAGAAAAAAATTGGAAATAAAATCCCTTTTCCTTTTCAGCTGGCGGAACTGGCTTTATGGCCTGTTTCAGCAAGACCACTTGGATCTCTTCCTGGATAAGGGAGAGGTGTGATGGAGGGTAATGGAGTTTACAGGAGGGTTGTCTGGTGGCATCTCAGTGAACTCCAGGGTATGTCCTTTTTCTATCAGATGAAGAACCAATTGATCTGTCATCATTTGTGTCATCCCTCTAGATAGAGAAAAGTGACCCCCTACTGCCTCCCCCAGGGATTCTGCCAAGGGAGTGGGGGTTGGGCTGGGAGTCAGGCCAAAGAACCAGGGACAGGCAAAGGGGCCTGGGAGGTTTTAGGGGTTCTGGGTATGTAGGAGGCAGAATGGCGCAATGGTTTAAGGCTCTGAGCTGCAAATCTGAAGACCTGGGCTTGAATCCCACAGTCCCCACTTACATACTGTGTGACCCTGAGCAAGTCACTTAACTTCCCTGTGCTCCCAGGTTGCACCTGTAAACAAGCTTTCAGCTTAGTGTGTCTCACCTGGTTAAATAGTTGGAAAACAAAGACCTCCTGAGGCATGTGAAGCAGCCTTGTGCTTAAAGGCTCCTCTATTGTGTTGGCCTCAGGGCTGTTGCCTGGATGACCAGTGAAATGGCTGGCAATGGTTCTGTTTCTGTGTGGATCTGTACATAGTGTGAACAGATCTTACCGCTTTGCCAGATTCCTAGAGATGAGTGATGACCAACATGAAGGGGGGCTGCATGCCTTATGCCGCTATTTGAACAAACACACTAATAACTCACCTCACACTGCATTTATTTTAGAGATGGCATGTTTTGTAATGGAATGCAATGCCTTCATGTTTGAAGTGAAATTCTTTCTACAAATTAGTGGCACCGACATGGGCGCCTCCTTCGCCCGAAACTTCACAAGTCTTTATATGGGTCTATCGGAGGAGCGCTTCGATATGATGCTGATGTTAATCCATTTTTCCAAAAAATGTCACTGTGGTGCTGCTACATTGATGATTGTCTTATGATACAGCAAGGCACAAGAGATGAATTACAGTTGTTTGTAAACTATTTGGAATCTACCAGTCCCCATCTGCGTTTTTCGGTTAATGCTGATCTATCCGTGAAACCATGTTGTACCGTAAACCTATGGATAAAAATACTGTACTCTTGGTGAGTTCATGCCATCCTAGATGCGCTATTGAGGTGATTTCTAAAGGGCAAATCATTCGTGCCAGTAGGAACTGCAGCACAGTGGTGGGATTTGAACAATTTGCCACAGACTTGGAAGATAGGTTTAAAAAACATGGTTACAGCTCATCTGACATCCAAGATGCTAGGGTTTTTGTAACTTCATTGCAGACAGGCAATTTTGTTACTGAAAATACTGTACAAAGAAGAGATTTCAATAAATTAAATTTCATCACTACTTACTGTATTGAGTCTAAACAAATTGAAAATGTGATTAGTAAAAACTGGCACATTTTACAAACAGAGGAAAGATTATCCCTGTGTTATTCACCCTCCATGAATGGTGTATAGACACCCTTTTAATACTGGCAACAAGTTACTCATAATTATCAGCCCCTCCCCCCCAAATGAGAGTTTATGCTGCAATTGGCTACCACCATTACCCCATGGGTGTTTCAAATGCCATGGATATAAAGACTATGCAAATATTAACTGCACTGATTCATGTTTGAATCCCTTTAAAGGTAAGTTACTAAACATTGGGGATTTTATTAACTGTGGTTCCAACTATATAATGCATTTAGCATCATGTAAGTGCGAGGCATTTTATGTTGGCCGCACTAAACGTAAGTTCAAAGAGCGAGTGGGAGAATACATCAGGGCCATTAACAGTAGAAATTTGGACTATTCAACAGCTTTACATACACACCCAATGGCCAATCCCAGGGCTCATGGATGGAAGTTTACAGGTATTGAAAAGGTAAAGGTAGGCCAAGAGGTGGGGATATCAACAATGTTTTGGCTCGTAGAGAACATTTCTGGCTTTTTTAAACTTCAAGCAACTGTCTATCCAGGTCTTAACGATAAAGTTGATATTTCACCATACTTATAGTCCTGATTACTATTTTAAGCACTGTACTTAGCAAAAGCGTGTTTTGTTAACAATCTAGTTGCCAAAATAATTTTCAGTATTACTGTATTTTTATGGCAATTGTGTGCATTGTTAATTGAGTCTGTTTTTAATTACATTAATTGCACCCGTACCTGTCTGCTGTGTTTGCATGTTGTTGTTACACTATTTAAATGAAGTCAAGGTGCTGGGTAGGTTATCCTCTGGACAAAGCACAGTGTACCTGCATGCAATGTTGAGGGCTGTCTTGCTGGATCGGTGACTGGTCCACAGCATGTGGCTGCTGAATTTTTAATAATAAAGGTTCCAGCATTTCCATACCGTTTTTTTTTTTTTGTCAATATCATTTTTATCGTTTTATAGTTTAAAAACAGTACAAAATAAAGTGATCATTCAATAAATATTTCTTAAAAGAAAAAATTTACATAAAAGCATGTGTCAAATACTTATACAAAAAAAAACACAGGAGCATTATGCTTTACAGACAACAGAGTATTATATCTATCTTCTTTTTAACATCTAGCTTAAATAGAAATTCAACAACATTTATATTATGTTGTGAAATAACCAGAATATTAGTAATACATAAAAGTTTGATGAAAAACTGTAAGAGATTAAACTGGTACAGTTGTACAGAGTTGTATTTCATATTAATAAAGGGAACAATTATAATGTACAGGAAAATGTAAATAAAATCTATACAAGGAGGGATGAAAGAATACAGTAAAGATTAGGCTTCTGGGATAAAACATACAACAAAGAAAGGAAAGAAAAGATACAGTGAGAGGCGAGATAGAGTATATTACTAAACAGTTAAAAAGTTCAGTGAGGGATCCCATGATGTCAAGACCTACTAATAAGCGTTGACTTAGAAAAAAAAAAAACATTTAAAAAAGGACTGCATCCATAAACATTTGAGGCATCATATCAAGATCAAAATCTGGTCTGCATCACATAATATCTTATATATAGTATTCCATTTTTTTATAGATTTAAATTAATTATATCTTAAAGACAATGCTAATCTTTCTAACCTGAGCATTTCTAGTATGCTACTTTTCCATTCTTGTATGGTAGATATTGTGTCCTCTAACCAATATTTCAGAATAACTTTTATTCCAGAACGATTCCTCAATCTCAAATAACATTCAGGTAGATACATGCGTTGTGGGTCATTCTGAAGGGAACTCCCATTGGTCAAAAGACCAGAAACATTCTCTACTCTTAATTTCCATACCATTTGATCTGGCATTTGCACCCTTCAGCATGAGTGAGTGCAGCAATTGTCTGCTTCTTTTTATTCTGATTAGTAGCCTAGCCTGCCTTGTGATGTATGATTAAGAGACCAAAACAATACTATAAAACTTGAAATTTTCACTGTCGAATAATTTTCACTATTTTTGCTGAAGCACTAAATAGCGTAAAAAAAGTTACGTTAATTAGTGCTATTAACACTTTTTTCCATTACAGTGAATGTGGCACTAGTGACTTAACGCTAAATTAAATGTATACAATTGTGGTTGCATTTGTGTTTACACTATAATTACTTTGCGTAAAAATGACTAGTTTTACAGTACTAAAACCAGTATGGCCGAGAAGGTCTTAACTCCACTGTATGTGTTGTAGTTGAATCAAACAGGTTGAAGGTGGGGGCCTCGTGTCACATCAGTGGTACTTTGTAGAAACATGTGCTGGGTGTAACATGGCCATTGCTACACAGCACCATTTAATAGTTATTTTGTTAGGATTTTTTTTTTTTTTAAGTGTCTACTTTTTCATTTGCAAAGTATACTGCAAAGCCACTAGAGGAATCTAGATTTAGTAGTTGCCATATTGGTCCTTGCATGGACCAAAATAGATGTAACAAAACTTTGTTCTTGTTGTTACATCTATGTTGGTCTATTAAAAGGTATCAAATCATTTGCTTCTGAAGCCACTAGAGGGCAACAACTCTTGGAAGTTGCATTCCTTTTCCCACTGCATGAAGGTTAAATGTTTCTCCAAGGCTCGAAGAGAACTCCTACTCTGATAGCCCTTATTCTACTTCTGCTATGTGGAAACATTCATCCTAATCCAGGTCCTGAAGCACCTCCCACCTACTATGCACACCCTAAACAAGGTACCATTAAACTGGCCACAATTAGTATCTGTAGCCTTTTAAGCAAAAGTGACGTCCTGAAAGTCTAGGTAACTCAGCACACCCTGACATACTATCTGTCGTTGAGACATGGATGACCCCCAAAATACCAGATTCTGCAGTAGCTATACCTGGATACACTATATTCAGGCTGGACAGGCTGACCAAACGTGGGGGCAGATGTGCTATATTTCAAAAAAATTCCCTAAAGGGGTGTGCTATGCCACTAATTAATTAGATAAATGTTTCCAGATAGCAGAAGTAGCATAAGGGCTATCAGAGTAGGAGTTCTCTTCGAGCTTTGGAGAAACATTTAACCTTCATGCGAACACAGTGAGGTTTTGTCTTTTCCCTATATAAAATGAGGATCGTGTGGTCCTTAAGGACACGTTGACAGGGATGTGATCCACCTGGGGGGCCAAATATGTATAGGGGGCAGGACCATTGAGGTAGACCAAGGTCCTTTATTAATAGTGTTTCATTTCACCTCTCCTGACAAAACAGTTTCCCCTTCCCCCCGCCACCTCCTCCCTTACCTCACCCCCTCCTTGCTCTTATCCCACTAACCCCCCTTCTTTCCGGACCTGTCCAGACCCTCTGGTCCCCACTCTCCCTTATCTTCTTTCCCTTCGTCCGCCCTCCTTTTCCCCTCTTTTATCCCTTCTCCCACCTTATCCTCCCCTCCCCTTCCTCTCACCCTTCGACAAGGTCTCTGGCTGCCATATATTCTTTTCCTTCTCTATCTGGACTCTGCCCTCTCATCTCCCCTACCCCTCCTTACTCTTCCCCTCCCCCCACCTCTGATTAGCAATGTTGCTTCAAATGTACCTCATGGTTTTCTATGCTTGCTTGTAATCTTGAGTGTGTAGCACTGTTCCCACTTATTTATCAGTTGACTTGCTGTGCTCTGATGATATCAAGAATGTTGTCTGTACCTCCGTTGATACCATGAATATTTTCTATACCTCCCTACCTTATTGTAACCCTTTCCTTTGATGTGGAACCTTTGTAAATGAGCTGCATCAAGCTCAAAGGTATTTGTAATCTGAGATTTAAATAAATAAATACATAAAGATGTTAGTGCTATCTCCAGCTGTGTCCACTAACATTTGGATTTGGGGTTTATATTGTACTGCACTCATAGGGGGACTCAGCCCCCCCCCCCCACACACACACACACAGCTTGAGTGCACCACTGGACATAGCAGGTTCAGGATCCAGCATAAATTGACAGGCAAAAAGCATCCATTTTTTGCACCAGGTCACAAATGTCCAGTATGGTATGAACAAGTACCATCTACATGCAGTCAAGTATTAATAAAGCAAGCCAAGTATTCAAAAATGAGAACGTTTAGTTTCTACAAACCTGATAAATATTCCTTTTATTTGTCACTCATGCCCTATGAAGGATTTCATAGTAAAAGATACTTCAAATATGTCAAAGACAAAATTTAAACCAAATCCCTCTTACAGAACATTGCTCTATTCTCATTCCCTGGCAGTACTCATATTTGTAAAAATCTCTGTTTAAAGGCACACTGTCAACCATTTCTGCATCATGTCATTTCAAGTTGAAACCCGACATTTGATGATTGCTAACCATCTATTAAATTAATTGATGATGCTTGTACTTTTATTTGCTTCAGTCCTAAGCAGAGCTGGAATGCATGCTTATGGTGTAGTTATACCCAAATGTGTTTTGTTTCCAATCTTCGATTTACACTTCTTGCATACTTCCTGAACATTAGGAACACCCCCAAAACAGTGCAGCCACTCATGCTGCAATAGTCTCCTTTCATCCCAGTGAATCGTGAGTGACTAGACACTGTTGGGGTGTTCCCAAGTCCAGAAAAGATGCAGTGGGTGTTGATCAAAAAATGTAAACAAACATGTTTTTGTGTGGCAACACCAGCATGGTGGGCGGCCTGTTTTTCACTTTTAAAAAGGAAAAAAAAGAAGTAGATTCAAAGTACCAGCTACTCCAGCAATCTCTACAGAATGTGTTTTTAAACTAAAGACACTTTGAGGCTTAAGGGAGCCCTTTAAAGAGCCTCAGACACCACAGGGACGCCTTTCAAACTATTACACACAATGCAGCTAATATGCCATATACCCATCCTCTCATACTCTACTACTTTGGAAATATTCATGAAAACAGTACTCTCCATCACTTGGTCTTCATCTGCTCTGGCTGCTTAACTAGAAGTGACATCATAATCCTGCCTGGTGATATCAAAATATAATGTTAAAAGAGAGGATTATGCTATCACTTGAAGACAAGCAGCTAGAGCTGGTGTAGACTAAGTGACAGAGTACTTTTTCCTTGTAAATGGGAAATCATAAGGGAAAGGCAAATGTAGGAAATAACTGAATTTTATGTTGTATTCTGTTGAAATATTTAGTTTTTTTGTTAAATTTCTACGTGATGCCAGTCACTCTTTAATGTTCGTTTTATACTTCAGTATGCAATGACATCATAATCTTGTATTGGTAACGTATTATAAAATGGGATTCAGAATCTCTAAAAATCCTACTAGCTTCATTGGCCTAAACACATCACCCGATCCTTCATTATACAATGGGGTCTGAAAATTCAGTAACCTGATTGGTCAGCTGTGCTCTTTACCCATGGGTAAATCCCAGCATAACCCATGGGTAAAGTTCTAGCCAAACATTTCACTAAACAAAAATTCAGTACACATTTTTTTCAGTTCCAATTTTCAGTTCTGAAACCATGGGTTTGGTTCTCAAAAGTTGGTGCAAGCCATGCCAAAGGCGGCTTGCACTGACTGCCGGAGATCCAGAGACCCTGCACCTGATTCTCGATTGGTTAGGGTCCCAGCGGAAAAGTCCCATAGCTTGCGGCAACCATAGCAGTGTGCCAAATTGAGGACGCACCTGGACAGGGTGCCACAAACTGTGGAAGGAAGTGCGGCAATGTCCCCAGGCATTCCCTGGTGGTTTAGTGGACCACCCCTGCCCCATACCCTAGTATTACATATGAAACATCACTGGTGATCTATCAGACCCCAACCAGCCCCCAACTCCCATTTTATTAATGTAAGTAATGGATCCGGATAGTCTAGCAGCCCCCCAAGCCACAATAACCCGTTACAAAATATGACACATCATTGGTGATCTAGTGGACTCTCACCCCAGCAGGCAGTGTCCCACCACCCTGCTCCCCATCCCCAAACTGAGCTCGCAACTGGCATAGCCCACCACTCATAACCATGGACAGCTGCCAACTGAGCTCTCAATGAGCACTGTACTGTATTCAGTATGTTCTCATGGAATGACAGTGAGCTATCAATCAATGAGCACATACTGAATACAGTACTGCACTTATTGAGAGCTCAGTCAGTGACTGGCCATGGTGGTGAGTGGTATGCAGTGCCAGTCATCATCTTGGTTTGGGGATGGGAAAGGGTGGTGTTAGACTGCCTTCTGAGACGGTGGGGTGGGGATCCACTAGATCACCAGTCATGTATTCATATTTCTTAACAGGGGATTTGGGAGGGGGGTCCACTAGACTACCAGGGATCCATTATTTATAATAAAATGGTACTTGGGGCAGGGAGGGGAGTCCACTAGACTGCCAGAAATCTATTATTTATAATAATAAAATGGGACTCAGGGCTGTGAGGGGGTTCACTAGACTACCAGGGATCTATTAATTATATTAATAAAATGGGACTTGAGGCTGGGAGATGGGTCCCTTAGTCTATGAGGGATCTTTTATATATAATAATGGGAGATCGGGGCTTGGGGACAGGGGGGACCATGGTATATTGCCGTGAATTGCCCAACTCTCCAGCCCTGGCTCGTCTTAGGGTACTTAGAAATTTGCCCTCAAGGAAGGTTTTGAGAATCCTGATTGAGGGGATTTGGGAGCCTAAGTCTGCCACAAGCCCCCAGCGCCATGTTGCAGCCCATTTTGTGGTGTATGGGTAGTGCAAGCCCCATTTGGTGTGGGCAGCCTGCGGTTGGCTGCCTTTGAGAAGCACTCCTGGTGCATCTTTTGGTGCAGGGGGCACTTTGCACCATCCTTTTGGTGCAAGTCCCTTGTGCCATGCTGAGAGCTTTTGGGAATCAGGCCCCATCTCTTAGCTGCCATGTTGTTTGTAAAAACCTGCCTTCAGAATCATACAGTAACCTCCCAAAGCAACCCACACATAAAAAAAACTTGTAGAACCACTTCCTGCAACATAATAACTCAGTTTCTTTAATTAGTGAGTGCTCCCTCCTGGTTCTGTCGACAAAAATCCAGTAAGTTAAACCACTTGCTTCCCCCGCTGTTCCAGTCACACACCTGCTGTGTCTTCTTCAGGACTCTGTCTCCCAGCTGCATGCAGTTCTTCATACTGCTCTCTCTCTCTCACTGTCTGGTGCTCCCTATCCTTCCCAATAAAATGAAGAATCTTGGCCTGACCCTTTAACCTGATCCCTACTAAAGTATGGGAGCTGCTAACAACTCCCTTCATGATCCGTCTCCAAAGCTCAATTATGAGCTGCTCACACCACACTTTTTCTTTGTCAAAAAAAAAAAAAAACCTCCCTACCAAAAAGCACCTCACAAGCTAGCCCGGTGGTGCTGAGGGTTGAGGCACTGGATATCACACCTCACGCCATGCCGATGACCCAGGTTCGGGAGCGGACTCGGGCCATCAAGAGTTGGCTGGGGAGGATTGAGCATCTGTAGGCTGCTCTCCTTTCCTGGGAGGGGGGAGGTAATGTTGGTTGTTGTAGGAATGACCTCTGATGGTGGCTGAATATCCAAGACAGCGGAGACAAACGTAGGGGAATGGAAGATGCAGCGGACATCCTGTGGGCTGGTGTAGGAGCACGCCCATCTTGCACTGGATATCAATGCACATCTGAGCTCCCAGGGCTACCAAGAAAATGGAAAATAGCTGGCACCTGGGTAGGTGAAGGCCTGCTCACCACTCCGCAACCACATTCAACGCCAGACTGCTCTTCTTACCTTACCTTCTTACCTTCTTACCTGGGGGGTAATCTCGGTCACTATAGGAATGACCTCTAGAGGTGGCTGGATATCCAAAACAGTGGAGACAAAAGTAGAGGTATGGAAGATGCGGCAGACATCCTGTGGGTGGGTGCAGGAGGGTGCTCATCTTGCACTGGACATCATTGCACATCTGAGCTCCCAGGGCAACCAAGGGAAAATGCTGACACCTGGGTAGGTGAAGGCCTGCTCACCACTCCCCAACCACATTCAATGCCAGACTCACTCGGACACTTCTCCTTCCTTCTGACCACCAGACTGCAGCTTGGACCCTATAGATAGAGCACTGAAGGAGTTGGTGACCCTTACCCGGGAATCTCAGAACCAGGAAGACTTGTAGGCTGGAGGAAATGGATATCGATTTAGAGAGAGAAAGTGCACTGGGAGGTTTCAGGCAGAGCGGGACATTGGAGGTAAGTGAGTAAGAGCTGGAGAGAGACCTAAGGGACCAGTGCGGGGAGAAAGAAATAATACAAAAAAAAGCACATCACAGCATGTGTATCTGTCTGTCTATGTGCGTGTGTGTGCGTGGGGGGGGAGATAAAAGTCCCAGAATATTCATATCTATGTGTCTGTGTTAGAGCAACTTCTTCTACAATCTACCTAGTAACAAAGGACTATTTTATGTTGGGAGGAAATATTTTACAATAAAAAAACCTCTTTTGGAACAATACAGTAAATGTGAAATTTGTAATAATGTTTTTAAGTCCATTAAAACACAAATAATTGTATATGGTAATTGCAGTAATCCATTAAGTGTGTTAGGTTATACTGGCATTTACCCACTTCTGGTGTGGTTAAGGCACTCAGCCTGTGATCTCATGACTAAACCACACTAGGCATGGGTAAATCCCAGCATAGCCCACTCCCTATCATAAATAATTTCTTAATTAATCCACAGTAAATGTACAGTTTCTCACCTAAGACATTCTAATCTACATAGCAAAGCCTGCTAACATTGATATTGATCACCAGAGTCCATAAACAACGAGCAATTACATAACTCTCGTTTTCCAGTCACAGTTATCTATACCCAGTGAATTAAGTCTCAAAACACTCAACACCACATCATCTTTCCACAACTATAACCCAATCTGCATTTCAGCATCAAATTACCATCACCATACAGTACATTTTTAACATGTTCAATCCTAAGTGTATCCGCCGCTACTTTAAGTGGAACAAGTGCACCATGGATGAGCCCAGCAATGCTAGAAATGCACTCTCAAGAATGCAGGACTCCCAACCACTGTACTACTTTTTGCTGACCATGATACTCTTGCCCACTGTTTCATGACCACCCCACTCTTGAACCACATCCCTTTCTCATGCTTCATGCATGAAACAGCCATAAAGTATATGGTTAGGGCTTATTCTCCACAGAAAACTGTGGCATTGCAAATCTTGTTGTAGGACAGTTCAGTGGTCAAAAAAGTTGTTGCACAATCGTTCTGACTTCACATCGATAGTACAACAACGTTTCAGCCTTGAGCTGCCTCCTGATTGGCTCACTCCACGCAGCTGCAACAAAAAAAAAATTGCTGGAAACATGGAGGTTGCAGTTTAGCGAGCGCCGAGTGGTGGACTCTGCTAATTTTGACATAAGGAGCTATCATCACTCCATGTCACAAACGTGAACTTTTTTTTAAAATTTCATTTTAAAAATTAACAATGCATGTGCCGGAGTGAGCAGGAGCAGAGGGAAGCTGGAGTGAGTGGCAGCAGGAGTGAGGAGAAGCTGGAGCGAGTGGCACCAGATAACACACAAGGTAACAAGCAACTGAAAAAAAAAGCAAACAAAAACTAAATAAGCCCTAACCATATACTATATAAAACAGTGGATGAGTGACCATCCGAAACCAAGGCTGTGCTTCCATCTCGGTTGTTGATGACATCATGGAGACCTCTCAAAGTTCACTCTCGAGGTCTCTATGTTGTCATCAACAACCTCGATGGAAACAGCCATGTTGTAGATGGTCACCCACCCACTATTCTATATGTGCCGTACAATCTACAATTAAATCTGTAGACATGCTTGTACCCACCACAATTTATGTTTCATTGTGCATTTAAATTTTACTTATACTAGGCATTTCATGTTTCAACTAATATTCCAGAACTACATTATTTAATGGAAGGAACTACAATCAAATGTACACTTCATACCAAATAACTGCTCCTGTCATTTTTTTTCCTGACATCATATCCCATTTTATAAGTGCAATATGCCACTCCAAGGCATGGATTTCTTGAGCTGTAATGCATGCCCTGGGTGCAATTAAGGCACCCAGGGCATGCATTTATGCTCCAGAAATGCACACCCCGTCATGGCATGTTGCTTATATCATCTATTATCATGGAAACTATTGTGATGCCAAGAAAAATTCAAAATTGGGACATACCTACAAAATAACAGAAGTGGGTGTGTTGAGAGAGAATAAGCCCTTGTTTGTATCCACATACAGTACAGAATCTTCCATGATTAGGATATATAGGAAGGGTGGAGCAGCAAAGAAAAAAATGCAAGAAAGTAACTAGGATGTTGGAAGAGCATGATTTTACTTAGTACTCTTGGCATCATAATAGTTTCCATGGTTATAGATGATATAAGCAACAAGCCATGGTACGGAGCTCAGGGTTTTGGCTCCATTGGGGACTGGGGATCCACTTGGAGGGATGCAGGCCTGTACTGGCATCACGGTCTGCATCTGTCCAGGAGGGGAACCAGGATCCTAGGTGATAGGTTTAAATGCTTCATTGACAAGCATTTAAACTAGCCAAGGGGGTAGGCACTGAAAAGGAGAAGGGAAATCGTAGCCCCCCCCCCAAAAAAAAATCAGGCTAGTTAGTGAGGTAAACACCAAGATAGAGAAGTCGATAGGGAGAAGTACTGGGTCAAATGGAGAAAAAGACAAAGGCAGAAAGGACATGGATAGGGCAAAAAGGGCTAAGGCCATGAAAAAATGGAGGGTAATGCTTATCAATACCTGTAGTCTAGGTAACAAGCTCCCTGAACTGGTGGCCTTGATGGAAGAGGGATGTCTGGATACTGTGGCAGTCACAGAAACATGGTACACAGAGAACCATGACTGGGATGTCAACATACCAGGGTACACAATATACAGGAGGGACAGTGGGGGTAGAAGAGGAGGAGGAGTAGCTCTCGATGTAAGGGAAGAGATGAAAGCAATGGAACTAAAGGGTGAACAGGGAGAAGAGGAGGCACTGTGGGTCACCCTGGAGTCTGGAAATGGCACCATAATCTGCACAGGGATTGTATACAGACCCCCGTCTCAGGGGGAGGAAACGGACAAGAAAATGATAGAAGGCATCCTTAGGATGGCAGTGAAAGGGGAGATATTGCTGATGGGGGACCTGAATATGCCAGATGTTATCTGGAGCACCTTTGCTGCAGCTACATCCAAGAGCAGGGCCATTCTCAATGCCCTATAGGGGCATGCCTCAGACAGCTAGTGTTGGAACCCACTCAGGAGAGAGCAGTCTTAGACCTGGTACTCTCAAATGGGGATGGAGAGAGGATCTTAGATCTAGAAGTGGGTAGCCATCTCAGAACAAAGGACTGCCAAACAGTGTGGTTCATGATAAACTCAGCTGTAGAGTCAAGCCATGCAACAGTGAAGGTACTGGACTTCAGGAGGGCCGATTTTGTCAAAATGGGAGAGTGCCTCAGAAAAGCACTAGCAAACAGGCAAGAAGGAGGGGTGGAGCAACAATAGGGAAACATCAAAACTGCCATCACAATAGCAACAAGTCTTTGTGCAAAGCAAATAAATCAAAATGAAAGAATAAATTACTATGCTTCTCAAAAGAAGTGGCGGTGAAGGTTAGGGAGAAAAAGATAGCATTCAGGAAGTATAAGGAAACACAGAAAGAGCAGGACAGATAACTGTACCAGTTAAAACAGAAAAAAACAGGGAAGGCAGTCAGAATAGCAAGCCCAAACTGAGGAAAAGATAGCCAAGTCAGTTAAGAAGGTCGATAAAACCTTTTATAGGTACATTAGAGAGTGAAGAAAGACAAAGGGAGAGATACTGAGGCTAAACAAAGAGGACAGTGGGTGGGCAGAGAGGGACAGTGAAAAAGCAGGGATACTGAATGAATACTTCTGCTCAGTAGTCACAAAAAAACAGGAGGGGGAGGTACCTAATCCTGTCAATAGAAGCACTTTGGAAAGGGGGTTGATATCAGTCCTTTCACAGAAGAAAGGGTTCTGAAAGAACTCCTACAACTAAAGGTGGACAAAGCAATGGAGCCTGATGGGATTCACCCCAGAAATCTAAAAGAACTAAGGGGAGAACTAGTAACACAGCTGACTACCCTTTTTAACAAATTGTGGGAGGATGGTGTGATACCTGAGGACTGAAGGAGGGTGGATGTGATTCCCCTTCACAAAAGTGGGAGCAAGACAGAGACAGAAAACTACAGACCTGTCAGTTTGACCTCAGTGGTAGGGAAAATGATGGAATCACTTCTGAAGGAAATACTGTAATTATTGAGTACCTAGAGGCCAGTGAGGCACAGGACCCAAGGCAGCATGAATTCACAGTGGGATGGTCATGTTAGACGTATCTAATAGATTTCTTTGACTGGGTGAACAAAGCAATAGACCAGGAAGGGGCTGTGGACATGGCCTACCTAGACTTTAGCAAGGCATCTGACACAGTCCCACACAAAAGATTAATAAACAAAGTAGCCAGCCTGGGAGTAGGTCCCAGGGTGGCATCCTGGGCAAAACATTGGCTGGACAACAGGATGCAGAGGGTAGTAGTAAACGGAGTTAACAGTGAAGAAAGGGGGGGTTACTAGTGGGGTACTGCAGGGTTTAGTACTGGATCCGGTCCTTTTTAATGTCTTTATAAGTGACATTGCAGAGGGACTGGAAGGAAAAGTATCTCTCTTTGCAGACAACACAAAGATCTGCAACAGGGTTGATACACAAGATGGGGTGGAAAGGATGAGAAGGGACATGGCAATTTTGGAGGACTGGTCAAATGTATGGCAGCTTAGTTTCAATGCAAAGAAGTGCAAAGTAATGCACCTGGGAAACAAAAACCCAGGGGAAGAGTACACAATGGGGGCAAGATACTGACAACAACAAAAATGGAAAGGGACCTGGCGGTAGTTATATCAGATGACCTAAAGGTGAGCAACCAATGTGAGAAGGCAGTAAGGAGGGTTGGGGGATACTGGGATGCATAGGGAGAGGCATCACCAGTAGAAAACAGATAAGTTGTCATCCCTCTGTACAGACAGTTGGTGAGACCCCATCTGGAGTACTGCATGCAGTTCTGGAGATCCCATCTCCACAAAGACATAGACAGGGTGGAGGCTGTACAGGGGGGGGCAACAGAAATGGTGCAGGGTCTGGACCAGAAGACATACGAAGAGAGAGAGACTAAAGGAGCTTAATAGGTATACCCTCGAGGAAAGGAGGGAGAGGGGGACATGATAGAAACTTTCAAGTACCTCAAGGGAATCAGCAAAGTCCAAGAAGGTAGCATCTTTCAGAAAAAGAGATGTGCAAGAACAAGGGGCACAATTTGAAGATAGAGTGGTGATGGCTCAAGGGCTGTGGATGCATGGAACAGCCTTCCTGAGGAGGTTGTGGAGTCAAAAACAGTGGGGGAATTCAAGAATACATGGGACAGACATAAGGCAATTCTAGTGGTGGGTAGGAAGAAGTAGGCTGTTGGTTAACTAGGATCTGCAGCTTATCCATTAGGTAGGGAAATGAGCAGACTAAGTGGGCCAAGTGGTCCTTATCTGCCATCAAATTCTATGTTTCTATGTTCCATATTATCAGAGTCCCTCATTAACTAATGTTTTACAATCTAGTACTGTTGTGCATGTATTCTGTAAATATACTGTTTTCCAAAATATGTGTATCCTGCCTTCATTTTTGCCATGTTGCACCTGCATTAAACATTACAGACACAATTTATGCAGCATGACAGCTGCTTACATTTCAATTTAAAATATTATTAAAATTTGTAGTTATTAAGTACAATTAGCAGCTATATACAGTATGCCAACTGCACATGCAAACAGACCAATTAAGCAGTGTTTAGTGTCAACATCAGGAAGATTTACACATGTGACATGGTTCAGAATTTACAGCTGCAACTTACTTTATGGGCGATGTTTTGGCAGTGGTTCAATCTCCTGACTGAATCACAGCCAAACCATAATCAATAAGCTATGTTGTCGCTATAAACTGTGACATGTGCACAGCTTTGTTTATTTCATTATGTCTGCAACTGGGACTACAAACCCCCAGCATAGTACCTGGAGTAGGCAGTGAACAAGCATCATATAAAAAAGGGTATTCAACATCCTGTTGTTCTTGGTCAGTCAATTTAGAGACCACCAGCCCTGATCTGAAAAGCAGAGATTAAAAATGCTTCAGATTTTGATCTGCACATATTCTGTTTGCCCTGCTAAAGAGTACAGTAGTTCAGTAATAATTCTTATAAGCACTTGGGGAAGAGAAGAACACACAATAATAATACTGAGGGTGTGGGGAAGACCTACTGGCAAAATGGAGTGGTGGATAGCTCAGTGAAAAATTAGACTTTGGCCCAGATATTCAAACTGCGCCATTCTGTGGTGCAAGCCCCTGTGCCTCACAAAATAGTTGCGCAGGGGTGTGGCCAGGGCGATATTCAACGGAGTTGCGCTTATGGTGCAACTTCTTTGAATATTGCCTCTCAACACTCCATCAGCATGGCGCAGTGAACCGCGCCAGCACAAGAGGTCAGAGGAGCATTGAGATGCGGTGTGCAAGTTCCATTGTGCCATGCACAGCACCCAGCGAGACTCAGCAGAGATATGCAAATGGGGCCATAATTTATGCAAGGCGATGGAGACCATTTGCATCTAATTACGCCCCATTTGCATGCCATTAGCATGCAGGTGCCGATCCCCGACGACTTGTGCCTGGCGCCCTGCTAGGCAGCAGCCATCAGGGACCGACGCCCCCTGCAGCCCGATCGTGGGCATAATAGTATTTCCTCCCCAAGTAGCCCGATCGTGGGCAGCACAGTATTCTTCCCTCCCCCAGCAGCCTGATCGCAGGCATAACAGTCTCCTACCGCCCCATTAGCCCGATCGCAGGCATAAATGAAACGCCTCCCAACCCCTGAGTAGCCCGATGGTGGGCATCAGATCTCCCCCCCCAAAGTCCAATATCCCTGGTGGTCCAGTGGACCGAGAGTAGCCCGATCGCAGGCGGCATCCTTACCCCCACCAAGTATGTTATCCCTAGTGATCTAGTGGCCCCTCACCCCACCTGCCCACGGATCCCCCACCACCCCGCTCCCCTCCTGTCAGCAGCTGAGCAGCAGCACCCCAACCGCCTGCCGCCCCGCCCACTAACTGATAGACAGAGATGTACGCCCATTGTCCAGAGATGAGCCAATGGGCGACAGCCATACTGCATAAGGAAGTCCCAGACATACTGGTCCACCTGGGTACAAATGACATTGAGGAAATAGCGAGTTAGAGATACAGGCAAGATTCAGGAGCTTGCCAGGGTCTGTCATGACATAGGATGCAGGTTTCCTTCTCAGAAATCCTGCCGGTGCCAAGGGCTAGTGGGGAACACAAAAGGAATATTAGGGAGATAAACCAGTGGCTCAGGGAGTGGTGTGAGGCCAGAGGGTATGGGTTGATGGAGGATTGGGGGGAGACCTGGGAGGATAAGAAGCTGTATGCTTGAGATAGACTCCATCTCAATTTGGAGGGGAAGGGAATCCTTAAGTTGAAAATAGAGGGGTTCATTGGTGAAAAGTGGGGTTTAAACTTGTGAAGGGGGGAGAGATGAGAGAAAAGGCTGCCAAGGGGTGCCGATAGGAGGGGACTCTGTCTCCACCTGGGGAGCTGGAGGATTGCGGAAAAGGCCGACTGGTAAGTGCAGACCAGGGAAAACAGAATCCCATGGGAACACGAGCAGGGAAATGGAAGTATAGGGAAAGGGTGGAAGGTAGTCCTGCTAATGCCAGGAGCTTAGGCAATAAAATGCCCTAAGCTCCAGGCGGATGCTAACTGAAGGAGCAGTGGATGTGGCAGCGTCACTGAGCACGCCACAACAGGACACGACTGGGACCTGAACCTGGAGAGTTACACTATGTTCAGGAAGGACGGGGAGGGAAGGAGAGGAGGGTATCAATGATAGTCAAAAACTGCATTGGCATAGGGGAGTAGAGGAGGCGGAGGGAACATGGAGGCAATTTGGGTCACCTTGATAACAAGGGGGGGCAAGACAGTAAAAATAGGAGTGGTGTATAGACCCCCTGCCCTGGCGGAGGAGCTGGAGGAGAGTCTGGTGGCAGATGTTGGGAGACACTGCAGACTGGGCAGAGGAACGGTGGTGGTGTTGGGGGACTTAAACATACCAGGAACAGACTGGGGACTATGACATCCTCTGTGACCAGTGAACAGAGGTTGTTGGATGTCTTTCAAGACACGTTCCTAACTCAGCAGGTGGGGGAACCGACCAGGGAGGCACGGGTACTGGATGTGGTCCTGGCAGACAGTGACCAGATTGGGGACCTGGAGGTAAGGGACCCATTGACGGGTAGTGACCATGCCATGGTCTGGTTCTGCCTGAACCTAGGAGGGCTAGAAGGCTGCACAAAGACGGAGGTAACTGACTTCAGGGGGATGGATTTTAAGGAAATAGGAAGGATCCTTAAGGAGCATTTGGATGTGATTGGGTCAGACATGGATGCTGATAGTAGATGGGAAATCATCAGGAGAGGGGTGCAGGATGCTACCAGCACCTGTGCAAGAGTAAGATGAAAATGCGGTTGGGCCCGAAAACCCTGCTGGTGGACCAGGGAGATCCAGGAGGTGGTGCGGGGAAAGAAGGCAGCCTATAAGCAATTCAAGTGCTCAAGGAGTGAAAGGGATCGAGGGAGTATGAGCTGATGGCTAGAAGGGCCACTAGGGTGGTGAGGGCGGCTAAGCAAGGAAGGAGCAGAACCTGGCCAGGGAAATTAGGAGAGGGAACAAGGGTTCTTTAGATACATTGGGAAAAATGAAGGGTGAAGGGGCAGATTAGCAGGATTAAATCAGGGGAGAGATGGGCACAAGACCCGGGGGAGCAGGCTGAGGTACTAAATGAGTACTTCACCTCAGTTTTCACCAAGGAAAATGAGGGTGCTGCAACATACATGGGAGGAGACAGAGATACTGAAGGGGGGGACCCTTACTGATCGGCAGGTCTGGGGAGAGGGGGAGGCATCACTGGCAGGAGGGGGGAGGGCTAAGCAGGGAGAAGAGGTACTGGAAGTGGAAATCACAGCAGAGAGAGTGAGGGAAGCCATCAGCTCTCTTAAGATGGAGAAAGCACCGGGGCCGAATAAATTACATCCCAGAGTGCTGAAGGAACTTGCGGATGTCCTGGCGAAACCCCTGGTGGAGCTTTTAACCATCTCTCTGAGGACAGGGTGGGTGCCCCAGGACTGGAAGGTGGCGCATATAGTGCCTATCCACAAGAGGGATCAAGGGAGGTGGCAGAGAACTACAGGCCTGTCAGCTTGACATCGGTGGTGGGCAAGGTGATGGAGGGCATTGTCAAGGAGAGGCTAGGGGGACCTGGAAAAGTCAGGGTGCCTGGATGATAGACAGCATGGATTCGTCCCAGGGAAATCGTGTCAGACAAACCTTGTGGAGTTCTATAACTGGGTGACGAGTGCCTTGGACCTGGGTAGACCAGTGGACGTCCTCTTTCTAGACTTCAGCAAGGCATTTGACTCTGTTCCTCACGTGGGCCTGTTGGATAAGCTGAGAGAAATGGGGGTGGGGAACCAGATGATCAGATGGATAGGCAATTGGCTCCAGGACCGAACCCAGAGGGTCATAATTGGCGGGATAGTCTCATCCCCAAGGAGGGTCATTAGTGGGGTCCCACAGGGATCAGTCCATAGGTCCCTCCTGTTCAACGCCTACGTCTCTGACATAAGGACATAAATCAGGAGTGAGATGAGTCTCTTTGCAGATGACTCAAAACTGGGGGCAGTGGTGGATGGGAAGGAGGGGAGGATGGCCCTACAGGGGGACCTGGAGGCTCTGGAAAGATGGTCTAGAAAGTGGAAGCTGAGGTTCAATGCAGGGAAATGCAAGGTACTCCACCTGGGGGCCAGAAACCTGGGCCAACTGTACACCCTGGGGGGGGAAATGCTACAAGTCTCGATGGCTGAGAGGGACCTGGGGGTGGTGGTGGATGTCAAGATGAACAACTGAAGGAGGGAAGTGATACTCCCTCTGTATAACTGCTTGGTGAGGCCACACCTTGAGTACTGCGTGCAGTTTTGGAGGACACACTTAAAGAGGGACATTAAACTCCTGGAGAGGGTCCAAAGGAGGGCAACCAAAATGATTTGGGGCTTGGGGGACAGGACCTATGAGGAGAGGCTGAAGAGCTAAATATGTACACATTAGAAGAGAGAAGGGACCGGGGGGACATGATAGAGGTCTTCAGGTACATGAAGAGGGTAAATAGGGGAGGAACAGTCAGGGTGCTTCGAAGGAAGGAGGACGGGGCCACTAGAGGGCATGGGTGGAAGCTGGAGGGGGGAAGATTCAAGGGTGAAAGGAGGAGGTGCTACTTCACTGAAAGGGTGGTGGAGCCATGGAATGCGCTGCCTAGGGGGCTGGTGGAGGCAGAGACGGTGGAGGAGTTCAAGAGGGGGTGGGACAGGTACAGGGGAAGGGTTCTGGAAGCAAAATCCAATGCAGCAAGAATATCCGGAACTGGGAAGGGAGAAGCCAGAGAAGGAGAGGGGGGCAGCAAGATCAGCACCCAGGGTGGGGGCTGACCAAACGAGCAGACACGAAAGACCGTTAGGCCTATTCTGCTGGCATTTTAGTATGTTAGTAAGTAAATTTAGCTAAGAACAATTTGTGAAGGTAAATCACTAGCTGAAATTACATAAAAACATAGAAACATAGAATGTGATGGCAGATAAGACCCACTGGGCCCACCCAATCTGCCCATTTTTTGTTAACCTTATTTACCCCCATGATGTATTTAAAGGTCTCTACATATCTCTCATCTCATAAAAACATAATAGAAACCAACAGGAGGCAGCAATATGCCTGTCTAGCCTGTTTGCACATCATTATTTTGTTGATACTGTCAAACCCTCACATCTGTAGATACTTACCCAGGTTGTCTTTAAATGTAGCTAAACTTGAACTGTTTATGACTTCTTCTGGTGAAAGGGTCCAGTAAGTCACCACCCTCTGTGTGAACCAGTTCTTCCTTTTAGTTGTCCTGAAATGTTCCCCCTTGATTTGATGCTTATGCCCCCTAGTTTCTCTACTACTAACCCTCAGTTCAATACTGAGGAATTGCCTTATGTCATAGTTTTCAAGAGACTTAAAAACTGTTATTAGGTCGCTTCTCATTTGCCTCATCTCCAAGGAAAAAAGACCCAGTGTACTCAGCTTAGTATTATAGTCCATGTGTCTCAGACCAGTAATCTTTTTTTTTAGTTTTTCTTTGTACCCTCTCCAGTCTTAGAATATTTCTTTTTACTTGTGGAGCCCATAACTACCCACAGTACTCCAAGTGAAGTATCACCAAGGATCTATAAATAGGCAAAACAACATTTCTGTCCCTACTTGTAATGTTCCTCCAGACACATCCCAAGATTTTATTGCATTTTGCAATGATCTTGTTACAGTGTTTGTCAGGCCTGAGGTACCTTGACACCATCTCCCCCAGGTCCTTCTCACTATCTGTGGATTTCAGAGTGTAATGTCCAGGAGTATATCCCCCACTTCTCCCCAGTGTACATATTTAGCTCCTTTAACCTCTCCTCACAGGACTTTTTATGTAGACTCTGCATCCTTTTAGTAGTCCCTCCCCACCCAGACCACCACCACTCTGTCTATATTCTTCCTGATATGTGATCTCTAGAGCTAGACACAGTACTCAAGGTGGGGTCTTACCAGTGACCTACATAGGGGTAGCACCACCTCCCTCTTCCTACTAGTGATACCTCTTCCTATGTACCCCAGCATCTGACTGCCTTGTCACACTGCGTAGCCATCTTTAGGCCATCTGATATGATTAACTCTAGGTTTCTTTCCTGCTTGGTCTTTGTCAATATTACTCTGCCCATTTTGTAGTCCATTCCCAGATTTCTATAGCCCAAGTGCATTATTTTGCACATTTTTACATTAAAACTCATCTGCCATACCCTTGACCACTCTTCCAGTCTTATTAGATCCCTGCTCATCCTTTCCACCTCCCCCCCAGAGTGTCCACTCTATTGATGATCTTGGTGTCATCCGCAAAGAGGCAGCACTTCCCTTTCAATTCTTCTGCTATGTCACTTATAAAGACATTGAAGAGGACTGGTCCTAGCACTGATCCCTGAGGTACCCTGTTGGTCACCCTCCTTTCCTTGGAGCAAACTACATTTACCACTACCCTCTGTGTCCTATTTGCTAACCCGTTTCTTACCCAGGTTACCACCTTATTACCCACCCCCAAGCTATCCAACTTGCTTTCCAGCCTCCTATGTGGAATGGTGTCAAAAGCCTAGCTGAAATCCAGGAAGACAACATCCACTTTTCCTCCCTGATCCAACTGCTTGGTCACCCAGTCAAAAAAATGTATCTATCAGATATGTTTGGCATGACCTTCCCTCTGTGAAACCATGCTGCCTTGGGTCTTGCAATCCAATGAATATAAGATATTCCACAATTCTTTCCTTTACTAGTGTTTCCATTAACTTATCCACCACCAATGTCAAGCTGACAGGCTTATAATTGCCTGCCTCTTCCTTGCTACTACTTTTGTGAAGTGGGACTACATCTGCCCTTCTCCAGTCCTCCAGTGGTCTGTTAAATAGGTCTGTTGGAGGTGCAGCTAGTACTTCCCTGAGCTCCCTCAGCACCATTGGATGTTTCCTGTCTGGCCCCATAGCCTTGGCCACCTTAAGGTTAACGAGTGCCCTCTGGACTCCCTCCTCAGAAAACAGACTAGTGTCCATTTCCCAGCCAGAAAAGTTCCCGGTGCCCCTGCATGGCACCTCCCCTTCCCTTTCTACTGTGAACATTGAGCAGAAGTATTTAAGATATTTGCTTTTTCTCGATCCTCACACTCTGTAAGTCACTTCCATTCCTCAGATCCCCAGTCACCTGTTTTTGCAGGTTGTGACATAACCTCTACATTATAGGAACTGCAGCTCACTTACTTGCAGCTCAGTGGCTCACTGGATGTGTGTTTGCTTACCAGGCAAAGCATCAGCTGTCCAAATCCTGGCAGGGACTTAAGTTTTTTTTTAGTTTGTTTTGTAAGATGGAAACTCACTTTAGTGGCAATTCATGGTGGTGTGGACTTGGAATAGTAAATTATATTAGAAATAAATGTAACTAAGAACAACAATTTGTGAGGGTATATCACCTTCTGGGATTATATCCTCAGTCCTCAGTTTTCCAGGATATGACATAACCTCTACATCATAGGAACTACAACTCACATACTAGCAGTTCAGTGGTACAACTTGAATGCGCGTTTGTTTTGCAAGCAAAGAGTCAGCAGTTCAAATTCTGGTGGAAACATCAACTTTTTTGGTAATATGGGATCTCACATGAGTGACGATTCATAGTGGTGTGGAGTTGGAATAGCAAATTATAGAACAAGTAGATTTTGCTAAGAACAACAATTTGTGAAGGTAAATCACCTACTGGGATTAGATTCCCAGTTCCCTGTTTTTCAGATTATGACATAACCTCTACACCATATGAAATGCAATTCATTTACCTGTAGTTTAGTGGCACACTGAATGTGTTTTCACTTAGCAGGCAAAGGATCAGTGATTCAAATCCTAACAGGAGCTTATTCATTTGTTTCAACCTTTTTGTAAGGTGAAAACTCCCTAAAGGGGCAACTTGTGGTGGTGTGGAGTTAGAATAGTAAATTGTAGGAAAAGTAAATTTAGTTGAGACCAACAATTTGTGAAGGTATACATACCTGCTGAGATTAGATCCCAAACTGCCTGTTTTGAAGGTTGTGATATACCTCTACACCACAGGAAATGCAACTCACTTACCATTAGCTCAATGGCACACTGAATGGGCCCTATGCACTAATGGGCAGAGTAGCTACATGCCACACAGCTGTGGCACATAGCCACTCCACACCCACTGCACCCACCACACGTGGGGTGCACCAATGGGGTGTACAGAACCTATGTGCTGGATCCCTTGGCCGCGCAGTGAGTAAAATGCCAGGAGCAGGCAGGGTGCAGGCCGGCACTACGCGAATGCTGTAAGGCAAGTAGTGCCATCCACGGGGGGGGGGAGTGTAGTGGTGTGCAGGATATGCCAGGGGGACACTGCCATAACAGTGATATGTGGCCGGTGCAGTGCATGCACAGGGTTCCTCCTAGTCCTGGCAGCATGTGGACAAACACCCCCATACACACCAAAAAACCCACTCAGCATCGAGGGTACCCCCAGGTATGTATGCCCACAACCCCACAGGGGTCACGGTGGTGCCATCTCCCCCATATGCTGGGAGCCATGCCGGGGCCATATCCCAGTGACAGTGTATGGGGGCTGGCAGTGGACATGTAGACACAACCGGATAGAGGGGCATAGTACGACTCTGTGCCGCCCTTGGGGCCATGATTAGGAACATGGGGTGGGCATTCTTGGATAGCCTGGCCAGGGTGCTGCACAAGGGGGTTGGGGGCATGACTACAGGGTCAGGGCTATGGTGGAGGGCATCTGGGCTGGGGGTAGCAGGGGGACTTCTGTGCGGCTGAGGAACACAAGAGGCCAATACCTGCAGGAAGGGAAACTGCTAGACAATGGGCATGGCAACACAGAACTACATACCAACAGTCCATATGCACTGTCCTAGACCCATACCATGACACACAGGAGATCCACTGTGGGACCCAGGCCAGGCATTCGATTGACCACCCGCCTGGGTCCACTACTCCACCCCGTCCACCTCACATGAACCTGTGCACTGTGGGGGGCAGGGCTGTGGACAGATGGCTAATGGTCATGAATGCCACCGGGTGTGCACCTATTCAGGTGTGAGCACCACGTGTAGTGCATGTGCCTCCGGCGCATACCTCCTGCCCGTTAGTGCATAGAGACCAATGTGTGTTTGTTTGTCAAGCAAAGGATCAATGGTTTGAATCCAGGCAAGCACACAGAATATTTATTTTAATACATAATTATTTTACACTTTACTGACCTTATTTGCATCAAATAGTTAGACCACAGAAAGCATAGTGCAGTTAATTGTCACAGGTGAGGCAAGTTGCTCCCAGAAAATTACGCATACATCAAAATAATGACAGAAAACAAAAAAGAAATAGCCCACATGTAGAATGGCTGCTTTAAAGTGGTTTACATTTATTCACTTAATATGAGTAGCATGAAGCCCTACATTTCGAGGACTAAATCGTCTTTGACTGGAGCTCATCATATTTTTGCTGTAAAGCAGGTGAGCTGTCACGAACGCGCTGATATGTTTGAATAGCAATCTAACATTTTGATGCTTTTTTGTATTAAATGTTTATTGAATTTCTGAAAACACATCAACCATACAGACATCATAGATCAGCCTCCAAACTCTCACATCAGATACCCTAAGAGATAGCATGGGCATCCTGTGATTGTTATACATTCTCCTTTTTATATGGATATAAAGCACCATACCAACACATTTTCAATTTGTTCAAATAAAAAAGAAAACAAACAGGAACTATCATCTAATAAAATTGCTGAACATCACCGCGAGAAATCATATATGCTGACATCAACAGTCAATCCTCTAACAGGGGTTTACATATTTTACTATACCGGGGAGTCTTAGTAGGGTGCTGAGAAGTCTAGGCTGCAGTGTGATGTACATGTGGCCAGAGATCAATGAGAATTAATCATTGACTTCTCCATGGTAAAAATGATGATCCAAGGGCTTACTCTTTTTTTTTAGTCCACTTTATTTTACTGACCAATTTACTAGATCACCCCTGACAGGTTTTTTTTTATTTTATTTTATTGTACTTTTTGATGGCCATCAGCCACCAGATAATTCTGCTAGGTCACAGACCCTCACTCCTACCTCTATATCAGATGCAACCCTTCCCCAATACCCCCGGTTTACCCCCCAGGGTGGGGCCGCAGCACCGGGTTCCCATCGGTACTGCAGATGACGGGATAGGTCGGGGAGGGCCATCCTGGTGGCTAATTGGAGCCGAGGACTAGCATCATGGGGGGTGGCTGGCAGCTCAATTTTCTTCCCCTTTGTATGTGAGGGACAGGAGCGTGCAATGACACCAGTGTCCGTCCGCCCCTCAGAGTCAAGCTGGCCCCAGCTGCTGTGATATCCCCAGCCTCCGCCAGGGATACCTCTAGCACCGGCTTCACACCACACACTACCCCCTGGAGAAGGAAAGCCATCCCTGGGATGCTCAATCTTTCTCCCCCCGGCCGGCCCTCCAACGACTCAGGTCCATTCCCGAACCCAGGTCACCAGCGTCACAAGCGGAAATCCAACCACTGCGCTGATGGGCTGGCTTACCACACTGACAGTTTTTGTCTGCTGTCTCACGGTACTATGACTTAGTCAGAAGAAAAATCCCAATGGAATATTCCAACATGAGTCTTGCTCCTCTTACAGGGCAAATACAACATATCATGCTGCCTCATTTGCAAAAGGTTTGCAATGAGACACTTAGCAAGGAAGGGTTTGGTTGGGAGACACGCAGCTGAACAGCTTGATCAATATCCTGTAACACTGCAATATAAGTACTGTATCTGTTAGTAACTGAACAGATTGACCAATATCCTGTAACACTGCAATATAAGTACTGTATCTGTTAGTAACTGAACAGATTGACCAATATCCTGTAACACTGCAACATAAGTACTGTATCTGTTAGTAACTGAACAGATTGACCAATATCCTGTAACACTGCAACATAAGTACTGTATCTGTTAGTAATAGAACAGATTGACCAATATCCTGTAACACTGCAACATAAGTACTGTATCTGTTAGTAACTGAACAGATTGACCAATATCCTGTAACACTGCAACATAAGTACTGTATCTGTTAGTAACTGAACAGATTGACCAATATCCTGTAACACTGCAACATAAGTACTGTATCTGTTAGTAACTGAACAGATTGACCAATATCCTGTAACACTGCAACATAAGTACTGTATCTGTTAGTAACTGAACAGATTGACCAATATCCTGTAACACTGCAACATAAGTACTGTATCTGTTAGTAACTGAACAGATTGACCAATATCCTGTAACACTGCAACATAAGTACTGTATCTGTTAGTAACTGAACAGATTGACCAATATCCTGTAACACTGCAACATAAGTACTGTATCTGTTAGTAACTGAACAGATTGACCAATATCCTGTAACACTGCAACATAAGCACTGTATCTGTTAGTAACTGAACAGATTGACCAATATCCTGTAACACTGCAACATAAGTACTGTATCTGTTAGTAACTGAACAGATTGACCAATATCCTGTAACACTGCAACATAAGTACCGTATCTGTTAGTAACTGAACAGATTGACCAATATCCTGTAACACTGCAACATAAGTACCGTATCTGTTAGTAACTGAACAGATTGACCAATATCCTGTAACACTGCAACATAAGTACCGTATCTGTTAGTAACTGAACAGATTGACCAATATCCTGTAACACTGCAACATAAGTACCGTATCTGTTAGTAACTGAACAGATTGACCAATATCCTGTAACACTGCAACATAAGTACCGTATCTGTTAGTAACTGAACAGATTGACCAATATCCTGTAACACTGCAATATAAGTACTGTATCTGTTAGTAACTGAACAGATTTTCAGTGCTTTCTTTGCAGCAGCACTCATTTGTTAATGCAAACAAAGTAACAATTTTAAAAACATTAGTTTAAGAAGTATAGAATCATAAAAAGAGGATGAGATGTCAAATCAGTCATTATCATTAATATTATGAGAGACAAATAGAATTTGACAGCAGATAAGGACCGCTTGGCCCACACAGTCTGCCCATTTTTCCATACCTACACTACCTTCACAAAACCTACTTGATCTACATCTTTCTCCCTCCCCCTTCCTTCCACTATGATTCCCTTCTGCCTATCCCCTGCATTCTTGAACCCCACCACTGTTTTTGCCCCCACCACCTCCGCTGCAAGGCTGTTCCAGGAATCCACCACTCTTTCTATGAATAAGTACTTCCCAACATCTCTCCTGATTCTACCCCCTTCCAGCTTCATAAGATGTCCCCTTGTTCTTGAGCATCTTTTCTTCTGAAAAATGCTTACCTACTGTACTGTGCCTTAGTTACCCCCAAGAGGTATTTAAAGGTCTCTATCATATCCCTCCTCTCTTCTAGGGTCAACATATTGAGGTCCTTTAGTCTGTCCTCATAAGGCCTTTGATACAGACCCTGCACCATTCTGTTTTGCCCTCCTCTGGACTGCCTCCACTCTGTCTATGTCCTTCCAGAGATGTGGTCTCCAGAGCTGGATACAGTACTCTAGGTGGGGTATTACCAGTGATCTAAACAGAGGCAACACCACCTCCCTCTTTATGCTGGTCAAATCCCTCCCTATGCACCCCGGCATCCCACTAGCCCTCCTGACTGCCTTGTTGAACTGCCTGGCCATTTTTAGGTCATCAGATATGATTACCCCAAGATCTCTTTCCTGCTTGGTAGTTATCAGTACCACTCCACCCATTTTGTACTCTGCCCCTGTGTTTCTGTTACCTAAGTGCATTATTTTTTACTTTTTTGCATTGAATCCCAGCTGCCATATCCTTGACCACTCCTCGAGTTTTCTCAGGTCTTTGCTCATCCTTTGCAACTCCCCCCCACACACACACACACACACACCAGAAAGTCCACCCTATTGCAGATTTTGGTGTCATCCACAAAGAGGCAGACCTTCCCTTCCAGCTCCTCAGCAATGTCACTTATAAAGACATTAAAGAGGACTGGTCCCTGCACTGATCCCTGAGGTACCCGCTGGTCACCCTTCCTTCCTCAGAGTGAACTCCATTTACCATCACAGTCTGTGTCCTATCCCATAACCAATTTCTTATCCAGTTTGCCACTTTTGGAATCACTCCTAAGCTACCCAGCTTGCTTGCTAGTATCTTATGTGGAATGGTGTCGAAAGCCTACTTGAAATCTAGGTAGGACACATCCACTGCTCCACCCTGATCTAATTCATTTATCTCCCAGTCAAAGAAATCCAGCAGGTTTGTTTGACATGACCCATGCTGCTTCAAGTCCTGTAACCCAATTGGGTTTACGATATTCAATAATCCTTTCTTTCAGCAGTGATTCCATTAACTTTCCCACCACCGTCAGGCTGACTGGCCTATAATTGCCAACCTCCTCCCTACTACCACTTTTGTGTAGAGAGATTTGTACTGACAATATCAGTGTGGAAATTCACTGTTATACCAAGTACTGTAAATAAAAAAAATGTCACAGGTACATAGATGCCCCCCGCCAGTCAGCCTGCCATTCTCATCATCGGAGGCTCGTTAGCAGGGATCCCCACAGTTACAGTCAAGCAGAATGGTAGGCCAGGCTTTGCAGGATCAACCAGATATAACAGGCACTAAATTAAAAGCAAGTAAGGAAAACATTTCGAGTTGGGTGGATTTCTTAATTGGGAACTCTAGGTTCCTGCATATTAGCTTAGAGGATATGAAAGTTTCCCTTTAAGGGATCTACTCAAGGTCACAAAGTGAGTATGTGGCAGAGTGGTAGTGGTGGGATTGAAACACAAAGTAGGTCTGCAGGCTTACAGCTCTGTACTTGAAATGTAAGGCTTCACAGCTAAGTAGTCGCATTATGTTAGCAAATAAAATGGGCTTTAGTCTCATCAGTCTGCTAACTGGATTCTTTGTCTTCTTTCTCTGCTAGTTTATCAAATTGCTGTTATGTGAAAGCCATTCTTTTTTAGAATTTAAAATGTATTCCTCAATATGTTACTATATGTTTAATTCAGTAAGTAAAAACCTCTTTATTTACATGAGACTTTATAAAAGAACAACCATAAAGTAAAAGTGAATAATTTTTGTTGGTTCCTGCACTGTGGAGACTTAAAATACAATAACCTAGGAAGGTAAGCCATCTACTGTATTTTATTTTAACCCTAGAAAGATTAGGCCACACAAAAACCTTTTTATATAAAAAAAAAAAGTTAATAACAAAAGAGCCTGCAGTCATTTTCAAAGGAAACTCAATTACTCTCTGATTCTTATGATTGTTTTTTTATCAGATCACAAAAGAAAACCTAACATTTTGTCACAAAATCTAATAGAAAAGAAGTGGAAATATTAGTGCTGAAGGGCAGCTACTTTGCCTATGCACATTCAACCCCCCATGGCAGGTTGATGAAGGGTGTGATAACGTGAAGCGCTGGGGCAGAGATAGTGGATCTTTGTATGTCCATGGTGTCCACATAGGAATAGATTTACATTAAAGCATTTAAATGCAAATTCTCTGTGGCACCTTTTTCTTGCTGGAGTGCAAGTTTTTCTGAAGCTTGGGGTTATATATAGTTCAGAACTATGCCAGTCCAGCTCTACCCTGTTGATTGCTCTAAGGGTTAAGTTTTCAAAACCTGTGAGAAATGTAACCACATTTTCCTGTTCACTGTTCCATCCCCAGCAACAGAATGCTGTCAATACTGAGTACAGCTTGTACTCATTTGCTCCTATTCTTTCCAGGGCTTTCTGGTTGCTCACCCTCAGATAAAAGTAGAGGGACATAGTCCCACTTGAGATGGGTCCAAGGGATTGGTTGATAGTTCTGCATGTTCCCTTCGGGAGAGGGACAGTGTAATTTCCAACTACGACCCATTGGAAGGGCCCATGGGCTCAGGATGGTGGCAAGGTCCCATGCCTCACCCTACCAGTCTGGCTTCAGGAAGTCCCACTCCACCATCACTTTCCTTCTTCAGTTCACAGATTCCATTCTGGCTGGGATGGATAAAGGCCACATCACCTCAGTTATTTTTGTCGAACTGGCAAAGGCATTCGACACTGTCTCCCATGCTGTCCTCCTGGATAAGCACACTCTTGCAGGGTTCTCTACCAAGGCCTACAGCTGCTTCCACTCCTACCTGGTAGGCAGGTCCCAATCTGTTAGAATTGGAAGCTCCACCTCTACCTCCCTTCCAGTCACCACTGAAGTCCCCCAACGATTGGTCCCTGGACCACTCCTATTTTCCATCTTCCTCAATGACCTGCCCACTGCCTGCCCACACATATCCATCCACATATATGTGGACAGCATGGTTCTGTATACATCAGGCCCTTCAATCGCTGAAGTAGCAACCAGGCTACAGCAGGACTTCAACAATGTTCAGCTCTGGTTTCATGCTAATCAGCTTTTTCTTAATGCCAAGAAGATGGTCTCAGTGACCTTCGGCACGAGCCAGAGACTCTCCCGGCTACCCTCCACCACCTCCTTCAACACCCTGGATGGTACTACTCTGGAAGCTAGCACCTGCTTTAGGTACCTTGGGGTCTGGCTCAACCAGCACCTCAACTTTTCTGTGCATGTCAATGCCATCCACAAAAAGCTCCACCACAAGCTGGGTGCCCTATATCACAACCGTGGTTGCATCCCGCTGCCAGCCCATCACACACTTGTTCAGAAAATGATTCTCCCTACTTTTGACTATGGAGACATAGTCTACATCACCGCTCTTAAGTCTTCCTTGGCCAGACTGGATCCCCCTCTTCCACTCCTTCTGCCATTTCACTCTTGATTGTCCACCCACCACACATCACTGCATTCTCTACCAGACTCTTGACCTCACCTCACTCCAGGTTCATAGATAGTCCCACTGTGCGAGACTCACGGTCAAGTTATGGTCCCAGCCCTTGCTGCCATATCTTGCCTCTGTCATCATAGCCCATTGTTGGCAGCTCCGCTCAAAAATGGCTGCCTGATGGTGATCTACAGCTTCCTCGTTGATGTCTTGGCTCCCAAGGGCAGAGTAAATGCTGGCCCAGATTCTTGAGGACCAGAGGGGTACTGCTGAGACATTGAGTCCCAACAGTAGGGTAAAGTTCAGTGAGCTCCTTCTACCTCATTACTTGGGTTCCCTTGCCCAGGTGTTGTATTGTGCTAGTGAGGAGGGTGTATCCCTCACTTTGTCTGTTAGGACATATGACTGTGTACAATATATCTGTGCTGTTTGGGACTTTGGTAACTCCTGTGTTCAACGCCACTTCCCTCACAACTGCAACAGGAACAATTAAAACATTTAATATACATTTTCTGGTGATAACTTTTGTTCCAACTGCTTACTGACTTGGGACATGTGCATAATGATTTATTCAGCCTTTAGCAAGGGCAGCAGTCAGGGATCTGCCTGTATTATTCCTCCACTTAAGCCGAACTGTGCACAATGCAGTTTAAAAAAAATTGTTAGATGTTGCTAGCAAACAAATCTGTTTCAAGCATAGTGCCCCAAATCCGGATCCACGATGGGTGCTTGACAAAATTCTTGTAGAACGCCCCGACAGCAAAACCGGCAGGTCGACCGCATTGTGCAATCAGCCGCTGGTTTCCAATGCCAGGAAGTGTTTTCTTTGGGGGGCATTTCCCACCACACCCCCCACTTAAGATTATCAACTCCAAGTCGGAGCTGATTTGGGTGTGTGTGCAGGACCCCTGACAGACAGCGCCAAGTTCCAGTGGGTTTCCTACAGCAGCATGGTGCTGTAATCGCTGTAGGGGACCTTGCTGCCAAAAAGTCGCTGTCGATGGGGTATACCCATGAGTCCTATCATTCCTATGTATATAAGTGACAAGCACCAGAGTGTTTAAGAGAATAAGCTGAACCTTTGTACTGTTAGAGGGACTGCATCACTGAAACCCTGTTTGCCCACTGGGGATCTGCATTCTCACTGCATGTATAAATAAAACTGGTTTTGGACCATGAAGAGTGCATCTCCAGGTAGCCATGGGCAGTCAGCCTTTGCTGGAGAGATTCCCTACAGAATGTCAGGCGATGCCAACTCACCAAAAGTGCAGATATTTCCCCAAAAGCGGCAGGGAGGCATAGTAGGAAACAGCTCCACCAAGGCAGCGTATGGGTATATATAGGCAAGCCCCAGTGGTCATGTGATTGTAAGCAGTGTCCGCCAGAACTGGAATGTTTGCAAGGGAGTGGCTCCCAGCAAGAGAAATAATCAGTTGTGTACCCCTAGACATGGGAGTAGCCCCTTGGCTATGGCCTACCCCCCATGCAGGGCTCAGGGGAAGCATGGGCGTGATGGAGCCTGAGGGGGGTTACCACATACCCTTTCTGTGAAAAAGAACTTCCTCACATTACTCCTTAATTGGCCACCCTCTAATCTCATGCTGTGTCCTCTTGTCCTGCTATTTTTCTTATGTTGAAACATATTAGACTCTTTCACCTTGTTAATGCCCTTAAGGTGTTTGAATGTTTAAATCATATCACCTCTCTCTCTCTCCTTTGCTCTAGGGTATACATACTGAGTTCAGTTAATCTGTCCTCATATGTTTTCTGATGCAGTCCCTGCACCATTTTGGTTGCTCGTCTCTGGACTGCCTCAATTTGGTTAATGTCCTTGTGAAGGTGTGGCCTCCAGTTCTGCATGCAGTACTCCAGATGGGGCCTAACCAGTGTCTTGTAAAGAGGGATAATTACCTCCCTCTTCCGATTTGTGATACCTCTACTAATACACTCCAACATTCCTCTAGCCCTACCTACTGCTTTAGAGGTCTGCTTGGATGATTTCAGGTTATCGGTGATGATGACGCCCAAGTCTCTTTCTTCCCTTGTGACTGCCAGCAACTCCCCACCCAGCCTATAGGTAGCTTCAGGGTTTCTCTTACCTATGTGCATGATCTTGCACTTCTTTGTGTTAAACCCTAGTTGCCACTCTTTCGACCATTTTGCTAGTTTATCCAGCTCTCTTCTCATTCTGCCCACACCATCTGGATCATCTACTCTGTTGCAGATCTTGGTGTCATCTGCAAACAGACAAATCTTACCATCCAGTCCATCTGCAATGTCACTGATGAAGATATTGAAGATGACTGGCCCCAGAACTGATCCCTGAGGTACCCCACTTGTGACTTGCATCTCTTCTGACTGTACCACCACTCTCTGTTTCTGCCCGTCAACCAGTTTGCCACACAGTTGACCAATGTCTGACCTACACTGAGCCTACCCAGCTTATTAATCAATCTTCTATGTGGAACAGTATCGAAAGCTTTGCTGAAGTCAAGGTAGGCAACATCAGCTGCTCCCCCTTGGTCCACCACTCTGGTTACCCAGTCAAATAAATCTATGAGATTAGTTTGACAGGACCTTGCTTGTGTAAACCCATGCTGTCTTTGATCCTGTGCTCTCTCAGATTCATAGGTATAGGAAAAATTTAGTTGGGATTACGAGGAGTCGATTTGGGTGCTCATCTGTTGCAAAGAGAAGCTTATTGGACCTCTACTCTGGAATGCTTAGTCCTACAAGGATTAAATGAAGAAATCCCTTTATGTAGTTATTTGCAGAAATAATTATTGTCTCCATTGCCTGCTCCATATTACTGCTCGGGATTGAATAGACATACTGAGAGAATCTTGTCTGCAGTTTTGACTTCAGACAGTTGATTGCAGAAACATAATAATGTTCCTCCCCTCCCCATTCCATTCCTCTTTTTCCTCCCTTTTTTCCCCTTTTGTTAATTTTCTGCCCTATGATTTTTTCTGTTCTTTGGCAATATTGCAATTTAGGATAAGCATGATTTGGCGGCTCTGCTTATTCGCAGACATGACTTTCTGACTCTGTCTGCTAGTATTGGTTTAGAATATGGGTTATGACTTGCCGTGCTCTGCCCATATAACAGTTAGACTTGCTGTGCTCTGCCTCTAGTTATTTTAAATAATATACAGGATTAATCAAATGCTTTAATGGTTTTGTGTGTTTTTTGTTTGTTCTCTTTTTATATGTTAGTTACAAGTGTTCTTGTTACACATTAACTGTTTTTTGCATGTTTTGGCACTCTATTTTGTATGCACTAGCACTTTAAATCATAACACATAAAGGTGCATGAAGGGCATGATGAAGCACGCTGTGATGATGACCTAATCGGTCGATACGTAAGCATGTTTCTGGGTTTACACCGCTGTGTCTCTCGGCCATTCCAGGTATCTTGCATGCTGTTATTTGGTGCCTTTTACACTTGTAAAAGCTCCTGCTGCTATGTGCATAAGCAGTTTAGTGTAATTAATTGCCGTATTGTGCGTTTTGCACTTTAAGTTTGTGATATTGTTGCACCGAGGGGAAGAATGCTTTCTTTTTGGGAGCAGCACTGCATACAGATGCTAGGCACTGAAAAAAAAAGTGAGAGACTGAGTTTAGGGTGAGAGAGGAGTTGCTCTCCTCAGTGTTTTTTATTGTTGCTACATTTTCAATAAATGGTTACATGGTTGCTTATTGTGCCCATTTCATTTTCAGTATGCTGACCTCAAATAAGTGGTTTCCCACTTGCTTGGTTTGCACTGGACATTTGCTTATATTTGTTTTTTACGGTTGCGTGGGCGGAGCTCTACAGTCGATATGTGATCATCATCATCTCATACTAGCACTGTGAAAGCACGTGACCAGACCGCTGTCTGGTGTGCCTCCACAGTGCTGCAGCAGTTTTAGTGGCTGTGTTTATGCAGCACTTCCCCTCCGCTGGCCACATGAACACACCCACTTCGAAAGCACTTCTTTTTCTTCCGCAACAGTGGAAGTGACTGCCACCGTGTACAAGATGGCACCACCAAATCAGACTGTGCATGCATGAGTATCGCTCATGCACAGTTCTGTCAGTGCTGCCATCTTGTGCACGGCATTTTCCAGTTGTGGCGATGCTCATAAGAGGGCATTCTCTGGCGGCAGCACCCGTAAAAGTTTGCCACAATCGTATTGCCTCTGACCAGAGTTTGTTTTATATTTACTGTTGTTCACTTAATGTTTATTTTTGCTGATACATTTTCCTTTATGTCCCTTGTTCCTCCTCGTCCAGGCCCCAAGATGTAACTGGGAGCAAGTTTATAAGCTCTGTATACCTTTCTAGGCCAAATCTTTTAAATAAATAAATAAATAAATAACATTCTCATTGGGTTCTGGGTTTTCAGAGTGGATTCCTCTGCTGTCTATTGAGTACTAAACATCTGATCCGGGTCCTTGCAGTTATGTCCACCAGTTTCCATGATACTCAAGTCATTTAACACTGGAACTGTGTGATCTCTGCTGTACTCTGAAAGTAAACATTGTAATAGTTCACACTAGGCATATACGTTCATCAAAAGGTGTATTTACATTACAAGCTGTAATGTGCAACACTGTGGCTGTGTCAGTGATGCCTGTCCAATCAATCTTACCTCCCTGCACAATTGAGCCCCCCCCCAACCTTGGTTTCTGCCTTAACCATTTTTAGAGAGCCAGGGGACAAGAGATAGTGGCAATACGTACGGACCACTCAACATAGGCTACAGCACTGCCATTTGAGGCCACCATCCATGCCAGTGATTGTTATGCCTGCAAAGTTATGGCTCACTAACACAGCAGTGGCTCATCAGTGCCACGTTAAAGCAGCTTTCCACCACAGCCACCTGTGTCCAACTGACAGGCTCACAGTGGATTAGCATCTCTGTAGCATTAACACCAGGGCAGGGCAGGTAATGTACAGTAAACACGTCTGTAGTGTGCACGTATTATAATTGACTTAAGATGTTACAGCACTGAGTTAGTCTTCCCTAAATAAACCTTCATGCTGTGAGGATATTGTATTCTGTTCATGTCATGCAGTAAATGGCAGGCTCATTTGGTCTATATTTTTAAGAGGACTTTGTGTGGAGAAATTGCCTGCAAAGTCACTGAAAAGATTATCTACCTTTTGAGAAACTCCATCTCAAGTTATGAAAAACTATGTGTTATGTGCGTTGTATTTGTGAGGATTTACTTTGAAAATGTCCCATTCTGACTTCTTCATTATGAATGCTTGAAAATGGTGATTTATAAAAATAGAAACAAAATATATAATTAATATTTAAAAGATATGTGAAGCAAAATATATGGCAGACTTTTGCTTCCAGAGTAGAAATGATGAATTATATTTAAACTACTGTATTTTCATTCTGGGGCTTGCCAATGTCCTAAAGGCAGGGGGAGCAGCTGTCTCCATAGCCTGGAGACTAGGAGAGAAGCCAGCAGGAATAAACATGGGAATGCTACATAGGAAAGTGGAATCGACTGAAAGATGTACAGTATATGGGGTAACTGAGATAAAGCTGCAAGACCAGCCTGTAATTAAGGAGCAATAGTAAAGAACTACTACTTGCACTGAGATTGTGGTCTGGGTGAGAATTATCTTGTGCAGTATGAAGCTAGATGATAATTGGGAGGAGGTGCTGAGGGCAGTACCCTAATTTAAGGACACTTCCTCACGTGCTGCATCAGATGATATACCATCACATGAGTGCCCTTAGCAGGAGTGTGGCGTTTGACTAGGTGCTTCTGCAAGGCAACAGGGGAAGCACCGAGTGGGAACAGAAATGTCCAGACAACAGTGACTCCAGCAGAAGGTAGTGAGAAAATTTGAGGGGCACTGTACAGAGTGAATAAAGAGCTACATAAAGGGGAAAGAAGAACACCATCTGTGGTAAGGAAAACTACCTGTAGTAGAGGGTACCATTGACGAGAGGTAAGACACTTAAATCCAAAAACTGCGAAAGTAAGGAGTCCTAGAGAAATCCTATCTAGGGTACCGCCACAAGGTCATTACTGGTAAAAATTTATTCCAACACAAATTTTGTTATATTTATTGATTACTTGTTGTTAGAGCTGTTTCTCCTAGGTCATTCCTGACATAGGCACATTGTTGCTTAGTTTATTTACCTGTTACCAAAACTAAATAAATAAATAAACCTTGTAACAGGAGAATGTGTATATAGAAACAAACAGTGTAACTTGATTTTATCCACCTTACAGCAAACAACAATGCAGAGAGAACACTGTGGATGGATGTGAAGGGAATGCAGAGGTTGTGGGACAGTGGTGAATCAGAGGGTGCTCTGGAAGTTTGGCCACAGTCTCAACTGTAGGAGATACCAGGCCATGAGGAATGAGCTGGAAGCCACAAGGACTGAGATATGCCACTTGAGGGCTGCAGCTGCCAGGCCACATAGGAATTCACTTTCACGGCCATCACAGAGACCCATTCAGGCTAGAGATGGAGAGTGGGCAGTGGTTTGGGGGAGGAAGGGAAGGGAAGGGGGGCAGGAAGGTGAAGCCTCTGAAATGAGGGATGGGCACAAGTAACTGGTTCATCCTTTTGCAAACTGAGGTACACCAGGAGGCTTCCATGGGAGGAAGGGAGCCACGCCCGAGAGGCAGACATTGGCTGAAGAAATTTCAAATAGGGGGCAGCCTCACTGGGAGATAGGTTCTAGTAGAAGGAGATTCAATAGTGAGGGACACTCAGAGGGAGGTGAGTCAAACACCTGATGGGAAAGAGGTGGTGCACTGTTTACCAGGGGCAACAGCAGACAGACTCATAACCAGGGTGAAGGAGCACACTGGAAAGGGAGAGGACAGGAGAGATCTGACACTGCATGCAGGCATGAAAGAGCTGCAAAATAAGTGAAGGCAGGCATCCATACACTAGAGAAGGTTGCAAAGGAAACAGCAGGTGTGATAATCTTCACAGAGTACCACCTCAGCCATGCTGAAACAAGACAGAGCAATTTCATGTGTTCTATTGCAGTGTATGACTAACGGAGTGGTGCAGGGAAGAGGGGATTTCATTCTCTTGGGGGCTGGGACTTGACCTAAAGAGGGAGTAGGCTGCTTAAAAGCAATGTTATCTTCTGACAGACAACATACTGCTGGAAAGACTCCCCCTACTATACAGTGGTATGGGGGACAAGTTTGAATGTGCATGGAGCAGGTATGCTATGGCTGCTGGATGAGACCAGAGATGCAGTTCTGCAGGGAAATTGCTTATATACTAGGTAATATACTGCCTCAAAATATACCACATAACAGGTTGGGAAGGACAGAGGGGGAGACTGAGAAGGCGAGCTCTCCCACTCAACATCAACAGAAAAGTGTGCAAGTTAAGCATAATTTTTTCATGTATAGAAGTGTATGTAAATAGGTTGAACATAGACTAATGGTTGGGGGATCAGCACCCCATGTATTTCAAGCTCATTTAAAATGTGGAAAGGATTACACCCTCCTATGAAAAGGGGACTTTGGTAAAACAAGGATTTTAATTACAGTATGACTGAAGGGAGACGTGGTATCCCCTGATGGGGACAGTTATATGGATGCATAATGTTGGCATGCTTAAAATGACAATAAGGAGATTATTACAAAGAAAAGCAATATCCTACACCCTAATGCAACACCATAACATCTCAAATGAGATGTTAAATGGAGGTCCTGTCTGCCTGTTCTGGTGGTTGTTCAGGTGGACATTAAGGATCCCATGGCACATGTCAAAAACAGTAAGGGAGTCTTTTGACTTGAAGCACTAGGGAGAGAGTGGTGTGTAGCCACCTGCCATTTTCATTATCTATACTTTTCTTTGAATAAACTGAACACTGTTTGCAAGCAGCACTGAAGTGGACTGTGATTTATAGTTCTTTTCAAGTACACAAGACTTCCTGATTTGGACGTTAAAGATCGTATGGTACTTCTCGAAAAGAGTAAGGAAATTTCCCTGGTGTCCTGGGCAAATTTACCTAATTCACTAAAAATACCACCAACGGCTTCACCTGATTCCGCATGTCAATTTCCATCTGTACTTCCACCCCCCCACACACACATCCCCCTGGGACAAGGCTGAAATAGGTAGAACTGCCTAGCCCTCCTTTCCCAGTCAACAACAACAAAATAAATAACAGGAGGGCAAGAGGGCACTGACAACAAGGTGGGCTCCATACCTTACAACCTGTTCAGACTAGGAAGGGGGCAGTTAGCTCAGTTAGGAACACTAACATAGACAAAACCCAGAGGGTGCCCTGTCAGCCTTTCCTCTCCCCACCAAATGGATGTTCATAACTCATCAAATCTTTGGGGGGGCAAGAGGAAAGGGTTAGACTAGCTGGAAACTGCTACGCATCAGTGTAAGAAGTATAGGTAAAAAATTCCAGAAATGTATGCGCTGATGGCAGAGAGTAGTATAGACCTGGTGACTATTACAGAGATGTGGGCAAAGCAGAATCAGGTCACCAGAGCTTGAGCCCTAACTACATTAAACTTCATCATATCCACCAGATTAAGAGAGTCGTACTAAAATTCATAGAAAGTGATGGCAGAAAAAGATTTATATTCTAGTAAGTCTGCCCAGTGATAGCAATCAGGTATGTGAAGTCCCTTATGCCCATGCCTTACCAGACTAGCCCCTCTGTTTCCCTTTAGCCATTACCAACCCCTACTGTATATCTGTCCCACACTATCTTAAACCCACCGATTGGCTCTGCCTTCACCACTCCCTTTGGCAATCTATTCCACAGCTCCATCACCCTCTCAGTAAAGAACTTCTGGTGTCTCTCCTAAACATCCCCCTCCAATTGCCAGTCATGTCCCTTAATTACCATGTTGTCGCTCATGGTCAGTAGGGCCCTGCTTTCCATCCTATTTATACCACTTAGAAATCTGAACATTTCTATAGTGTCTCCCCTCTCCCTTCTGTCCTCCAGAAAGTACATAATGAGGTGAGGAATCAAAAAAAGGCACAACTCATCTACACTAGAAAGGACAACACTCATTTAGTGAGCTACTGCTGCAAGTTGCGGTTTATTATGAGATATATCACAGTACATTCAGGAGACCAATGGCTAGCAATGGTATCCCAACAGTTCATACACATACACTTTGTCAAGTGACTGACACCAAAGGGCTACAGCCTGGTTTTAAAGCGTGGTCTTAAAGTAACAAGGCATTTTAATGTAAACAGCAAAAATATTGCTAAACAAGCAGTTAAAGTGCGAAATACAAGGTGACAGTGTATGGTGTAACAAGAACATATTAAAAACTAGAAGAAAAACTAACAGTAATGGCATCCCATGCAGTAACTCACATTTGGTTACCATTAGCTGTAATGGGATAGCTGATTGCAACTGAAAGTATGGTGCTTTCTGATTATCAGCTGGTGCACCAGGATATGCACAATCTGAAACAACAAGGTAAAGAAATAGTTATTTAGCAAACATCCTTCATTTTCAACACTTTTAAAGATACCATATGGCTTTACAAAAATAAGGCTACTTCTAATCCATCAAAAAGCCAAGGGGGAGCAGCTGCATATAGTTTAAAAGATCCAGAATGCCTCTCTCAGTGAGAGACGACCCTCCACATCACCCCTTCTCGGGCCCATGAGCACTTTTTCCACCCCAACAAATGACCACTTGTACTATTTGGCAGCTGATGATGTAACCAGGTTTGCAGTTAGTACAGAGTGAACATTCCCACTCTGGAGTGCCCTCATATATCCCCCCACACTTTCCTTAAATTTGCATTTTGCCCTGCCTGCATAATAAGCACCAATGTGTCTAATGCCAGACACTCAATGCAAGTGTTGCCAAGTCCAGGAGAGCTGCAGTGTGGTTGAAACAAAATTTTCCAGGGCAGGTATGTCAAGTGAGGTGGGACCTAGAGGTAGATACATCCTAGCCCACACTGAAATGCATGATGCGGAGTCCTTTGGCTCTGTATATGGTCCCAGTGGTGACCCCAACTTTTGCTAAAGACTTGCGGTGAAGATGTATGGCCTCACAGGTCCATGGATATTGATGTCTTGTACACAACACTACATAGATCCAGCACTACCTTATCCCCACACACACACACACCTAGAGCTAAAGCCTTTGGGGACCTGATGAGAATGCATCTGTTAGTGGATAGCTGGAGTCATGAAAACCCTTAAGGGAGAACCTACAGTTTCTATTCACACTCACACCTCTACTAGCATGACTAGACTATCTCCTGGTTGTCACCTCCCTGTTGGGATCAGTACAAAGCACAACTTACAAATCTATATTAATTACTGATCATGCCCCGGTTCATATGCTACTGAATCTGGGAGGGGCCCCATCTCCCTCAAGGGTCTGATGTCGTAATTCTGTGCTCCTAACACAAAGAAAATAAAGACAGGCAATTACAAAGGGGATTAAAGAATACCTGAGCACCAATAGAGACAGGGAGACTATCCATTTGGTGAGATAGAGGCACTAAAAACTATAATAAGGGGCCTGTCTATATCCTAGGCCAGCCATTCGAATAAAGCTGGAAAGAACAGGCTACAACAACTGGAAAAAAAAATTGCGAAAATGGAGAGTGACCACATTGCCAAGCCCCCTTCCCAAACCTCTGTACTTCAGGCTCCAGAGACTCGAGTTGAAGTACAATTGTGAGTCTCAAGCAGAGGTAGAAAGGATCATTCTCCTAAGTCAGGCCAGCCAATATTTTGATGGAGACAGAGGCAGAAAGCTCTTAGCATGGCAATTTAGGACTAGGAAGGCAGCTAGGAGAGTTGCTCATCTCAGTGGAGTTGATGGTTTGCTTACCTCACAGAGGAAGGCAATGGGGGAGGTTTTCTGTTCTTCTTAGAGGACCTATACACCAAGGAAAACAGTCCTGGTGCTGTGCAATACTGACATTTTTTTGAGAAAGCCCCTATCATGCCAATCCCAGCCTGTCATGCGACCCAGTTCGAGAGGAGGTAAAAAAACAAAGCTGTGCTGTTCCTGAGAAGCAGCAAGGCCCCCCGGGCCAGACTGGCTGCCAATTGATTTCTATAAGGCCTTTTTGCAGGAACTCCAGACCCCGCTTTTTAATATGATATGGGAATGTCTGGAAATTGGGGCCTTACCCCCCTCCACGAGGTCCGAAACTGTGACAGTGCTTCCAAAACCAGAGAAGGACAACACCCTTTGTGCATCGTACAGACCAGCATCACTATTAATGGTCAACTGTAAAATCATAGCCAAAATCATTGCAACAAGACTACAGCCAATCCTCCCAGAGGTAATTCATTTAGACCAATCAGATTTGTAAAGGGTCCTCAAGGTAAAACAAACGTAGGATGCAAGATCAACATTATTCATAGGTGGTCTAAAACAGTAGCAAAACATGGACAGCAATCCTTACCCAGGATGCAGCAAAAGCTTTTGACCATGTGGAGTGGGGATACGTGTTTGAGACCTTCATAGATACGAGATGGCAGGGCAATTACTATGCTGGGTAAAAGCCCTATACCAAGCCCCACAGGCCCAAATTTAATTAATACCATCCTGACTTCCCCCTTTTCTCTAACCAGGGGAGCTAGAAGGGATGCTCCCTATCTCCCCTATTTTAGTATTTGTCCTTGGAGCCCCTTGCAACTGCGATCAGAGTGTACCCATACTACAAGGAGCTGAAGTAAGGTGACAAGGAAGAACACAAATTATCAGTCTTTGCAGATGACATCCTCATGTTCCTGCAAAACCCCTCCAAAGGCTTAACTGCAGCTCACAAATTACTGGGAAAATATGACCTACTCTCAGGATACAAAATAAATTGGGGAAAAAGCAAATCGATCCCAGAAGGGAAAATAAAAGCTTTCTAACTAACAGCCTAATAGGACTGGTGGTAGTAGACTCAGTTGCATAGTTGGGGGTCCATCCAGCCTTTCCAGTGACTAAGCTATATACAAATAAAAATGTGCACCCTCCCAAAATGCTTGTATCACTTTCAGATGCTACCAGTCAAATTGCCAACAACCCTATTCAAAACCATTGATGCCCTACTACATAATTCTAGTGGAATGGGAAGCCAGCAAGGATTAAGACAGACATCCCAAAGTTGCCAATGGAGATGGGGGAAGTGGTCTATCAAACTTTTGTTTGTATCACTGGCCCACTCAACTTGCCTTTGTACCAGCTAAGCTTGCACTAGCACCTCCAGCTTGGTTGGAGTTAGAAGAATATGAGATGTAGGCAGACTTCTACTCAGGAGTACTATCCCCAGCTTTAGGCACCTTGAACACCATGAGGATCACTAAGCCTTCCTCTGTTAATGTGCTCAAGGTATGGCTAACTTTTCACAAAGCAACTCAACATCACCGGAGTGTTTCACCTAAGGCAGACGTATGGCTGTATTTCAGGGTAGACTTGGGTATAATGTCTTCCTACATCAAACAGTGCTTAGATGGAAGAAGAATGGATTAGAACAAGTAAGACAATTGTATGAGGCTGGTGTACTGAACTCCTTCCCCAATCTAAAAAGCCAGTTTAGGTTGCATCCCAGGAAATTTGTTGTGTATCTCAAGCTGAGACACTGGCTACCTGGCAAGGAGTCATTAGACCTGAATAGAACAGAGATCTTACCAGCTGAGGCCCTACTGTGTACTCCCCCCCCCCCCACACACACACACATATAGAGTCCAGACCACTAACTGCATTTTATAAACTCCCTTTGAAGGGTTGCCCATACCCCTTAGATGACATGTTAGTAAAATGGAGCAGAGATTTAGATGTAGTCCTTACACACAAAACATGGAACATGGTCTCCCTGCACTTTAATACTATGCCAGGAATGACCTCGAAAGGCAAATCCAACTTATCTTTATTTACTGTACCTACCTGACTCCTAAAAAGATGCACACATTCAATTGCACTAAATTGCCAGTCTGCCCCAAATGAGAGGTAGAAAAAGAAGATTTTCTGCATATATCCCCAACTTGCCTTAAGATCTGTGGGCCCGATTCCAAGTCGAATGTCGCAACTCACTGGCGTATGTGAGTTGCGACATTTGCCACTATGCCAGGGACCCTGCACCACATTACAAGAGCAGCAGGGTCCAGGCACTTGCAAAATGTGGGTTACATCATGCAGAGGCTAATACCACTGGCATGGTGTAGAAGCACCGCATGTCGCAAGTTGCTGCCCACTACCGGCAGCCCCCCCAAAGACCCCCCACCCCAGAACACCACGGCACACACCAGGGGACATGGGGCCGCAGGACAGGTGGCACAGGTGTCCGGGGGCACGCTGGAGATCAGACCCAAAGGGTCCCCGACTTTCAGGGGTTGGGGGCAGGGGGGTGCTTGTGGGGGCAGAGGGAGCACATCTGTACCATTGTCATTGGACTGTGGGGTGGACATCCAATGGATGGCACTGTCAGATGTCCCTTAGAGCAGCTCCAAGCTGCTCTAACTTAGCTCCACCAGTGCAGCTCCTAGAATTGTGGCAGTGGGTTACGGCAGCCACCCTCTTGGAATTGGGTTCTGTTGCTGCTGTAACCCACACTTGCGCCATGTCATTGCAGGCTGCATCGTAGTGGGTGGTGTAACCCATGGTTGGCGTGGCCCACAGCTGACACTGCACAGGTTGCCTCCTGGAATCAGGGCTGGTGTAATGCTTGGCATAAGCTGTCAGATACACCAAGGGGTTTGACGTATCTTGGCTTATGCCGGCGTATGCTGACTTGGAATCGGGCCCCGTGACTTTAGGTGGGAGGTACATAATATTATGCACAAGGTGTTGGACCACTCATTTTCCAGCTCATCTTTGGAATTTCTACTATGAGTTGAGAATTGTCCATGATTTCCTAGTAAGTCTAAGACCCATGGCATCTTGCTTTAATAAATGTTAGGAAGACAGTGGTACAACCCTGGGATGGTAAAGATCCCCCTACAACAGCATAATGGAGCAAGCATATCCTCATCTGCATGAAAATAGAACACACACAGTTAAAGGCTAATGATGAAATCGATATAGTTGAAGGCTTATGGGTCCCACTTATAGCAGCTGTGGAGAATAAAACCTTTTTTGCCTAACCCCTACCAAATGCTGTGTATGCCTCACAGCTGTTTGCTCTGTTTGCTCTGGTTCATGTGGGAGACATACACTGGGGGGAGGGTTGATTGCCTGCTCACTAACTACTGAGCAGTGTTATGATGGTCCATGTTGAGAGGTAGAATAAGCAGGTGCAATATGTAACCATATGAATGCATGTCTGATACCCACCAGAAATGTCTAAAAATGTTTGTGATGTAGAAACTACATATTTGAAAATTCCCTTGACTGTAATATTTGTACTGCAAGTGTATATGCATGTTTAACTAAATGTGTCAATCTGAACATGTCAGTAACATAAACTGTACAAACAACATGCAAGTGGTATCACAACTGATATATTTTCTCATGGACAAAAATATGCTGCCACAGGCAAGATCGCTGAATGCATTTGTGACAGTGAAGATATGACAATACTTGCAAAACCCACAATGGCGCATACCTGGAGGAAGAATAGGTAGCCACATGCTAGGATGATTACTGGGTTGGATACTGTGTTACCATCCATCTCATGGTCTCCTAAAGACCATGCCGGGTTGTGTGTGAATGAATTCAGCCAACTAAGGTTTTGTCTGTAGGATTTCCTAATGCTTACAGAGTATGCCTTTCTCGTGGTGGGCTCTCATGTTAAGTGTGGTAATTAAATTAATTCTTGAATCCTGTTCCTGTACATTTCTTTGTTGTGAGGTAATGAGATCCTCCTTATTGTTTTCTTCAGCCTTATTGTAAGCACGATCATCATCATCCACCTTATACCCACTTTGCACGAATCCTGCACCTGAATCAGCTTCCCATGACTCAAATGCTTCACTGGTGTTACATGTTCTGTGGACTCTTACACATTGTCTGGTCGGTATAATCTTGATGGTGTAGTAGGAGTGGCAGGAACAGGCCAGTAACAGGTATTTTATTCTGTGAGTTTATGGTAGAGGATGGAGTCAATACTCTGTGTTATTTTTAATGATCCAAATATATGACAATGAGATTGCCTTCATACTTTGACTCACTGAAAAATGTAGATTTAGATTAGTGTTTTCTAGAAAGGCCACACAAGAGCTTGGTTCTGACACCGCCCCCAACACACCATCAATAGACCGCCTCCACTGTTACATTTTTCAAGGAAGGAATTTGTAGACAAACCTTTCCTCCCACAGACCAAGGCACAGGTTGGTAACGTTAGGGGCGAAGATTGTCCCCATCAGTACACCACTGGTCTGTAGGAAGAGATCCCTAAGGAAAAGGAAGAAGCTGCATTCCAGCACAAACTGGAAGAGTCTCATTAGAAGCTCTGCAGAAGGAGTTTGTATAGAGTGCTGATCCAGATAATGCTGTAAGGCTTCCAGGCCTTCACCACGAGGGATGTTTGTGTAGAGGGATTCCACATCAATGGTGACCAGAAGATAGGAGTCCTCAATGTGGATATACCTCAGCATGGACACAGTCTCCATGGAATCCCTCATGTAAGCTCTGAGCCCACTCACAAAAGGACAGATGTAATAATACATGTATTGTAAGAATGACTCGGTGAGGGAGTTAATCCCTGATATGATAGGAAGGTTTCAGGGGATACAAGGTTTTTATGAACATTGGGTAACAGGTATATGACAGGGCACCTAGGATGATCCTTATTCAAAATTCAGATACGTCCAAGTATCCTGATTAATAACCCCATCAGACAGTGCTTGATTTCTAGAAGCATCAAGGTGGCACTTGAATTATAGTGTAGGGTCATAGGACGGAGGTTCGTATTTTACACTAGCCAGCTGTCTCCTAACTTCTGCCACATATTGATCTGTAACCGCCCCCATTATCTGCTGATCTGATGGTAATACATGTGTTAGACTGTATCGCCTTCATAACTGAGCTCTTCACCTGTCATATTCACAAATGGTGCCTCAAAGTCCTGCTGTATTAGGTGCTGTAAATGCTGTTCACAGGCTTCCACAAGGACCCCTACCATGGGGTTCAGGGAGGCAACAAATGTTGATTTGGCCTTGAAAATCCTTTTAGTTTGTGAGTCTTGATCATCACTCAGAAATACATCATATTGAGATGGTTGTCTCACTGCTGATCTGCTGAAGATATAATGTCTTCCTTCTCATTTCTGTCACCCAGTGACTACATATTGAGATACTTTAGTGGTTCCTCATATGTCCTTTCTTGCTGTCCCTGGATCATCCTAGTGGTGCTTCCCTGCACTGTCTCCAGTCTATTCTGGTCCTTTTTCAGTCTCCAGAACTGGGCACAGTACTCAAGGTGTGCTCTCACCAGAGACCTGTACAGGGGCAGAATTACCTCCTCCCTTTTGCTGACAAAGTCTTTGCTAATGCACACCAACAATCTGTTTGCATTGCTGTAGGCCTTATTACATTGTGTGAAGACTCTGAGGCTGTCATTGATGATTACCTCTAGGCCCCTTTCCTCCTCAATCATGGCTAACCTCACTACCACCCCATCCAGTATTCCATGCAAGGATTTTTTCTGTCAGTGTGCATCACCTTGCATTTCTTTGCATTGAAATACAAATGCGAGAGCTTAGACCATTTCTACAGTGGCTCTAGATCCTAGCATAACTTTCTAGCCCTGTTATCAGTATCCAACCTTCCATATAGTTTACTGTCATCCAGAATGAAACATTTCTTCTCCCTAAATGCCTTCCCCGATGTCACTTATAAACTCATTAAACAGGACAAGATCAGATTTGTCTAAAATGGTATTTCTGCTACAGACTCATGATGTTTGGTGTCATGTAACTCATTACCCATCAGGTATGCCACCAACTGTTTCTTGATTATTGTCTTTATAAGTTTCCCCACAATCATGGTCAGGCTGACAGGCCTATATTTCCTAGGGTCCTACATGTCACCCCCCTCTTGTGTAGAGACACCACCATTACCTTCCTCCCTTTGTTTGGCAACCCCCTTCCCCCAGTCTTCATAGACCACCTGAACCAATGTGTTGGGGAGCCACCAGCTGCGGGCCCAGTTCTTTCAGAACCCTGGGAGTAGGCCATCTGGAACAAAAAAGACAATACAAGAGCATGTGAGGAATATTAGAAATCCAGCAATAAGAACGCCAGTGAGCATACACTTCCAGGATGTACATCAAGCTAATCCAGAGCATCTTAAATTTATGGCACTGGAAAGTGCCGGAGTGGGAAGGTGGTGTTAATAGGCTACACAGACTTCTTCAGAGGGAAACTTTTTGGATTCTTGCATTGAATGCTTTAAAACCTGCAGGTCTCAGTGAAGAATGGGACTTGAAACCTTTGCTGTAAAGATATTTGTTGAATGATTCCCTTTTTATGACTGTGGGCAGAGCCTACATGAGTATTGCATGTACAAAAGGATTGATGTCATGTTTTCTGTCCGTGGAACTGGCTGAAGGTGTAAATAGTCTCCTTCGCCTTACCCTCTCCAAGAAATGTTTTCCGCTCTCAAATAAATATGCTTTCATGTTAGTCAATGGTTGGTACAATGGGTGGTACAAGAATTGGAACCTGAATAGTGGAAGGCAGCATTGTTTTTTGGGGGGAAGTAAGATCCACCCCACCTCCACCCAAGAAGCTCCAAAAGGTCCATCCCACCTTTTTTTATTCATGTGGGAGGGGCAGGAGGTGGATCTAACATACTGAAAAAAGACTCACTAGAGTTTGGGGTATGGACCAAGGAACAACATATCTGTGGAATCTCTGCAATTTGTTAAGGACTATGAGAACAGAAGATTCTTAAATTGCCTTCAAACTGACTTAAAAACCCTTAGAACAAATGATTATCAGAGATGCCTGGTGTCTCAAAAGGAAACACTAAGAACTGTCTGAAACTACAGCTTAAGGATTCAACTTCAAGGAAACCATTGGAACAAATGATTATCAGAGTCATCTGGTGTCTCAAAAGGAAACACTAAGAAATGTGTGAAACTACAGCTTAAGGATTCAACTTCAGGGAAAATAGACAACTTTCAGGTATTTCTTAAACATTTATATACTAAAATGGGCACAGTACTTGGTAAACAGAGTCTGCGATGAAGTGTATTTTTCTTTTTAAGTTTGAGAAGTGGAGTTGACTTGCATATGTTAAAAATACCAGCTGCAATTAGAAACTACTATAATTGAAGAAACAAAATGCTGTTTTGCTTTTTTTTCTATTTACATTTTTTCCTGGCTCAGTTTATATCAGTGAAGAGCTGCCATCCAGCTGGACAATCTACTTATCACTCATTTTTCATTTAAAATAACATAAATGTGGTTTCAAAGTTTTACCATGAGGGAAGCAAAATAAACCAGCATGGTTAACAAATACATTCATTGAATGGGGTAGTTTTTTTTAACATTCCTTTTGAGTTAACTACTACTTGGGACCTGTTATTCCAGTTTTTATGACTGTGCTTCTGGAACTTTCTGCAAGACAAGTTCTCTTAGGCACCTCACAGCACTTCATTTAGCCATGTGACATTATTATCTTTTCAGGACATTGCATACTGTAGTAAGAGACCCAATTTTTTGCCTTTTTCCAAGTAATATACCAACTTCATTCTCAGGCAGGCAGTTCTGGGCTAGTGTTAATATTCTACTGAATTTTCTTAACTTGCAGTTTGTGACTATAGGTGTTTATAACTGAATGATAATTACCAAATTTCCTCTCTTGCAAATAGCAAGGCATTTGTGTGTCTCATTTCAGTTTGACTTACTGTAGGTTACATGTAGAATCTGAAAAATTCATAACATGCTGTATTGTGATTCAATTAACTGATAAATGGGGATTTTGGTTTCTTTTACAAATTCATTTTCCTGAAGATGGATATACTAAAACAAAAATTCCTCATCAAAATGTTTTTAAATAAATTATCTGGTTTGGGGGGGGGGCTCCCACAAGCAGAATGAGATTTCACAGATGAGGGAACTCACAGCAGCAGAAAAAAGAAGCATGTTGCAGGGTTTTAAATAATTGATTAGCGTTTTTTTCATGGGACGATACTAACTGTACAGAAAGTATTTATATAGATTTTCTAGAAGTGCTGTGTTTGTTAAACACAGTGAGGTAAGAGCTATTAATTTTCACAAAGTTTTAGTACTTTTATGAGCAAAACACTAATTAATTTTTAGAGTTAAATAATACCCTTTTCTTGATGCCCATTTTTCGGCCTGATATAGTAATATCTTCCTTCAAGAGAACAGCTTGTAATGAAATGTGTTGAATTTACATTGGCATTTGAGCATATGGACTTTTATATTATATGAATTTTGTGTGTGAACTGTATATCAGTCTCTAAAAAAAACACATCAAATGTCTTCAAAAACTTGTCTCAACATTGTGTTTATCTTCCACCTTGTCACACCGTACAGCTGTCTCAGCAGCATTTTCAGTTAGGGTACAGTACCTTTATGTATATGATGGCCTGGTTCTGTTGAGTTGATTGCTATAACAGTGCATAGAATAAAATGCAAAACATATAAGTAACTGTAATATAGAAGGTGGCATTATTTTTAATGGAATTCAAGCATGCATGGGATAGTCATAAGGCAATTCTGGGTGTGGGGGTAGGAAGAAGTAGGCTGCTGGTTAACTAGGATCTGCAGCTTATCCAGTAGGTAGGAAAATGGGCAGACTGGGTGGGCCAAGTGGTTCTTATCTGCCATCAAATTCTATGTTTCTATGTTTCTATACAATGACAAGGAAAAATGTAAGAAGCTGATTGGCTGCTGACCCATTGAAACAGTGATGTTATTACACAACAACATCACCATAGCTTTGGATTTGGATCATTCCTTGCATTTTCTCTTAAGAAATATGTTTCCACACTAACAAAAACATCCTTTAAAATGTATTTTTAATTCTGTATATAACAACAAGCCATTGTATAATTGCAATAAGGCACTCCAGGGTGTGTGTTATCTTGTAATAATGTCACTCTTGGGGTGGTGGAAGTACTCGTCTTTGCCTCATGCTTCAACCCACCCCGGGAGTGATATTATTACATGATAACACACACCTTGTCATGCCTTATTGCTTAAATATGCCCTTTCTCAATGTATTGTACTTTGATTCAGTTAGTGTATATACAACAGCCTTCATGTGAACACTCTGGGCTTCTCTTTGACTCCTGATGTCTATTTGCTTTCGCCATTGTATATTGTTTGAACTGCTTTGGTCTTCTTGATGTGGTGCCTGTGTGCCTAAACTATGTAATCTATTTATCTACTGCTACCCATGTATCTCCACTGAATGATTGTTATAACTGTCTGCTCTCCGAGTCATTGTTTTTTGACTTGTTAACTGTGCTGTCTTTGTATTAGTTTCAATGAGCTGCCTTTGTAAATGAGTCTCTGACTCAAAGGATTGTAAATCTGATATTTTTAAAATAAATAAATAACTGTTTATGTTTAAGTCCATGAAACACCCTTAGCTAGTTACTGCATTCACGGTGGTAGTGGCTCTGCCAGAGCTTGTTTCCTTCTGTAACTGATGCCCCTGTTGAATCTAGCCAAAGAAATTCTTCCCTTATTCATATCCAGAAATGCTGGTGCAGATTCCCCAGTGCTGGAAAGGCCAGTTTGAGGCATGGGAGATCACTACAATGATGTCCCTTGGAATCTTCTGATATCAGAAAAGCCTGGTTCCAATTTTCTATCTTTCCCTAATGAAAACTATTCATTTCTGCCTGTGCTATTTTAATATTAGCAATTAAATGCTGAAACTAATACAGTCATGCATATTATGCATCAAGTTGTTTTTGCATTTGATGTTCTGTCTTTTTGATACTGTGTTTTTGATAACGTGCTTCTGAAATTCATCTTTTTTTGCTCTTATTTATTTATTTAGTTTTTGTTGACCGAAAAAGAGGACTAGACAAACTCTTCCTATTTTCAGCCTCGTCCCAGGGAGGGGGATACAGATGGATGCCAACTGACACTGAACCAGATTAAGCTGTTGGTGGGATTTTTTTTAGTGAAAGGGTAAATTTGGCCAAGACACCAGGGAAATTCCCCTACCTTCCAGTAGGGGGAACTGCTGGCCTTGTGATGGAAAACTCCACTCCTGGACTGACTATGGAGGAAGCAGGTTGCATGCCTGCTTTGCAACAGGGTGCTGTCGACGCCCATATGGAGCCTCAGGACAAAGAGCAGATGGATATTTATATGGATGCTACAGGGGATTTCGCGCCTGAAGAAACAATTGAAGTGCCAGCACAAGGCGCTTCTATGTGGCACGATTTAGCACTTATAGAAAACCAGGACATTTTACAGAATGAACTAACTTTGGTAACACAGCAATTGGACCTGCAGCAAACTCACCGGGTGACTTCTGAAGAGGAAAAGAAATGTAAGCATTCACAGGACACCTCTTTGATATCTGCAACAGAGACAGCAACAAAATTGTTTATTCCAACAGTCGCTTCTACACACACTATGAAGCACATGGAAATGAATCACAGAGACCCCAACATCAAGCAAAGTGATGACATTGGTGGCTGGCCTCTGGAAAGAGCATTGTGAGGAGCAGGATGAAACAAAACGTGACCGGTATTTGGTTACCTGATCCCCCCTACCCAACACAACTGACAGATGTGTCATCAACTGAGGCAGATCTTAATCCTCAAACATCCATTCCTGCAACCACGGTGCTGCAGGAGGTGGACTCGGGTATAGTTTCTTATTCACCCCCTCACACACATTTTGGGGGAACCTGAGAGTGCTTATGCAGTAGACCCAGACCATTTAAGGAAAACCACCAATACCAATGAGGCTGACAATAACTTTGATGCTGCATCTGATAATGGGGAGCCCATGCAGGAGGAAGCTCCACAATCTAACTCTGCTCCCTCTTATGCTAGCTTATTCAGAAAGCCTACTGAGCTTGCTAAGAGGTGAAATGCAATTCGGCTAAGATATTTGGGAGGCATGGAGTCTCCACCCGATCACTTCTATGTGGGGAAAATATTATTAAAAAGATCTCTGGGTTTTACACTTGCTAACATGTATGCCCTAATACACGCCGCAGGGGAATCTACCTTTGACATAAGTTTTTGTACCCCAGACCTACTTGAATGATTCTGGGAGAAATATGCCTCCTTGAAAGCAAATCTACTGTGGACTCCCTTCCAAGTTATATCCCTTACCAAACAATCCTTTCAGGTTATCATGGTGTTGTTCCACAATGAAGAGGTTAATATTGTCGATATTTTGTATTGGCTGGAAAAAAAATGCACATTACAAGGTACACCAGAACCTAACCTAGATGGAGAGGATTTTTTGAATGGGTGATTGCGGATAAAAGTTAAGTTACTGTATGATGGCAATGAACTTACACATCTTCCAGACTGTACATACATAGGAAGAGACAAATGTTTTATTTTTTTCCTGTGGCAACCCCAAAGGTGCTTTAAGTGTGGCTCAGCTAGGCATATTAGCCCAAACTGTGAAGTCCTTAAGTGCACACAGTGCGGGGAAGAAGGGCATTCTGGATTTCACTGCTGGAATACACAATGGTGTAACCTCTGCAATAAGGAAGGGCACTGCTTCACAGATTGCCCCTGAGTTTCCTACAATACCGGGGAGGCAGATTATGGGGTACAAGATTTTTATATCCATAAAATGAAAAAGGTGGCAGGGTTTAGAATTCTGGAACTTGTCCCCTGCAGCCCCTAGTACTTCTACAACTTCTGCCCCACAATTGAGCCTGACCCAGCTACTCCCACTCCCATCTGACAACAGTGCCTCTGAATCAGACTATTGATGCCTCAGAATCTGGAATAATGGCCCCACCTCCACCACCTTTGATGGAGGACAAAGCATCAGAATTCACAGTGATACCTCCAAAACTTAGAGAAAAAGGGAAAGCCCTTAAAATGGCACCCCACCCTCTAGTAGAGACTGTACCCCTTACTAATTCCTTTTCTGTTCTGTAAGAGGGTATTTCTGACGAGGACAGAGACTCAGACACTGCATCTTGGGCATCCTCTCAAGCTGACGTACACTTGGATGTAGACAAACAAGAACAACCTGAGTCTACCTCGGATAGAGCTAAGAAACACAGGATGGGCATGAGTGCTTCATCCAAGAAAGTACCTTGAAGCTTGTCACCACTATAAACTTATTACATGAGGCACTATGAGGTTAAACTAGCTTTCCAAACATGAACAGTATTTGGTCTGAGAACAGAAGGTTGGCTACCTTTTTCCCTCTTCTCTGACTTTGCGTTTGATGTTGTTTTTTTCCAGAGCACGAGATTGTCTCTTCCAGCCGATATTATTACTGCTACATCTACTGCTTGGGTGTGGGGTTCAAGTTTTTGGTCGGGGGTCAGGATACTTGCAGTGGGGTGAGGATCTGTTTTATGGAACATAACATCAATATAACCCATCTTGTAGATATAGATCCAGGCAGAACCTTATTACTGGATGTCAAATTACAGGGGATCAAATTCCGCCTTATTAATATATATGCCCCCTAGCAGAAATCTACCAGAACTGACTTGTTGAAAACAATTTTGCCCTACTTATATACTGCAAAAAACATTGTATCTGGAGGAGACTTTATTATTAGTCGGTTTTCCCAAGACAAAAGCTCAAAAACCACAAACATCTATTGTGATACCTCATACTTAAATCATGTATTATACACTACAGGGTTAGTGGATGTTTTTGAAGCTGAAGGGGAACAGGCCTCTTGAACTTACTACAGAGGCTCTATTTGCACAAGAATTTATTTTTGGACCCTGCCCATTAGGTGTAAGAATGTAATTCCAGTAGCCACGTCAGACCATTGTTTAGTGACCGCAACAATCTCAGATTTTGCGGGAGTGTCTAAAGGCAGAGGTTATCGGAGGCTTAATTTGGGGCTCTTTGGATGATCCAGATATCTCAAAGGGTTTTCAATACCTTCTTGAGGCAAGCGAGTCGGTTTTCTTTTTATATGACTCTCCAACCCTTTGGTGGAAGGATTGTAAAAGGTATTTCTCGGACTATTTTCAACTTATGGGGCAATTGAATGGCAAACATAGGAGGGTCCAGTATTTTGACCTTCGGAGTCAATTAATCACACCGATCCAAATACAACAGGAATCTGGAGAAATTTTGACTGACCAAATTAAAGATATTAAAGATCAAATGGTTGAACTCCAATATAACCATATGAAATCATTGGAAATAGAACAACGGTTTAGACAGCATGGAACCCAGGGTAGTGCCAACCCTTTTGACGCCTGCAATAAGCAAAGACAAAATAAAGTGATTACTTCTTTAAAAACTTTTGAAGGGAGAGAAGTTTACAAGAAACACAACATTTTAGCCATCCTACAACAACATATGGACACCAGGTTTCGGTCTACTCCAATGTCAGAATCGGAGACCAAAAAATGGCTGACCTCTTGTAAGTTACCACAAGTCCCTGATCATTTTTTGAGCACTTTAACCACAACAGTCACAGAGCAGGAATTAACTACTGTGATAGAGGCACTCCGTTCTGGGGCAGCAACAGAGCCAGATGGATTTCCCTGTGAATTTTTTCAGTACATTTCTCCAAAATTACTTAAAGAACTGTCTCAGGTTTTTTCACATTTTTTTCAGGTTAATGTCCTTCCTTTAAGTACGTATGACGGTCTAGTTATTTTTGACATAAGAAAGGAGATAAAAGTACATTGAACAATTGGAGGCCCATTTCCCTCCTGAATGTTGATTGCAAAATTGTTAGGAAAATATTGAATAATAGGTTAGCAGTAACCCTAGACAGCATCATTTTTCCCCTTCAGTTTTCTGCAGTGCCAGAGAGGAAAATCCATGATGCCCTTTTACTCCTTAGGGAGATAATAGAAAAGGGGGACAACCAGGAATTATAGGGCTACCTGATTTGCTTAGACCAAGCCAAAGCATTTCACAAGGTCAGTCATTATTATTTGTGGCATTGTTTGAAAGCATATGGCTTTCCTGATAGATTTATTGACTGGATTAAACTATATTACCTACACTCACCTCAGGTGTGAGACAGGGATGCCCACTTAGTTCCTTCCTGTATATACTGATTCTTAATCTTTTTACTATATAAATTACAGCATTATGACTCTATCATAGGCCTTTCAGTACATAGTGAAGATCTAGAAATTAAATAACTTTCTTATGCTAATGATGTGATCAGAGCGCTGCCGACCGCGGCAGGGAAGGACGCTTTCGGGAGCCTCAACAGATGGACCCCCCCCACACACTCAGAGCGCTGCCGACCGCGGCAGGAAGGACACTGGGAGCCTCAACAGGTAATTAGCCAGTCGGCGATCGAAACGGAAGGACTCATTTGCTAGCTTCTCCACCCACAGTCCACTGATTGTTTTCAGCGGACAGCTGCTGTAGGTGCTACCTGATTAACTGGACTTGGACTTGGGTGGGGTTGGAGTGGTGAAGCTAAAGGGAGTGTGGCGTCCTTGTGTGCTATTGTGAGCCACTATTCAGCTTCTCCCTGCTAATTAATTTAAATGTGCTGTACTGTGCTATGTCATAAGATGCCATAATTGCCTGCTGGCCTGTGTTTAAGCTGAGATTACTAGGTAAAATCTGAGTAATTCAACCCCTAGGCACTCAGCGTTTAGGTTAGATGAAGTAGATGCTGTATGACCATAGTTTAGCCTGTTAAATGTTTAAAGGCAGCCCTCTTTATGTTTGACTAAGCGTTGCTTTGGGGCTGAGTCATGCTAGTCTGAAATTGTAGTGCTGTTTTAAATCCTCCGCTGCATACTAATTTCCCCCTGCCTCCTACATTTTCAGACGGACACTCCCACGCTCAGGCGGCCGACCTGCGGGAAGGGCGCTTCGGGGAGCCTCAACAGGTAATTAGCCAGTCGGGATTGGGAAACAGAAGGACTCATTTGCTAGCTTCTCCACCCACAGTCCACTGATTGTTTTCAGCGGACAGCTGCTGTAGGGTGCTAGCCCGCAACCTTCTACGTCGTCTGCCCCACCGCCCAACCACCCACCACCAGGGGCGGCTGCATCTTTATTGGCTTCGGGCGCTGACGTCACTTCCTGTGGTACCAGAACCTAAGTCCCCACTTTCTCATTAGCAGGTTATACCTGCTGACCACCAGGGGGCTCTGGTCCCCTACTAACCACCCTGTGGTAATGCAAACCTATCTGATCCCAGATAGACTCTCCCTGCCTTATCTCATCCTACCCACCAACTATAATTACTCTCACTACTCCCCTAGCCTGTTGAGATAGTGAGAGGAAGGAGAGGAAAAAAAAAAAATGCCCATCACTCTGCATCCTGCACTACTCCCCCTCCTTCTTATAATCATTGCCGTACCTTTGGGTACTATAGCCCTGCACTCATGCTGCCCCTATGCCCCTAATGATCTGCCCACAATCCACCCCTCTTCCCCCCTTGTGTCACCTCCCCTTGTTACTTGCACTCACCCTGCAGCTGCACCACCCATCTCCCAACATATTGTCACCTCTCTTACCCCACTGCCCCTGTTCATCTCATCGCGTTTGCCTCTCCTGCCTGTTCCAATCTTCCCATCCCCTGCGCTATCTCAGCCCCTCATTACCCCCCTCCAGTCGTCGAAAAACTATCCGGTATCACGCACTCCCAAGAGCAGCCCTCCTCCTCCTGCTCCTGTCAGGCAATGTCCACCCCAATCCTGGGCCTGGCAGCATTGGTACTCCCCTGAAATCTTCCCGGGCTGTGTGTATTGCATCTATGAACATCTGTAGCCTCCTGAAAAAACTGGACTCACTACACTGCTGGGGAAATGCTTCATAAACCTGATGTTGTTGCCCTGTTTAAAACCTGGCTGTCTCACTCCACTCCCAACTCTCATGTCTCTCTCCCGGCTACACTCTCCACCGTTGGACCGTGTCGGCAGGAGAGGAGGGGTTATGCCTTCTATTTGAAGGATTCTCTCATGGGTCTGCCACTCCCCCGCCTGACCTCGAATAAAGGCCCAGGCCCTCACACTAAAGCTGTCCCCTGACCCTTCTAGAGGCCCTTTATTCCTGACTGCAGCCTACATACCCCCTAGGAACCAATCCCTGGCCCTAGGCCCACTACTTGACTACCTTACCTCCATACCCAACCCCTCGGACCAAATCTTGGTTGGTGACTTGAATATAAACTGGCTTTGCCCATCACCCTCCTCCCACCGTGAAGCCTTTGATTCTATTGACCTAATTCAACTGGTCACACAGCCTACTAGATTCAACCCCAGCAGGGGTACTTGCACCCTCCTGGATGTGGTCCTCACCAACAGGCCAAGCCGCGTCCATAACATACAAATCCTCCCTGACTGCCTCAGTGACCACTCCCCTGTTCTCTTCAACTGGGAAACCCCTCGGCCTTCTTCTGTGGTCAAAACCACTTCTCGGAGGCGGCTTAGACCCGGGGGACTCAAAAGCCTTAAGCATCTTCTTGCTCATACTGATTGGTCCCCTCTGGCAAGCGCAACTAACATTGACTGGGCCCTGGCCTTTTTTGTGAACACCTTCAACTCTGCCTGCGACATCTTTGCCCCCATAACTGCTAGGAGGTCCAAAGTGAGACATCCCTTGGATCACCCTGCCCTGTTATGGCAACTTAAGCAACAGGACAACCCTATGGCACCTTGCTGTGTTGCTATGGCCGTCCAGCTGACAGACAGTCTTATGCCACCGCCGCAACCAGTGCACCTGGGCCATCCATAGGCGGCGGAATACTACCAAGCCTCGCTTACCTCCTCTTGGGGGAACCCCAGGTGCTTCTGGGACAACATCAAGATACTGAATGGCAACTCCCAGTCCCCCTCTCCCTCGCTTCTCAACATCAATGGTGCTGACTCCACTGATCCTGCCCTCATTGCCACTCACTTCAATAACTCCTTTACTGACCTTAGCTCAGTACTCCCTGGTAACTTTTTCAGTCCGCTACCTCCTTCTGCTCCACTACCCATCACTCGCCCCCCCTTCCACCTGCGTCGTGTCACCATACATGGAAACCAGACCATACCTACTAAGAGCCCTCAAAGGTAACACCATCGTGGACCAGCTCACTTGATCCCTGCCTGTTACGTCAGGTCCTGGAACAGGTCCTCTCACCTATCACATGTATCTTCAACAAATCACTAAGTCTCGACAATTCCCCTGCTGCCTGGAAGGTTGCCACAGTTACCCTGTCCACAAAGGTGGTGACAGGACCCTTCCGACAACTACCGGCCCATCTCGATCCTCTCCCCCTCTCTAAGGCTTTGGAAAATTGTGGCTTCCCAGGTCTCTGACTACCTTCGTAGTACAATGTCCTCTGCCCTGAACAACAGGGTTCCAGAGCAGATCATAGTACTAACACAGCTCTCCTGGAATTTTCAACTTCCTCCATGCCTCCTTGGACTCTGGTGCCCTGGCTGGTGCCATATTCATTGACTTGTCTAAAGCCTTTGTTACTGTTTCCGATCCTCTCCTGCTCCACACCTCGACCAAATAGGCTTTGCCTCTGGTCCTGTTCCTGGTGCACAGCTATCTCTGCTCCCGCTCCCCAGCGTGTGTGAGAAGTCAGCGGTACTCTCTGGAAACCTGCCTATTAATCTGGAGTGCCCTGAGAGCTCAATTCTTGGACCCCTACTATTCTCCCTCTTTCTCAACTCCCTACCCAGCAATTGTGCGAGTAAGATTCTTCTCTATAGGATGATGCTGTCCTCTTTGCCTCTCACAATGACCCCATGCTGCTACAGAACTCCCTCCAACTAGCTTTTGACTCTGCAGCAACCTGGTTCACTGAGCACCGACTTGTTATCAACCTAAAGAAACAAAACTATGCTCTTCTCCCACCCCAAAATAAGCATAGTAAGCTCCCCATCCATCCACTCCACACCCAACAACTTCATTGACCCTGTTCAGTCCTATAAATATCTTGGAATAACCTTTGACCCTGCACTTTCTTTCCATGGACATATATCTACCCTAAATTCTGCTGCCAACTCGAGGCTAGGCATTCTCTACTGGCACAAGAAATGCCTCCCTCCTGATGCCCTCCGCCTGGCTGTCACCTCCTCTGTCATATCCCTCATTGACTATGGTCTACCAGTCTATGGTTCAGCAGACCAGACTGCCCTCAACAAGGTTCGCCTTACACTCAACAAGGCCTGTAGACTTATCGCGGTGCCTCCAGACTCACTCACACATGTGAGCTGTATACCCTGGCTTCTCTACTCAACCTGGACGAGGCCTCATGTATCAGACCTGCGGCTCACATTTATAGCCCTGCAGGGCCTATCCTGTAGGCCTATCCAACACATTCGCAGATCTGTACCGACCCTAAACACCCGCAGCTCCTCAAGAGCAACTCTAGTCATTCCGAGAGCCAGGACCTCTCAAGGGCAGAGGGCATTCCCCTACCATGCACCCTACTGGTATAACTCCCTTCCTGCCAGTGTCTCAAACTCACCAACCTTAGCTTGCTTTAAGCCCAGGCTCAGAAATTTCCTACTTGCCTCACGCAAATGCAACTGCCGCTACCTAATAAAAAAAAAATAAAAAATACACACTGCTGACAATGCTCACTGGCGGCTCCCACCCCCTTACTAATCCTCCTCCCTCCTTCCTCTACCTGCACCCCCAACCACCTGTGCACCCTAGGCTATTCTGTGCATGGGTTATGAGTTCTACTGTAACAAAAGTGTAACTGAATTGTATCTTCTTTGTGTAATGGCTGTTGTCCTTGTTCTATTGTTCTTATGTCCTCTGTGTGACGAGGTACCTTTGTAAATGAGCCTCTGGCTCAAAGGTTTCTAAACTGATGTTTAAATAAATAAATAAATAAATTACTGGCAGATCAGGCATTATGCAGGGCAACGGAAGTTGTGGTTCAAAGTTTCCTAACATTAACACACTTTGACATTAATTTAAACAAGTGCCACTGCCTCCCCATAGCTTCCATTACCGATACTGAGACAGAATTTTTTAAGATACCTGTTTGAACAGACCCACTTCAAATATTGGGTATATTTGTTGGCCAGGGAGACATGTGCATGTATAATTGGTCTTTATTACTTAATGAAGGCATTATTAAAGTACGGAAGTGGAATACGTGGCACATGTCAAAGTTAAAAAGGGTCTTCATGGTTGAAATATTTTTGTTGCCCTTATTTTTACATCTTTGTATCATATTCCCTCTGCCCAAACAGCTGGAAACTACTATTCATAGCTGGGTCTTTTTCAGTGTATCTGGGGGAGCCGCTTGAATACCATTAAAAGAGGAGCCACATATTTGTCTATTCAACAGGGAGGTCTGAATATGCTCCAGCCTTTAGTGTTCTTCTTTTCTATGTTCATTTACCATAATATCAAACCAGTACTTCAGAATGGTGGTAAAATCTAGCAACCCTGGGTTTTAGATCAAATTACGCCATGGATGAATGCTTGGGATATAGCTTCCACTATCCCAAAACAAAAATCCTTACAAGGTTTACCATATTGCATGGTTTACCTTTTTGGGAAAATGAAATTATGGAACATCCCTGTAACAGGGTGCTACCTGTTATTAGTATACAGACCCTGGAATAAAGAATAAAGAGTCATACGTGCCAGTTCTTGTCCCTCTTGTGTTATTTCTCTCACCCCTTTCTATCCTCTCATTTCCCTTCTTTTTCTTTTCTTGTTTCTTTGTCAGGATGGCCAACTGTCCTTTTCAGGGTGTCTAGGGTGTCAGCGTGGCTCAGTTGGTAGCACATCCACCTCTGGTCCAGAAGGTCATGGGTTCTCGTCCCACACCGGGATTGGACTTGCACCTAAAAATCGCTGGCATCCGAGAACAGTACTGGGGGTGCTGTACTGCTGGGGTGTGCCATCCTTCGGATGAGATGTTAAACCGAGGTCCCTTCTGCCCATCCTGGTGTTGTCCTTGTGGGTGTCCAGGTGGAAGTAAAAGAACCCAAGGCACTCTTCGCAAAGAGCAGGGAACATTCCTGGTGTCCTGGCCAACATTCCCCTTCCCATAAACCAGTTCATGCACTTATCCAGGCTGTGTGTGGGTGATGACGTGCGATATGTCCACAACCACACATTCAGTCACTTCACTACCAGTCTAGCATTGCTTGTATGAAAAGTGCTATATAAATACTGGTTCTTCTTCTTTCTTCAAAAAAGACCCCCTTGCTGTGCACAATAGTGCTGGAAACACTGGTTTTAATCACCGAATTGGAGATACTTTTGTAGCGGAAGGCACATTATTAGTAAAGCTCATGTGTGGGAGTATAAAGAATAAAAGCACATATCACACTGAGGAGAATGCCGAAATGAAAGGCATTGCGTTAGCGCAGGTCATGCTTTAATTTAAAGAACTCTGGTGTCCCTGAGTAATGAATGAAACCGCTATGCAGCGTGGCAGGTATACAAAGAACTTCCTGAATCTGATACTATGGGCAGGAGAATGACAGTTCCGTAGTGTCCCCAATATTTAAAAGAACTAAAACAGTGTTGTGACAGACCCAGATAGGTTGTAACTGGGGCTGCCTGTAAAATAAAGCATATTTAGGCAAAAAGGGGCAAATAATAAGCCCCTTAATGTTAAGGCACGGGATAATATGGAAACTCCCCCTATTATGTAATATCATGGCCAACGGGAACTCCCCCACAGAAAGAGATGTAATCCCTAGGGCTATAAATAGGGCTCACCACTAAGTGAGAAGAGTAGAGATTCAAGTCAGTTGGTGTGCTGACTGTTAAGGAGAAGAACCTATTTGTGTGCTGATCAATTCACACAGTTCTTTGTATCAGTGTAAGAGGTTTATTACATTAAATTGGCTAGAGTTAAGCCACAGGCTCTGTGAGGGAAGCAGAGATCTGGCATTTTCTTTTGGTTATTGAACTAACATTTTTTTTCCTTTCTGTAAGTATTTTGGACTTTTAATAAAATGACAGATGCCTTCCAGCATCTTTTATGCACCTGAGCTCTGCCTGCTGTGACAAGTTTGTATCCCACCATGCTCACACTGGTGTGAGAGGTGGGATACCTAGTGCATTTTTAGACTGCCTGGGAAAAACGCTGCTGGGGGTTATAGTCATATACACAATGCACGAGCAGAGAAAAAGGTGCTGGAAGGAAGGTGTTCCAGTGGACCAGATCCAAGGCCGAACAATTGGGGTTGAAGCCTATACCAGGAATAGAACCAGTCATGCGCCACAAGGAACCACTAAAGAAAGAAGATGTGGAATCCCCAGAGGTGGAAAAGAAACAGCTTGCTGGGGAAAAGAAGCGATTAGAGGAGAAGGAGAGAAGACAAAAGGAAGACCCAGTTCCAGAGGATTCAGGTGACCTGTTGCATTGGCTTTGCCTGAGACAGCTGGACATAGAAAGGGAACAAGAAGATGACCAATGGCAGAGAGAGGAGGAACAGAAGAACCAAGAAGAGGAGAGTCAGCAGAGAGAAGAGGAATAGAAGAACCAAGAAGAGGAAAGAAGATGATAGGATGCTAGATGACATGATGCCTTGCAGGCCATTCAAGCAATGAACCCAGGGCAGCCTGACAGAAACATCCCTCGGGACATCAAATTGACCAAGCTCACTGAGGCAGATGACATCAAGGTGTATTTGACCACCTTTGAACAGATTGCTCAGACCTGTACCTGGCCCGGAGATCGCTGGATGCTAAGACTGGTACCACACTTATCTGGATGTGCCCAGTTGGTGTACAGCCGTATGATAGCACCAGATACCAATAATTATGACCGGGTAAAGGAAGAGCTCCTAAGAAGGTATGACATTAATTCTGAGACATTACAGCAAAGGTTTAGATCACAGAAAATGGTGAGTGAAGATACACCAAGGGAAATATTTGCCAGATTAAAGGGCTTTTGTCTCAAATGGTTACAACCAACAGTAAAAACTTTCAATCAGATAATGGATTTAATTATCATTGAACAGCTTATACAGATTATGCCCTAGGATGTATAGATGTGGATAAGAAAGCACAAACCCAACACTGCCGAGGAAACAATAACTCTGGCGGAGGACTACCTGGTGGTCAGACCTGCAAGGACCAAAGGAACCCTGAACCCAGTAGCCCAAACTACTACACCGGTAAGACAATATGATCAAACTTACCAAAAACCAATATTTGGTGGAGGAGCAAGTTGGCAGAGAGAGACCCTACCATGCTGATTTTATTTGTAGGATATGTGCAAGAAAGGGACATATCGCATGGAACTGCCCTAAATATTTCCCATTTTGCTATGACTAACTGGGGCTATGTTACCAAAGTGGGAATTGGGCAACAAAGTTTACTGGGCCTCATAGATTCAGGGAGAAAGCAGACTTCAGTAAGAGCTGATCTTATTAATGGCTATGAGAAAGGAGGAATACAGACCAAGGTGACTTGTGTCCATGGGGATTTTCATCAGTACCCAACAGCCATGGTAGAAATGACTGTGGAGCAAGATACTCAGACTCTTGCTGTGGGTCTAGTTCCTCAACTTCCAGTGCCCATGCTCATTGGTCAGGACCATCCAAAGTTTGATCAACTGTTAAAGTCTCCCCAGACAGGATACCCTTTGGCTGCTGTCACCACCCGGGCACAGGCTAGAAAAGAATAGTCTCCTCATACGTTCCCTTTTGATCCAGAACTATTTGAGATTCCCTGAAAATCCAGAAAAACCAAGAATGAAAAAAGGAGGAAAAACCAGAAGTGGAGAGACACTCACAAGACTGTGATACCTGAGATTCCTGAATGGGACCCAGTGTTAAAAGGGGCTGAAATTCAGGAGGAGCAAAACAGGGGTGAGACATTAAAACTTTTTTTTTTCACAGATGGACCAAGTAGCTGTACAGGGACATCAATATGTATTTGTCAAATCAGATACTGTACAGATATATGCATTAATCCTGCGACAGGAGAGCAGCTGAAACAAATGATGGTTCCCCAGAGGTATAGGGATAAACTAATGGTACTGGCCCATGATATCCCTATGGCCAGTCATGAGGGCCGAGATAAAACTTTGGGTAGGTTGACCCACTGTTTTTTCTGGCCAGAGATTCATGATTAGGTAGTGGAGAACTGCCAGACATGCCCAGAGTGTCAGATGGTGGCAAAAGGCTGAAAGAAAGAAAAGGTGCCCCTACAACCCTTACCAGTTGTTATGCAGCCATTCAAAAGGATAGCAATGGATGTGGTAAGCCCCTTAACTAAGAGTGCTAAGGGCAACCAGTTTATTCTTTTGATCTGTGACTATGCCACCCAATACCCTGAGGCAATGCCTATACACGCTGTCACTGCCCCTCGGATCACAGAGAAACTGGCAAATACTTTTAGTCGGCTAATTATTCCTTAGGTTACCCTCATGTACCAGAGTACAAACTTCACCTCCATCCTCCTAAAGGAGTTGTATAAACTTTTGGGGGTTACAGCAGTGCGAACCTCTCCTTACCACCCGCAGACCAATGGACTGGTTGAGAGGTTCAACAAAACATTGAAGCATATGCTGTAAAAATATGTCCAGGAGGAAGGAAAGGATTGGGACAAGTACTTGCCCTATCTATTATTGGCATATCGTGAGGTGCCCCAAGCCACCACTGTTTTTTCTCCCTTTACTCTTTTGTGTAGTAGGAACCCATGGGGTCCCTTGGACATAGTAAAAGAACATTGGGAGGAGGGGAAGGAGTTCTGTCACAGTAACATAACTGATTACATGACCAACTTAAGAAAGAAACTGGTTGAATTTGTGCAGGTGGCACATCAGAACGTCATTCAAAGACAAGCTGCTCAAAAATCTGGTTATGATGAAGGGCTGAAAGACAAATGTTTTCATCCTGGGGAGGTGGTGTTATTGTTATTGCCTACCCAGGAGAATAAACTTTCAATGAAGTGACAGGGTCCCTATGAAGTAATCAAACAGGTGGGGAAGGTCACTATGACATTAAGACATCAGAATGAAAAACAGCTTCGAAAGTGTACCATGCTAACTTGTTACGTAAGTGGCAGGAAAACGTAGACTCTATGCTTGGCTGTTTTATGTACCCTGAGTCTAAAAGCAGTGAGGTGGCTGTAGCTTATGAAAGGCTGGACCCTAGGTCCCAAGTGGATGAGGTGCAAATCAACCCCAAGCATAATGATGCCCAGAAACAAGAAATAGGGGGAACTGTTACAGTATTATGGGGCTACCTCTACTAGCGTACCAGGTAGAGCAAAGGGAGTGGTAAATAACATACATATGGAACAAACAAAGCCTATTCATCAGCGACCTAATCACTTACCTGAGAGGGTCAGACAGGATGTTGTCATGGAAATCAAGTACATGGAAGCACTAGGGATAATAGCCCCATCCCGTAGCACAGGGTCTTCACCCATGGGAGTTATACCCAAAAAGGAAGAAGGAATCAGACTTTGTCTGGATTTTCGTAAGATCAGTTCCCTTTCTTCCTTTGATGGATATCCAATGCCCAGGGTGGATGACCTTCTAGATAAAATCGGATCAGCTAAGTACATTAGTACCCTGGACTTAACAAAAGGGGTACTGTCAGATTCCATTATTTTTACAAGCCCAAGAAAAGACTGCATTCAGTACCCCAACAGGGCTATTCCAATTCACAACAATGCCATTTTGGATTACACGAGGCACCGGCCACCTTCCAGCGTTACATGGATAGGGTATTACACACCCATACCTCATACAGTGCCACTTATTTGGATGATGTTGTCATTTTTCACCTGATTTGCAGACTCATCTCATTCATTTGAGCGCTGTCATACAGTCCATTACTGATTCAGGCCTGACCATCAACCCTGCAAAACATGCCATAGCCAAAACTGAGACTAAATATCTGGGGTTTATAATAGGAAAAGGGATTATCCAGCCTGATATCAGTAAAGTAGAGGCAGTGGCAAACAGCCCCATACCACAGACAAAGCATCAAGTCCACTCCTTCTTAGGTCTGGCCAGCTATTACAGACATTTTATCCCAGACTTTGCCACTATCACCACCCCACTGACAGACTTGACGCAAAACAAATGTGCTGATAAGGTCCAATGGACTATTTATTTATTTATTTATTTTGCTTTTGCTGACCGGGTAAGTGCACTAGACAAATCCTGCCTATTTTCAGGCACGACCCGGGGGAGGGGGATACAGATGAATGCCAACTGACTTTGAACCAGATTAAGCTGTTGGTGGTATTTTTAGTGAATGAGGGAAATTTGGACAGGACACCGGGGAAATTCCCCTACTCTTTTCGATAAGTGCTATGGGATCTTTAACATCCACCTGAACTACCACCAATCCAGGCAGATGGGACCTCGGTTTAACGTCTCATCCGAATGACGGCACCTCAGAAATGCAGCACCCCTCTCATGTTGCATTACAGTGTCAGTACTGGGATATTAACCCAAGTGCCAGATGTGGGAACTGAACCCACAGCCCTCTGATCTCCCAGCCTCAGAGGCGAGTGTGCTACCTACTGAGCCACTGACACTGACTAATGATTGTAATGAGGCTTTCTTAACCCTCAAAGCTTTACTCTTTTCCTACCCTGTGTTATGTAGTCCCAATTTTATAAACATCTTCAAACTTCACACTGATGCCTCTCACACAGACATTGGGGTGGTGTTGTCCCAGTAACACAAAGGTGAGGAACACCCGGTGATATATACAAGCAGAAAATTACACAAGAGAGAATGGAAATATTCTACCATTGAAAAAGAATGCTTGGCATTGAGATGAGCAGTAGAAGCCACTCAAATATTATTTGTGGGGCAGGGAATTTATGGTGGTGTCGGATCACAATCCCCTGTTGGCTTCAACAAATGAAAGATAAAAACAGTAGGATCATGCGATGGTACTTAGCACTGCAACCCTATCGCTTTACCATCATACACACGGTGGGTTCCAAACACCTCAATGAAGACTTTTTGTCCAGATATGGGGCAAATGTGATGGAAACAGGATGAAATATATGGGATATTAACATATTTTCTTGCTTTTTGTACAAAATGTTAAAGGGAACTCCTGAAGTAAAGTAAGTTAAAGAAAGAACTGAAGGTTACATGTTGAGAAAATGTGTTTGCGCCTCAGGGAAAATGTACAGAGTATAGCTACAGTTATATCACACCTTTACTTAAAAAGGGGATCCTAAGGTTGTCATGAACTACAGACCAGTTGCCATACTCTTGGTACTGAGCAAAATCCTGGAGAAAATTGTCGCAACTCAGACAACTGACTATCTACTTAAGCACAGTCTGCTCTCAGATACCCAACATGGCTTCAGGAAAGGACACAGCACAATGACTGCACTCCTTAAATTCACCACAGACACTCTTTCAAAAATAGATACTGTCAATCTGACTGGGGCTGTCTTTATTGACCTCACAAAGGCTTCTGACCTTGTTGATCACACTTTGCCTCTCTCCTCGCTTCGACACCTGCATTTCTCCTCCTCTGTTGTTCACTAGTACGAAAGCTATCTGACAAATAGAACTCAAGTGGTGAAATTTAATTCCTCTCTATTGAACAGTACCACCATTAACATTGGTGTACCTCATTGCTACATCCTAGGGTCCCTCCTATTCTCTTTTTATATAAATAACATTGGAGCTGCTCTAAAATCCTGCTGTGCAACAGACTTCTAGGAAAACAAACTGAACTTACAAGCTCAAATGGGCAGACTGGGTGGGCCATAGGCCCTTATCTGCCGACACTGTCTATGTATCTATGTATCTATGCTATTCTATATGCTAATGATCTTGTCGTCTACAAGTTCTACTAATATAGACACTATCAACACAACCCTTTCCTCTGACTTTAACAATATCCAAAACTGGCTATATGACCACAAACTGGCTGTCAACACTAGCAAAACTAAAGCCATGTTGCTTGATCGCCCCCAAAGCTCCAGGCTTGCAAACAGCACTGACGTGTGCAGAACTTAGAAGGTCAATTACTGGAATGTGTGACCTTTTCAAGTACCTGGCATCCTGCTAGATCAATATCTTGATCTTAATCTTCATGTACAGTCTGTTTGCAGAGCTGTCAACTCCAAACTGGTGCTGCACATAACACTAGTTATATGCTCATGCCATCTGCTAAATGGCCATTATGAGGGGATTCTGCCCCACCCTAGCCTGTGGGGCTCCCTTTATTTGGGCTGCCTACAAAACTGACCTACTCAGATGGTATATTATGTATAACAACATATGTCGCTATGCCTCTTCTGCTCCTCGGCTTAAACACCACTGTCAGCTTTATAATGATCTTGGTAGGCTGTCTCCGTTAGCTAGTAGGAAATACTACCTTAGCTCTCTTATTGATTTGATAATGCGAAATCAAACCCCTAGGTGTCTTGCAGCTATGCTTGTTCCTTCAGAACACACTCCATGGTCTACGATCAGCTGATAAATCCTTTCTGAATTTGCCAAGGTGCCGCACTAGGAAAGGAACTGTTGCATTTGAGCATGCAGCTCCACAGCTGTGGAATTCCCTTCCCCCCGACATTAGACTTTCTAACTCCCACACATGCTTTAAGAGAAAACTGCGCTCGAATCTGCTGATTGCTGACACCTATTCCTGCTTTCACCCTACCTAATGACTGATGTCTCTGCCCATACAATAGTATTTCCTCACCTCTATATAACCCTCTTACTGCCTTAGCCTGTCCCGGCTCCCTTTCCCTGCCCTATACAATCTTGCACTGCAGGCATCACCCTTACACTTACATACACTCACATAATCTAATTTCATAGCTTGCTCCCCTCTTCCTCACTTACCAACCTTTTTCTTAATGACACCCCCTGCTCTCAGTGGTTATTTCTTCCTTTTTTATTACCTGTTTTTGTTTTTGTGTGCCTTGTTCTGTTCGTATGATATGTCACCTGATAATTTTTGTCCACGATCCTCTCTATTCATTGCATAGTTAGGCACCTATGAACTTATGAATGGTTTACTCTGTATGTCTCTGATATATTGTATCTACTTTAACTCATTGTATGTAAAGCACTTATAATTTGTTATCCTGTTAAGTTCCTGCATGTCTGTACTCTCCTGGGTCGTGCCTTACCCGGTTAACAAAAGCTAAATAAATAAAAATATTATTATATTGTTTAAGGGTCCCTGAGGTGGAGCTTCTGAGAGTGGGTGAGCAGCAGCTCCAACCCTCCTAGGCTCACCACTAGGGGAGAAGAGTAGAGAGTCGAGTCAGTTGGTGTGCTGACACTGAAGAAAAAGGACTTATTTGTGTGCTGATCAATTCACACAGTTCTTTGTATCAGTGTAAGAGGTTTATTACACTGAATTGGCTGGAGTTAAGCCACAGGCTCTGTGAGGGAAGCAGAGACCTGGGATTTTCTTTTGGTTATTGAACTAACAATTTTGTTTACCTTTCTGTAAATCGTTTGGATTTTTAATAAAATGACAGATGCCTTCCAGCATCTTTTATGCACCTGAGCTCTGCCTGCTTTGTCAAGTTTGTATCCCACCATGCTCACAGTCCCCAAAAGAGTAGTGTTGACTTCCACATGGAAGGAATTCTATTCACACATTCTTCAAACAGTTTGTATAGAACACCCCTGGTATTGCAGTAGGGGGCATAGTGTTATCACTCAAGTAGGACAAATGTTAGGATATAGTAGATTACGTGCTAAAATGTGTGACATACAATGGTTGGCTTCTCATGATAGACTAAATGTGAAAGACAATCTTAAACATAAAGATAAAGCAGAACAGATTTGCCCTAGAAGTCCCTATTGTAACAACACATTGGAAACCATGAAACACTTATATTTTAAGTGCCCCTTTATTCTTCCTTTCTGGTCCCTTTTGTACCATAAGTGGCTAAATCTCCCTTTAAAATGCTAACTAAAGACATCCTATTTTTCAGGCTTATACCCAACGCATGGACAAAATTTGACAGAGGTACAATACACTTAATTTTGTTACTTCTTAAATATTACATTTGGCATGTGAAGGTCCAATTCACTATTTGTAAGAGAACTATCTGCTGACCAAATTTTTTGGATGATACATAATGCTTTGGTCAACAATAAAAACAGGGATAAACTACAGGCACCTCAAAGCCTATACCAGTTGTGGTGGAGACATATGGATTGGATAGAGGAAGTATGAAGTTTTAGTATGAAGCTCTAGTTATATGCCATCTGAGTATTGGCCACTTAATTTTTATGTACAACCTTTTTAGTGTCTGAGTTGTCGAGTTATAGATAGTATGGGGCCCTTATTATTACAGTTCCCTGAAGGATGCCTGTTTGAATTTCTCATTTTTGAGTATGGAATATGACGTAATACCCATTTCTGTACACCCACATGTCTCTCTTATGATTTTGTGTCTAGCACCATTGTTCCATATATATCTGATTGCTTCAGTCAGGATACAAATTACTTTTTCTTTTTTGATTGAGCCAAGGGGGAAGGGATGACTTTTCTTCTATAAACTTTTTGGTTGGGATACATCATTTTTTGTCAGTAATTTAAAGAAGGTATGATTATACTACTTATTTTCTTTTTTATGATTTCTGTTGTTTTAAACAATTTTGATAAAACTTCCCCTACTCTTCTAGTGGGGGGAGGGGAGGGAGACTATTTCTCAGTATTTATTACTTAGTTTTTGGGGTATGAACATGCCAATTTGTTTTGCTGCCTGACGCAACACTTCAATTTTTTGTTCCTTATGATTTTGTGTGAAGAAACACTAATTTCTGTGTAATTTGCTTTCAGGTTATAAGTCAATTAATTTTGGGGTTCTAAATATTTAATTGATGACTACCTAGCACATGTATGACTGTAATGCTTCTTTGATTTCTCCTGACTTTTTGATTTATATTATTATTCAGTGTGAGTACACACTGTTTGTAATTAGTTGCCGTTGAAGTTATAATAACAAGTCCCCTACTCGACAGTAGGGGGAACCCTTGGCTATCGAAGGATGGCCACTTGCTGCAGAATGGAGGAAGAGATGGATGTGCAGGAGGTTGGGGAGCAGGTCTCCTCCCATGACTCAGGAAATTAAGAGACCAGAGAAAATAATGCAACATACCTGAGAGAGAAGGCAGATTTCAATGAAAAGAAAAACATAGGAAAATCTGTGATGGAAAGCAATACTGAAGATTTGCAGTCAGTCATAATTCCTGACACAAATATGGGGACAGCAGATCTATATGCTCAGCTTCAGGCAGAAGAAAAACGATTCCAAGAAAAAAAAAGAAAAATTACAAAGTGCAATTAAACAAAGTGAAGTTAAAAGCTGCCAGGAACACACTGACAAGACAAAGCCCAAGCCGGCAGATAACAAGGTGGAAGACACAGTATCGTCAAAGGGAGCCACGCAGGATAGTGCAGCAAGTACTTCAAAGGGATTCCAATCCAAAGCTTTCAACAAAGGAAAAATGACTTGGACACACCAGACTCGGACAAGGAATTAATCAAGGAGGTTAAAATGCTAAAGGGAAAAGGGAAGGTAATGGGCAAAAGACTCAGACTGAGAAAAATCTACAGGACGATGGGGAAAACAGCAGATCTCTCAGCCAAAAATAAACTGCATTGAGAAAAAAAGAAAATAGAAGCAAATGTAACCCCAGGCACAAGACAGGAGGATACAACACCTGAACAAAGAACAGTATCCAAGAATGAAAACTTAGAAACAGAACAAGGTTCAGAAACCCAGCCAAATGACACACCCAACTGGGTAAAAGACTCTTTTAAAAATGTAGGCTGGAAAGAAACAGAAGATGGAAATGGCTGGGACCTAGACTATACAATGCTAAAAGAAAATTCAGATCAGTGCAATATGCAACAGTGTGCTGTAAATACTGAAAACACAAATAAAAAAATAAATACAAATACTGTACATGACTGTAGAAAGTGAGGAAGAAAAAAGCTGAATTAGATTCCACTATGGAAACTGAAGAGGAAACTCTACAAACAGAAAAAGGAGGAAGTGAAGAAAGCCAGTAAAAATCAGAAAGTGGAGCATGGGGCCAAATACTAAACAAAGACTGTTTCCAGAGCATATACAAGGTTTTGCAACATCAGCAGAATGCAGGAATGCTGTAAGATTAAAATTCAGAGGTGATTCAGAAGATGTTCCAGATAGACTGTTCATAGGGAAGAAACTAATTGAGGAAAGTTTGGGATTTTATGCTTATGAATTGTGTGCTTGCATACACATCCCATGAAAGCAACAATTTGATATATGTTTTAAGCATCCCTCGGGTCTTGATCGTTTTTGGAAGTTATACCATGAAAAAAAAATATACCGTATTGTGGAAACCTTTTCTTAGCAATTCCTTTGACTAAGCCTGCATATTAACAAGCCACAGTATTGTTCAAAGATGAAGGCAGCAATGTAGCAGATATATCATTTTGTCTATCACAGAAATGTAAAATTATTGGACATCCAGATCCTATTTTAGATGAAGAATCCTTTTGGACAGGAAGGTGGAAATACAGAGTAACTTTGAAATATTCTGATAGTGAAATTCAGCATTTACCAAATTGTTTCTTTCTAGGAAAAGACAGGGGTGTAGTTTTCTATGGTGGGCAACCCAGGGCCTGCTGTAGATGTGAGTCAAACGGTCACCTGAGTAATATCTGTGATAAAATCAAACGTGGCTTGTGTGGAGAAATAGGACATTATGGTGCAAAATGCAAAAATCCTATGAAGTGTAACCTATGCAAAGAAAATAACCACACTTGCAATACTTGTCCATGGGCTTCACATAATAACCCAGACTCTGCAGAAAGGGCAGAATATGATTTATATGTGACCTTAGCCCAGAAAAAGAAAATGAAAAAGATGCACAAAACCTCCAAGATAAACAAGGACACTCAGACCTAAATGACAGCATGAGAGAAACTACCCAGAATCAAGCAGAAAATGACCAGAAACAAGAACAACATGAAAGCACAAAATCATCACACACACACACACACAGAGAAAGACAAAAACACAGTGACAGAAGACAAAAACTCTGAGGCCATGCCCCCACCTCCAGTTCTTCCAGAAGGAGCTTTCAAAATGGTTACAAGATCTGGAAAGAAAAACCCACTACAGCCAAAACAAAAGCTACAACGAAAAGAAGTAGAATCCGTGGAATTAAAAAATAAATATAAACTCCTGCAAGAAAAAGAGTGGGGAGAAGATGATGAAGAATCAGACACTTCATCAGTACAACCATCACAGCCAGAACACTCTTCAGATTATGAACCTGCTGACACACAGAAATAAAAAAAAAGGAAAGCAAAGGACAAAAAGAAAAAAAGAAAAGTGAACATTAAGAGGAATTTCACAACTTCTTCCTACCACACATGGATAAACTAATCTGCACCACCCTAAATATAAACAGCATAAAAATGGAAGGAAAAGGACAACAACATATGGACTATTGGGGAATTTAGTGGAAGATTTTTTTTTTTTTACAGGATGTTAGACTATATAGAGTACATTGCAAGAAACAAAATTAGCACACAAAAAATGGAGGTGGGCCCTTCATTCTGGTCTATAAATGAAGAAACTTGTTCAGTGGTGGGAATACTTTTTAAGAATCCAAATATTGCAATGCAAAAGGTGATAGATATTTGTCCAGGTAGGTCTCTCATGATAGACACATTAATAAATAATAGATACATTAGATTAATAAATATTTACAGTCCACAAGTAAAAACAGAGCAAAATAATCTATTTCAACAGACAGAATCATACCTACATACCTCAAATACAGTCCTATTGGAGGGGGGAGATTTTAATTGTGGTAGGGCAAAAAGAGATTGGGGGAGAAAGACATAAAACATCTTTTGTGATACAAATAGACTAAATAACATATTAAAACAAACAAACTTGGAAGCCATTTATGATATTGTACAGCAGACTCCAAAACACACCTTTTATAAAGGTAAACTGTCTACAAGAACAGATTTTTGGTTTGCACCAGCAAATACTCACATTGATAAAATCAACAGAGTCCCGAAAGAGACCTCAGATCACATGGGATTGCAAGTAGAAATAAATCTGAGAAAAAGCCTTAAGATAGAAAGAGGCTATTGGAAAATGAATTCACAATTATTATAAGAGGAAAGTCAAAAGGCAGATATAATTGACTCATTATATGCCAGAGAATCGGTATACAAGATAAATGAGATCCCATTAGACTGGTGAGAAGACACAAAAGCAGACATAAACAAGCATTTGCCAATGCCGAATGTTTGCTTGCTGGCATTGGCATTAGTGGTGTAGGAGTTAGAGAGATGCATAATAGGAATGGCAGTGAAGTATTGAACTGAAGCCAACTCCACCATCACCCTGCAGACACTGACAGGCATTGGGGTGTGCCTTTGGGCCGTCGGCCATAACACCCACGCCATTTCACAACACCCTACTCTGCAGACACCGACAAATGTCACGGTGTGCCTTGGGGTCTTTGGGCCTTACGCTCACCACATTCCATAAGGAAATATGGTGAGATGGGTGCAGTATAGGAGAATGGGGTGAACTTTGGGACTGAAGAGTCCAAGGCACAATCCGATGCCTGTCACTGGCTGCAGGGTGTGGGTGGATTGGCATGAGCATTACAGGCGACAATCCCAAATCACACACCTGATGCCTATCAGTCTCTACAGGGTGAGGGCATTGACAGTTACAAACCAATTCCCAGGTGCTTGTTGGTATTTTCACTCCAAATTTTCAACATGGGTTTTTTGTGATCCCACCTCATGAACAGTGGCAATATCAGTTTGCTAGCCGAAAGCCGATTTTGCACAGTGACTATGCCATTTGGCACCACAGATGCAAAAACACATTTCAAACAGGATGTGAAAAATGACAGCTGTACTGTTCATGGGGAAGTGTAAATAATGGCAATGATGAAAATCTAGAGGGAAAATATAAAAAAAAATGGCGAAGTCACGAGTGTGCGTAGAAACTGTGCAACATACAACCATAATGTAATTAGTTTGGGGATTTTTTATAGCAGATTGTCAACACAAGTATTTTGGGACCTCCACTCATGAACAGTGTCTCTGTGATTTTCTTTATCTGTACCGAACACTGATTTCCCACAGCGACCACACATTTCTGCGCCAAAAGTGTGAAAACACATTTTGGCCAGGGGGTGACAAATGACAGCTGTACTGTTCATAAAGAGGTGTGAAAAATGCCAGTGTTGAAAATCTGGACTGAAAATATTACAAATTTGTGAACTTACAAGGGTGCTGGAAACGGCGCAATGCATATGTGTAACACAGTCATTTTATGAACTTTTGCCACCAAATGTTCAACATAGCCATTTAAAGATGTCTGCTCATGAACAGTGTCACTGTGATTTTCTTAATATGTCCCAAACATTGATTTCGTACACCGACTGCACTATTGTGCACTACATGATCGAAAACACATTTTGGGCAAGATGTGAAAAATAACAACTGTACCGCTCATAAGGAGGTGTGGTAAAATGGCAGTGTTGAAAATCTGGAGTGAAAATAGTAACAATTCTCAAAGTTATGAGCGTGCATAGGAACTGCACAATGCACACTTGTAAAACAGTCATTTTTGGGACTTGTTTCACCAAATTTTCAACATTTCAACATAGGGTTTTAGGGGGCCTACTTCATGAACAGTGACACTGCCATTTCATTACTCAGTCCTAAAAGGTGGTTCTGTGCAGTGACCACGAAATCACCTTTCAGGACCAAATAACAAAATGACAGTGGCTGAGTTCATGAGGTGGGGTCCCAAGAACCCCATGTTGAAAATTTGGAGAAAAAAGTCCCAAAACTGGCCAAGATAAGCACCAAAGTTGAAAGAAACCCCATTTATGTAATTATACAGCTTACCTACATTTCTTCAGTTCGCGGGCGGCTTTGAAGAGTGCAGACGTGTTCCCAGTCCACTGAAGATCATCGCACCAGCCTCCAGAGATAAGTATGGGGTGAGGGGGGTGTGGAAGGTTGGGGTACACAGAGGGTGGGCACAGGTTGAGGAGGGGGCAAGAGAGTCAATGAGGGACAGTTTTCCTTTGTTCTAGTTTTTTTTATAACGATGATGTGGGACTTTTGCCATGCTGGGGTGGGCTCCCAGCGTGGCACCTGGAACTTTGTTGGGGGGCAGTGGAGATAATGGAGATTGGGCACCCCCATGGGCTACAGACTTTTGCCACGCTGGAGTGGGCTCCCAGCATGGCACCTGGAAGTTTGCTTTTGGGGGCAGTGGAGCTGATGGGGGATTGGGTACCCCCATCACTCATACAGTGTGCAGGTTGGAGGGGAGTGCATGAGCACACTGGGGTGGGCTCCCAGCATGCTACCTAGCTTTTGGGAGGGCATGGAGCCAACGGGGGATTGGGCACCCTCATCGGTCATACAGTGTATGGGGTGGAGGGGAGTGTATGAGCATGCTGGGGGGGCTCCCAGTGTGCTACCTAGGTGTTTGTGGGGGGGGACTGGATCTGCCAGAAACAAACTGTCTATGACAGTTCAGATGCAGTGCCGATGTGTAGGCAATTTGCATACTGCCAACGGCAGTATGCAAATTGCCTGGGGATGACAGTATGCAAATTGCCTACACGTTACCACCATTGACTGTTGCTGTGGTTTTCCTAGAACTGTACAGCACTACATTTGAACTGCTGTCATAGACAGCTTAGACATTCATTGGTGAGGTGTGGCTGTGCCTGCAAAAGGGAGCAGGGCATTAGAAGTGGGGGTGGCACACCTACGAAAACTTGCATGGTGGCACTATGTTTCTTGCACATGCGTGCAACAAACATAAAAATAAAATGATGCAACTGGCCACCCAACAAAATCAACCTACAAAAAGTACTTAAGTCATAGAGCAAAGTTACTACAGCTATTAACACATGCAAAGACTACATGAGAAGAAAAGTCCATACAAATACAGGAAATCAAACAGAAAATAAAAGAATATCAATATAATAGGGAATAAATCACTAATAATGGAACAAAAATATGGAACCCAAGGAAACAAATTTCACACCAACCCATATGAAAGTTGCTATGAAAGAGTAAAAAGCAGAATTATGACTGAATTAATAAAGAAGGTATGAAACAGAAAGACCATCGACATATACAAATGATAGTACAAGACCACATAAAACAAACTTTTTAAGAAAGTACAAAAGAAACAGGATTACCAATTTTTAGAGACCATCCAAATACCAACTATAACAGAATCTGGTTCAAGGTCATTGGCATTTATCTGTATCCCCCTTCCCGGGTCGTGCCTGAAAATAGGCAGAATTTGTCTAGTGCACTTACCTGGTCAACAATAAATAAATAAATAAACAGAAGCAGAGATCCTTTGTGAAGAAATAAAGGAAGGAGACATAAGAGATGCAATAAAAGCTACATCAGTAAATACAGCACCAGGTATAGATGGAATACCTAATGAATTTTTTAAACTTTTTGTAGATTTGATGGCACCAATTCTAAAAGAAATCTTTAAAACAATAATAGAACAAGGTAATTTAAGTGAACGTATGAAAAAAGTAGTTATGTTTTTATACATAAAAAAGGAGGAACTACTGTACACCGATTAAAAATTGGAGACCCTTTAGCCTACTTACACCAGATTACAAAATTCTAGGAAAAATAATTTGTAATAGACTAGCAATAACAGCACAAAACATAATATCTGAAACACAAACATGCGCTATACCAGGTAGAAACTTAGTTCAAAATTCAATAAATATAAGAGAAATAGTGGAAAGAGGAAACAAGAATGCATTACAAGAGTATATATACACCTTAGATCAAGAAACTGCCTTTGATGCAGTATATCATGATTATATATGGGCAGTTTTAGGAAAATACTAGATGGGTTACCAGAAGAATTTGTACAAATAATAAAAATACTACATACAGAAGCACAAATAATCCCACAAATAAATGTTTTACTAGGAAGTCCCACATTTTTGGGGAATGGGATGAGACAGGGATGCCCTTTGAGTCCTCTTCTATATGTTTTTAGTTTAGATCCCATATTGCGAACAATAGAACAACAACCCAAAATATTACCAATAAAAATGGAAGGACAGAATGATGTGAAAAAAATGTTGGCCTATGCAGATGACTGTGTTTTAATGACAAATGAGCTAGAATTTGAGAAACGTGCCTTAAAAATAGTAGAACATTTGCAAGAAGTTATAGATATAAAAATAAATAAACAAAAAAAGCAAAATTCTGGCAATAGGATATGCAGAGATTAAAAATGCAGAAGACATACAAATAGCAACAGGTAATACAAAATTATTAGGCATAACTTTTGGCACAGAGGGCTGGATATTCAAACTGCGCTATTTTGTGGCGCAAGCCCTTGCGCTGCACAAAATAGTTGCTCAGGGGTGTGGCTGGGGCGATATTCAAAGGAGTTGCACTATTGAGCAACTCCTTTGAATATCACCCCCCCGGCCACAGCCACTGTGCATGGCGCCAGTGGAACCTAGCCATAAGAAGTGGTCAGAGTGGAGCATTCAGATGCGGTGGCGCAAGTACCATTCGCCATGCACAATTTCCATATTCAAAGGTGGCGTGCAAATGGGGCCATAATTCATGCACAGGCGCAGGGGGCCATTTGCATCTATTTATTCATTGCATGCCATTAGCATGCAGGTGCACCGATCCCCAAGGACTTACGTCTGGCCCCGGCAGCGATTGCGGGCAAAAAGTGTAAAACATCCCCACCCCCAACTGACCCGATCGCGGGCAAAAGCGTAAAATCCCCCACTAGCCCAATCGTGGTCATAATTGTAAATACCCCACCAGCCCGATCACGGGCTGCAAAATATTACAACCCCAAGAACAGATCCCTGGTGGTCCAGTGGACTGCTAAGCCGATCGTGGGCTGCAAATGTTGCAATACACCCCCAAGACCATATCCTGGTGATCTAGTGTCCCCACCCCACCCACCCACGAAGCCCCATCACCCGCTCCCCCGGCGCGGGGCGGCAGCATCCTACCTGCCTGCCGCCCCTGCCGCCGACTGACTGCCGGTAGGGCTACCGCCCGTGGTGCAGAGCAACAGCCAATGGACGTGCAGCCCACCGGCTAAGAGCAGTCAGATATGTGAAAGAATTCATTTACATATCTGGACTCGCCTTACTATGAGCTGCACGCCCATTGGCTCTTGCTCTGCACAATAGACGTGCAGCCCTACTGGGCATCAGTCGGCGGCGGGCAGCAGGTGGGTGGTATGCTGCCGCCTGCCGGCTGCCGGGGCGGTGGTGGGGCTCAGTGGGTGGGTGGGGTGGGGGACACTAGATCACCAGGGATATGGTCTTGGGGATGTGTTGCAACATTTTACAGCCAGCAATCAGGCTTAGCAGTCCACTGGACCACAAGGGATCTGTTCTTGGGGGGGTGTTGCAACATTTTGCAGCCCGTGATCAGGCTTAGCAGTCCACTGGACCACCAGGGATATGTCCTGAGGGGGTTGGACTCTGTGCTGCCCGCGATCGGGCTGGTGGGGGTATTTACAATTATGCCCGTGATCGGGCTAGTGGGGGTTTATTTAAGCTTATGCCCGTGATCGGGCTAGGTGGGGTATTTAATCTTATGCCCGCGATCAGGCCAGTGGGGAGGGATTTTACACTTTTGCCCTTGTCGGGCCAGTCGGAGGGATTTTACTTTGCCCACGATCGGGCTGCGGGGGCACAGGGAGTGAGGTTGAGGTCAGCCACAGATGGCAGCTGCTGTGTTGCACCCTGCAATGTGGCAGCTCACCTGTGGGTGGCCCTCGATTTACTCCTTTTTTTTTGGCTCAAAGTTGTGCAGGCGCAGGTTGGGGGTTGTGCCTGCACAACTCTGCACAGCCCGGTGAATATCGGGCTGTGCAGTTTATGCATGGTTCCTCCCCCTCCAGTTCAGCATGCATTCATTTGCATTGTGCTGCTGCTCAGCTTGCCTTGGGGGGGCACAACTGCCTCCTGCTGAATATGGCAGAATGGCGCAATTTTGGACTTGCGCAGGCCAACCTTATTGCACATGGCGCAACCCTTTTGAATATCCAGCCCAGAAAATGCAATGCAAGAAAACTGAGAAGAAAAATATAGAATAGCACATGTAAAAATAGCAAAGTGGAAAACACGGACCATGACAAAACAAAAGAGGATATACCTTATAAAAACATGTATTGTACCCATATTTCTACATATAGCATACATATACCCAATCTATATCCAGATGCAAACAAAGATACTACTGTAGGTCTTATTTTTTTTTCAAATGTTATGAGGTAATGGACTTAATCCAGTGAAAAGAAGCATAACATACCGACCAAGAAAAGAAGGAGGATTAGACATGATAAATGCCATATTATTTTTTCAAAGTATTTTTATTTACGCAAATATAAAACCATGTTTCAAGGCAAGAAACATCTTCTGGAAAACGTTACTCAGTACATGGCTGGCTTATTTTGATGAAAACTGCCATCTGAAAAATAGAGGTACTTATAATATGGTACCAAAATGTGTAACCACAGCAATGTACTGTACTACTTACTACTGTACTACCTGGGGTGGAAATCCATCGCTTGCAGCTAGTGCAGAATGCTGCAGCACGGCTTTTGACAGGATCCTCTCAGTCCTGTCATATTACACCTGTGCTGCACGGACTGCACTGGCTGCTGGTTCAGTGGCGGATCTCCTTTAAAGTCTGTCTTCTGACTTTTAAAGCCCTACATGGACAGGGCCCGGACTACCTGAAAGAGCTCCTGGTTCCTCACTGCCCGGGGTGATTGCTCCGCTCAGCTGACAAGGAGTTGCTATAGATTCTGAGGGTATGTTTGAAATCTTCCAGAGCGAGAACATTTATGTATGCTGCCCCTACCATCTGGAATTCTCTACCCCATCGGCTACATGAGTGCTCAACCGTAGAGGGCTTTAAACAAGCATTAAAAACCTACTTGTGGAACCAAGCCTTTGGTGATTGAATTAAAGGTATCAGTATTATCATTTTGTTTTATGCTGAGTGTTTTGTATGTGTATTGTGATTTTAATTATTGTTAACGCGACTTGGTTTCTTGAAACATGCCATACAAATAAAACGTATTATTATTGTTATTATTATTATTATTAAAACAATGGGAAACAAAGACAAATAGGATACAAGAGTGTACAAGAAAACAGTTTTATAAAGAACCCTCGTATGTTATTATGAAGAACCTATCTTCCAAGTTCCCATAGAAATAGAAAAAGGAGCATTATTAGAAGCAGTGCTAGTAAAAAGGATTCCCCCCAAAAATGAAGGACACTGTATGGATGTGAGCTCATGATAAATTAAAAGTGAAAGACAACCACAAGCACGAGCAGATAACAGACAGGATGTGTGGAGAAGTAGAATGTGTTAACAAAATTGAGACAATAAGAAATTTATATTTTGAATGTGAATTTATAAAACCTCTATGGAATATTTTGTCACAAATGTGGGGTGAACCAATATTTAAACATATGACATATGAAATACTAATCTATGGTAACTTAACTTAAGACTGGAGAAAATGGAAGAAAACTATGGTGTACTGTATGTACTATCAGCAGTTTTTAAATGAACCATTTGACAAATGAGGTGCCAGAGATAATTGCAAGGGAGAACTATGAATATAATGGATCTTGTATTTAGAATTCAGGATTTATGTTTATGAAAAAAAATGGATCGGAGAACAACACTGCCAGAAGATGTGGGATAAAATATCTTGGTAGGATAAAGAGATCTATAAACAGTTTATGTGTGACAGTGCAGGTTCTTGATTTATACTACATGTAGTATACATGAATTATAAATATGTATATAATAATTGATGTATTGTTTGTTTTTAGTCCCAAATAAAAAATTCCCCTACTCTTTTTGAGAAGTGCCATGAGATCTTCAACATCCACCTGAACCACCACCAGAACAGGCAGATGGGGCCTCGGTTTAACATCTCATTCAAAAGATGGCACCTCAGGAGTGCAGCACCCCCCTCATGTTGCACAACAGTGTCAGTATTGGGATTTAACCCAAGTGCCTGGTGTGGGGACTTATATCACTGGTGATGGAATGTATTATATGAATTGATGGCACTAAGTGGTTTGTTCTGTTTCTGATTCTAGCTTTTTTACCCTGGCTGCCTTTAATTTGTAATGACACTCACCTGTTGTAAATGATATCAGGAGCTACTAAGGGTATTTAAGCAGAGTGAGTAGTGCTAGTGGCCAACCCATGACCAAGACCCTGTAGGTAAAAGTGCTGGAGTTACAAGCCTTTGGCACTGGCATGCTGTGTCTTTGGTATGAAGTCATATGGGCACAATACATTCATTTTGGTAGCAGAATCCTCTGTAGGGTATTGTGTTTCTGATCATTTGTAGGCCATCTTGCCCTGACAAATCTACCCTGAATGCACCTAGCCTTCCTTATCCTGTCTTCAGTTATCTGTACTGGTCTTATTTTCTCCACACCCTTTTGGTAGCCTTGATATGATTATCTGGTAGTGGCCCTGCTTCTTCTACTGTAAATATGTAAATATGAAATGGAAATAACTGTTCAGTCCATCTTCCTGATGCTTTTCCTTTTCCAACCCAAACCCCCCTTTCTTCAACTTGATGATTCCTCTTTTGTCTCTTCTTCTTCTTCTTCTTAATAAACAGGGATAATTAATTTTCCTTCTTTTTTACCCCATCATAATTTTTTTTAGTTCCATCTCTGCCTTGGCCATTCGGACTGCCCATTCTGACTACCCCTCTCACCTCTTTAAATTTCCCTTTGTAATTCTCCCTGTTCTACCCATCGTGTCTGCTCTTACATTTTCTAAAGGATTTCCTTTTGGCCATCAAAGCTTCACCTACTTTGGATAACCAGAGGGGTTGCTGGTCCTTGTTTTTCTCAACTTGCCTTTTTGCACAGCTTCCTGTGAAACATAACATAGAAACATAGACTTTGACGGCAGATAAAGACCGCTAGGCCCATCTAGTCTGCCCATTTCCCTACCTACAGGATAGGCCGCAGATCCTAGTTAACCAACAGCCTATTTCTTCCTACCCCCCACAAGAATTGCCTTATGTCTGTCCCATGCATTCTTGAATTCTCCCACAGTTTTAGACCCCACAACCTCCTCAGGAAGGCTGTTCCATGCATCCACTACCCTCTCTGTGAAATAATACTTCCTCACATTGCCCCTGAACCGCCCTCCTTCTATCTCTAAATTGTGTCCCCTTGTTCTTGCAAGTCTCTTATTCTGAAAAATGCTACCCTCTTGGACTTTGTTGATTCCACTGAGGTACTTAAAAGTTTCTATCATGTCCCCCCTCTCCCTTCTTTCCTCAAGGGTATACATATTAAGCTCCTTTAGTCTCTCCTCATATGGCTTCTCTTGCAGACCCTGCACCATTTTAGTTGCCCTCCTCTGGACTGCCTCTATCCTGTCTATGTCTTTGCGGAGATGGGGTCTCCAGAACTGGACACAGTACTCAGATGGGTCTCACCAACTGTCTGTACAGAGGATAACAACTTCCTGTTTTCTGCTGGTGATGCCTCTCCCTATACATCCCAGTATACCCCTGCCCTCCCTACTGCCTTCTCACATTGCTTGCTAACTTAAGGTCATCTGATATGATTGCCCCCAGGTCCCTTTCCTTTTTTGTTGTTGTTACTACCTCCACCCATTGTGTATTCTTCCCCTGGGTTCTTGTTTCCCAGGTGCATTATTTTGCACTTCTTTGCATTGAATCCTAGCTGCCATACTTCTGACCATTCCTCCAACCTTGCCAAGTCCCTTTTCATCCTTTCCACGCCTCCTTGTGTACCAACCCTGTTGCAGATTTTTGTGTCATCTGCAAAAAGGCATACTTTTCCTTCCAGTCCCTCTGTAATGTCACTGATGAAGACATTAAAAAGGACTGGACCCAATACTGAACCCTGCGGTACCCCACTAGTAACCCCCCTTTCTTCAGAATGGACTCCATTTACAATTACCTTCTGTGTCCTGTTGTCCAGCCAATGTTTTACCCAGGCTACCACCCTGGGTCCCACTCCCAGGCTGGTTAATTTGACTATTAATCTTTTGTGTGGGACTGTGTCAAATGCCTTGCTAAAGTCTAGGTAGGCCATGTCCACAGCCCCTCCCTGGTCTACTACTTTGGTCACCCAGTCAAAGAAATCTATTAGATTCGTCTGACATGACCTTCCCGCTGTCAACCCATGATGCCTTGGGTCCTGTGCTCCACTGGCCTCTAGGTACTCGACTATTCTTTCCTTCAGAAGTGACTCCATCACTTTCCCTACCACAGAGGTCAGACTGACAGGTCTGTAGTTTCCTGCCTCTGTCTTGGACCCACTTTTGTGAAGGGGAATCACATCCACCTTCCTCCTGTCCTCAGGTGCCACACCATCCTCCATGATTTATTAAAGAGTAGCCAGTGGTTTCACTAGTTCCTCCCTTCATTCTTTTAGAATTCTGGGGTGAATTCCATCAAGACCCATTGCTTTGTCCACCTTCAGTTTTAGGAGTTCTTGCAGAACCCTTTCTTCTGTGAAAAGGACTGGGATCGACCCCCCTATCAAGAGTGCTTCTGTTAATTGGATTAGGCACTTCCCCTCCTCTTTTGTGAATACTGAGGTAGAAATATTCGTTCCAGTATTCCTGCTTTTCATTGTCCCCTCTGCCCACCCACTGTTCATTCTATTCAACCTCACTATCCCTCCCTTTGTCTTTCTACGCTCGCTGATATACCTATAAAAGGTTTTATCCCCCTTCTTCACTGAGTTGGCTATCTTTTCCTCAGTTTGGGCCTTTGCTATTCTGACTTTCCTCCCTGCTTCCTTCTGCCTTAACTGGTACAGCCCTCTGTCCTGTTCCTTCTATGTTTCCTTATACTTCCGGAATGCTATCTTTTTCTTCCTGACTTTCACAGTCACCTCTTTTGAGAACCATAGTGGCTTTTTCTTTCATTTTGATTTGTTCATTTGCTTCACATAAAGGCTTTTTGCCTCTGTGATGGTAGTTTTAATAATTCCCCATTGTTGCTCCACACCTCCTTCTAGCCTGTTTGCTAGTGCTTTTCTGAGGCACTCTCCCATCTTGCCAAAGTCAGCCTTCCTAAAGTCCAGTACCCTCACTTTTGTATGGCTTGACCCTGTAGCTGAGTTTAACATGAACCACACTGTTTGATGGTCACTTGTCCCCAGATGACAACCCACTTCTAGATCTGAGATCCTCCACTGCCCCGTTTGAGAGTATGAGGTCTAAGATTGCTCCCTCATGAGTGGGTTCTGAAACTAGCTGTCTAATGCCTGCCACCTGTAGGGCATCAAGAATGGCCCTGCTCTTGGATGTGGCTGCAGAAAATGTGCTCCAGTTAACATCTGGCATATTCAGGTCTCCCATCAACAGTGTCTCCCCTTTTTCTGCCATTCTAAGAATGCCTTCTATCATATCCTTGTCCATTCCTTCCCCCTGACATGGGGGTCTGTACACAATCCCTGTGAAGATTGTGGTGCCCTTTCCAGTCTCCAAGGTGACCCACAGTGCCTCCTCTCCTCCCTGTTTACTCTTTTGTTCAGTTGCTTTTATTCCTTCCTTTACATAGAGGCTACTCCTCCCCTCTTCTCACCTGCCTGTCTCTCCTGTAGGTTATGTACCCTGGTATGTTAACATCCCAGTCATGGTTCTCTGTGTACCATGTTTCTGTGACTCTACTGATATCCAGGCATCCCTCTTCCATTAAGGCCATCAGCTCAGGAGCTTGTTGCCCAGACTATGGGCATTGGTACTCATTACCCTCCATTCCTGATGGCCTTACCCCTTTGCCCCATCCCTGTCCTTCTTGCCTTTGTCACTTTCTCCATTTACCCCTGCCCTTCTCCTATCGACACCTCTATGTTGGTGTTTGCCGCACTTACTACCATGATTATTGGGGGGGGGGCTAGGATTTTCCTGCTCCTTTCCAGTGCCTCCCCCCTTGGCTAGTTTAAAAGCTTGCCAATGAAGCATTTAAACCTATCACCTAGGATTCTGGTTCCCCTCCCAGACAGATGCAGCCCATCATGCCAGTATAGGCTTTCATTACTCCAGGTGGACCCCCAGTCACCAATGAAGCCAAATCCCTGAGCTCCACACCAGTTTTTCAACCACTGATTGAATCTTATGGTGCAGAACACCCTAACCTCTCCTATGCCATAGATGGGTAGCACCTCCGAGAAGGTTACCATGCGTGCTACTTGACTAAGGCCCCTCCCCAATTCCATAAACTCTTCCTGCACTTCTCTAATCCCTTTCTTAGCCAGGTCATTTGTCCCTAGGTGGACAATGACATCCAGCTCCCTCTCCTGTGCAGCTGCTCCGGCAATCCTGAGGATTCGCTTCCTGTCCCTGCAAGCCATGGTGCCAGGCAGGCACCTTACCTCCTTCTCCCTTCCTCCCCAGTTCTACCTTCCCTAACAATGGAGTCCCCCACCAGGAGTTGTTTCCTTCCTGCAGGGTCCCCTGCCACCCTCCTGTGGGTCTCCTTTGTGGAAGTTCCCAACAACCTCCTTGGTCTCCACTGTGGGTGCCTCCATAGAGGAACCACACTTTGCCAGAATGGCAAAGGAATTGTGGAGAGGTACAATGGGAGGGATGTGCCTCTGTTCCACCACCCTCACCCTCCCTGAGCCCACTGTAGTCCAACTGCTCCTCTTTCTTGGCAACCTCTGAGGCAACGGCAGTGGCACTGGTGGTCCCTGGATGGAAGAGGAGGTCCCACAAATCCTGGCCAATTTAGCCTGGAGATGAGAAACCTCCTCACTCAGCCCAGAGAGGTGCCTGCAGATGGGACAACACCGCATCCTCCAGAACATCTCCTGGAAGACTGCTGCTCCACAGCCACTGCACTGCACCACTCCAATCATGTCTTATTTCTGGCCCCTTAACTGTTTGCAATCCTTACTCTTCCTCTGTTTTTTTTTCCCCTCTCTCCTTACTTTCTGCCTGTGTGCCCTTTAAGCTCCTGATTGTCCTGTTCTGAGACAAAGAATATCCTATATTTCGCAGTAGACCACTTACTTGCTCAGAGGCAGACCTCCAGCAGCTAGAGGGCCGGAGCTACTCTTGCCCTTCTAGGATGGTGGGTCCTTGGTAGTTCTGTGATCACTCATTTCCTGCCCCTAAACAGGAAGTTCCTGTTGTCAGTCAAATTCTGTGCCTATAAAAATAGAACTAGCTTGGGGTGGAGGGGAGGGAAGGAGGGCAATATAGTCCCAGCAGAGAAGTTCAGTCACACAGCAGTCCTTTCTCCTGGTGTCTTCTGCCAAGCTATTAGCAGAAACTTTCTAAGGCAGTCTTTAAATGTAGCTTCCTTCTAGCTAAGCCACTCCCCCTACTCACCAGATCTTTCTACAAGTAATTTAAACCTCACAGCAGTTAAGTCATTTCAGTCACCTGAGATTTACACCTAGATAACTCTTCAGATACCCATTCACTTCAATTAACCCAAACACACACTTTTTTTTTGTATGTTAATTTATTTACCCTAAATTAAAGGTCAAATACAAAAGTTCTTCTACTTTAGTCCCAGCAGAGGAGTTCAGTCACACAGCAGTCCTTTCTCCTGGTGTCTTCTGCCAAGCTATGACTTCCAGAATATTGTTCTTAATGATGTCCCATTTGTTTTCCACTGCCACCACTTTTACCACTGCTCTAGTTTCCTCCCTCAGTTATTAAAGTCTGCACCCCCGAGATCCAGAACCACAGGACAGCACTCCATTTGGAGTGCCCTCTCCCAGTGTCTATATTGAACCATACTGCGTTGTGGTCACTGGACACCAGTGTTTTTTTTTTTTCAACTTGACCACTCCCACCACTTCAGTATTGGTCATCACCAGATCAAGAGTTGCCTACTCCTACAGCAGTGCCTGCATCAGCTGCACCAGGAAACAGTCTTGGAGGCTGTCCAGCAGAGACTGGCTCCTAGTGCTTCTGGCCATCAATGCCTCCTAATCTACATTGAGCTGGTTGAAATCCCCAACTATCATCACTCTACTTTGGTGGATACTCTTTTGATTTCCTCCCCCAGTACTCTAGCACCCTCCTCCTTCTGTCTTGGTGACCTATACACCACCCACATCCTGAGCTTCCTCCTATCTTCTGACGTTAAATGGATCTATAGATTCCACTTCTCCATTCCCCTTGACTGAAGTTTCCTCCACTACACTGATGCCCTCCCTCACATAGAGGGCCACCCCCACCCTTACTTACCCTTCTGTCCCTCCTTCACATGAAGTACCCAAGGACCATGAGGTCCCACTCATGACTGTCTGAAGTCAAAGTTTCTAGAGATCACTGATTTTGTTCCACATGCTCCTGGCATTTATGCTGATGCCCCTCCACTTGCCCTCCTCCCTCTGGCACCCCCTAGTTCCTGGTACTGAGCTTGATTTTGTCATTATCTTCACCATCATTGTCTTTTCCCCTCCCCAATAAATCTTTCTATTCTAGTATGTTTCCCCTTCCTGTTCTCTCCCTTCCCCTTCTAACCTCATCACCATTTTCTTGCTGTATCTCCTCTTCCCCCGTACCCTTGAGCTTGCTTTCCTTTTATTTACTTTCTGCCCTCACTTTCAAATCTGTGAATGCCCTTCTCCCTGATCAACATAGCCAGGGCGACACTAATTAGACCCCCTACTCCCTGTACCTTTCTGTGGAAGACCACATCCTTAGTTTTGGAACACAGGAGCTGTGCACAAATTGACTGTAGGGTGGATACAAAAAAAGCAAGTCTGAGTCACGAAAAACACATAGTTTGCACTTGAGGCACTGTTACTGAAAGTGATGCTGAATTTGAAAACAAAGTAACACCAGTAACTGCAAAAGTTTTTGAAAGAGTTATTTAATAAATAGAGCTGCAGCATACTAAAGAGAGCCTGGTGGAGATAACTCTGGAACTTTGCATCCTAATGTATGATGCATCATCAGGAGGCCTCTTTAGTCTCCCTCTTCCCTAGTTTAAATGCCTGCAGTGAAGGCATCAAACTTCTTCTCTAGTGCTCTAGCTCCCTCCCATATTGAATGGAAGTAATCTTTTTTAAGTAGCCACCTTTCCTAGATTGGGCCCTAATCTCCTAAGAAATTATACCCTCCCTCTTTGCACCACCCCTTAAGCCATTGGTTGCATGCTTCAACTTTCAGTTGCCTTGGGTCCTCATGGCCCATACTGATAAGACCTCAGAGAAGGTAACTGACTCCAGTGTTGCCATCGGTTTCCCCACCAGCCTTTGGAAACTGGCCCTGACCACTCCCATTTCCTAATCCACCAGATACTTTGTCCCTAACTTGGCTATGACCTCTATTCCCTCCCCATATGCCTAACAATTTTCTCACTCCTATTCATATCCCTTTTTACTGATACTCCTGGGAGACATTTGACTATCTTTCCCCCTCTTATCGTGCCCCCTGCTCTCACTGCTCCCTCAGTTCCCCTGACCATGGAGTCACCAACTACCTATGTCATCCTGCCTGATTCTGTATGATTATTCCCCCAATCCTGAGTGTTACTCTACTGACAGAATCTGGAGAATGGGTGATGTTGGATCTGGTGCCCTCCTGGGGAATTTATGGCTCCCCCACCTCAATTCTAGCAACCTTCTGGGAAGCTGATGGCTCCCCTACCTCAGTCAGGGTCTTGTAGTGGTTTACCACCATATCTTTGACCCCTGCCTGAACCCTGGGACTTTGGTCCAGCTCCCTCCCCTGTCTATTATCCTTCAGCCACCATGACCAGTGGGCCTTTGAGGCAGTGGGGAACTAATAAGCACCCTAGTTTCCCAGTGAAGCTTGTTTTGCAGCTTACATAATTCCTACCTCACCTCTTCAAGCTACTGATTGAGCATTCACAATCTCCTACAAAGGGGGCAAGCCCCCAATCACCACAGCATAGCCCTGAAGGTGGTCACAATGCAACCCCTGCAGCGCATAATGCCCGATCCCTATTTTCTCTAATCCACACAGTAGGAACAGTGTGGGTAGAACATCTGTGTTGAATAGTGCTTACAGGAGATGTAAATGTAGATAAAAAAGCACTGAGTTGGTATCTGCTAGTTTTTAAAATGAATTCCAAGTCCTGACTTAAAATATTAAATGTATTGCCATTCAGACAGAGAGAAAGAGAGAGTGTGTGTGTGTGTGTGTGTGTGTGTGTGTGTGTGCAAGGCACAGGTTTAACAGTTTTTAGTTCAGTTTTTAGCTGATGTCAAAGTAGTAAATTTATGAGAACATTTTTGAAGAACATTTTATAACTAGGAATTAATAATTTGGAACTGAATCTTGCTTTCTCCATAGATCTTAAGAAATGCCCACAGTAGGAGCTTAATGAATTAGATCAGTGTGTCTCACTAGTTTGAAAAGAGCATTGGACAGGGTGATATTACTCCCTTTAGGGGTGTCGAGTTCCAGCAGAAAATTAAATTGAGAAGAAATATTTCCATTATCAACTCTTTTATACAGTGGATGCCATCCTTCGGTCATTTTGTCTGAACAACAGCATGGCATTACACAGATTTATTGGAACTGCACTGCAGGCTTTTTTTTTCTTTGAATTTCTAGTGCCATAAGACAGGGCTTAGCTTGGAGTACCACAAAATCATTATTATTTGATGTCGAAACGTAACTGCCATAGATTCTGTCCTTCTGACATTGCCTCAATAAACTTGAAGACAGAGTGATAGCAGTGATGCTACTTAAAGAAATTAAATTGAAAAATGATTTGAATTCTGAAGCATTAAGGAGGCTCTCTAAGTACTACTTCAAAAGCAAGCATTTGGCAAAAAATATAAGAACCTGTTGTAATAATTCAGATATTGAGGAAATGTACTGTACTAGCTCGGTATTCATTTTTTTTTTAATACTGTGTAATTTCCAAAATACTTTTTGTAACCCCCATCCACCCACACCCACCAACTCATTAATAGTCTGTTTATGTTCTCCTCTCAGTTGTGGGGCCTAAAGCAAAACCTACTGGTAAAATAATACCTCACAGCAATGCATTCTGTCAGTGTCAGGCATAGTATGATTCTAGAAGTGTGTGTGTGTGTGTGTGTGTGTGTGTGTGTGTGTGTGTGTGTGTGTGTGTGTGTGTGCAGCATGCGCGCACGCACTAGCTCAAAGGCATTGCGCGTGCTCATCTACAGTGCATCAGTTTTAATGAGAAAGTGAACACCCAACACAATGTCAGTTTCTAGCAGGTCCCTAAGCCAACCCATGCACTTTCCCTCACCTGAAACATCATTATGGATGTGAGAGTAGCCCCTCTACTCCCATTTCATGACGGTCAGGGATGGCAGAGGGAAGGGGGTTAGCATGGGCAATGTAAGCCCTTTACCAATAACATAATTAAAAAAAAAGTGCTGAATCCTTATTACCTAATTAGATTGCAGGTCACTGTTTAACCATAGCCACCAGCCTCCAAAATATAGATTTTTAAAGGGTTCCAGGTAAACAAACTAAGAGGGCCACATAGTTAGAAAATGGTGCAGCCCGCTACCTGTACATGATATAAACATTTGTATTTAGAATTGCGGCTGTGGAAAGCACACTGAGCCAAAGATCATTTCCAGCAGTGACCTGGGAGAAAATTAAGCAGAGGGAGGTTAAGTGATTTGCTCAGGGTCACACAGTATGCAAGCGGTAGTTGTGCGATGATCAGTCGGAGACACTAGATAAGAAATGGCCATATCCAAGCAACTAGATACGGGCAGTATCTGGCAGTCTGGACTTGTTTTAAGAGAATTAATCTGTCTCAACCTGAGCAGGAGGTTGTCAGCACCTCTTTAAATACATAGATACATGTTGAAATGACAAGAGTGTGTCAGAAGTAGAAAAAAAACACAGGTGTGACACTGGCAGTGGCAAAGTGACTCAGTAGCATTTCTGCCTGAGAAGACTTCTTAATTAATACCTCTTGCACATTTGTACTGCCTCACTTGGTGACAAGAATAATGCCTGACTTAGGCTTGCTTTTATTTCAAGAATTCCTGCTTGTAGAAAATTTTCTAACTAGACCAAGTTTTTTGTTATGCAGTTTTCAGGAATGTATTCCACACAATGATGTTAGTTCAATGTACTGCGTAGAATTTATTATAATAGTGTTACCTAGTGGTCAGATCATACATTCTATTACACTGTTCATTGTTCTTCTTTGCATGTCATTGATCATTGATCCAGAGGAGCCCAACTGACATGCAACAGCTCCTTGCCAGTGGGGTCCTGTTGTCACCACATTGTACAGCCGAGTGTAGTACATTAAAAAGCATGACATCATTCTTAGCCAGCCAGGTTTGTTTTATTTCTAAACATTCCAGGTACCCTTATAACAGTGAAAATGTGTCTCATACAAATAGTTCTATAATTTTAAAGTTCTACATTCCGTGGGCATAGCCCATTTTCCACAAGGGTTTCTCAAATTTTCAGAAAAGTTTTGATTTTAAATTCAAGTTCATTTAGAAAGAAGAAACATAAATCTTAAACATCATTTATAATATGTTTATATATACAGTTCCTGTCTTTCTTATGATTATAAGAACTTCTTTCCAAGTCCTTTGTTACCAAAACTGCTCAGATTCACTTTACAGTTCTCTCACCCAAAGAACTTGAGAAAGTACATTTATTTATTGATTGATTAATTGATTGACTAACTGACAGACTGACTGATTGGACTGATTTATTCTTGTTGACCAGGTAGGTACGCTGGTGCCAGATGCCTTTTGCAGGCACAACCCGGGTACTGCATGAACATGGTATAAACAGCAAAAATAACAATACAGTATATGATACAGTAGCCAGAAACAATGTGAACAAAAGGTACAACAAAATAAACACAGTTATACCTTTGACATAGTATAAACAAATGTACATATGATAGCACATAGGACAACATAGATACAACCACAAGACACAGAACTGTACAAAAAAAGCATTTATCAGAGAGAGGTTAAGTGACCTGATTACAGTGAGTCAGTAAGTGCATTTTTGCATCAGCATTTTAGGCCCAGACAACTGCCTGCTCCAGCACAGACTTAAATTGGTTTGTGCTCACTGAGCTGGTAGCATCGCAGGAGTCAAGAGCTGTAACAGGCAAAAGGCTTGGTGTTGCTGATGCTCACCAGCAGGTTGGTTGTTCTCACTACATAAAGCTGGCCATTTAGCACAGTCTCTCAGAAACAGTGTGCCACTTCAGCAAGTGTGGGAACGCCCCCCAAACCCATCAGCATAGCATGGCACTCCGCAGGAGATGGAACTGCTCACAGCAGCCAATCATGGCTGTAAATGTGGTGAGTGACGAGGGTCAGAATCAGATGTGAATTGGCAATCTCTTGGTTCACAGTTTGTACTTTAACTACCAGGCCACTTGGGCGTTTAACTACAGAACTGAACAACTTTTCTGCATTTCACAATATCGATGGAATTGTGATCAGGAGCAGTTTCACTACCTAGTGTATTTGCAAATGCATGAGACATTATCAGCCAGCATCCTTTCCTAATGTAGCTTGCTATAAAAAATTGATTCCATTTCAATTTAATCAGGCAAGGAAAATGCGTGTATAATATTTCTCTTCTGCCAAAGTTGCAGAGCCATTCTACTCCATTTTTATTATCCGTACATGCATCAAAGCATATGGTGGTCCTCTTACAGTCCCATTAGACCAAACGCTCCACTGTTTCCACAGTTCTGTTCCATCTGCTGCACTGTCAGTTACTAATCCATCACTGCATTAACTGCCATAACTGAGCAGAGCAATACATTTTAAATCTGGATGAAACTGCAAAGACCATTGACAACGTATAATCTGCAGTGTTTTGCTCTGCATTTACTTTTAAGGTACATTTCTAACAGAGTTCTCTTGATTAAATAAGCATGCCTGTGATTTTGGCATGGTGCACTTTGGTTAAGAGATTAGAGCACATGCTTGGGAACTGGAAGGCATGAGACCCAGGTTCAAATCTCACCAGAGCCACTTACACACTGTGTGACCTTGTGCAAGTCAATTACCCTTAAAATGATTCATTCCACCCAGTTGTAAAATTAATAAAAAGCAGACTCACTCACTCACCAATTATTTAATAAGCACCTTTCAAGCTAAGTATGGCCACGAGGCTAGAGACAGAAGGACAGGAGAGGAGTCAAGACTGACCACCATACACAGACAGGTGAAACGTCAGGCTTGGTGGCTGTAAACTATGAAATACACAAGCTGCTTTTTAATTAATTGGTTGATTCCTATCTTTGCTGTATTTAAGCAATAATGACTAAAGAGTCAGTCATTTCCTGGAGATTAATGACTGGCTGGGGGGGAAGGGTGGCCCGAGGCATAGCCGAGGGCCAACCCCATCCAGCCAGTCATTATTTGACAGGAAAAGAATGTCTCTGAGGTCATTATTGCAATTGTAAGTCTAATCACAGTAATGACTCTGTAAAGATGTTTTTCAGGTTTGTTTTGTTTTTGTTCCCGGGGCATCGCACACTAGCACTGGTGGACAGGAGTGATCCTGATGTGCGGTGGCTGTTGAGTGGAATATATGACTGTTCATTTTTTGTTTGTTTGTTTCTTATGGTACACTGACAGCAGTGCTGAAAGCACTTCTGTTTTGCCGCCACTGCCATCAGTGTAGAGGCTGAGCACTGTGATCATCCGTGTGTCTGCCGTGCTGGGCATTTCTAAAAGATTTCAGACCAGCACGGCAGCCAATCAGTAAGCTTCTTTAGATCATGAATAATTAATTAGATATATAATGCACATTACAGCACCTGTTTTCTCACCCTGGATCAGCCTCATAGCTCCAAATTTGTTATTTGTCCCTGACAGAACAGGACTGGGAACCGCATACTGCTAAACAGCAGAATCCCAATGGCAACCAGATATTGCATTTCATTTGGGCTACCCTAGAAAAATAAACAGGTAAAAATAATAATAATAATAAACATAATAATAATGTGGAACTGTATCCACTGTACTGTGTTTGTATCACTCACAGCAGCCTCGTTCAGGAGTTCTTAGTGCTTGTGGAAAACAGCATGATGACATCTTAGTCATGGTCCAGTTCTACTTCTCTTAGAAACAGCCAAAAAGATCATTTATTGGTATACAGAAAAGGAATCCAGGCACTATATTGCAATTTTTTTATTTATTTAGTTAATTAGTTTTTGTATATATTATTAGTTCATTTATGTGTTTTCCTTTAAATGGTTCACAAAGCGTTAGAGTAGAGAAAGTGCAAGACTATTAACTATAGTGGTGGTATCAGAATGTTGTAAGCCATAGAGACCAGGAAAAGGGGCAGCAATAAAGAAACACATGCATGGCAGGTCTAAACAACTCTGATTTGTAATACAACAGCATTGCATCACCAGTACATGTTACTAGTTAGATAACAAACACAGATATTTTCTATCACCAATCACCTTTAAGTTAGAGGATACCACCAGCCAATCCAGCTATGTAATGAAGTAGCAAATGCTATCCCCTTAGGCCAGCAAACAGTTACTGTTTTAACCTAACCTGAGCTTTAAAACTGAAGCTTTTTCATTTTTCTGGGGAAGTGCTACTCCCTTTACAAAACTGCTAGCCCCTTACATATCCTAGATCTGCTGGCTGCAGAATACATCAAGCAGTGGTCATCATTTTCCAGCTGTATGAAAGCTGCTGTGGTTGCAGTCACACTCATTGAAAATATCTGTACCACCCTGTATTTACATATAGCTACCTTTCCTTATCCTTGTGTATGCACATTAGTGACTGAGAACTATGCAAACGTACACGCATTGTAAAGAGGAAATTACATCCAAGTGTATTTTTCTGGCAAATGACTGCAATTATAATCGTGCACTGTATCTCAGCTAACACAGACTAAATCCACTTGAAACTGGATGAAACAACTGTTTAAATAGAGGCTGTAATTGGAATGCAGTCCCCAAGGCTCAGAGCACTATCTGTGTTTCTGTAGCAGCTGAATATTAACGCAGAGGGATGTGTAAAAGGCTCCACAGGAACAGCAATGCTCAAAATAAAATGCTGCAGTTAAAACTGACAGTGGTTCTAATTGAGTGGCATGGTGACTCAAGGAGGATTCCTTTGTATTTGGGGATTGTGGGAGGGATGAAATGTTCAGAAGAATGACAAACCTCTCCTAAATTTGGCAGATTTTTTTAAAAACTAAAATCTGATGTTTTCAAGAACATTTTTTTAGTTCACTCTCTCTCTCTCTTTCCGTCCTCCATTTTCTCACTCTATCTTGTCTTTTATATCCATTTCTTCTACACTCATTTAACTATAAATCCACAATGTCGAGAGGGGCACAGGTGTGCAACCTCCCCCCAACCCAAGAACAGTGCCAATCAAAAGCCCAATCCAGAAAACCCTGCACACCCCTAGGGGAGTATATAGGATGGCCACTAATTTGCAGAGTCCGCTCCTCTACATATGCAGTGGCCTCCAAACATTACTCAGAGAAGAAGAGTATCCCCACCTGCACCCTGTTACCACTGTGAGGTACTTGTGGATCTTGATCCTGTCGCCTCTCTCTTATCTCTTCTAGGGTGTACATGTTGAGATCCTTCAGTCTCTCCTTGTAGGGCTTTTCATGTAAACCCTGCACAATATTAGCTGGCCACCTCTGGACCATCTCCACCCTGTATGTGTCCTTTCTGAGGTTCGGTCTCCAAAACTGGACAAAGTACTCCAGCTGGGATTGCACCAATGAGCGATACTGGGGCAACACCACCTCCCTTCTCCTGCTAGGATACCTCTCCCAATGAACCCCAGCATTCCACTAGCCCTATCTATTGCTTTGTTACCCTGCCCTGCCACCTTTAGATCCTTAAATATGATAACCTAAAGGTCCCTCTCCATCTAATGACTATCAATACCTCCCTTCCTATTCTCAGTACCAGGGTTCCTATGCTATAGGTGCATGATTTTGCACATTTTGGCATTGAATCCCAACTGTCATGTTTTTGATCACTCCTTAACTTTCCCAAGATCCTTGTGTATTTTCTCCACACTCTCCTGAGTGTCCACCCTACTGCAGATGCTGGTGTCATCTGCAAAAAGGCATACCTTCCCTTCCAGTGCTTCTGCAATGTCCCCTAAGAAGACATTGAAGAAGACTGGTCCCTGTACTGAGCCAAGTGGTACCCCACTTATCAGTCTTCCATCCTTAGAATAAGAAGGCATGGTGCAGAGAGGAGGGATACAGCTACACTGGGGACTTGGGGATAACCTGGAAGGATCAGAGCCTGCGCCGGGGAGGATAGTGTACATCCGGGAAGGAAACCACAGTCCTCAGTGGATGGTTTAAATGTTACTTTAATGGACATTTAAACTAGTTGAGGGGGTTGCGGAAGGGAAAGGTGAGGCAGTAACTGCCCCCTCCCCCCCAAGGACTGAACTAGAGAGTAGGGAGATCCCAAGAGGAGAGAATCCCACCAGGATGCAAGATAATCAAGGAAGCAGGGGGTTAGCAAAGGGTGGGGGGGGGGAGCAGTCAAAAGAGAAAAGGGAGTAAGGGGGAACAAATGGAAAGAGACAAGAAAAGGACTAACAAAATCTAGAAGGCCATGTGTGCCAATGCTAGAAGTCTGGGAAATAAGATCTCAAACCTAGAAGTCATCATGGCAGAGGCAGACCTGGATAGTGTGGCAATTAGCAAATCATGGTGCACTAACAACAATGTCTAGGACATGGTCATACCGGACTACACAATGTTTAGAAGGGACAGGGTAGAAGGGAAAGGAGGGGGAGTGGTGCTTTATGTGAAGGAAACCATAAAAGCAACAGAGCTAGAGGGGATTCAAAAGGGGGGACAAAAAAAATCAAAACTGCCCCCCCCAACTACAACATGCCAGCCAGTGTAACAGCAATTGCGCCTATGTGCTTGCATTTCTGATGATGTTAATTGACATCAAAACATAAACATTTGAAAGGTGCATGCCTGTGGCTATGTGGTAGAAGAGCTCCTCCCCTACATCCTATTTAACATTGAAGCTCCCGTCGCTCTGCTTAGAATAAGTCACACTCTCTGCGCTCCCTCCATGCTGTGTAATGGGCTGGCTCCTTTTCCTCTGTTCTGGCCCACCCCACCCGCTCACTTCTCTCTGCTTCCTCTGCCTGCCTTCTGTCTCATTTGCTCCCCCTCTGCCCTCCCTCCCCATTTGTTTTCTTTCCTTTTTGGGGGGCTTTCTGCCTTGCCCAGCTGCAGCGTCATAGTTTGTGCCGCTGCTTTGCTTCAGCTCCCTGTGGACCTCCTCTACTTATGGCGTTTGCACTCCTCCTTGCCGCTACTCCTGCTCTCTTCCTCCGGCACCATGGCAGGTCTTCTACAGTTCTCGCCCCCAGGGATTCAGGACGTCACATTGAACGCCACCTCTACTGGACAGTATGCCTGTTTGGCGGCAGTTTTTCTTCCGCATCGCTGTTGCTGACATATTTACCATGCACAGCTGGACAACAGGTTTCCAATACACCTTCTGTGTGTTGCCCTGTGCTGCTAGCTACTGGGAAACTGTTTTCAACCTATAACCTCCATTGGATTGCACCACTCCTTCGCCGGTTGTCTGCCAGCCACGTTGCTGTTCCAACCTCAAGAGCCCCTCATACCTCCGCTCACTGATCCTATAAAGGAGCTCCACAATGAGCGTTCTCTTGTTCCTTCAGATCATACATCCTCTCGTTAAAGCAACACGTTTCAAGATGTGAAAGTCCTAGCTATTGCTCCACTATGCAGCTCAATTGTTTTACTCCAGTCTTGTGCGATAACACACACTGCTGTCCTTACAAACTGTAGCTCTCATATGCCGTTGTATGCCTGAATGTACTAACTGCCTACTTTCTGAGCTGTCAATTTCTTTTATACTGGTATCCCTCGTATTCGTTATTTGCTCCAGATTTACGCCTTATTCCGATTTGTGAAAGAATGAGCGGCATTAGACTGACCTTCTTTTACCTCCCAGACTGTGCTCTTACTTTACCATCTCAGTGAAGCACTGTAATGACTACAGTGATCAGCATGTTCTAAAGGTACAGTAAGTTTGTCTACAGCTTAAGATACCACCGCCCAAAATGATTATATTATTTTAATATCCTGTAGTTGTGGACTCCATGGCATACCCTATCTGTCAGCTGTTTAGGGAAGATCTCCTTTCAACTACCATTGTGGACAACAGGTGATGCTGATATCCCCTTTAAATCAGAGCCATTATACTACAGGGCACATTGTAAACACGCATTTTGTGGATTATGCTAATGCCAATATGCATCATCAACTTGTCTTCTCTGCTGGCTGTAGGGCCTTCCTCAGCTTTCCTGGGCTCAGTACTTTAGCGCATTTACGCCATTACCTTGAGTGTAGCACTTCTCCTCCCCATAACACCTGTAGGTGTCTGGCCTCTCACTCCCCTTCACTGACCTACATGGGGTCTGGTGTTTTCTACTGGCAATCAGGAGCCAGCCGGTGTTGCTGACCTTGCAGCCCTACGTGGGTTTGCGGTTGCTTGCCTTCGTGGGGCCTAGCTTGCCACTCTCTATACTTCCTCAGCGGACCTACATGGTCCAGCTGCCCATCTACCCCACGTCAGTGGCCTAGCTGGTTGCTTTGTCCAGGATACCTGCCATGCGCTAGCTGCCCTCTATCATGGCATTCAGCACCCTGCTCATCGAACCTCCATTTGCTAGAAACCTGCTTTCCACAATACCAACTCGTCTCTCACGTCTATCATGATTGGACATCACCAAGACATCTTGTTTTCACTTGTCCTGCTTGAGTCTGGCCGCTGCAGCCCCTCACATTGCTTACTCATACTTATTCCACGCGTACTAATAACCTCCTTGGCTATTATGGACTTCCATCTACAGTACCTATGTTTCAGGATATTCGCAATCCATTCCCAAGGATCTTTCTTCCCTGTTGCTTCAGTTCATTTGTATTACTATGACTACCGTTTCTTGCCAGAACTCTCAGCTGAGCTATTATGCCATCCTATTTCATGGCTTAGGCCTTAGACATTAACTTGCTCCAGTGCCCAGAGGATTACTAAACCTAGTTGAGCTGTGGCTCTTCTGACTCAGTTTTACTGTATTCTGCTGCCATCCTTGCTCATCAGAAACACAATGCCTACAGGAATTCATACTGCTCTCATAGGGTTGCCCTTGCCCCTGCACCTGCCTTGCAAATTCCGGGCATGGCAATTCAAATATATTGCTACACTCCTATGCAAACTAAGTGCAGGTCCACTTATTCTTACTCAGCTGCGCATGCTTTCTTCCTACATCGTTGCTCATTGCTTCAGTGATTTGTCGCTTCATGCTTACTGCCTTCCCCTCGGCTCCACCTTGGGGATCCTGCCATACTCAGTACTGCTTTTGCCCTTCCAGGGTGGCACCATGCAAAGCTCACACTGTTCTCAGCACTCTAGTGCTCATTCAGCTGCTCACCTGTTTTAACCACTAAACCTGCCTCGCCCAGCATCGGAGCCTGGAGGTTCAAATATTTACTCTATATCTGCCTCACCCAGTTTGCAATATGCAGTTTCTGTTCCTTGCCATAGTTACTTCACCAGTCGATTGGGTGACTTGAAGCCATCAAACCTATTGTCTACTTCTAACCAACCGTCCCAAGTACTGCTTCATTCACTCAGGGCCAGAGGTTCATTTTGCTCTGCTTTTAGTTTCACAACTTGCATCCAGCTTCACATCGCCTTGCGGGACTCTATGCTTTCATAAGTCATATATCAGAACTTGGACCACTACTCCAAGATGGACAATGCATTCAACTGGATTCTTATGACCGTCTATCGATAATTGCACTGGACATTGTCGGTTTGGACTGGAAATTTGCTCAGGATATGCTACCATCCTACAGCACCATATGCAATCTAATCTTTATTCCTTCGTTACTACTTCTGCACTGCATTCAGGTTCATCAATTACTACTACTACTACTAATGACCTACATGCAGGTCTACTCTTGCTTATGCACTAATCGCTCATTCCTACCACCATCCTTTTCTTGGCCTCTGGGATGACTGCTGCACTGTCTACCAGTGCATTACAACCTGCCTTGCCCACGGGGCTGGAGGTGTCACTGCATTGCACTTCGGAAGACCTGCACCCCTACGGGGCCCGGAGGTCTATTGAACTTCTATTACTAACGTATACCTGCTTCGCCCTCATGACCTGGAAGGTCATCAAGAATATCTTTCCTGCTTACAAGACCTGCTTCATCCGTCCAGGCCTGGAGGCCTTTCAAACTCTCCATGTACTCATATCTTGAGTTCTATTGCAAATCTACTTTTATCTGCTTCGCCCCTCTCAAGACCGGCGGTTCCAATAACTCTGCCTCAGACACATAGCCAGCATCTAGCTTCCTTGCTTCACCAAGGATCTTATCCTTGCATGGCTTGCCATCAATTTCAAGACTACAAATCGTCTTTCTCTGGATCATTGAGTCATTTCTTCAAGCTCAAATCCTCGGAAAGAATTCCTCACCTACAGGATTGTTTTGACCGGCACAACTTAACTCTTTCAGAATGATTATGCTCGCCTGTGGATTTGAACATGCTCGTAACAGATTCTTGTCCTGCACATGGTTATTTATTGGACTCAGAATTTGCTAGAGGATGTGCTGCCAACTCGACGGACTCTCATCATCAGGGCTTTGATTTCGGCTTTCAGTTTATTGGATTCATGATTTACAATTTATTGGACTTCGGATTAGCCATCAGCTTAGTATGTTTAATTTAGGATTACTCTCCTTTAGTAAGCCCAGAAGGATGGGCAGGTCAGTAGCAATGGGTTCTCAGAGGTTCCCCCCCCCCAAGGGAGGGGTTTCCTCTCCTGTGTGCTACTGGCCACACTCTCCAGAGTTGGAGGAGATAATTGTATGATATCATTATTCTTTTTTGTGGGTGTCTCATCCTACTTGACTAAGCATCCTTCCTAGGGTGGGTTACAGAGAAAGGACCAAAACATCAAGTCATAACAACTTACTCATCAGTTCAAGCATCTAAGCACCTTGCATATACTATCCAGTTCACATGTACTGTAATCACTGACTTGCTCATGTCTGTGCTGAAGTATCTAAGCACTAATCATTTCATACAACTAATACCTTGCAAGCAGTGTCCTACTTACTGGTCTGGCCTCTGCATCCAAGCATAACCTACATTATTCAGCTACAGTATGGAGTACAAGCACTGAGCTATGAACTACACATAACTGAAAGGTGCATGCCTGTAGTTATGTGGGGAGAAGAGCTCCTCCCCCACATCCTATTTAACATCGGAGCTCCCTTCGTTCTGCTTAGAGCGAGTCGCACTCGCCCTCCATCCTCCCCTTCCACCTCCTCCTTCTCTGGCACTCTTATCCCACTGGGGGGGTCTCATCCTACTTGACTAAGCATCCTCCATATGGTGGGATAGAGAGAAAGGCCAAAACATCAAGTCATAACAAGTTACTCATCAGTTCAAGCATCTAAGCACCTTGCATATACTATCCAGTTCACATGTACTGTAATCACTGACTTGCTCATGTCTGTGCTGAAGTATCTAAACACTAATCATTTCATACCACTAATACCTTGCAAGCAGTGTCCTACTTACTGGTCTGGCCTCTGTATCCAAGCACAACCTACATTATTCAGCTACAGTATGGAGCACAAGCACTGAGCTATGAACCACAAGTAATCAATTTTTTTGTGTTGGTACTAGCATTAGGCTTGTTTTAGCCTCCGCAAGCATTGTATGTGTGGTTACTGTAGTGCTGGTGTGTCCACACTTCAGCACACAAAGGCTGAAGTACCCAAGTTGGAAATGTATGTGAGCACCCCTCAGCTGAAGCCGATTGATGTGTGTGGTGAGTCTGCTTACAATTGCACTGATGACTGCTTATTTGCACTGTTCATTGTAGTCTGGAATAAAATCACCAACATTTGGTAAAACCGTTCTGGTTTCCTTTATTCCTGTGCTGACCTGTCTCTGCATTCCTGTGTTGATCTGTCTCTGCTTAGCAGAGTCCTTTTTGAAAAAACCTGATAGTTTCCCTTGACTGCATGACCAGGAAACTAGACCAGGGGAGGGCAGTGGATGTGGCCTATCTGGACTTTAGCAAGGCCTTCAACAGTATGCTCATAGAAGGCTGATTAAGAAGTTGACCAGCCACTGTTAATAAAGGTGTAGTAGGGGCTTAAGGGAAGAGTTGAGAGAAAGTTAGCATTTATTAATCTTAAGCCTTCTGTGTTATTTCTCTCATAGACTGAACCACATGTGTACACAATTCTTATTTTTTTCCTGCCTCAACATGGGAGTGATCAGTTTACTGTATGTAGGAGTTTCCCATTAAAATATTTGTTATGAGCTTAATAATATTTTTTAGATGCTATATCAGTTAAATTGATATAGTATAGGGTTAGGGCAAATTGTGTATGAAAAGCAGCGGCTAGATGAAATCTTGTTGTGCACATTCTAAAAGTTATTCTGCATGTTCTATAATAAATATTTAGCAGCCTGTAATTAATATTCATCAACCCCATGCTATCCACCACATGACTGGACAAAACAGACCTGTTCAAACAAAAAATCCAAACAAACGTGGTGGCAGCACTTAGCGAGAAGTTCACGGAAATGGTTGAGACACAGACTGCCTTAGTCAGCTCCGTGTTACCAAACCATTCAAATTTAACCTTTTTTTTTTAAATCAAATGCTGCTGCAAACATTTCAATGATCAGCAGTGGAACGGGACCACACCGACAGACTTAGCAGCACACTGAGCTGCCAACAACAACCGGGACCACGATCACAAGGTATGAAACCTTGTTAAACCTTCAGTAAAATAACTTTTTTTTTAAATCTTGGAGAACCATATACTACAATGAATAAAGTATGGGCTCCCATACACAACTCGCCCTGTGTTTCCATCTTGGGGTTGAGATACCAGCGTGGACCTCTCAAGCTTCACTCTCCAGGTCCATGTGCTGGTATCTCAATATGATCAAACACAAACTCGACAATATGGTGCCGTAATTCACTATAGATTATCTAAATAGTAGAGGTATTCCTAAATTGCAGTTTACTTTGTGTACACAATGTCGTTGACAGATAGACCCCATTTATTTCTCATTTGCTGGTAGTCTTTGTTTCCTCCCTCCTTCTCTTCTATAAGGACTACGTTTACTTTGCTTTATTGTTTGTTACCTAATTATAGATCCTTATTGTACAATTCCTTCTTTTTTTTTGTATTCTAAAGTTATGCAATATATGCATCTACTGTAGAAAGTACTCTCAATATATAACAAGCATGTGCCGAACATTCACTTGCCACCCCGCGTCTATTGTAGAAGCCTGGTGAGGATTTCAGAGGCATGAGGACCAGATAGAGAGAGTGCAGCGGGTGAAGGAGCCACCAATAAGTAAAGCCACACTGCAGTTAATGTTGAGGCCTTGGGGGGCTGATGAGCGAGGACCTGTGAGAGTGAGAGTGTGGCGGGTGGCAGGAGTCTCCAATTAGTAATGTTGAAGCCTGGGGGGGTCAGAGGAGTGAGGAGCCGGGGAGAGAGAGGGAGGCAGGCGGTGGGAGCTGCATGTGTAAAAGCTGAAGCCATAACTCCAGGCATGTGCATTAGTGTCAACTGTAATGCGCATGACCGGGGTTACAGCTACAGAAAGAAATGAAGCACTCTGTCATTGGAGCGGTGCGTTTCTTTCAACCACAGAACATGCCATGTCAGCAAGCAGAACTACTGTCATGACTAAAGTGCCTGGTCATTGGTGTATCCTGCCAAGCCCATTGCAGTTTCAACTGTAATTGGCTCGGCAGTGACACGCCTCTAAAATGTTGTTAGTAGCAAGACATTCCTTGCACAAGCACAAGTGAACATAAAAATATATAGAAAATGCAAAAATAAGAGGTAAAAAAAAAAAAGTTGACCAGACTAGGGGTGGGATCCAAAGAGGTAAGTTGGGTTAGAAACCGGTTAACAGATAGGAGACAGAGGCTGGTGGTTAATAGAACTCCTGTTTTGCAAGTTTCTAGTGTTATTTTCTGGGGTATGTTCACTGACTTTTCCTTGTGAACCCCCATACACCTGTTTGTTCTTTTAAAACTATCAGATTCATTTAGCATGACCTTCACCCACCCATCCCATGAATCCATACTGCTTATTGTCTTACAGCCTAATGGATTCAAGATACACTACCAGTCTCTTTCAGTAGGGTTTCCATTTATTTCCCCACCACTGAAGAAATACTGGCCAGCCTATAGTTGCTAGCTTCCTCCCTGCTGCTGCTCTTATGTAGGGGGATCACCTCAGCTCTTCTCCAGTCCTCCAGAAGCATGCCTGTTTCCATTGTGCTGCTGAACAAGGCTGTTGGTGGGGCAGCTAGCACCTCCATGCATTCTTTTAGTACCCTGGGGTGTATCCCATCCAGTCCCATAGCCTTGTTCACCTTCAGAGCTGGAAGTCCCTTTCAGTCTCTTTCCTATGAAAATTAACTAGTGTCCACCTCCCCCCATTCCTACTGCTCCCTGGCAGTCCACCCCCTCCTCCCTCCACTGTGAAGACTGAGCAAAAGCACTTATTTAAAAAGTCAGCTTTTTCTTGGTCCCCTTTTGCATAGTCTCCCTCTTCCGCCCCCTTCTAATCCTTACTATGCCTCCCTTTGCTTTCCTTTTCCCACTTATGCTCTTGAAGAAAGTCATATCCCCTTTAGCAAACCCTTTGGCAATCCTTTCTTCTGTCTGTGTCTTTCCTTCCCTAACTACCTTGCCTGCTTCTTTCTGCCTGCTTGGTATACTTCTCTGTTTTCTTCCCCCTGCATTTTCTTATACCTCCTGAATGCCACCATTTTTTCTGTCACCATCCTTACCCCTTCTTTGGTGAACCATAAAGGTTTCTTTTTCCTTTTACTTTTTCTCACTTCTTTCATGCAGATATTGGTTGCTTTAATTGGCTCCTCCCTTGTTTTTCCCCACTGCACCTCTCCCCCTCCCAGGCAATCCCCACTTTGAGGTTGTTTTGGAAGCAGTCTCCCATTTCTTTAAAATCTGCCCTCTTAAAGTTCAGGACCCTTGTCCTCATTTCATTAGCCTCTATTCCTGTCCTTATTTTGAACCAAATTGAATGGTGGGGACTTAGTGATGTCTGCAATGCTGTCCCTATTTGTAAGCACCTGGTCCAGCACTGCTCCATCCACTGTGGGTTCTTTAACTAGCTGCCTGAGAACAATATCCTGTAGGAAGTCAAGGATGGCCTTACTCCTTCCTGAAGCCATAGTTGAAAGGCTCCACTCCACATCTGGCAGACTAAAGTTGCCAGCTAGCAGCACCTTCCCCTTAGCTGCCATTCTGATGTTGGCTTCCCCAAGTGCCTTATCTATCATCTTGCCCTATACTGGAAGTCTGTACACTACCCCAGTATGGATAGTAGTCTCAGAGCCTATCTCCAGGAGGACCCATAGCACTTCCAGCATCTCATTTTCCTAGTGGTGCCCCTGTACCTCAGTGGTCTTGATTTCCTCCTTCACATGTAATACAACCCCTCCTCCCCATCCTGTCTCTCCTGAACAGAGAGTAGCCTGGTGTGGACATGTTCTAGTTGTGGTGCTCAGTGCACCACAACTCTGGTATGGCCACAAAATCCAGGTTAGCTCCACCATGATGGTTTCCAGGTCTATAATTTTGTTTTCCAAGGCACCTTGCACTAGCACACATAACTCTCCACACCTTCTTTCCTACCTGTCCAGTGCCCCACTTCTCCCTCCTACTCCTGCCTGTGTTGTTACCTGAAGCCCCTCTGACTTAACTCTCACCATTTTTACTTCCACCATTCCTGGCCTCCTTCAGTCCTCTGTCTTCCCCTACCTGAGTGATATTGCCTTTTTCTTCCATCTTCTCTGAGACCTTGCCTTTCTGCACCTCTGCCCCAGGAGAGATTTCTCCCCTTGGGTCCTCCTCCCTGACTCTTTACCATTGGGGGAGCAATTGCTGCCTCCCTTAGTTTTACCACCCCCCCCCCGACTAGATTAAATGCTCATCCAAGTAGCATTTAAACCTCCCACCAAGCACTGTGGTCCCTTTCCTAGAAGGATGCAGGTCATCTCCATTATAGAGGTCCATTTCCTCCCAGGTTGGTCCCCAGTCCCTGATGTAGCCAAAGCCCTCTTCCATGCACCATGCTTTCAACCAGTCATTAAATGCCCTGGTGTGTGGTACCCTTGCCTCTCCCTGGCTGTACATTGGTAAAACCTCAGAAAAAGCCACCATCCAAGCTTCCTGCTTGAAGCCCCATCCCAGTTCCTTGAAGTTTCCTGGCACTGCTCCTACTTTCTTCCTTGCCTGGTCATTTGTCTCAAGATGGACAATGATGTCTAGCTCTCTCCCAGCTGCCACTGCCCTAGTGATCTTCTGGATATACTATCCACCCCTCCAAGTCAAAGCACCACTCAAGCATGCCACCTCCCTATACTCCTCTTGCTCCCAGCTCCCAAGTCTATCCCCTTCACAATAGAGTTCCCCACCAGCAGCTGCTTCCTCTTGGGCTGGGGTCTCTCCCACCTTACTTTGGGGCCTCCACTTCTGATAGGTCCCACCTCTTCCCATCCCACTGTGATGAGTATCTTCTCTCTGTTGCTCCATTCCACCAGTATGGCAAAGGTGTTCTGCAGTGGTATAGGTGGAGAACTGTGCACCCTCCCCCCCACCTTCCCAGAGCCCATCAAGGTCTATCTGCTCTGCCTCTGTTTAGGCATCCTCTTGGGGACCAGCAGCAGACATGGTGGCTCCTGGATGGAGTTGAATAGCATGTCTGCTGTACTCTTGACAGTTTAATCCAGTGTCCAGCAGCCTGTGCCCAAAACATAGAGAGGTGAGTACCTATGGGGAAGCACCTCAGTCTCTAGAAGGTCTCTTAAAAGACTGTGGCATCACAACCATTGCACTGCACCACTCCCACAATGTTTACCTTCCTCCACCTTTGCATATTACCTAAGCAAACTTTGTTTACCCTTCTATGCCCTTTCTACTTTCGTGGTACTCCTACCCCTCTCTTTTGTTTTCCTGCAACTACCTGTAGTTTGTTAACCTACCCTAGATATGGTGTATCCTGCTTTATCTTTCCTAAGACTCCTACCTGTTCATACTTTTCCCTTGAAGTCTACTTTCTCTGTATACCTTTACTATAGATAAGATCTTTAGCTACCTATCCCTTAGCTGGTTGTCAAAGTATACATTTAGCACTTTTGTATCACCTCCTACCTTATTCTGGTGTCCCACCTCCACAGTCTCCTGCAGACCTGCAGACTGCCTGCAGACATCCCTAAGGCAGATGCCCCACTCCTACTCTCTCCCATTTATGTGATGGACATGCTGGGTGAATTATCAGATTTATTCTCCTGGCCAGCTCTGATCTGATGTCCCAGCTCAGTGGTATTGTGCTCTCTAATCACCCAAAATGGTGGAGTTTCTAGTTTCTGCTGGCTGGATCAAGGTCACCTGTAGAAAACAGTAAAACTGGACAAATGATTTTTAAAATAGTGTGGTTTCATTAGTTTCAGGTAAGTTGTGCTGGTGCATTACTCTTTTACCAAAGGTGCCCCAAACTGAAGGTTTACCATAATTTATTTACCCAGAGCAGTTCCTAGTCTGCTCCAATGGGATGCTCTAGCACACATGATCTCTTGTCCTCCAGTCACCCAAAATGGCAGAATGTCCTGTTCCTGCTGGCCAGATGGATATCCTCTGTAGAAAACAGTAACAACTGGACAAAATATTGTTAAAATAGTGCAGTTTCACTAGTTTAGGGTAAGCTGTGTGGGTGCCTTACTCCTTTCTCAAATGTATTATCAACATGGTAAGTTGCCATACTTATTATTGGATCAACAGGCACACTCAAACTTTTAACACGTTATAAAACCTTGCAAATACATACTTTGCCCAAATCTAAAATGCTTATACAGCTCTACACCCTGAAAGATTTCTGCTGTCACAACTATAAGTTCCAAAAAGTCAAAAACAAATATGGCTCTATGACTTAAATTTAAAGGCACTCAATCATTGAATAAAATATTATGGCAGACAAGACAATTAGATTCACTCAAACAGTTTCAGCATGCACTTAATTTGGAAATTATTTATTTATTTAGGTATTTTGGTAACGGGAGGTCACTCTTAGGCAGAAATTGCCCATTTACAAGTGTGACTTGAGGGGGTCAAACATACACACGTACAAAACAGGATTATAGCATAAATTCCATAACAAGATGTATTTATATGTGGCATGACTTTAGCTATCAGAGGATGAAGCTTCTAAGCCTTTGTGAGCTCTTTTAGTTCTGTAGACCACATCGGCAGCACGTTCAAAAGCTATTCTCCCATGTCTGCTTAAGGTCCACCTGGTCTCTTCTGTTTTTCCCCTGTTCTTCCCCTCAAGGGTGAAGTCTTATACTATGATACTTAACTCTGCCTCTCAAGGGCTCTGTTCCTTCTTATCATACAGCCTTGCCTCCCAAAGGCTTGGCTTCTTATTCAGTTTGGCCACTTCCTGATGGTCATGAGATTGCCTCTCAGCAGTTGTTTCTCTCCTCCTTTTACACTTTGCAGGGGGGCCTCCTTTGTTGGGAACCTCCATTAGCTACAAAGGTTGGATTGTGGCACCCTCACAGTGTTTTTCATTACAAGAATAGAGTGAGAGTCCTTCCTCTGAATTCTTTCCCCTGAACTGGGTATACAGTAGTTGAACTCACTAATTCTTTCTGTTGCCTAGAAGAAAGGCAACCTAAGATTTAAGTTCCCTGGGGTTTTCTCCAAAAAGGATTTTTTTCTTCACATCCATGCTGCCGGTCATATAGTTTCCACAGGAGTTGGAGATGGATGGTGGTTTTCCTCCCTCATTTCAGTTTGTGTCATTCTGGCTGCATCTCTCATTGTTGTTCTTTTGGGTCTTCTTCCCTAAGGTGCTTTCAGTCTTGGGGACCTTGTACTGGTGATACATTGAGGGGCTGAAACCCTTTCATGAGGGTTCCTATGTCTTAAAAAGTTACTGAAGACCTATTTGTTTAACCAGGCATTTTCAGGGACCTAGTGAATGTGTACAGAAATGTTTTATTTGTTTTTAAAGTGTAATATTATGAGATTTTCTTTTAATGTGTATTGTAAAGGTGCCCTGAGCATAGGAAGGGCGCCTTATACAAATAAAGCCTTACTTACTTATTTACTTACTTTACAGTCCCCTGACAGGGTGGCAGTCCCCACAGCAGGAACAGAAAACAAAAGTAAACCAAAGCAAACAGTTGCATAAGCATCACATACTACTACTCAGTCCTTCTGTTCAGTCCTAAACTATACTTCATCAGAGCCCTATGAACTTTTGAATTGAAGGGCTACAGCCTGTGATTCAAAGGGGCAGCAGGCAACACTAGCCATGCCTCCTCTTCTGAGTGGTATTTATACAATACCATGATTGTCCAATTTTCCCTTGAGTGCTCAGATTTCTTGGTGCCACCTACCTCCCATCCTCCACCTGCAGCACCTCTCTTTTCTCGGAGTTCATCCTTCTTCTCTAAAGTGCCTTTGATATGGAGTACCATGTCCCTGCAACACCTTGAAGGGATGGAACCCTTTCAAGAGGGTTCCAGTGTCTTTATGGCATCCCAACAGGGTAGTAGTCCCTATAGCAGGGACAGAGAGAGCATAACTCAAACTACACAGTTGCACAAGCATCACATACAGTACTACTAATGTACACAGTTGTACAAGCATTACATACAGTACTACTACTCAAGTACACAGTTGCACAAGCATCACATACAGTACTACTACTCAAGTACACAGTTGCACAAGCATCACATACAGTACTATTACTGACGTACACAGTTACACAAACTTTACATTCAGTACTACTACTCAAGTACGCAGTTGCACAAGCATCACATGCAGTACTACTACTCAAGTACACAGTTGCACAAGCATCACATACAGTACTACTACGGACGTACACAGTTACACAAACTTTACATTCAGTACTACTACTCAAGTACGCAGTTGCACAAGCATCACATGCAGTACTACTACTCAAGTACACAGTTGCACAAGCATCACATACAGTACTACTACTCAAGTACACAGTTGCACAAGCATCACATACAGTACTACTAAAGTATAGTTTCACAAGCATTACATACAGTACTACTAAAGCACACAGTTGCACAAGCATCACATACAATACTACTACTCAAGTACACAGTTACATGAGCATCACATACAGTGCTGCAAGTCAAGTACACAGTTGCACAAGCATCACATACAGTACTAATACTCAGTCCTTCTGTTCAATCCTAAACCATACTTCATAGGAGTCTGATAACCCTCTCAACATAGTTATCATTATGGCAACTTTGAAAATGGGAGCAATTTACCCTAAGGCAAGACAAGGGCAAGGCAACTTTATTTGGTTGGTGCCCTATCCAATGGCTCAGGGCATCTTACAACACTAGAACACATAAATAATAACAAAACGATTCCATAACACTAATAAATAAACAATAAATAGCATTTTAATCTTAGAAGGCTGGGCTAAATAAAAATATTTTGAAGGAGGTCTTTAAGTTCTCCATGGTTCAGGCAGAATTAATGCTCACAGGGAGTGTGTTCCATAACATCAATGCACATTTAAACTAGGAGGTCAGGGAAGAGCTGACCTTAAACAACATATCAAGAATAGGACAAATGAAGCTATTAACCAAACTAAAAGAATTTCCAAAACAAACTCTTTGACTAATAACAACACAGATGGTACTACATCTTATTAATAAATGTAAGAAGCTTAAGAAAGAAAATGGATGAAATGAAACATATGCTGCATGAAGATCATGTTCGTATTTGTGCTGTAACAAAGACATAGTTTAGTAAAGAGAACTGGGCCATGAATATACAGGGATATCAACTAGTCAATAGAAAAAGAACAGGTAGACATGGAGGTGGAGTGGCACTTTATGTCTCTGATACTATAAGAGCAGAAAATATAACAACAACAAATCAGGATAAGGAATATGAGGAGAACATTTGGGTTGAGCTGTATATATATAAATAACAATAAACTAACCATTGGTGTTTGTTATTGCTCCCCAAATCAGAGTACAGAAGAAAACACTAAATTCCTGAATTTAATAGAGCATTTAGGCATAGAAGGAAACTATACGCTTCTAGGGGATTTTAATTATCCTAGGGATAAACTGGGTTAACCTCATAGGTACTTCCCCATGGAAAATAAATTCATTGTGATTATTTTACAAAATAATCTGGAACAAATAGTTAAAGTATCCACTAGAGGGAGTAATATACTAGATCTTATTCTTACTAATATTGAAGATGAAATATGTGCTGTTTATGTTGCTGAACCTCTTGGGGACAGTGATCATAATATGGTCAAAACTGTCATCAAGTGGGATTGTAGATCATATGGAGGAATAACATCTTAAGTTTGTTTGTTTGTTTGTTTGTTTATTCGCTTAATGGGTAAGCACACTGGAAACAAGTTCCTTTTACAGGTGCAACCCACATATATTGCATACAGACAATACATAATCAAACATACATATACAATGCAGCAAATTGCAGACAAAAATGTCTTTGTTACGTATAAAATTCATAAAAAAAAATTCATAAAAAACAGTTACAATTAAATTGAGATTTGAAATACATCCTTAATGCATCGGCAAACTTTTTGACAGAACACAACCACCTAATATCTTGAGGAATTTCATTCCAAATGAATGGAGCAATATAAGCAAAGGATCTTTGTCCACTTTTAGATTTCATAAAAGGAATCTTGAGAACCTACTGTCTGACCTATGTCTAGAATAATGACCATCAATATATGGTCTCAAAAACTTTGAAATACTATGTGGAATTCAGAGTCCATAACTTTATATATGAACTTGGCCACACAGTATTGGAAATTTAATGAAACCGTAACCAGCCCATTTCTTTCAAAATCACACAATGATGAGATGACTTTGAACAATTTAAAGCAAACTTAGCTATCAAGTAAAGTAAAGTGGATTTCTTTGAAATCACTGTGCATGAAAGCAGTGTCAGTAATCATAGCTGCATAGTTCACAATAGGAAGTAAGCAGCAATTTGAAATAACCAGCCTAGACTCAGGAATAAGAAATGAACAGTTCTGTACAAAAGAACCTAATCTACAATGTATTCTTGAGGTAACCCTCAAAAAATGAGATTCATAACTTAGATGAGAATCTAGTAATACCCCAAGATATTGAAATGTATCAACATAGTCAAACAGTAATCCATCAAGAGATTTAACTTCCAAAGTACCAACCTCAGATCTCAGTCTAGGTGGGGTACCAAAAACCATCACCTTTGTCTTAGATTTGTTTAAGAGTAATTTACAGGCCATAAGTGAAGACTGAAAATTGCACATTTCCCTGTTAAAGAAACACCTAGATCTCAAATGACAAACCCTGCGTATAAATTACTGCATCGTCAGCGTAAAGTGTTAGAGAAGCATTATTAATCACACTTACTAGTTGATCAAAAAAAAGAAAACAAAAGTGGCCCCAAAATAGAACCTTGTGGAACCCTACACTTAACCATTACAGAGTCTGATACAGCACCCTATATTTAACCCTTTGAAACCTATTTGTTAAATAATCCCTCGTCCAGTCAAGAAAGACTCACCAACTCCCAATGACCCAAGTCTAGAAATCAACAATTGGTGATCAACTGAGTCGAATGCCTTGGTCAAGTCCACGAACATGGCACCGTCAGACACCCTTTATCCATGCCATTAAGTACTGCTGCTCATGAACTCGACCAGGCAGTCTCAGTACTCCTTCCCTTTCTAAAACCATGTTGGTTCTGAGACAATAATCCAAAGCGATCCACATACCCAATCAACTGATTATAAACTATTCTTTCCTGAACTTTAGCTAAAGCAGACAAGATAGAGATAGGTCTGTAGTTACAAAACTCATGTTGTGAACCAGATTTAAATATAGGAGTGACCAAAGTATGTTTCCATATATTAGGTATAGTACCTGTAACAAAAGACAAGTTGAAAATAATACTAACTGGAAGTGCTATAACCGAGGCAGCATCCGCCAATAAACTAGGACATAAGCCATTAAGTGCTATGATAATGCAAAATATAATGACATAAAAACATATGTCAAATCCTGGTACTGGATAAAGGACCTGCAAGGGAGATTCTGGAGTCAATATGGAAGCAGTTAATAAAATCAAGTACTGTGCTGACAACTTCATGTCTGTGGTTAAAAAAATATAGTCTATCAGGTAGAATATCCAAATGGTTCTTTAAAATATAAAAAGGAGTATCATGAGAAAAAGAAAGGTGTGCAGGAAATGCATAATGAATACTACAACTGAAACATGGTCTAAATATAAATGTATGGCCAATAATTGCAAAAAGCTGATAAAAAATCTAAAGCAGAGACTGAATTAAAAATCCACATTGGACAATAAAAAACAGTGTTTCGGTTATATTGGAAGTCTAAAGGGAGGACAGAAATTCATTTGACAACTGCATGAAGGTGATCTAATTATCACAAACAAACAGATAATGACTAATAAATTTAACGGTTACTTTCTAAGTGTTTTTAAGTAAAAAAACAAACTGTAAAAGGTCCACTGATATAAGTGTGAGCCAAGAAACTGAAATAAAAACTATATCTGATAAGGTAGTTTATGAAAAACTGAAATAACTTCAGGTGGACAAGTCAGCAAGACTGGATGGAACTGGGGAAGCCATCCCAGATTATTAGGTTTACTAGGTGAGTGAGGACAAAAGGAAGACATGAAGCCTATCTTGATTGTCCCCCACATGTGGGAAATTACACTTTGTTATAGTTTTTGGAGAGCCAATGATCTACACCCTTTTTAAAGGATTCAAAGGTATTACAGTCTACTAGCTCTTGCGGTAGCTGGTTCCAGAGCCTTGATGTTCTTACTGAGAAGAAATTAAGCCTCCTGTTTGTTTTTGCTTTACACACCAATAGTTGTTGATTGGGAAGTCTAGGTACTATTTTTCTTTGTGTTTTAACAATACCACATTTGTCCATCAGAGAGGGTGATTTGAGAAATTTATATAAGAACAGAAGATCATCTCTGGAGTGCTTAAACTCCAGTGAATATAGGCTTGTTTTTTGAAGCCTCTCAGGATATGGTCGTGATGCTAAATGGGGCACTATTTTTGTTGCCCTTCTCTGAACTCTTTCAATCACTTGAATGTCCCTGACCATGTATGGACTCCACACTGGTGACCCAGAATCTGTATAAGGTCTGATGTATGCTTTAAACAATGGGATAATACATTCTTCTGTCTTAGATATAAATGTACAGTTAATACGCCTAAGTAGTGAATTAGCTGTTTTAGCTACATGATTACAGTGTTGGAGAAGGATAATTTGTCATCTATCAGGATGCCCAAGTCTCTTTCACATATTGAAGATTTAATGATAATATTATATAGTGCATAAGGTTGTTTTGGATTATTGTAACCTAAGTGGAGAACAGAACATTTGTCTGTATTGAATGTCATTTTGTGTTTCTGTGCCCAGTGCTCTAATACTGAGAGGTCATTTACTAATAAGTCAATATTATAGTTGGAATCCACCCTACCACCTAACTTTGTATCCTCTGCAAATTTCGAAAGTGCATTCCTGGAGCTAATCTGCATGTCTGAGATGAAAATATTGAATAGTACTGGGCCCAGAACTGATCCCTGCAACACACCACTGGTCACAGCCATATTACTGGAATAGGTACCATTGATCCTAAGATGCTGCATCCTGTTGGTTAACCAGCAATTGATCCATTTTATTATGATACAAGAAAAACCTAGGTCTGATAGTTTAGCTAGGAGAATATTGTGAGTAACCTTATCAAATGCTTTGCTATAATCCAGGAGGATGACATCCATGGGAATCTTATTGTCTAGTTCTTGGTTGGAAGTATTTTAAAAGGCTATTAAATTGGTAGTGCAAGAAAAGCCTTGCTTGAACCCATGTTGTGAGTGGTCAATAATGCCTAGAGTTTGCATTTCTGCATCTAATATGCCTTTAATAATTTTTTCCATTGCTTTACATGGGATGGAAGTAACGCTGATGGGGCTGTAATTACTCACTATGGAACGGTTACCCTTTTTAAGTATAGGCACAACTGTAGCAGTTATCCAATCAAATGGAACAGATCTTTCTGCTAATGATTTATTAAAAATAATGGAAAGTGGTGTGGCAATATTTCCTGCTGTTTCAACCAAACATCTAGGATTAATTAAGTCTGGTCCACAGCTAGTATTTGGTTTTACATTTTTTAACAAGGAAACTACTTTGGAAATAGTTATGGTGTGGTTATTTTCAGTAGAACTTGATATGATAGTATTTGTATTAATTATGACTGTATAATTTGAGAATACTGATACAAAATAGGTGTTAAATGTGACGGCTATCTCTCTATAGATAATGGTGTTTGTGCCATTGGTCAATGGCCCAATTTGTCTGTTACTGCCTTTTTTACTATTGAGATAAGAAAATAGGGATTTGTTATTATCTTTGGAATGGGCTATGCGGAACTCGAGGTTGCATTTTGCCTTCCTGATAGTCCTTTTTAGTTCTTTAATGGCAGTTCTGTATTGTCCCAGCATGAGATTTTTTGTGTCTGTTGTGCATTTTTTTAAACAAGTAAATAGTTTTTTCTTCTGTTTGGTTTTCCTACGAATATCATTATTTAACCACAAAGGAATTTTGCCTTTATAGTTATATTTTATCCTGGCTGGAATATGAGCTTTTTCTAGGTCTATTATCTTGTTTTTAACAAATACCCAAGAGTCTTCCAGGGTTAAAGGTGATAAAATTGTTTCCCATGGGGTATTTTTTAGGCTGTTGTTTATTGCCTCAAAGTTGGCTTTGTGGTAGTTATACACCTGAGCATTATTAACTCAGAGAACTAGCCAATGTACACGCAAGACCCCTTAGTGTGCTATTTATTGCATCTATGAGAGAAGGGAAAACAATTCAAGAGTGGAGAGAGAGGTCAATGTGACTCTCATTTTCCAAAGAGGAGGTAAATTAGATGTCAGGAATTAACATCCAACCAGCCAGACATCTATTAGTGGAAAAATAATGGAAGGATTCAGAAGAGAAATCATTGAACAACACATAGTATTTAAGGGATTAATGGATATCACACAACATGGGTTTAGTTCGGGTAGATCCTGTATGACAAACCTTATGCAGTTTTTCAAACCTGTAAGTTCTGCCTTAGATAAGGGGTTACTTGTTGATATAGTCTATCTTGATTATTCTAAAGCTTTTGACTCAGTTCCACATGGAGAACTCATAAATCAACTTATTAAGCTGGAAATTCCTCCAAAAACAATACAGTGGGTCAATTCTTGGTTGGACAATAGATATCAAAGGGTGTGTATCAGGGGTTACCATTCTGATAGGGGTATGGTTACCAGTGGGGTGCCCCAAGGGTCTGTGCTGGGACCTACACTGTTCAACATTTTTGTTTCAACTATGCAGCATCCACAGGGTCATGGCTATGTAAATATGCTGACAATACACAAATCGGAGCCATTATGAACAACAGAGAAGCAGCAGCCCATTTTCAGAGTGATTTGAAACAGCTATAGATCTAGGCAAGAAACCATGGATTAGAATTTAACAACAAATGTGAAGTTATGCATTTAGGATATAATGATATGATGGCAGAATACACATTGAACAATAAAATCACAGCATCCACTGTAAATGAAAAAGATCTGGGTGCATTTGTCACAGACGCACTAACCTTTGATACAGATGCTAAGGAGATGGTAAAGAAATGTAATAAAATCCTGGGGTGTATATTGAAGCATGCTTAAAGCTGGAATGCAGGAATGATCATCCCATTATACATCTCACTTGTGAGGCTGCATTTGGAGTATTATGATCCATTTTGTGCACCACAGAGTGTTGGAAGCACTAAAATGTGATGGAAAGACTACAAAGGAAAATTACCAAAAAAACTGAGAACTTAAAAATAAAATGTACAAAGACAGATTAAATAATGTGGGGTCTTCTCCAAACTCGAGGACTGGTTCTGTAGTCATAAGTTGCTACTAAACTACAGGACCAAGGCCTTGCTTATGTCCAGCCCCCACAACAAAAGTAAGCACCACCCCCTCATCATCTCCAACTCATGCAGTGAGCTGCTGGAACAAGTTCACTTGTTCAAGTATCTGGGGGTCATAATAGATGATACCCTCACGTTTGCATAACGTATTGACTCTCTAGTCAATACAGTCAGTATCAAGATTGGTGTCCTGGGGGGGCGCTGCTGAGCAGCAAAGTGCAAGACGCACTTTCTTGCAGCTCTGTGAAGCACTAAACTTTATCTTTAGAAAAACAAAATTTATTGAAGACTAACACTAAATCTAAGTACAGCAGTGGATAGCCTGAGTAAATCGGAGCCTGGGGACACCAAACTCGATGATGGGACATAACCAGAGAGCTACAGGAGGTGGATCTAAAAATGCAGCCGTGGTTGAGCAAGCAGCAAGCTCTCCGACACCTATCGCTAATGGAGAACCCCCTTGGAGAGCACTACAGGCCTCTATGCAAGAGATTGACGCTATGATAGAGTCGATCATCCAGAGATTTGCAGAGCACGAATCGAAACTGGAGGCAGTTAATAAAACAGCTGAAGCTGCAGAAAAAATGGCGGCTCAGGCCTTAACAACAACATCTAAGCTCGTGCAGGAAAATGCTCAACTCCGTTACAGGCTGGAGGCGTTGGAGAACTCTAACAGGGCATCGCATGTTCGAATAATCGGGATTCCAGATGGCAGTGAGGAGGAAGATCTTATTTCATTTCTACAAGGCTGGCTACCTGCAGTCCTTCACATTCCACAAGAAACTATGGAAGGACAATTCCTTAAGGCTTTTTTGGATTGCACCTCGGGCTGCGGGGCCATGTGGCGAGGCACCAAGAGTGGTTTTGTTGGTCACGGCGAGTTCCCTAATCAGGGATAGTCTTTTGCAAGCGGCGAGATCATCGGGTGGGCTCGACTACAATGGAGCCACGATACACCTTTTCTCGGATCTCTCCTTCGCAACACGCACTCGAAGGAAGAAATTTGATGCAGTGAGAGCTCGACTTCGAGCCCTTGGAGTCTCTCATTCCCTCCTGATGCCGGCCTGACTACGCATTTACTACAGTGGAAAGACTTACCAATTTACAGACCCTCTAGAAGCAGGTAAAAAAGTCAAATTAATCTCACGGGAGTTTAAATCATCCGAAGACCGGAATAATAGTGACTCAGACTCAGATGTTGGGACCTGATTGAACAATATAAACCTGAGGATTTTTTTCTCTTCCTATTATATTAGAACTGTAGTTCTTGCTATGGTGTTTTCAGAGATGGAAATATGACTTACTGTAAATGGTTTAAAACGCTTGGTAAAATAATGCTGCAGATTGTACTAAAAGTGCTTACTATTTTAGAAGTATTAAGATTGTGGAGTGGGGGACATATCAACACTGAATGTTGAGTTTACTCCTTTTTTGGGGGGAATTTAAACATTAAGTACTCGCCCCCAAAAGCCTTAGTTTGCTGTAGCCTATTTTAGTTGTCATAATTATATTGCAACCTTTTATAATTTTACCCCCTTATCCTGAATCCAAACTGTCTAGGCTCTAAATATCCTAATTGTACATTGGATGTATTTGGTAACCTCAGATTGATACCTGACATATGATTATACCAAATGATACTGTTTATTGTGAAAACAATAAAAAGAAAGTTTAAAAAAAAAAAAAGATTGGTGTCCTGTACAGGCACAGGCAATACCTCTCTCCGGGAGCCCTCCACCTCTCAGTCCACAGTTCAATTATATCTAATATTGACTATGGACTAGTGGTCTATGGGGTGGCAATGGATACAGCGCTCAAGAGGGTTCAGACCGCACTCAACAAAGCCTGCAGACTCACCCTGGATGCTGAGGGTGGCACTCACACCTGTACTCTGTACGAACGTGCAAATTGGCTGTCATTAAGAAACAAACTCAAGTTCCAGACTTGCATCCTAGGGAAGAAGGCTCTATTGGGTAAAACATCACCTTGTGTAGGCAGTTTGAGCAAGGTGGCCAACTCATTACAGGTCACCAGAGGGAGGACTAGAGGGGCCTTGGTGATCCCCTTCCATCGCATCTCACTCGGGCAACGTGCATTTGCCTACCGGGCCTCCCTATGGATGAATGAACTTCCTGGGAACCTCTTGGCCACCAATTGTCTGGCACAATTCAAAACTGACCTCAAACAGCACCTAATAACACTCTCTAAGTGCACCTGCCCCTGAGTCCAGCCAACCTGCTCTGTCTGCCCTACAGCAAGCACTAGGCAGGCCTCAGGTACCCCCTCCCTCTGTCCCTTCTCATGACTTGCCCCAGCAATCAGTTTGTGTCATGCTCCTTCGGCACCTGCCACCCCCTCCCCTTCCCCCAACTCACAGTCCCATGAGTTTCCCAAACAGTCACTATTAATGCTGGCTACCTGACCTTTCCCCCTCACACCCCACCATTTTACTCTAGCATGTCCTCTCCACTCAGCCTACCCTTACCCCACCATTTTCTCCCTTTACCTTATCGTCCCTCTCCCCCCAACCTCTCACCTCCACCACAGTACTTAACTCCCTCTCTCATACCTCCCTTCTTTACTCCTCTGCCAGCTAGCCCTGTCCCTCTGAACTACTGACAAGGCACTTTGTGGCTGCTTATTCATAAAGTGTTTTTTCCTGTTATTTAACTTGTGCCTATGTTTTGAGTTATTCTGTAAGTTCTGAATCCAAGCTGTATTGTTCATTGTAATGTACCTTTGCTTTCTCCTACTGTACTTTGTTTTGCAATCTATGACATGGAGCCTTTGTAAAAGAGCTTGTGCTCAAAGTTTTTTCCAAATCACTAAATAAATAAATAAATAAAATGTTCTCTACAACATAGAAGACTGAGAGGTGACTTGTGTTATATATACAAAGCTTTTCAGAATGAGGAACTGTGGGAAACCAGGTCTGTGTAAAAACGAAGTTAGTAGAACCACCAGGACACATGGTTTGCAGCATGGGGCGAAAACTATAAAACAAACAAAAGGGAATATGGTTTAGTCAGAGGGCGGTATCATGTTGGAATGCACTGCCAGAATCAGTGGTTCTTAGTAATACAATGGATCAGTTCAAAAGAGTACTGGATGATCACATGGGAAGCAAACTGGTTACTCAACACCACTGATATGCGATGAGTCCTAAAAGGCAACCGCCAACTGACTAACCTATAACACTGTGGCCACAAACCCAAAAGACTTGTCCCCTGTCTGCTAAAGGCAGTGAAGATGGGTGGGGGTATATGACAACAGCAGACTTTTAGGTAATCAGGGAGCAAACCATGTAGGACCGTGAATATTAACGAGTATAGCCAAAGGTGATGCGCCACCAAACTGGTAGCCAGTGCAGGACACATAGGACTGGCATGATGTGGTCACTTCAAGAACAAGTTCCTGCCACCAGCATTCTGAACCAGCTGTAGGTGACCCATCAAGCCTCCAGATAACCCTAACTATAGAGCCTTACAACAGTCCAGTCTGCAGGGGGAAAAAGACGTGGACTTTTGTCCCCAATCAGCAGGAGCTAGATGTGGCTTAATTGATATAACAGTCTTCTTTTGTTTAAAAATAGACTATACCTACCAACCTACCTTAAAACAAACTCAAACAGGCTGTCCATGTTGGGGGGGTGCTTGATTCTTTGCTGTCAGAGTAGAAGGGTGCAGGCTGCCAAACATTTAAGTGGGGTGGGTTTGGCTTTAATTTGTCACTATAAAATGAGCATTGTGAGACCTGCCCCCCATAAAGCCTCAGAGTGAGGTAAAGCACTGCAGGTCTTAAACCACATTTACTATATCCTGACTGTTTTGATTTAATTAAATTCATGACAGTTTCAAATACCAAACTCTGACTTCTTCTGTGTTGGCTGACTGATTTTTACCGATCAACCCCTGTGCTGCCTTGCTTGTGTGTAGCATATCCAGTACTCAAACGCCCCCTGTCAGATGACCAGAGATCAGCATTGCAGTTGCCTGTACAGGCAACCCTTTATCTCCTTCTTGGCTGGAGGAAAGGATTAGTTGTGGTGGTGGTGGCAGTCAGGGGTGGGGTACAAGGAAACTCCAGAGCAGAACCAGTCTAAATTCTTTCATGGTGATTTGCCTATATTTCCCATGCAGCTTTGCACTATTCGGGTATGTGTAATTTTGTATGTCTCTAAAACATGTGAATGATGCATTTCTAGTATTCAAAGGGGCCTTTAAGAAATAACGATTCTCCACAATCACAGTAAAGTCCACTGTATGATGCACCAGAAAAACTAAAAACACAACAAGCAAACAAAAAAACTCCTTATCAGCAGAACACAACTGTCCAACATTCTGTACCATTCTGTTCTTTATTATTTTGAACATTTGCATGAAGCAGGATCTTTGACTTTAAGAGTCCATCTGCTCCTGATAATAATTCTCCATCAGACCCAAACTCTACAGATTGTGATATAACAGTAATTTCCACAAAAGCATATTGTGATGTCACGAGCAGGGGATAATGATGACCTCAGCATGGAAATACTCATCAGGCACAGATTAATTATATGGCACAAAGTGTCCATGGCTCTTTTGGTTGCAATCTTGACCCTGGGCCAAGAAGATTTTAAATCTGTAGGTTCCAGTCCTGCATATGGTATTTTAATACCTAACGCTGATACTGCAGTGCTGTACTACAGGATTGCTGCACTGTTGAAGCTGTTATTCTTCAACAAAGACATCATGCCAGCCCATTGGCGCAGAGGGCTGAGGCGCTGGCACCTTACTTCAGTCCATGCCGGCTACCCGGGTTCGGGAACGGACTCGGACGCTGTGGGCTGGTGGGGGAAGGAGAGGATTGAGCATCCGGAGGACTGCTCTCCTCTCCTGGAGAGGGGTGGGGGGATAGCTCCGCTCTGTAGTGGCCCCCGGTGGAGACCGGGGGTAACACAAGTAGAAGGAGGGACTAAACAGAGAAAGCCAGAAATCGGCTTCGGTGCCGCCGGATCACGGACCCCACTCTCCTTGTTCCCCCGGAGCCTCCAGGAGCATCTTCTGCCACAGCAGCATCCCAGACCGTAAGTAAAAATAGTGTGCTGGGGTTCCCTGCCACCCGGTGCCTTCCCCCTCGGAGGAGGGGGACCTGCCCGGCGATGGGATATGCTGGGACAACTCGGGATTGGCTGCTATCTGTGGGGAGGTGCTCCAGAAGAAACTGCTGGGTGGGGAATGGTGCACTAGGAGGCCTGAAGGAGTGGCGGGCGTCGGGGTGTAGGAGGAGATAAAAAGAATGAACAAAAAAAAAAAAAGATATCAAACTGAAGTCCCATCTACAGTCTCGTGTGGCTGCCCAAGTGGAAGTTAAAGATTGTAAAGCATTTCTTGAAAGAGCAAAGTCTCTTTCCCAGGAGTCTGGGTCATAAAAGTAGTGAGCTCCATGCACTGGTGGCAAACATCAAAGTGGACCTTATAACCATCAAAGAAACTTGGGCCACAGAGAATAATGACTAGGACTTGTCAGCCCCAGGCTAATCAATGTTTAGACAGGCTAGAGGGATAGACAAAGAGGGGGGTAGCCCTATACATCGGGGAGGTCCTGGAAACTGCATAGAACAGACACATCAGGGAAGCAAACAGGAAACAGAGTTACTATGGATTCACCTCATGACGCCCTCAGGCAAGAAAATACAGATGGGGCGATCTATAGACCAACAGGACAAGGGGAAGTGAGACATAGGGAGCTCAGGGGAAAGCTACCGAAGGGAGTGAAGGAGGGGGGGGAGGTGGTGGTGGTGGGTGATCTGAACCTGCCAGATATCGATTGGGACATTCCAGCAGCCAGGTGCTCCAGAAGTCAGGCCCTGTTAGATACACTGCAGAACTGTCTGCTGGTACAGCTGGTTGAGAAACCCACTAGACAGGTGACCATTCTCAATTCGGTGCTCAACAACTTGGGGATGGTGGATGGAGTGAGGGTTGGGGATCCACTGGGGTCCAGTGACCATAACTCAATTTGATTTGGGCTGGCCTTCAGGACTAGAATATCCCTATCTAAAAGTGAAATCCTAGACTTCAGAACCGCGAACTTCGATGGAATGAGGTAGCTGTTCAAAGACAAATTGACCAGGGTGGACAGCATAGAGGTATAGAGGAAAGATAGGGGTCAATCAAGGGGATCATTCTCGAGGCAACAAAGTCATACACGGTTACAAAACAGAACAGGTACAAGAAACCAATATGTTTCTCACAAAAGGTCAAAAAAGAAGCAAGGGCCAAGAAAAACGTTTTCACCAGGTACAAGAAAATGCAGGGGTGGAGGAATGGGGAGATCACCAAATAAAAACTAGGGAAGCAAACAGGATGGTCAGGAAGGCAAACGCAGACATGGAGCTGTATATTGCGGAGGGGCTGAAGGGTGGGGCAAAACAATTCTTCAGATGTATTGTGGGAAAAAAGGAAGAATGGAGGGGGTATTGTTAAGATACAAAGGGAGGAGAGAAAGATGAACAAAGAGTAGCCATTCTTAACGATTGCTTCTGCTCTGTCTCCACAAGGGAAGGCAGCAGGCTCCTGCCTCAAAGTGCTATCAAAGTGGCTGCCAGGGGCATTCTTGAAATGAAACAACCAGTATTTAACAGAGAAAGAGTCCAGAAGGGGCTTGAAGTCCTCAAGGTAGATAAAGCCGAAGGGCCAGATGGGATGCACCCAAGGGTGCTCAAGAAATTGGTTGCAAAACTATCTGAACAACTAGCAGTGCTAGTCAGTAACTCAATTCAGACAGGGATAGTTCTGAAAGACTGGAGGGTAGCAGACATAGTCCCATTACAAAAGGTGGGAGGCCAAGGAGCAACTGGAGAATGACAGACCTGTCAATCTTACCTCTGTACTGGGTGAACTAAGGAAGTCACTGACCAAAGAAAACCTTGTAGACAACCTAGACAGCACTGGTCTAGACTACAGGACAGTGAACACTGGTCTAGGCTACAGGACAGTGAACAGTATGGGTTCATGGCAGTAAGGTCTTGTCAGAGCAACTTGATAGTTTTCTTTGGCTGGGTAACAAAGATAGTAGATAAGGGCCAGGCTGTGGATTTATTCTACTTCAGTTTCAGCAAAGCTTTTGACTTGGTGCCAGACAGAAGATTGCTGAAGAAGCTGGAAGACCTGGGTGCAGCAAGGGACATAATAAGATGTATAGGAAACTGGCTGAATGAGATACTGCAGAGATAGTGGTAAATGAGGTCAAATCACATGAGAGGGAAGTCATGAGTGGGGTGCCGCAGTAATCTGTCCTGGGTCCTGTGTTCTGCAATATGTTCATCAGTGACATTTGAGAGGGCATCCAGGACAAGCTGTGTCTCTTTGCAGATAACATTTTTATTTATTTATTTATGACTTTGTTAACCGGGTAGGTGCACTGATCCCAGGGACCATTTTCAGGCACGACACGGGCCACATAAGATGGCACAGAGTCGAAATATCAGAATAACAAGACTATAGGAAGAACAGGTAATACATAGTGAAAGGTTACAGTTGTTACACTTGGCAGTACATGGTGGCAGTAGTTGAGGGATAACAAATAACAAAGCAAAATAAAGCTCATGGTTGTACAGTTCCAGTAAATAAGAGAACCTATTTGGCCCTACGCCTGGAGCCTATGGGGGGGCTAGTCTTTAAAGCAGTGGCAGGTGGATGCCAACAGGAGCCAGTCTTTGAGGCATTTTGAACTGGTGGTGAGTGTTTATGGTGCACAGTTCAGTGGGCAGCTTGTTCCATAGTGTGGGGGCTGCTACAGCCAGGGCTCGAGCACCCATGTTTGTGACTACCCTGGGGATTTTCAGGGAGGGGATACTGGAGGAGCATAGGCAGCAGTGTGAGGATTAGAGGGTGAGAAGGGGAGCAAGAGGGGATTTCTGGCCTATACGGATGGCAGAATCAATAAAACTGTACAGTGCAAGGTCAAAGAGGGCTTGTAGTGGGAGCCACACAAGTGTAATGTAGAGTGCACAGTGGTGTGTGGAGAAAGGGGCCAGCAGAGAGAAGAAGCAGGCACTGTTGTATGCTACTGATAATTTTGCCATGGTGAATGTGGAGGTCCTGGAGTAGATGGGAAAGCAGTACTCCAGGATAGGTAGCAGGTTTGCATCAAATTACACAGTATTAAGTGGGTAATGGATTTCAAATAATTCACACTCTCTTAGCATGCTGTGCTTGGCTCCAATGGGGTAGTCAAAGTTTCTCAACAAGAAAATATTCAGCAGCCCATAACAAAATTCTCTAGAGTCAACTTCCAAAGTTCTTTTAGAAAGTCTTTTTATTGTTCCCCCTACGTTTCACTCCAGAAGAGCTTGTTCATGTGGTTTTCTCTTTATTTTAAAATAATAAAATTATATCAGTTTCCAAATTTTTTGTAATTTAAGTCTAATACATCATTTTCAGCATTAGAAAGTGTTGCTTAATCGTTCAGTGTCACTACTTACAAAAGATGCCTTCTAAATGTAGTACATATTGCTTTTCCAATCCTTATTTCTGTTTGCCTCTATCCAAAATGTGCCTATGGGTGATAAAGCCAGTCGTTCTTTCATTTGTCCCACTGGACATTCATACACTCAAAATATTAGGAAAAGCAAATCCACATCCTTATGTATCTTGTTGCCAAACAATACATGGTATAATTATCTTCTGCTACCCAGTAGCCTGAACCCACACACCTGCTAGGCCCTTTAATCAGCAAGATGCTTGTTTAAGCATATATTTTCTCCCATAAGTTTCTTAGGCTTGTAAAACAGTGGCGCCATTCACAAAACAGGCTCTCAGGCCTACAGGAAAATTTGCGAGGTTTCTGTAAAGAAATAACCCCTAAAAATCAATCGCTGATACACAAAACCAAAATTATTTTGCTTCTTGTTCATAACTCCATCTCTCAGGTGTATAAACAAGTTTACCTTGTGTTTTAAATCCTTCATTTGAATGGCGTCCGCAACACACAAGTTAGAAGTGCTTGCTTGTTAGTTGCTAATAGGGCTGTCCTCTCAGGCCTGCTTGTGTAAAACCCGGAGCTGTGACATCACAGCTCTTGGGTTCCCTCGGAAGCGGATGGTTGCTAAGCAACCCACAAATCCAGTGCGAATTAATTAATTAATTGGTGGGGACTGAAACAATCACGGGATTTAAGAATGCATGGGATAGACATAAAGGAATTCTGGAGGTCAGGGGTAAGGTGCAACAGACTTCTAGGAAAACAAACTGAACTTACAAGCTCAAATGGGCAGATTGGGTGGGCCATAGGCCCTTATCTGCCGACACTGTCTATGTATCTATGTATCTATTAATCACCGCCAGCTGGGGCTCTACCGGTGGATTAATGCCCGCTGGGAGTTGGTGCCGCGAAGGCACCCCAGCGGGCATTAATCACCGGTGAGAGCCGAGGCAGAAGGTGATTAATGCGCTTGTAACAGAGGCTCGGCGTGCGACGCAGAGCCTCTGTTACCGGCATCGCCTCCGGCGGTATCACCTTGTCAGCGGTCGGCTGACGATTTCTGTGTCTTGCACCCGGACCAGAACGAACAAAGGAGGCGGGAGTCAGGTGTGAAAACACAATTTTTTTATTACCTTACAATCGGAAAATGTTACTTCCTGGAGCACAGTTCAATGATTCGGCGGCTCCAACTGGTGTACCACGTCTCGCAGTCCCTGGCTGTCTGGCTGTATTCGGGGACCAGTCCCCGGCTGTCTGGCTGTACTCGGGGACCTGCTGGGTTGTGCGCAGCGCTCATCTCCGAGCTCCAGGAGACCTTGATCGCTGAGGTGGTGGCAGTGGATGGGTGGCAGGAGCTTCAGCGCTCCAGCACTTTGATGTTGGACACAGCAGGGCTCAATGATTTCGGCCCTCTGCCATGCATCGGAGGCGCCCGCTCTGCATTTCAGGCTGGGCCCACTGCTGCTCAGCGGCGTGCATCACAGGCTACCGAGGACGGATGCTCTCCATCTGTGCTGCGGGGGGAGTGGGGCGGAGGGCGGGGGCCACAGCAACTGCTGTGATATGTGGGCTTGCTAGGACTTGTAGCACACACGGTTTTCCGGGTACACTGTCTGCTTCTCGGCGGGGCGGGGCCTCCTCCACTCTACTCTACTCTTCTGGCTTCCTCACTGGTCCACAACAGAAGTTTACCGGCCCATGCACCGGCTGTCTCTACCACTGCTGGCAGGCGCGCTTCCGATTCTTCCTTTCAGTGTCTCAGCCTGTTCATTCCAGGCTCAGTGCTGCACCCTCTGCCTCCTGGCCAATCTCAGTACTACCCCAGCAGGCTGCTACTCTCAGCAGCCTCCATGGCCACAGCTGGTACTGACCGAGCGGGCATTATGCCTGGCTTAATACCCGCTCGGTTTCAGTCAGCTGTGGCGATTCCGCCTATCACCGGGCTCCTTTACAGAGCCCGACTGAGAGCCGTGTTACAACTGGTTTTATCACCCATAGGCACATTTTGCGCTCTGCATTGAAAGTTTAACCCTTTGTTCTCCGGGGCAGTTTAAAGGCTGGGGCTAACTGCATTAGTCAGGATACAGCAAGACTTCATGTTGTTTGAAATAAGGATTTTAAAAGCAATATATACTACATTTAGAAGGCATTTTTTGTAAGTAGCGACACTGAATGATTAAGCAACACTTTCTAATGCTGAAAATGATGTATTAGAGTGAAATTACAAATATCTAGGATACTGATATAATTTTATTATTTTAAAATAGAGAGAAAACCCTGTGAACAAGCTCTTCTGTAGTGCAACGTAGGGTAAAAATAAAAAGACATTCTAAATTACTGTGGAAGTTGAATCTAGAGAATTTCCTTTGGGGGTCCTGAATATTTTCTTGTTTAGGTAGCAGGTTTCCCTGGATGGTGGCATGGCAGGCCTCAGGGGTGAGGTATTGCCGGTATCTGTAGGCAGCCCCTAGTTTTTGGTGAAATCTTAGAACCAGGGAATTTATAGGCTCTGTAAAGGAAAGGCAGGGGTCAAGTACAACTCCTAGATATTTGAAATGTTTGACATCCTCTAGGGCATGGCCATTAGGGGACGTGATGATTAGGGGTGGGTTAGATTTACATTTCATTAGGAAGGGCTTAGATCCGAGCAACATTGTTTTTGTTTCTTTGGCATTGACCAGAAGAAGGCTGTCAGAGAACCAGTTGTGAGCTGCAGTGTAGTTTTGTGAGAAGGCTGAAGAGATGAGGGTGGGAGACTTTCCACTGGAGAAGAGCACAAGGTCATCGGTGTAAAGGACTGAGTGACAGTTAAGATTATCCATTGGAAGGGAGTTAATGAATAAGGAGAAAAGGAGGGGTCCCAGGATAGAGCCTTGGGGGACCCCAGTAGAGACAGGCAGGGTGGGCCAGCGGGCCGGACCAATGCACACAAACTGGGAGTGCCTTGTAAAGTAGTTTCTGAAACAGGTGGTGACCTCCAGAGAGCAGCCAAGGTGATGCAATTTGGAGAGGAGGAGTGGGTGATTGACCAGGTTGAAGACTTTGGAGAGGTCAACGAAGACTGTGCCAGTTGCATTTCCACGGTCCATGTTTGTGAGGATGTGGTCAGTTAGGAGTGTGGGGGCAGTGGTGGTGGAGTGATTCTTGCAGAAGCCATGTTGTTGGCTACACAGTAGGTCATATTTGCCTATGTAGTCAGCAAGTTGGCGATGGATGGCTTTTTCCAGTAGCTTACTTAGGTGAGGAAGGATGGAGATCGGGCGATAGTTGTCTGTGGATTGTGGGTCCCCGGCTTTATGAATGGGAGTGACCTTCACAGTTTTCCATGTATCGGCATGGAGGAAAGTGGTCAGGGCGAGGTTGAAAATGAACGTTGGGAGGCTACGATGGCAGGGGAAATAAGTCTAAGGAAGACAGGGGATAGTCCGTCTGCTCCAGGGAGCCGTTGTTTGGGAGACTCTTTAGGAGTTTAGCTATGTCAGCGTGTGAGAGTATTTTGAAGAAAAGGGGGGAGGTGGAGGCTGAGAGGTAGGCCTGGCAGGTGATGTCATGGGGGCATGTAGGGGGACAGGGTTTTTATAGGTCATTTGGAAGTTGCTCAGGTACATAGTGAGGTCAGAGAATTTGTCGTTGAAGGCCTTAGCTACTTTTTGGGGATCGGTAATGAGGCCAGCAGTAGTGTGTAGCTGTGGGACAGGCTTACTGGAAAGGAGGTTTAGTAGCGAGCCAATGGATGCCCAGAATTGTTTAGGGTCCCCGAGGTTAGTTTGCTGGAGACTGCAAAAATGTGTCTGTTTGCAAAGGTTCCTCCAACGCCTGTAATCATCCCATAGGGTAGGGAATGAGGATGCTTATGGGTTGACCAGGCATGGTCCCTGTCTTTCATGAGGGTAAGGAGGTCTTTCATGACCCATCATGAGTAGCCACCCCTCACCCTTCTGGTGGTGACTGGAAAATGCTTGTCCTGTAGAGTCAAGAGAGCTTGAATGAGCATGGATGCTGCTTGGGTTGCATTTGATTCTGAGAAAAAGGCAGACCAGTCCAGTGCCCATGCCTCAGACAGAAGGACGGGGGTGTTTGGGCTAACATGAAGCTCTGCAGTAGGGTAGATAGTAACAAAGGGATCAGGGAGATGCAGAGGGATCTACAAAGGTCAAAGAGGTGGTCTAAAGTTTAGCAGTTGAAATTCAACACCAAAACATGCAAGGTATTGCACCTAGGGCACATAAACATGTCAGAGTAGCTGGATAGGAGGGGTTAAACAGAGCAGTACGGCAAAGGAAAGAGACCTGGGAGTCATCATTAGAGACTCACTAAAATAATCAAGCCAGTGTAACGCAGCCTGTAATAAAGCTAATAGGATGCTAGGGTGTATCTGAAGGGGGTAGTGATAGCAGGAAAAAGGAGATAGTACTATCTCTATATAGGTCCCTGGTGAGGCCGCAGCTGGAATACTGTGCTCAGTTCTGAAGTCCTCACCTAATAAAGAACAGGGACAGGCTGAAGACAGTGCAATACGTGGTGACCAAGATGACTCAGGCCCAACAGGGCAGATCTTGTGAATAGTATCTAAAGCACTGAACATTTACTCATTGTAGACCAGGTCAGAGATGGGAATATGACAGAGACCGGCAAATTCCTGAAGGGAATAAACAAGATGAACTGCAGGAAAATGTTTAGCATGAGTACAGAGTCAAGAACCAAAAGTCAAGAGTGGAAACTGGTGGGGGGATAGTTTGGGGGGGGTGTGAGGAAGTTCTGTTTTACAGAAAGGGTGGTGGACCTGTGGAAGAGTCTACCATAGGAGATGGTGGGTGCCTGGACCATAAATAACTTCAAGCATGGTTAGGACAGAGTGAAGGGTTTGGTGGTTGCTCTGGTCAGTAGCAGTTGGGAGGGGAAGCATGGGATGGACCAGGAGGGATAAAACCCTGCATGGTCAGTAGGTCCTGGGGCAGATAGGTGTAACATACCTCTTTCAGACTCACTTTGGCTGTTTCTGGGGCACTTGGGTCTTCCCTGGACAAACCTCAAAGGGACCGGCTTAGGTTCTTTGGCAGATATGTGGTACTGGAACAACAGGTGCATGTGGTGCCTCCACCTGGGGCAGAGATAGGGTATACCTTTAGATATATTGCAGGTTAACAAAAATATAGTAACTGCCCCCACTGTACCTTCCCCACACAACCACAATTCCCACTTTTTGCAATGAGTCACAGTATCCGAATGTAACATTAACAATTAATTTTTATTTTGGGGGAAAGGGAGAAAAATAACATAACAACTTTAACAACTGTAACAACACTTTTACCCCACTCAGTCCCCACTTCCCACCTTCGGGTGCACCCAACTTCCTAAATGACAACTATCCAACAGTCTATAGAGTCCCTTCAGTGGGTACCACACCGCCGATGCAGAAGACACTGGGGATCTTTCATTAGGGCCCAAATAACTTTAAACAGAAGAAACAGATGCAAAACTTTAACTATGTGCCTGTGTGTATCCTTTAACCTTGACGAGGTCCTGCCCAGGGTGTAATTCCCTTTATTCTGACCAGTTAGCTACAGTATCTAACTAAATATTTCCCCAAAGCTGCAGCCTGGGGTGCTTACAGTTCTGGAGATTCTCAAGGGGCTTTGCAGATACTTGATTTTATAGTATCATGCTGGTGTCAGGAGTTGCTCATGCAACAAACAGCCACCGGCTGAAGCAATGATGTACAAACGGTCTTCACCTGCCAGGCCTTTCCAGTCTTCACTCTTGGGGGCCTTTGTATGCAATGTTCACCTGGCAGGCCTCTTGACTTCTTCCACTCACTGGATTCTCTCCTGGTCTGGGTACAACTTCTCTCCCATACCTGGGAGAACACGCATGCAAATCACCTTGATCTTAGCTGGCAGACACTGCAGAATTAGGTGGCGACCTTTGCAGTCTCTGATATCCATCTGTCACAGGATTCTCTCCTGGTCTGGGTACAGCTTCTCTCCCCCACCTGGGGGAACACGCATGCAAATTACCTTGATCTTAGCCAGCAGACACTGCAGAATTAGCTGGCAACCTTTACAGTCTCTGATATCGTGCTGTATCTTTCCATGACTCTTTCTGCATTGCAGGACAGTCCACTTTTATTGGAAAAAGCTTAAAGATCTCTCACTTGAACTGCGGGGTCTTCCTTCCCCAGCCACAGCTTCCTATTTTAAAGCAGAAAACCAAACAATTGTACTGTGCACAAAGGACAACTCAAATACAAAAGTGCAAATAAAAATGAAAAGTTTACTGTTTCATTCTGCACAATCTGAGTACAATCAATACTGCTTCCTGGACAAGCACAATCCCCTAAAGCAGCTGTCATAACCGCAAGCAGCAACAGTCTCTCCACCACAGGTTCCGGTCTTGGCAGTAACTTCCAACTTCTCCACAACGGATTCCAAATTCAACAGTAAATTCTCTAAGGCACTGGCTCACTGTCTGCAGCAAAATTCACTCACTGCAGCAACATTCATCAGCCACAGGTTCAAATCTCTGAAGCACACTCTGTCACTGAAGCAACCTTCGCCAGCCACAGGTTCAAATCTCAGAAACAACTTTTTCTCACTGCAGCAACCTTCGTCAGCCACAGGTTCAAATCTCACCCAGGGAATCTCCTTCTCAGGGCAGCTCTTTTCCCTGGGGTTAACTGGTTTCCAAGGTGCAGTGCAGCTTGTCCTATCCTTAGGCTACCTAGGCCATTAAGCAAACACACAGGCCTTCAGGGCTAGCGAGCCCACAGCATTCTTTCTTCTTGCTTCTGGCTGGCTCACAGCCTCCAGCCAAAGACCCCTTCTGGCAGACAAACAGTCCTGTTTATTAGCTCTCCAGCAGCTCTCTCTCATTGGCTGCCTCACATGTCCAACTGGACAAATTAATATGCATTAGCCTCCTTTGATGCCCCATTGGTCCTTTGCTTAGGCACCAAAAATTATCTCTCCTTTTACTCCCAAAAGTCCTCTGGCAATCCCAACAGCCCTCTGAAAAATCTCTGCATTCTGATTTGCTGGGCAGGAGGTCAAGGGTGGCAAGTATGGCTGCAATATACACAGTCTTTTCATAGTCCCTAATTTCTAAGTCCCTCACTGCCAGACAAATTACTTTTATTACACTTTTTTGCCCACAGATGTATAGCAGCCCCTTTTTCTTATCCATTGGCTGCACAATTTAAACACAGAACCCCTTCTTCTGCCTGTCACTGCTGCCAAAAAACTGTCCCCCTAAGGCAGCAGGCAGGCTCATTAATATTCATGAGCTTTCATGCTTCATTCATGCCCTGATTCCTAGCACTCATTGGTGGTCCTAAACTAAAACATTTTGGGACCTTTCAGCTACCTCCCTCATGCCTCCAGACCCTGTTTTGATAATCCAGGGGGTCGGGAGCATGGAGGAAGCAGCCATTGCACTGCAGTAGCGGCGAAAAAATGAAGGTGCACTAATGCGCATGCGCAGACCACTGCCTTGCACATTCATGTAGCTGCAGAGTGGCGGTTCTGTGCTTTGACTCCAGTGTCCCCCCCTCCTTCAGCAGGGAAAACATGCTGGGGCCCGGACAAAGAGTCAGGGGTTCTAGAGAACCTGGGACTCATAGCAGTGAGAAGTGCCAGGGAATGGAAACCTCCTAGGTAAGCCCAACAAAGTTGGGAGGGCTTACATAGGGAACTCCGGGTAGACTAGATGGACCTGTGGTCTTTTCCTGCCATCATTGTCTATGTTTCTATGTTTCTCATAACACTGGTTCTAATGCAATATGGCTGTGTGTGATAGTGCTCCTAATAGTTGCTGGTGTATACAGGTACACTCGTTACTTTATAAAGTGCATTATGATACAGTATGCATTAAAAAGGCACTACAGAATGTTAATTCCTATTCTAAATATACTGTTCTGTTCTAATCTACATTCATGTCTATAGCAATGAAGAACAGAATGGCTTGAAATTCAAAATTTATTTTCAAAGGTTGTAAAGCTGAATTCTGTTTTCATCAACTGTACTTTGTATCGGTAGCCAGAGTCCCACATTTTAGATCAAAAAAGAGATCGGTGCAAGTGCAAGAAAGAGCTTCAAATCCATTTAGGTGTATAAGTTCTTGGCATTCTTTTTATTTATTTAATATTTCGGAGAGACCTTTGAGCGTGAGCTCTTTTACAAAGGTTCCACATCAGGGTGGACAAAAAGACAATACACATATACAGTGGTTACAGCTGCCTGCTCATTGGCATACAAGAGCAATTACATGAGAGTTAGACAAATTGGAGAAAAAAAAACAGAGTAATTATAACAGATTAAAAGCTATTTCAAAATAATTGCACCAGTTTGCCCACCCCTAGCTACCTCCAAAATCCATTGTTAGACTAAAGCTGAGAAAACTGCATAGGGGTTAAACGCTTACTCAGATGGCAGCGGGCTGGGCGTCAGGGAAAAACAAGAAAAACATTCTTTTTTATTTACAGCATCAGTGTAAATTAGATACCTTGCAAAACATATTTTCAACATGTAATTATTTTAAAATTCAGCATACTTTTTATGCACGGTATCATCTGCATTCTTTATGGGGAACAATATAACATTTTCACATTATGCTTATTCTTCCAGCATTCACTTTAGGTAGTTTGGATTAAATCTCAGTTCCTAGAGGTTCAGACGCAATGATATCAAACTTTTAAAGCCCATTTCCCTCTAGTTATCAGTTAATTCTTAGGTAGCAGCTTACAGAATTGTGACAAGTCTAGGTAAACTCATCCCTGGGCAGGAAAATACCTGTTTTCAGGCATGACCTGGGGAAGTTAAAAAGACAGATGAAATTACAAAAACAGCGATGCAACAGCATAACAAAGAGTGCAGAAGAACAACGAGACACGAAATGTGTCCCAGATCAGCGTTACAATGTGCATGCAAAGATCAAACAAGTACAGATGAAGCAGCAAAGAGTACAATAGTAGTAGTAAGAGAGGAATCTTGTATTGTTTCTGTATCTGCATCATGGTCTTCCCTCTCTCATTCTGCGTGGTAACTCATCTACTTTTGTCACCTCAAATCACTTACCATCAACAACCTGACACTGCTGTCATGACTTACCCCACATTGTCATTGTAGAAGCCCAGATTTTACAACAGACGTTGACTTAGCTCCATGTAATATGCTCTACAGTATATGTAACATTCAAATTTTTAGCCTAAACAGGAGTGCTGAGCTCAGACAGACAAATTTCCTGGGACATCATGTCAGCTTTTTGAGCATCAGAATATGAAATAGACGGCATGGAGCATGACGGTTAAAGATATTAAAGTAATCGGAATTTCTTGTCTAATGTACCTTGCTGGTTAACAAAAGTGACATAAGCAAATAAATTGCAACAACCCAGGAAAGAAATCACAACCCAGGAAGGAAGTCATGTCTAGTTTTCAGGAGGTAGACCAAAATATATTACAGCTGCAGCAAAAGCTTGCCTCACAAGAACATAAGATGATAGAGATAGAGGACCAGATGAACTGAATGTTTATCCAGCTGCTTTGGAGATATGTGCATACTTCTAAGTATACTGGAAGATGCAGAGGGTACACAGGTTTCAAATTTTTATGTTTGATTGCACTTGCACAAGAAAAGAACAGTTACATACTTGCCGTAACATTAGATCTTCTAGAGAATCTCTTTCATCAGGCTACATCTATGGAACTATAGTCACCAGGCACTAGGAACACACAGAAAACTTTTTGCTAGCAGTCTACTAGGGGTCGCCCACGATGATGTCAGATGTCGATGTCCCACTGTATAAATATGTGGGCAGCCCCGCTCCTTCCTCAGTGGCCACTAAACACCATACTCGTAAGGCCTCCCTCTAGGAAACTTAGGAGAGAGTTGAAGCTACCAGCTACCAGGCAAGGCTGGAGCAATAAGCATTCCATCCTGGAGAAAGAGAGAGAGACAGGAGCGAAGAAGCTCTGAGTCAAAGGGGACAGAGGGTGGGCTGGCATGGCCTAATGAAAGAGATTCTCTTGAAGATCTACTGTTTTGGTAAGTATGTAACTCTTCTATCTTCTTCGAGGATATCTCTTTCATCAGGTCACACCTATGAAACAAGTCCCAAGCAGTACTGGCAGAGATACAGTCTGGGTGACTGGAGGCTAAAGGCCTAAGTAAGGAGGCCTTGATGCACAGCCAGGCTGAAGCCTGCCCTTCTTCTAGAGATAATATCCAGATTGTAGTGCTTTGTGAAAGTGTGGGCAGTACTCCAAGTTGCAGCAACACAGATTTCTGCAGCTGAAACATTCCTAAAACAAGCAACAGAAATGGCCATGCCTCCAGTTGAATGGCCACGAACAACCCTAGAAAGGTACTTACCATACTTCCTGTAACAGACAGTAATACAGTTGGCCAACTATTTGGACGAGCACTGTTTAGAAACTGGGATGCCCTCTTTCCCAGGGGTGAATGAAATAAAAAGCTGAAGGACTTCCTGCAGTCCTTCATGCAGTGAATATAATACCTGAGTATTCTACGTATGTTGAACGTATGGAGCAATGCTTCCCCTGGATTGGCATGCTCAGGAAAATAAACAGGCAGGTGGATGGTTTGATTTAGAGTAAACTCAGACACCACCTTAGGAAGAAACATAGGACTGGTATGTAAAGCACCCTGTCTTTGTGGAAAATCAAATAAGGAGGCTCACACATTACAGCCTGAAACTTGGAAATCCTTTGAGCAGACATAATAGCAACTAGAAATAGCACTTTCCATGACACAAAGCATAGCTCACAAGTTGCAGCTGGCTCAAATGGAGCCAAAGTAAGTTTCTCTAACACATAATTCAAGTCTCAAGCCAAGACTGCGTTGCAGATAGGAGGCTTCAAGTGCAGAATGCCTCTCAAACACATACGGGTCACCTCCGTTTGGGCCACAGTACGACCCTCAACAGGCACATGGAAAGCTGATATAGCAGCCAGGTGCACCTTGATAGAGAAGTATTGGAGTCCTGCATCTGACAAGGACAGTAAATACTCCAGAATCTAAATCCCAGGGCAAGTGAAGGGATATAGGTAGTGGGAAGCAGCCTACAAAGCAAAATGCTTCCACTTCATGGAGTAAGCAACCTTGGTGGAGGGCTTCCTGGCAGCCACCAGTCATCAGTCACTTTAGGAGACACTCCAAATCTCATCTCACAATGGCTATGATTTCAGGAGCCGGGCATGGAGATGGAGTGACCTGATGTCTGGATGGATTAGGATTCCCTGTTCCTGTGACAACAAGCCCTTGCACAAGGGCAGGGGTCCTGGAGGTTCCACTGCTAACTGCTGCAGCAATGAAAACCATATCTGATGAGGCCAGAAGGGAGCAACAAGGATTAGAGGGGCTCCCTCTATTTGGAGCTTGATTAGCACCATCTGAATCAGAGGAAAGGGAGAAAAGGTGCAAAGGAACCTCCCTTTCCAAGAGAGGGACAGCACGTCTCACCAGAAAACTCCAGGCCCTGTATTGAGTGAGCAGAAAAGCGGCAGCTTTGCATTGATTTGAGATGAAAAAAGGTCCAACTATGGATGTCCCCACCACTTAAACAGGTCTTCTTTTACTGAGGTCAGTATTTCCCACTCATGCATTCTGGACTGTGACCTGCTTAGTTTGTCTGCCAGGATGTTTTGGGCACCGGGAACATAAATGGCTGACAACTCCAGACCATACTCTAGAGCCCAGTACCAAACTCTCACTGCATCCCTGCACAGGGGGTAAGAATTTTAGTAATCTGCCAGCAAAGTTTTTTCTGGACTCTTTGGATTTTATTTTGAAACACAGTGATTTTTTGTTTAAAGGGACACTGTTAACCTCCTTAGGTCTCAAAGTGTCCTTAGTTTAAAAATTATTTTATGATTTCCAAAATTCTGCAAAGATTGTTGATGTAGCTGGTAGTTGGATTCTGACTCATATTTTGTTATAAAACAAAAAAAACAGACTGCCCAACTTACTGCTGTTATCACACCAAAACAGGTTTGTTTACATTCCTTGATCAACTCCAAATACAGCTTTCCTGGACTTGGTAACATCCATAAAACAGTCTAGCCCCTCATGATGCATTGGGAGATTAGGAGGCTACTGCCTTATGAATGACTGCACTGTTTGTGTGAGTTTATAATGCTCAGGACATATGCAGTAGGAGCAGAACCAGGACTGTAAACAAAAACAAGGTTGCTTATAAATATATATTGCCATGCATTTCAGTTCTACTAAGCAAGGATACAGACAAAACAAACAGCAACATCAGTGAATTTTAGAGAGGGTAAGCAATCATAAAATGCAGGGTTTCAACTAGAAATAATATGATGAAAAACTGGTTGACTGTGTACCTTTAATAACAAAATATATTTGCAAAACAGGGGAACATCCATGAGGGCCATGGTAGCCCCACCATATCCTGGGATTTATTTAGGTTGGTGGGAAACCAAATATATCTTTAATGAAACAAACATTTTGGGAAATATTTCATTTTGGGCAAGATACATAGATGATTTGCTCATTGTCTGTCAGGGAACAGAAATGGAAGTCAGGACCGTCTAAAAAGGCTTAACCAATAATAACATGAATTTGACATTTACATATAGAATTGAGGAAAAACAGAGTGAATTTTTAAACCTTGCTCTATCTGTGACAGAAAATGGGGAAGCTGAAAGCTCTTGTTACAGGAAAGAAACAGCAGAAAATGCAATCCTGCACGCCAAAAGTGCTCACCCGCCATCTCTAATAAATTCCATCCCACATGGACAGTTTTTGAGGCTGAGAAGAAACTGCTCTTCTGAGCAGACATTTGAAGCACAAGTAAAAGAAATGTGGCAGAGATTTCATGAAAGGAGTTATGGTGAAGATATTGCCAAGCAGTTGACAGGGCAAGATTAGAGGATAGGATAAAACTACTTAAAACAAGACCTAAAAAAAGAGAAAATGAGGAAAGGATGACTTTTGTTCTGGAATTTAACAGCATTTCCACTAAAGTAGAAGATATTTTGTTAAAAAATTGGAGTTTGCTGGAGCACTGTGCTATCCCTGGACTTTTTCCAAAGTACCAAGAGTCACACGCAGCAAAGAAAAAAATCTAAGGGAAATACTATCTAGCAGCCGTTATTTCACCAGTTTTGCCTGACAACCGCCTATGGCTGTACCTTTGTTCCCCTTCCCTTCTACCCCCTTTTCTGTTTTCTATACCACTGTTTCCCTTCATCAAGTCTCATCCTCATTGCTGGTTATCCCCTCTTATCATAACAGCTAGTAACCATGCCTTAAAACGTTACTATGTTCTCTTTCCTAACTATAGTGCATTATTGTTGACTACTGTTGTAACATTGCTATCCCTGTATGTCTCTGGCCTCTGATGTGGAACTTTTGTAAAAGAGCCCTGGCTCAAAGGTATTTGTAATCCTAGACTTCAATAAATAAGTAAATAAATAAATAAAAAATGATGTGGCAGATAAACCCATTAGAAACACATGGATACCAGAAACACCACTTGGTTGTTACAAATGTGGCCACTGTATGGCATGCAAACATCTGATACAGGAGAAACAGTTTGTTCATCCCACTAAAGATTTAACAGTGGAGATTTATGATTTAGTGAACTGATCACCTAATTATGTTGTTTATGTAGCACAGTGCCCCTGCAAACTACATTATGTGGGAAAGATAAGATGCACTAAGGAACATTTTTTGGAACACATTAGGGACATTAGAAACAAAGACTTGGATTCCTCACTTGCAGTACATTATTTACAACAAAATGATAGTAACCCTGTGTCTTTGAGATTTGCTATAACTGAGCATGTAAAACCTTTACCAAGGAAGGGTGATAGAAAACCGATTCTTTTACAAAAAGAATCCAAGTGGATCTACACATTAGAATCACTATTTCCGAAGGGGTTGAACAAGGATTTGGATCTCAGTGTATATTTATAATATTAATTCTGTCCATTTGTTAAGTGGTTATATTAATTTGCCATCTACTGAACTCTCTCTCTTAATGGCTAAGCAATTTTAATCAATATCTCATATATGATGTACAAATTTTTGGAGGTTTGCAAACTCCCCCCCTCCCCTCCCTCTTTTTCCTCTTCCCATCCACCTTCTTTTTTCCCTCTTCGTTTTCCCTCTTCCTTTCCCTCCCTTTCCTCCTTCCCTTCCCTCCCCTTTTTCCTCCTTCCCTTCCTCCACCCCCTTCTCCCCTTCCTCTTCTTTCTTTTGTTTCCCCTCATCTTTATATGTATACCACTAAACCAGTGTGAGTACCATTGGGGCATTACATTTTGCTGCAAATGAATTTGATAGCTATAATAAGGTTATCAAAACATGTATAAATGTATATACTTGCTATTTAAACATATTTGAAATGAGGGGTTTAACATAAAAGGTTTGCAATAATAGAAAATAATTATCTACAGCATTAACAATTGCATTTTTTATAAAAAATGTTCTATGAACTGTATTAATGTCACCAAAACTGAAACCATTATGAGAAATGTGGCTGATCGTTTTGATACTATTGTATTAATTTTAGGTGTATTCAATAGAAACACTATGGTAAGCAGCACTTGGAGAATTTGAATATGTGCTTTAATACAGGACAATATGGTAGAGCACTGATTTATTAGCACTTTATTGGTCTGTTTGAATTTAGTCACTACTTGATGTGGTTATAAATATACATGTAACTTTATTGACCCCCGATGAAGAGAGTGTATGCCCTCGAAGCGCCGGGGAGCCCTTGTCATGTGCGTTTGTGAATAAAATTGATGTGTTGTTTTTTTTCTGAATCTGTGTGCATCCCTTATTCAAATGTTTATGTTAAGAATGAGCCCCCCCTTGCTTTTTTATGTAGTATTCCACATTGATATTGTCTGTTTGCACCAACAGAGGACTGGGGCAGATGGTTCTGAAAGGCTTGCAAAGCATAGAGAACAGCACTCATCTCTTGAATATTTATGTGGAGGAAGGTCTCCACTTTGATCCATATTTCTTCTGTCAGGTGAGGGCCCAGATGTGCCCCCAGCACAGTCCCAAAGCATCTGTGGTGAGAATCTGCTGAAGGGAAGAAATGAGGAAGGGAACCCCTTTTAATAAGTTGTTGGGTTCCATCCACCACTATAGCACCTTGCAAACAGGAGAAGTTATTAGAACCTGCTGTTTCAGATCATCAGTTTGCTGATCCCACTAGATCCTCAAAGTCCACTGGGGGATCTTCATGTGCAGTCGTGCCAGGGATACTGTGGTAATGGCTGCCACTATCAGGCCCAATACTCTCAGGAATGTCCTGGCTGTGACATACCTACTCTGAGAAATCGGCTGAGCCTGAACTATGAGGTGTTCTGCCCTGTCCTGGGGCAGGAAGGCTAAGACTTGGGCCGTGTCCAGAATTGCCCTTATGTACTGCAAATGTTGACAAGGAGTCAAGACTGAGTTGTTCAGATTAACAGTGATCCCTAGGGCATTGAACAGCTGTCTGGTATGTGCTAGGGTCTGAGACAGTTGCTCCTTGGACTGAGCTTTGAACAACCAGTCACCTAGGTAGGGAAAAACATACAGTCCCTCTCTCCTGAGAGCTATTGCCACAACTGCCAAGCATTTGGTAAATACCCGTGGTGCAGATGACAAGCCAAAGGGCAATACTCTGAACTGGTAATGCTCTCCCTGGAACTGGAACCTTAGATACCATCTGTGAGGGGAGCAAATCTAGATATGCAGGCTAGCATCCAGCATGTCCAGGGAGCATATCCAGTCCCCTTTTTTCAGGAGCAGCAGCAAGCCTTGCAGAGTGACCATTCTGAACTACTTGTGCTGAATGCAGAAGTACAGATTTCTCAGATCTAGACTGGGCTTCAAATCCCCTGTGGATGTGGGGAAGAGGAAGAAATGAGATTAGAACCCCATGTTCCTTTGTTGCCAAGAAACTGGTTCTATGGCCCGTTTCTGTAGCAGTGCATGTATTTCCTTTAGCAGCACAGGTACGTGAGCTGGAGGATAAGTTTTGGGTACAGGTGGCAGGTCTGGAGGCAACTGCAGAAGTTCTAGAGCATGGCCCCATTCTATTAGTTGCAGGAGCCAATCATCTGTAGTGAGGTCCTTCCACCACTCTAGGTGGGGGAAGAAATTACCCCCTACCACCACCTCCTGGTTCAGTACTGGGGAGGGCTAGCAAGGAGTCATGCAGAAGCAGGTCTGACGGCTGAGGCTGCACCTTCACCTCTAGGGGCTTTGGGCTGTGCACCTGTGGCGGAGGCTGGGGTTGGCAAAACTAGCCCGCTGTGCTTTAACCCTGTTGCCTGGCTCCTGACATGGTCTTGTGAGAGGCTCAGTGAAAGGAGACCCTCTGCCTACTTCTGGGTCGCATGTGTTAGAGGGAGTGGACAAACCTTAGAGTTCTCCCTGTGGCTTGCAGGTCATTAAGAATATCTTGCACTTATGCCCCAAAGAGTTTGTATCCTCTGAAAGGGGGCATTCAAAATGGATTGCTGGAAATCAGAAGCCAAGAACGCCTTCTGAGAGAGAGATGCCAGCCACAGCTGCTCTAGCTGAGGCATCTGAAATGTTGTACGTGGACCTTAAAAGGTGTTTACCTATGTCAGCCCAAGTCTAAAGGGCCTTGAGCATCTTCTGTCTCTGAGGACCCTCTGGGAGGGCTTGAGCTGCAGTTTTAGCCTTTATCCAGAGGGTATTCTGATATTTGACCAAATGGGCCTGGTAGTTTGCTATTCTAAGGCCCAGTGAGGCAGAGGCAAAAGTTCTCTTTCCCATTAGGTCCAGTTTCCTTGACTCTTTATCGGGGGGGGGGGACTGAGATGCTTAGGCACTTTAGACCTGTCATGGGCTGCCTTTATCACCATTGAATCAGCCTCAGATTGGCCTGAGAAAAAGGACTTCCCTGAGGGAGCCTGGTATAGCTTGTCTGCCTTCTTGAGCATGGCAGGGATCAAGCTGGGTTCTCTGCCAGGTGGCATGGGTAGCATCCTCCAGTGCAGCCAGAAGAGGAGGGATGATGGGGTGGTAGAGATTCTGGAATGTCTAGAAACTACACTAAATTCCTCCTAGTAACATCCTCCTCCTCAGCATCAAACCCCATTGCAGCCTGGAGCTGCCTCATCATAGAGAGAAAAGAAGGGTCTTCAGGAGGGGACCTGGGGGTATACAGTGTAGAGTCCTCACTTATGGAAGAGATGGTGGAGCCAGACCTCTCAGATTCCATATCCTCCTCCTCCTCATCTGGAGGAATGAGATCAGGATTATACTGCTGCTCCTTGTCGATGGGCTCAGAAGGCATCAGAGAGGGGAGCAAAAGTGTCAACGTTCTGAGATGTCCAGGGCATGTTGGCTGATCAGGCATTGATGGGGGGACTGGTCTCTGCGGTCCCAGTATCGAGGGGCCTGGTGTAGGAGGAGGAGGAGGTATAAGGTGCTGTATAATCTCTATGAAGGAGGAGAGCATATGTCCAAATGTTGATGGTGGCCTGCATAGAAGTAGCGCCTTGCGGTGTCGATGGGGGTGGCTGCAACCCCAACGTCGACGGGCCATTGCCGGTTGAGATGGGTCCAGCGAAGATCACTGCCAGCCGTCCTTGAAAGTTCTGAGGTCTGAACAGCAGGGCATACTGCAGCAATGAGGGCAAGCCTGACACTGATGAACCATTATCGGCTGTGGTAGATCCGGTGGAACTCATTGCCAGAGTTGGTCTTGGAGATGCTGAGGCCTGTGTGGCAGGAGGCATCAATGAAAAAGCTGTCCATGGTGCAGCCGCAGTCAACACTATTGGGTGCAGCAACCAGGAGCACACCCAGGGGGGTTTATCTTTGGTCCATTCCCTCTGTTGGTGCCTGTGCTTTCCTGAGGACTTTTCCCAAGCTTTGGAGGACTGTGAGTCAAAGGAATGGGCTGTCAACGGGGTGGAGCTTGTTCCCTGGAGCTCTCTCTCCATTCTGGCTACCTGTTTCTCAAGGAGGAAGATTTTCAGGGCCGTCTGATGGCGTCACCTGGTTAAACTTCAGGCAAATCTCACAGGCCTTAACGTTGTGGCCCAGTCTGAGACAGCAAACATGGATTTTGTGGTCGTTGCAGGAGTAGATTTTTCTACTGCACCCGCAATAATGGAAGAGTTTTGCAGTGCCTTTCATTCTCGACATTTACAATGACATGCAATCACTTTGAAATAAAGTGATAGCAAACTAGGGTGAGAAAAAAAATTAAGATAGAATTTTGGTGGTCGACTGTAGCGATGACGTTCTCTGTGGAGTCCACACGAGTATGGTCGATGGCGGGAAAAGAACTGAGGAGAGAACAGGGCATCCTATGTATTTATACAGTGGGACCTCGATGTCTGACATCACCATGGGCAGCCCCTAGTAGACTGCTAGAAAAAAGTTTTTGTGTGATCCTAGCACCTGACAGCTATAGTTCCATACTGTGGGTGTGGCCTGATGAAAGAGATCCTCAAAGAAGATCATTTTGTCACAATGAACAGCATTTCAGAGGTGTGTCAGTGTCGTGTCCAAAGCAGGTCAAGCTGCATTGGGCTCATCACTGACAGACCAATGACAATGCAAGCTGAGTATGACAGAGGTGCAGTCTGATGGGCAGAAACTTCATGTAGTTGAAAGGACTGAAGTGCTCCAGTCAGAGAGCGCTTTGTCCTTTCATTTGCATAAAGCCAGCCAGCAATCAGCTGAGGCTCATTCGTGAGTGGAGTGATGGAAACTGTTAGGAATTTCTGTGGATGCCTGGAGTTTCCTAACACCCTGCTTTTGTTTCAGCCTTCATTTGCTCTCCTGCTGCTACATGTGTCTGTGTGAACCAGAGAAATGAGTCTGATTCCACAAATGAGAGGGACAAAGGGTCTGAGACTTTAACTTCTGTCTCACCTGTGATTGCTGAGGAAGATCACAGCCATCTTCCCATAGTTGGTTCAAGGACTTTCTGGGTCTGCTGGACTCTGTTGACTGACAGCAAGATCCCTGTAGGCAAACTGAGAAAACCTATGTCCATGGATTACTTTTGTGTGATTTAACTAGCACATTTCTTGTTTGTTTGCTTGTTTTTGTTGGCTGCAGTACACAGTGCACTCTCTGAGTCTTCTGTTTCACTTACTCTTGTTGCAAAAATGCACTGAGTGAAAAAGTCATGCACACAACCATAGCTTTGTTTCTGAGTCTCTCTCTGAAGTTATAATCAACCCAGACTCTGGGAACTTCAAAGCAGCATGCATATCTGGCAGCAGCAGGCAGCATCACCCAAATCTTCGACCCTCTCACTCTCTTTCTTGTGTCTCTGTGCACTGCTGCTGCTGGTGTTCATGACCCACGTGTGTCTGAGCTTCTTGTTTTATTCAGTGATGGTCCAGTTTGTGCCTCAGTGCCAACAACTCAGCCTCAATCAGCAGTCAGCAACTTTGCTTGTCGCCTCCTCTGTCTATCTCAAGGCAGTGGAGAGCCACAGTTTTGGAAAAGCAAGGCGCAACACAAACTAAAATCATGCTATGTGCCCATCAGTGCTGCAGATTGCTTTTTTGTGTGACATATTGCCTCAGATGGTTTTGGTGCCACTTGCTCAATTCACACCTTTTTTTACCCTCTGCTCCAAGAGCTCTTGAATTCACAAACTAGATTTGATTTTCTGTTAAGTTTTTCTGTAGTTTCAATGATTTTGGTTTAAGTCCTTCATTTATGTTAATTTGTTTCTAAAGTGGCATCTCGTAAACCCCCATTTCAGATACTGAATAGTAAATGTCATTTTCAGGATGAGGTCTTCAGATAATTTGCATCCAAAGTCCTTGCTGAACCCAGGGCATCTTTGGGCAATGCCACAAATACCTTTTTATAAAAAGGGTATATTACTCACTTAACTTGCAATGCCCTAAAATGGATTATACAATGGGCATAGAAATGACACACAAATCCTGTAATCTTATTGGCTACCTGGCACTCCTCTCCCTTTGTAAAAGCTACAATCACCCCACGGGAAGAGGTGCCAGCCAGCAGTCAACTGCATCAGTAACTCCCCCAAAATCATTCCAAGCAACACAAACCCAGAACTGGCAAAGAGCAGAATCCCCAGTAAACGGTCGTCTCCCAAAACAGCTCCTTTGCTTCCTCTCCGCTAGTCAACCCCCACCATCCAAACCACAAAACTTAAAAAAAAAAAAATTTTCATCTGTCACATCTCCCTGTTAAACCCCTTTTTTGTTTCAAGTTATGCTAAAGAAATAGAGCATGCCCAGTGCTTCAGGCAGGAGCCATCCATTTGCACCTTGTTCACATGCTGTTAAGGCGCCATCACTGGGGATCTAAATAAATCATCTGTCATCAGTTACATTTTTTGTTTTGTTTTTTTTTAATCAAGCCTGCGGTAGTGCAGCTCTTTTCTCCCAGTATTCTTTTCACCACTTTTTTCATTTCCCTATTCTGGCTCCTCCCCTGTTTCCCAGTCTCTGTCTAGGGTGCTACCTTTCTCACCTCTGCTGCTCAATCTTCAGATGCCGCTCTATTCCCTACTAGCTGGTCTGTTTCTCCCCAGACTCTCTACCAGAAAAAAAAAATGGAAAGAAAAAAAACAGAAAGAATGAATTCAATGTTCACCTAAAGGAGCATCGCCTGGGTGCATTTAACGTTTACTGGCCTCCAAAAAAGCACTGGGCTGGGAGGCAGGAAGCAGTACTGCTCATGCCCAGTATCACCACAGCCCAAGAAACCAAGGACTACTTTTTCTGGCAGACTAATAAAACAGTTAAAAAAGAAATAAAAATAAATCAAAAAGGAGAGGAAAAAAATTTGTATTTACTATTTTCTCTGTGTAACAAAAAAGACATTGGGCTGGATATTCAAACTGTGCTATTTTGTGGTGCAAGACCTTGCGCTGCACAAAATAGTTGCACAAGGGTATGGCTGGGGCAATATTCAATGGAGTTGCGCTATTGAGCAACTCCTTTGAATATCACCCCCCCAACCATAGCCACTGTGCATGGCGCAGTGGAACTTGTACCACCGCAAATGGTCAGAGTGGAGCATTCAAGATGTGGTGGTGCAAGTAGCATTGCACCATGCGCAAATTTCTGATATTCAAAAGGTGACATGCAAATGGGGCCATAATTCATGCAAGGCACGGGGGGGGGCATTTGCATCTATTTATGGCACCATTTGCATGCCACTAGCATGCAGGTGCACTGATCCCCAAGGACTTGCGCCTGGCACCCTGCCAGGCAGCAGCCATTGGGGACCAACGCCGCCTGCAGCCCGATCGCGGGCATAAGTTAAAATCCCCACACCCCAACTGGCCCGATCGCGGGCATAAGTTAACTTTCCCACCCCGACTGGCCCGAGCGGGCATAGTTAACCCCCCACTCCCCAACCGGCCCGATCACGGGCAGCAAAGAGTCAGCCCCCAAGGATATATCCCTGGTGGTCCAGTGGCTAGGGCTGATTGCAAGGCGTAGCCACCCACCAAGGACACATATCCCCTGGTGGTCCAGTGAATTGGCAACGCATCTCAGTCTCCTCAGATTATTTCATTTTGGCCTAGTAGCCACCTCACTCACCACGAATACCCACCCCTCCCCCGCCAGCTGGTGGGGCGGCAGCAGTCACTCGCCTGCCCGCTGCCGACTGACCGGCTGCACGCCCATTGGTTCAGAGCAAGAGCCAATGGGCATGAAGCCCATACCGCATAAGGCAGTCCAGATATGTGAATGAATTAATTCATACAAGGCAGTCAAGATATGTGAATGAATTCATTCATTGACATATCTGGACTGCCTGTACGGTATGGGCTGCACGTCCATTGGCTCTTGCTCTGAACCAATGGGCATGCAGCCCTACTGGGCAGTCAGTCAGTGGGCGGTGGGCGGCAGGACAGCAGGCGGGTGGGATGCTGTCGCCCGCCAGCTGACAGGGGAGCAGGTGGTGGGGCTTTGTGGGTGGGTGGGTGGGGCCACTAGATCACCAGGGTAGATGGTCCTTGGGGGTTTGAACACGTTGTTGCCCACGATCGGGCTTCGAGGTCCACTGGACTACCAGGGATATATCCTGGGGTTGAAATTTTGCTGCCCGCGACCGGCCAGTTTGGGGTAATCATGCCTTATCAGGCCAGTCGGGGTGGGGGTTAACTTATGCCCATGATCGGGCCATTCGGGGTGGGCAGTTAACTTATGCCCGCGATCAGGCTAGTGGGGATTTTTCACTTCTGCCCGCGATCGGGCTAGTGGGGTGGGTTCTTCTTTCACTTCTGCCCGTGATCGGGCCAGTCGGGGATGGGGGTTAACTTATGCCCGCGATCAGGCCAGTCGGGGGGGTGGGGGGATGTTTGAACTTCTGCCCACGATCGGGCCAGTCGGGGTGGGGGTTACTATATGCCCGCGATTGGACTGCAGGAGGGGCACAGGGAGTAGGTTGAGGGCCACCCACAGGTGGCAGCTGCTGTGTTGCGCCCTGCAATGCAGCAGCTCACCTGTGGGTGGCCCTCGACTTACTTCTTTTTTTTGGCTCAAAGTTGTGCAGGCGCAGGTTGGGGGTTGCGCCTGCACAACTCTGCACAGCCCGCTGAATATCGGGCTGTGCAGTTTATGCATGGTTCCTCCCCCTCCAGTTCAGCATGCCTTCATTAGCATTGCGCTGTTGCTCAGCTTGACTTGAGGGGGTGCAACTGCCTCCTACTGAATATGGCAGTATGGCGCAATTTCGGACTTGCGCAGGTGCAACCCTATTGCGTATGGCGCAACCCTTTTGAATATCCAGCCCATTGTATAATTTCAATATGCCACTCAAGGGTGTTGGTGATGCCAGGATTTACACACTCCTGGTGTGTTGGTCCCTTGGCTGCACCTCATGACCGAACAACACCCCAGGAAGTGGGTAAATCCTGGCATCACCAACACCCTCTCGTGGTATATTGCTTAAATAACTTAAAGTGCCTTAACATGGCATATCAGACAAATAACATTGAGAGCACCTGAAAAGGGCATATAACTCAAGTAACTCACAACATCCTAAAATGGCAGGTAACACAGATAATTTATCTCCCTATATTCATAAAAACCAAACATAGCTTAAATAGCTCGTAATACCCTTATAAAAGGTATATTTTAATACCCTTATAAAATGGTATATTTTAATACCCTTATAAAATGGTATATTTTACCCAAAAAAGTGTCAGTAACTCCCATGCCACCACACTCCACTTCCTTTCCCAAAAATAGGGGATAAAACGCAAGTTGTCTGGACCAGCTGGGCAGCATGGTATACATTAACAGAGGAGCTATGCCATTTCAGCCACTAAGAACCATCTCCTCGCCTGTCAGCGCTAGCAGTCTCCAACCACCACCATGCACAAATTCAGGGTCGGTCTTCTGCACATGCTGTGTTGTATACTTCTGGCTCATCGTTATCTGAAGTCAAGGGAGTGCTTCAAGTGGACTTCGCACAACTTGAGCATAATCTAATAAAGGCAAAGCTTCTGCTCAATGCTAAGAAGACTAAAGCAATGATATTCTCCCGCAGTGCTGTCTCAGGCCCCCTCAATACCCTTGCCCAAGACTTCATTGTCACCACGCTTAAACGAGCCTCTCGGGTTGTAACCAAATCTAAATAACTAGGTATCTGGATCGACAATAAATTATCTTTCAGTGACCACGTCAAGATGTCTCTAGAAGGTTAAAAGCAAGGTTAGGTTTCTTCTACAGAAATAGGCCTCTTTCCCCTTGAAACTCGAAACAAGCTTTGTACAGGCCACTTTTCTCCCTACTCGACTGGCGGCGATGTAATCTATTCCTCCACCACTCTTGCAAATCTAAGTAAACTGGACATCCTTTATCACCGCAAGCATGTTCATTGCCAACCCCTCACTGCTCGCACCACTGTGACTTATATGCAGCTGTTGGTTGACATCCCTACTACTAGACGCCTGTCCATGCTGGGCTATGGACTCTTAAACTGCTCCTGCAGAAATTGCCAAGCTATCTCTCTTCCTTATTAGTATCTCACATAGTACATACTTGTTAAGAAAATCTGACTTTATTATGCTTGACATACCAAGGATTCGGACTTCCTTTGGTAAACGTGCTATTGCATATGCCCTTCCCTCCATTTGGAACCAATTACAAACCGTACTGAAACTAACTAGCACAGTTTCAATAAACTTCTACCAATCGCTAAGTTCAGCCAAAATAAAAGACACCTGTAACTGTCATTAAGTCTTTTCCTTCCCCATGTGTGCCATATTTATCCACTGGTAAGGTATAATTGATTTGTCATATTAACTGCTTTCCCTTTCCCTTCTACTCCTGGCTTTATCTTTGCTTACGCTCCACTGCTACTCTATCAAATCACTCCTCCCCCCCATATCAGTTGTAGACTGTTGTTTGTTCTAGCTGCCAAAATACTGTATATGTATTGCACACACCAGTCATCATGTTTCATTTATCAGTATGCAACCTGTAAGTCGCTTCCCTGTCTCATATCAATGTTTACCACCTGCGGTCACCCTATGTGGTACCCTTGTATGTATATCCAGCCTGTATCATGTAACATGCATTTCATGTATATACTGTTATTACCTATCTGTGTTTGTACTTTAAGCGTTTATGTCACAGGACCTCCTTGTGAATGAGCTTGCTCAATTGAGTTTTCCTGCAATAAACTTGAACTAAACTTGAACATGCACTGTGTTGGCAATTTTACATTGCATGTAATTAGGTCTTTCTTAGGCTTGTAATTTCTGTACTCTTTTTATTGTACATTCTTAGGTGAATGCCAAGCCACAGAATCAGTTGGGATTAATTAAAACAAATACTAGCACTGGTATGACGGTGCTGATGCTGGAGATCTGGCACCTCTACTGTGCTGTCGGCAAGACTCGCTGGTGCCGCACACTTGTATGGTTACAAACCCTGACTCTGTGTTACAGAGAGTTCCCCTACTACAATTCTTACAGCTGATGAAAGAAAGTGTTTTTCGCAGTTGGGAAACTTCCTTAACGACATACAGTACAACACTGTAACCCTGCAGTATAACACTGGAAACTAATAACTTTAATGCACCTCTCAGCAATCCTTTCAGGAGCTGACAAAGAAAGCGCACAAAAGCTGATTTCTTTTTATGCTGTTATGCCACTAGTGCATTTAAAAAGTATCTCTATATTATGTGCTTTTTCAGTTATACTCTGTTTACTCTCTGTATTAACTCCATCAAATAAACATTTTTCTATTAAAGCCATATATTGCCTATCTGAGTGTGTCATACTTACTTTTAATTAGCATTTCTGTTGAACACCACTTTTGCTTTGAGCTGTTAGTCATAGCAGAAATAATCAGGAGTGTGGCAGGCCCCTATAGACCAAATCCGGTTAGAAGCCCATTTGGTGGGTGTCATGCTACAGGGTGCTGGCTTTTTCTACTCCAATATTTCTCCTTCACTTGGGGTAACAGCACAGTGGATCTCATGTGCACAGGAAACAAGCATGTGCAAAGATGCACCACCTACCCCATCTGACTGCCATGCTGCATCACTCCTCCCACCCCCACCCCCACCAGCTCTCTATAGTGTTTTCACATGGCAGATACTGACAACCATCCTCCCGAGGTGAGTATTCACTGGGGTGCTGAAGTCTCGTCTCCCCACTGGCATGCTGGAAACTGGACATGTGACTTTATATCTGAACCAGTGTGAGAGTGGTGGGATGGGGTTGAATGTAACAGATTCCCCACAGCTTTAGATCTGATCAGACAGGGCCATGTGAGAGTGAGACGATCGGGTTGCAAGTAACAGCCACCGTGCGACTTTAGATCTGAATGGATGGAGCCCATGTGAGGTGCACATGTGATGCACCACTGTGAGGGACGGTGTGACATGCCCATGAGAGAGTCGGTGAATGGTGTTGCAATTAACAGCCATGGTGAGGTTTTAGATTTGAATGCTGCTGTGAGGTGCCCTGTGACCAGACCATGTGAGGTTCCCGTCCTTGTGGTGTGCCCGTGTGAGGCTCCACTCCATGTGAGGATCCATTCCATGTGATGTGCCCATATGAGATTTCCATCCTTGTGTGATTATGCCCATTTGAGGTTTCCATCAGTGTGAGGTTTCCATCTGTGTGATATATCCATCTGAGGTGGCTGTGTGAGGTGACCCTCTGCGAGATCCCCCTCTGTGATGTGCCCATGTAAGGTTTCTGACTTTGTGAGATTCCAATCGCTGTGAGGTTCCTGTCCCTTTTATGTGCCCATGTGAGGTTTCTGTCCATGCCACGTTCACATCCATGTGAGGATTCAGTCTCTGTGACAATGTGACTTTCTTGTCCATGTGAGGTTCCTGTCCCTGAGATGTATACATTCCATCCATGTAATGTGCTCATGTGAGGTTCTCATCCATGTAACATCCATGTAAGTTTCCTGTCAGATGTGAGGTTCCTGACTGTGTTATGTGCCCAGGTGATGTTCTCATCCCTGTGGCATACCAATGTGATGTTCCCATCCATGTGATGTACTCATGTGATGCGTCTGTGTGAGGTTCCTGTGGGAGAGTGCGTGGATGAGATTGCAAGTAACAGTCTCTATGCGGTTCAGATCTGAAGGGCTTGAAGTAGCTTTCTCTGCTTCTTAGGGTCCTGACTGTGTTTAGTTTTAACTTATGTAGAGTCAATGCAGCATGACATCAATAGCATACAGTGGAGAAATAATGGCGATCCACCGGGTTCTGCCATTTCTCTCGCAACTCACAGCATATTCTCCCAGATTAAGTACCAACATCTTTAGCTCTAAATTACCTGTGGAACTGAGGCCAGCCTGTCAGTGCAGCAGTAGCGCTACCACTTGTGGCACCGACAACTGTGCCAAGAACTGCTCTCTTCCTCCAAGAAAGGGTTGGGAACAGTGGGCGGCCTTAGCCTGGCCCTTGGCAATGGCTGGAGGCTTGGCACACTGACACTATACAAGGGGGTGGGGGGCAAGGTGTGGCAGACACCTGGTGTGCTGTACATGGGAGCATGCACAGCACAGCCTTTGGCATCATTGTAAGCCTATTACTCCATGCCAGGGAGAAAATGGAAAAATCTGGCAACAAATAGGATGACACTGGTTTCCTCCAGGCCCGGCACCAGACTATCTGGCCACATTCTGGTGTACAGGACCCTGTTACCGGTGGGGCTTTGAGGGGGTGCCTCACTGACCCACCGGGGGGCAAGCCCTGGGGAAGAGCAAAACAAGATAAGTCCCAGAGGACGCTGGGTGACGGGGCTGAGGGGAACCAATGGATGGGGGCCAGTCTGCATGGGGGAGGGTAAAGAAATGAATAAAATAAGAAAGAAAAAAAATTTATAAATTAACTGTGGAACCAAGCTTCTCCAAACCCGTCAAACTAAAGGAAAAACATCTGGTTCCTCCTTACAAGTAGGTCCTTATTTTTGTCTGATATATTTGAACAGGATAGCATCGCTATGAGGCAATAGCTCACTTTCAGTGCATGTGTTTTTTGTTAGGGAAGGGTCATAAAGGTTGCCTTATTAATGTAACTGACAAATTCCTACAGGCTTGGAAGAATAACAGCATGCTGCAGACACCCTGTATGGCTTTTCTTGTCTCGCAAATGTGTTCTGAGATTTGGACTAACTTGAACGTCCAACACAGATGAAATAAACCTCTGCCCAGCACCGCCTTTCAGAAAAGGAGTATCCAAAGAGGCATTCATGTCTGGTAAAAAAGAGCCCTGAAGTTGCTCTTCCTGTATCCCTCATCAAGCCAAGTTCTAACTGCTGTACGTGGACACCTGGCACTGGGTGGAGTGCAATGAGGTAGGACCAATTAAGCTGATCAACCCACCATAGATACTCCACGGGACACACAGACCTAGTAAATTATATTAATGTAAATGGACCTTGAACAGCCTACCTCAGGAAATGGTGGATATGAATACAGTGAAGGGCTTCAAACAGGCATGGGATTGGCATAAGGGAGTAATACAGATGAGTGTGACTAGATAGGCCATTGACAGATCAAAGCTGATGGCACATTCATAAGGTAGAAAAAGAAATAGGCAGACTGGATGGGCCTTACGGAACCTATGTGCCATCACCTTCTGTGTTTCTATGTTTCTTGACTGAGTATCTTCAGTCACTCAATAGGAAACAGAATAAGTACAAGATCATCAAGTTTCGAATTCTAAATTCCAGTCACCATTTCTCAGTACCATTGCCACAGTTTTAGACAGGTATTACCATTTGGCTTGCCCACTCAGTCATATGACACTTTACAAATTTCCCAGAATTTGACCCAATAGCCTAAGAGCCCGTGGCTAATTAAGTGCCTGTCCCATACCACATAGAGAGTCAGATTGGGATCGTTGAGGACTGTGGTGGGTCTCCCATGAAGTGGACATGCTTTGTTTTGTGGGGCCACTACATAATCACTTGCTTTCACATCTTTACTGGGTGGGAGAACATGAGTGGACAGTTTCAAAACCATTTGCCAATGCAGTAACTGTTCACTTTATAATGGTATACTGACAATACGGTTTCCCTGAAACTGAAATCCAAATTGAAATATTACTCAGGACCTTTGGATTATGTGGTTTTAGAGTTAGATGTTGATGATAGCACATTGCTGCTGGGGATGGGGTTGTCCACAGAAGATGCTTCTAGTGACCTCACATGTGTTACCATTGCAGGGTACAGGGGAGGTTTTGGCATTGTAATGAGGAAGGATCGGTGACAGGACCTCAGGGCTAGTTCAAGGAAAGAACCAGTAATGGCTCACCTCCTTCCCCTTCATTTCCCTGTTGATTCTCAAAATCTTTTTATGGAGTTAGATCATACCCATCTGATCACTTAAATTATTCCTTCTTGCAGAACGGATCACCTGGGACCCCTGTCGTCAGTCCAACTGGTGTTTCATTTGCAATAAATGCTCAGGGTTTCTATGTTATCCAGTGCTGGACTGGCAGAAACATCTACATATGTGAGTTGGGAATACTTATAAAACATATTATTGAAGATATTAATGGCAGGAGGCCAGGTGTAAGGTTTTTTTTTGCATCATGCGCACCCGGCACCCCTCACACATCGACCTACCTTGGGATCAGCCTGGGTTCATTCAGGTACAATACTCAAATAGAATAACAGGAGCAGGTTTTAGTGCTCCACCTGGGGCAGGGGTATGTAAAGGCTACACAGTGTGGCCCTAACCTCCCTCCAGGAACAATTACAAATTTCCCTTCCCCACACAGTAGTAAGTCACATGAAACAATAACCATGAACAAGGATTATAAAGTGAACTAACCTCTGATTTAATATGGGGGGAGGGGTAAAAGGGAAACAAAAAGCATAGAAACAAACAATTTCCTTTTTTTCCTGATATTTGTCCCCCTCACTGTCCCAGTACCACCCCTGCAGGTGCACCTGGCTTTCCCCCCTTAATGGGCGTAAGGATGTTAACTGTCAGTGGCAGTGAGTACCTCACTGGTAGCTGATGGCCAACCAGTTGTCACTAGGATGATGCCCATTGGAGAATGGTGGGTGCAACAGTTTTAACTTGAACTGGAAGAACTTTGTAACTGGGGCGCCAATGGGATTCCAAACAGAGTGAACAGGTAATTTTTCAATCTTCTACCTGGGCTTATCCTGCAGATTACCCAAGTCCTGCCCAGGACTTTACCCCCTTTATATATCTAGCTAAACTGACTAACTAACTTTGGAAAACAGAACCGTAGAAGCTGACAGCAGATAAGGACTGCAAGGCCCATCCAGTCTGCCCATTTCTTTTTCTACATTATAAATGTGCCGTCGGCCTTTGCTCTGTCACTGACCTATCTATTCATACTTATCTGTATTGCTCCCTTATGCCTATCCCATGCCTGTTTGAAGCCCTGCACTGTATTCATAGCCACCACTTCCTGAGGAAGGCAGTTCCATGCATCCACCACCCTTTCTTTGAAAAAGAATTTCCTCACATTCCCCCTTAATCGGCCTCCCTCTAGTCTCATGCTGCGTCCTCTTGTCCTGCTGTTTTTCTTATATTTAAACATGCTAGACTCCTTCACCTTGTTAATACCCTTAGGGTGTTTGAATGTTTCGATCATATCACCTCTCTCCCTCCTTTGCTCAAGGGTATACATATTGAGCTCCGTTAATCTGTCCTCAAATGTCTTCTGATGCAGTCGCTGCACCATTTTGGTTGCCCTTCTCTGGACTGCCTCAATTTGGTTAATGTCCTTGTGAAGGTGTCGCCTCCAGTACTGCATGCAGTACTCCAGATGGGGCCTAACCAGTGTCTTGTAAAGAGGGATTATTATCTCCCTCTTACGACTTGTGATACCCTTACTAATACACTCTAACATCCCCCTAGCCTTACCTACTGCTTTAGAGGTCTGCTTGGATGATGTCAGGTCATCGGTGATGATGATGCCCAAGTCTCTTTCTTCCTTTGTGACTGCCAGCAACTCCCCTCCCAGCTTATAGGTGGCTTCAGGGTTTCTCTTCCCTATGTGCATGATCTTGCACTTCTTTGCATTAAATCCCAGTTGCCACTCTTTTGACCATTTTGCTAGTTTATCCAGATCTCTTCTCATTCTGCCCACCCCATCTGGATCATCTAGTCTGTTGCAGATCTTGGTGTCATCTGCAAACAGACAAGCCTTACCCTCTAGTCCATCTGCAGTGTCACTAATGAAGATATTGAAGAGGACTGGCCCCAGGACTGATCCCTGAGGTACCCCACTTGTGACTTGCATCTCTTCTGACTGTATACCATTTACCGCCACTCTCTGTTTTCTGCCTGCCAACCAGTTTGCCACCCATTTGACCAACTTCTGACCCACCCCAAGCCTACCTAGCTTATTTATCAATCTTCTATGTGGAACAATGTCGAAAGCTTTGCTGAAGTCAAGGTAGGTGACATCAACTGCTCCCCCTTGGTATACCACTCTGGCTACCCAGTCAAAGAAATCTATGAGATTAGTTTGACAGGACCTTCCTTGTGTAAACCCATGCTGTCTTGGATCCTGTGCCCCTATGGATTCCAGGTGTTGCACTATCTTTTCCTTAAGGAGTGCCTCCATAATCTTGCCCACTACTGAGGTAAGACTGACTGATCTATAGTTCCCTGCCTCCTCCCTGCTACCACTCTTGTGGAGCGGGATCACATGAGCCCTTCTCCAGTCTTCTGGGACCTCTCCTGTGCTCAGAGACTCACTAAACAGTTCTGCTAATGGCTCTGCTAGTTCCATCCTTAGCTCCTTAAGTACCCTGGGATGTATGCCATCAGGTTCCATTGCCTTATCCACCCTGAGCTTAGCGAGCTCTTGTAGGACCCTTTCTTTTGTGAAGGGAGTAGTGCTCACCTCCCTCCCCCCGTGTCCATGATGCTGAGATGTGGGCCCTGCCTTACCTTCTCTTCAGTAAATACTGAGCAAAAATATCTATTTAGGATAGATGCTTTTACAGGGTCCTCCTCCTCACATTCCCCCTTTTCTCCTTTGAGCTTAGCAATACCCCCTCTGGACTTTCTCCTTTCGCTAATGTATCTATAGAAAGTCTTGTCACCTTCTTTTTACTGTTCTTGCTAGTGCTTCCTCAGTTTGGGACTTTGCCTGCCTTACTGCCTTCCCTGCTTCCCTTAGGATGGTTTGGTATGCCTCCCTATCTTCATCCCGCTGTGTTACCTTATATTTCCTGAAGGCCAGCCTTTTGGCTCTGACCTTTTCTGCTACTGTATTTGAGAACCAAAGTGGTTTCCTTCTTCTTTTGCACTTCCCTTTCTGTCTAACACAATGCCCAGAGTTACACACAGTTTCTGAAGGTCTAGAGGGTGCTATGAAAGGGCAAAGATGTGCAGTACTGCTCCGGATACACTAGACAGTCTTTCCAGGAGCCAAAAATGTTGGCTGGAACTTTGAAACTGGCATTGCTTCCTTCACCATTGAGGGCCTTTCGTCTTTGCCCCCTCAGGCCTTTCATTGTCTTTACCCATCAGGCCTTTTGTTGTTTTCACCTCTCAGGCCTTTAATGCTGTCCAGGGTACTTGGCAGGGTAGTGGTCACCCAGGATGTCCAGCCGGATATACAGATTATGCTGGAACTTAAACACAGCTAGGCTTCTTTTTCAGTCTCAAAACCCAGCCAGGTTAAATGGCTTCCCAGCTGGGAAAACAGCTCAAATAGGTTATAGGCTTAAAAGTGGAGAACAGGTCCGGCTCTGTGGTGCCAGCGATAGGGGATCGTCTGGCATGCTGGTGACCTGGGTTTGTGCTCGACAACAGGGAGGGTGTAGAGTGTCCATTGGACACTTTCCTCCCAGGGGGTGGGAGTGAGTCTGCATCACTCTGGAGTGGCCATTAGGGTGTACATGTTGCAGCATGTGTGTGCACTCTGCTAGAATGCCACATGCGTGCAGTCACATTGTGGGGTGGGGTGGGAGACAAACATGAACAGTGGTCGCCTGGCCCACTGGATGATGGCAGCCAGTTCCCCATATGCCACAAAGCCCGGAAGAGTTTGCACTGTTCCCCCACCAGGCCCAGCATAGAAGGAAATGCCCATGGGCATATCTCCTCTCCCGATGGCGTCACAGGGCCCTCCCAATGGAGGGATACTTCGGGTCAACTGGGCTCTGGCAGATATGGGGGCAGTGGGTTGTGTGGGGGGGGGTCTGGCAGCAGGGGCTCTTGGTCGCCCAAAGGAGTGGTGGGCCAAGAGGGCTGGGGGCCAAAATAAAAGGAAAACAGCAGTTCAAACAAATCCCCACTGAGAAAATAGGGTAACCATCCAATTACTTCCCTGTTGAGGAAAAAGGGCTAGAAGGCACTCTGCCTAAATCTTTTTTCTGGGCTTGGAGGTCCCTATCTGCACCAAGGATAACCTAATGGCTGGTGCAGCCCCCTTTACACAATCTTCACCTCTCACCTCTCAGCTGGACTCCTCCCAGATCCCAGGGCACAGCTCAGTTTATAGCAGTCCCAAACTCCCCACCCGAGGGGCCAGTATTTTCTCGGGTTCATTGAAGGTGCCCTTTTACTCTACCCAGCAGCCCTGACAGCAGGGAGAATTACTGGGGGCTGCCATATTTGTTTACATTATGCTGCACATATTTGGCAGCCTATAAAATTTACTAGAAGCCCATTCAGGGGCTGATAATCAACTGCTATGGCCCTGCTTGCTCTGATGGGGCCAGAGAAACCCTTCTGATGCTTGAGGGGAGCCCTGTTTGACTGCTGGGGCTCCAAAAACAAGAGACACTCTGTTTGTGCCTTTCAAAGCTGCGGTTCGGCATGCACACCTTACTGATAGTTACCGGTGCCACTGGCAATTTTGGGACTGAAAAAACCCCAATAAGATTCCCAGAAGCATTTTTTACTTATATCTGGGTTCCACTGTCTTCCCTGGAACTGGGAGTACCTTTAAATTGCAGCCACTAGGCCAAAACCTACACATTAGGAGTTGCAACTCCTTTAAGGCTGGCCACTCATACGCAGAACTTCCACATGTGCAGCTGTGTTTGCTTACATCCCAGTTCAGCCTACACCACTTTCCAAACCAGGCAAGGGATTTTCCTCAGTGCCTGGAGGTGCAAATGACACAAATGACCTCAGTCCCGCTTTCCTTATGGAACTGAGGAACAGGGAGATCTGCCAGCAGCTGCCTCGCAACATCGGGGAAGTGAGCCCTGGCCTAAATCCTACCAGGGCTCCTGGAAAAGCCCTCTAGTCCTTATCCATGCAGTCCAGGAGACCAGAGGCAGAAAACAACACATCGAGGGTAGCAGGCACCATAGCCCTAACAGGTAAACCCAACACTGAGTGGGGCTTACATACCCCCTGTGATAGTGGGTCTCTTGAGTAAAAGCACAGACACAGGAGAAAGGCGCACAAATCACTCAGAGTGCAGATTTATTAAATAAACGAAAAGAAATCACATAAGAAGAAAAAAAAAATCCAAACAGCCCCACACAGTTAAGACCTAGCTTTGGTCTCACATCTGTGCTTCTTCAGCCCTCTCCAAGGCCGAACTGATCTACCTAAACTGAAAAGCAGCTCTCTTTTATACAATGAAATCATATGATCAAAGAGACTTTGCCCCCGGACTAATACAATTAATTTCTAAGCTATAAAAATATAAATAAAACATAATACAACAAACAATATACATATTTCTCTAAGATTTTGGCACACAGTAAGAAAAATAATGCAAATAAAACGATTCTGAAGATATTTCATACCTGTAGTCCCACCCACCTCCTGTGATTGACAGGCACACCTGTATTTAAGCAGAAGGAGAAAGGGGTGCTGGCCCTAAAGAAACACCCAGAACAACAGAGCAAGGTAAGTGTATGTATCTTTGTTGCAATTCCTTGAGAACCAGGAAGAGAACAAAGCTACCACACTAAAGAAACTGCTCACAATTTTGCAAAGGTGCAGGGCTAAATATTACAACAGATATTTATTTCAACACTGTCAAACTGTTTAGATATTTCTAAACTTATTTGGTAAAAACAGCCATTTGAACCCAAGGGAAAACTACCAGGCTGAGGGAGATATACTATACATTGCAACAGTGTGTTTTAGTTACAGCTTGATCAAAATTATTGTTCAAGCATACAGCTGCAGGAGCTTCGAGAATTTAGTGTGACTATATGCTTAACCTGGGCTTTCTCCTAGCCCAGTCCTTTATTTCTGTATTTAAGTCTCCTTTTTCTTGCTTGCAGAGTTAGAGCTATTTCAGCGCTAGCTTGTGCTTTTAAAAGCAGTCACGGAGGAGAATTTACATGCTTTCTGCAGCAATGGCATGTAAATCCTTCCGTATTCCTGCTCGCTTTTATTTATAAACATAAAGTTCAGCTTTGTGACTCTGTGGGCGCTTTTTGGTGCCAAGCGGGGAACTCTGCCTGCAGAACACAAACAGGAGCTAATGAAAAAGGCTAAAAACCCTGGAAGTTATTATTTTTATTTATTTATTTCTTGCACTACTCAGCAATCAGGGGAAAAGGGAACAAAGAACAAATAACAGCACTCAGCAGAAACCCCTGGAACTAGGCACAGGGCTGCATTTAACAGAAGGGGAGATAGGGGAGCTAAACATGCGGCTCAAGGGCTGATGCCAGGAAAAAGAATACAAATTTGTAGGGAACTGGCAACAGTTTTGGGAGCGAATGTTCTTCAAATTTGATGGACTGAATCTGACTAAGGAGGGAGTCAGTGCATTGGGGCAGAAGTTTGACGTCTTTGCATAATATTTAAACTAGCAAATGGGGAGGGGGTGCAGTACCCCATACGTCGAGTAGGAAGGACACCCCTTCCCCCTCAGCTGGTGGTCAAACAGGAGTTCAGCATGTTTGCAGTTCATTTGCATCACCAGGTAAGGAAAAAGGTCCAGCTCCCCATACGACGCACAGGGGAAACACCAGACCTCACCCAACAACTAACACACTGAAATCTGGCCAATGGAAAATCATGTACACAAATGCTCGCAGTCTGGGAAACAAGGTCCCAGACCTGCAGGCAATAATGATAGGGGCTAAACTGGACATAGTAGCAATTACCGAGACATGGTTTACCAGTAACCACACTTGGGAGACTTCAGTACCTGGCTATATACTTTTCAGAAGAGACCAAGGTGCAAAAAGGGGGGTGGAGAGGCCCTGTATATCAATGAAAATATCAAAGCTACATAAATTCAGAATACACATAAGGAGCCAGAAGAACTATGTGTCACCCTGGAAACAGGAAATGGGACAGCCATAAGAACTGGGGTTGTCTACAGGCCCCCAGACCTGGGGGAAGACATAGACACATTACTGTTAGAAGATATACAAAACATGACAGCTAAAGGGGAGGTTCAGATAATGGGAGACTTCAACATGCCAGATACAGATTGGTCAATACCAGCAGGAACATAGGCCAGAACTAGACACATGGTGGAATCCCTGCAGGGGGAGGGCCTCAAACAACTGGTACAACAACCCACAAGAGACAGGGCTATCCTAGATCTAGTGCTGATTAACAGAGAAAGGATCACAGATCTCCAGGTAGAAGGTCACCTGGGAGCCAGTGACCATCACATGGTATGGTTCAATTTGGCCACTACAACTAAATCATCCCATTCCAAGGCAAAAATATGGGACTTCAGAGGAGCTGATTTTGATAAGATGGCCAACAGAGTTAAGCTAGCCCTGGCAAAAAGAAATACAGGTGAGGGGGTACAAGCAAAGTGGGCAAGCATAAAGGGTGCAATACTTAAAGCAACATCCCATTGTGTTAGAGAGAAAAGGAAGTGCAAAAGAAGAAGGAAACCACTTTGGTTCTCAAAAACAGTAGCAGAAAAGGTCAGAGTCAAAAGGCTGGCCTTCAGGAAATATAAGGGAACACAGCGGGATGAGCATAGGGAGGCATATCAAACTTCCCTAAGAGAAGCAGGGAAGGCAGTAAGGCAGGCAAAGGCCCAAAGCGAGGAAACACTAGCACGAACAGTAAAAGAAGATGACAAGACTTTCTATAGATACATTAGTGAAAGGAGAAAGTCCAGAGGGGGTATTGCTAAGATCAAAGGAGATAAGTGTGTGTGTGAGGAGGAGGACCATGTAAAAGCATCTATCCTAAATAGATACTTCTGCTCAGTATTTACTGAAGAGAAGGTAGGGCAGGGCCCACAGCTCAGCACCATGGACACAGGGGGGGAGGGAGGTGAGCACTAGTCCCTTCACAAAAGAAAGGGTCCTACAAGAGCTCGATAAGTTCAGGGTGGATAAGGCAATGGAACCTGATGGCATACATCCCAGTGTACTAAAGGAGCTAAGGGTGGAACTAGCAGTGCCATTATCAGAACTATTTGGTGAGTCTCTGAGCACAGAAGAGGTCCCAGAAGACTGGAGAAGGGCTCATGTCATCCCGCTCCACAAGAGTGGTAGCAGGGAGGAGGCAGGGAACTACAGACCAGTCAGTCTTACCTCAGTAGTGAGCAAGATTATGGAGGCACTCCTTAAGGAAAGGATAGTGCAACACCTGGAATCCATAGGAGCACAGGATTCAAGACAGCATGGGTTTACAAAAGGAAGGTCCTGTCAAACTAATCTCATAGATTTCTTTGACTGGATAACCAGAGTGGTGGACCAAGGAGGAGCAGTTGATGTCTCCTACCTTGACTTCAGCAAAGCTTTTGATACTGTTCCACATAGAAGATTGATTAATAAGCTGGGTAGGCTCGGGGTGGGTCAGAAGTTGGTCAACTGGGTGGCAAACTGGTTGGCGGGCAGAAAACAGAGAGTGGTGGTAAAAGGTATACAGTCAGAAGAGATGCAAGTCACAAGTAGGGTACTTCAGGGATCAGTCCTGGGGCCAGTCCTCTTTAATATCTTCATCAGTGACATTGCAGATGGACTGGAGGGTAAGGTTTGTCTGTTTGCAGATGACACCAAGATCTGCAACAGAGTAAATGATCCAGATGGGGTGGGCAGAATGAGAAGAGATCTGGATGAACTAGCAAAATGGTCGGAAGAGTGGCAACTAGGGTTTAATGCAAAGAAGTGCAAGATCATGCACATAGGGAAGAGAAACCCTGAAGCCACCTATAGGCTGGGAGGGGAGTTGCTGGCAGTCACAAGGGAAGAAGGAGACTTGGGCATCATCATCGCCGATGACCTGAAATTATCCAAGCAGACCACTAAAGCAGTAGGTAAGGCTAGGGGGATGTTAGGGTGTATTAGTAGGGGTATCACAAGTTGGAAGAGGAAGATAATAATCCTTCTTTACAAGACACCAGTTAGGCCCCATCTGGAGTTCTGTGTACTGTACTAGAGACTGCACCTGCACAAGGACATTAACCACATTGAGGCAGTCCAGAGAAGGGCAACCAGAATGGTGCAGAGACTGCATCAGAAAACATATGAGGACAGATTAATGGAGCTCAATATGTATACCCTAGAGCAAAGGAGGGAGAGAGGTGATATGATCAAAACATTCAAACACCTTAAGGGCATTAACAAGGTGAAAGAGTCTAACATGTTTCAATGTAAGAAAAATAGCAGGACAAGAGGACACAGCATGAGAACAGAGAGAGGCCGATTAAGGGGTAACGTGAGGAAGTTCTTTTTCACAGAAAGGGTGGTGGAAGCATGGAACAGCCTACCTCAGGAAGTGGCCGATATGAATACAGTGCAGGGCTTCAAACAGGCATGGGATAGGCATAAGGTAGCAATATACAGTAGATGAGTATGAATAGATAGGCCATTGACAGAGCAAAGGTCGAAGGCACATTTATACAGGGTGTAAGGTAGAAAAAGAAATGGGCAGACTGGATGGGCCTTGCGGCCCTTATCTGTCATCAACTTCTATGTTTCACTTGCAGATCACAGCTTATCGAACAACAGCAGCTCTGCTTCACTAAGGGCACCTTTTCTAAGGCATGCACCTACAGAGAAAAACAACAAAGGTTGTCACAGAACACGGAGTGTGCAAGTCAACCAGCTATTGCTCTGGTTCACAGTGCGGGGCTTTGTTTTAGCAGCAGCTCAACACTGCGATCTTACGCACATTAGCTGCGCGGCACTACAAGCCTGCGCACATTCATGCAGGATCATAAACAACCACTGTTCTACAGAAAAACAGCTCATAAAGAGCTAAACAGCAGTGCTAACAATCATGGCAGTATTTTTTTTACAGGGGAAATCTGACATAACCAGTGTATGGCAACAAGGACACCCGCGAAGAGGGGGGCAGAGAGAAAGAGAGAGAGAGAAAGGAAGAAAGAGAAAAAGAAAGTTTAAATAGGTAAAGAGACTGTAGGTGGCCATCCTACAGGGGAAAAAAGGCAGAAAAAGTGCTGTTGTGCAACAGACTAGCAGAAAACATAGAGAGCTGAAACAAAAAGATACCCTCTGCTCAAACCCATCTGGGGGGCAGTACTACCCCCCCCCTTGGTATCCTTGACAAGACACTGCCTTAATGTTCATAAAGTCCCAGAATCCAAAATGACAGTATAAAATATCACACTTTTAAGAACATTTCTATCTAAAAAATCAGTTCCTGGTTATCATGGCATTTCAAAACACAATCAGTACTGTACATTTTCTAACTAGATACCAGTATCCTTCCTATCAAGTATGCATCAGCTCTAACGCATGTAGACATATTAGCAGTGCATTTGGCATCAGTTTTATGCCAGGTAGGTATTTTTCAATACATTTACCAACCCCAATGTGCAATTTGGTATGATAATGGGCAACAATGGGCACCATGTACTTATGTACCACTTGGATAGGGATTTCATGGGAGACATCGGGGAAATCATGTCAATTTCATTGGTGGCTTACATGCTCTACTAGACTTTTGAGGTACTACTGCACCTTCCATAGGAATAGGGTGCATGCTGTCCTCTACCAGCACTGTGTCCAGCACAGAGGCCTGGTCAGGAATAGCAGGTTTCCGGTCAGTCTTTTTTACAAATTTCTCTGCCAATTCTACATCTCTATCTGCAAAACGCACTTCTTGCTCTGTATTGGGGTAACACTTAGCTCCAATGGTTCTGCATTAGGATTCAAGCAGTGCAAGAGATCTGTCTCTTTACAACCTGCTTGGGGCCAGTCCATAGGGGTCATTGGTGTGCAGGGTACATCTGTGGGAGGTTGACACCAGTACATTATCTCATCCTCCCCACTAGTCGAACAGTTAACTGTGGCAGGTGGTGGAACCGGGTCACTGCACAATGCGGGGTCAGGAGATGAATGTGGCATCTTTTCTTTGGCTTGGTTATAATTTCTGATTCTGGCAGGTCTTGGCCCAGGCTCTGTTACAGTCTCTGAAATGACCTTGAGCTGACCAGTGGGCAGAAGGTGGTTATGGTGGATAGTTTTGACAATCCCCCAGCCATGTTCTTGATGGATGCAGTATACTGGTAAATCAGTTAGCTTTTCCAGGACAACATGAGGCTCAGATGACCCGTGGTCAGCTATTTTGTGTTTCCTATGGAGGCCAAGATTTCTGAGAACTCTAGCCTCAACTTGAAGAACTTAATGATGCACTTTCTGGTCATACCTATGTTTATTGACAGCACAGACTTTACAGGTGACTTCTGCAGCCAGTTGATAGGCTTCCTTCAGCTGACATTTAAGTGTTTAGTGTATTCAAGGTAGGACTCTTTTGAGGTTCCATCCACAGACACTCCAAAAGCTAGGTCAATTGGCAGATGGGCTTCTCAGCCAAACATTAACAGGTAAGGAGAAGAATCAGTGGAACTGTTTCTGGTGCAATTGTAGGCGAGAACCAACCTGGGGATGTGCAGGCTCCAATTTCTTTTCTGTTCAGGGTGCAGCATACCTAACATGTCTAACAAGGTATGATTAAACCTTTCTGGTTGTGGGTCCACTTGAGGATGGTAGGGAATAGTGCACGATTGCCGGATGTCCGGTGAAGCAAGAAATTCTTTTACCAGGCTGCTCTGAAAATCAGGCCCTTGATCAGAGTAGATACATGTGGTATGCCATAATGGGTTACAAACTCTATGAGTTTCTGCACAACAGTTTGGGCTTTCTGATTTCCTGTTGGGTAGGCCTGTGCCTGCCTGCAGCAGTGGTTGGTAGAGACGGGTGAAGTTGGTGAAATTTACTCCATGAATTAATCTGTGAATTTAGCACAGTTTACAGAGTGAGGAGCAGTCCACCAAGTGCAAAGTTTTTACTGCAAACAGCAGAATTTTGCTATTCATGACCGAAGTTCCACCATTTGCAGGCAAAATTCCACACTTTGCAGGCAAAATTCCACTATTCATGGGTGAAATTCCACACTTCACGGTGAAAACTTTGCAATCTGGGTATAGTTGAAGCTGCTGAGTGCAGGAAAAACGTGAAACTCCACAAATGTGAATTTTGACCACTTCATGGGAACTTCACCAGCAAATTTAAACTTCACCATATCTCTAGTGCTTGGTGCTAACCAAAATGTGGCTGTAACCTTTACTGTCTGGTTCCAGTGACAGAAAATCCATACACCAACTCCAACTGTTCACTAGTTTTAATGTTCACAAGCAATGCTGCTTTTCATGACAAAGTCTTTCTCTGGACACACCTGTAACAATTTTTGCAGTGCTTTTTCACATCGGATACCATTCTGGGCCAACAGAATCTACTTTGCACAAGGTTCAAGGTATACTCAAACTCGAGGTGTCCCATGTCATTGTGCAGGGCTCGACAATTTTGTAGTACTTCCATGGAAGTACCGATTCTTTGCAGGGTACCAGTGTTTTTGGGTCTTGGACAGTTCGGAAAATAAGTCCATCTTTCAAGGATAACTTGCTCCACTCCCTCAACAACATCAGTATGGTCTTGTGCCACTTTGTCTGTGCCCTCTCCTTTTTCCAAAGCTGAGATCATCCCTCTCAGTCCATGGTCCTGTCACTGCAACCGTCTTTGTTCTTGCAGATTTGGCTGGGGCCAAAGACTGAAATCCAAACCAACAAAATTATAGTAGGCTTCAACTATAGCATCAGGGCAGGCTCCTATTGCATCAATGGCTCTGTTGTGACAGACAGTTGTCTCACTATCTGCATCCTCAAATGTTGTACATAAGGCTTTCACAGTTGCAGGGGTCCACTAGCTCCCATCTGGATGGTGAGGTCCGCAAGACAATGCGTCAGTATGTATATGGTTATGCCCCTTCCATACTCCAGTGTGCAGTCATACATGAAAAGGGCAGACAACCAGTGGTGACCTGCTGCATCCAACTTAGCTGTGGTGTTGACATAAGTAAGAGGGTTATTGGTACATACTGTAAATCAGGCCCCATAGAGGTAGTTGTGGAACTAATCTGTAATGGCCCATTTTAACACTAGAAATTCTAGCTTATGCACTGGGTAGTTCTTTTCACTTGGTGTCAGGCTCTGACTCGCTAAAGCAACTGGTCTCAGTCCCTCTGGGCACTCTTGATACAGGACTGCTCCCAGTCCATCCATGCTGGTGTCCGAGTGCAGAAAATAGTGTTTGGTGGGCTCAGCAAAGGCCCACACAGGGGCTTCAGTGAATCTTTTTTTGTGTGTGTTATCTTTTTATCCCACCGACACTCTGGTGACCACCTCTCCTTCGGGCCTCCTAGTTCTCCCCAATCCCCAGCAGTCCCTCTTCAGGAGCACTCTCCTCTGCTTCCACATATTGCAACTGACCCAAAGAGTTTGTCCTGGCATATCCCATTTCCGGGCAGGTCCCCCTCCTCTGAGGGGGAAGGCACCAGTGGAGAGGGAAATCCAGCACACTATTTTTGTCACGATCCCAGGGGCACTGCTGTGGAGGAGAAAGCTCTCCAGAGGTATCCAGTGGAAGCCGTCATCCAGTGGGCCCCGAAGCTGTATTTTTGGTTATCGAGAGTCCCTCCTGCACCGTTATGAGTAGTGCCCCTGGTCTGCACCAGGGGCTGCTACAGAGTGGGGCTAACCCCTAACCCACCCCAGGGGAAGAGAGCAGTCCTCCAGACACTCAATCCTTTCCTTCCCCTGCCAGCCCCCGGTGTCCCGAGTCTGTTCCCGAACCCAGGTCACCAGCGTGGTACGAGTTGTGGTGTCCAGCGCCTCAACCCTCTGCACCGCCGGGCCAGCTGTGAATCTTTTTCATTACTTCTCTGAATGCATTTTCACAGTCCTGATCCCATCGATCCCCAAATGGTTCACTAATACTATAGAATGTCTTTCAGGGCATTTCTTTCCCCTGCTGCTTCTTGTAGTTGGTAGAGGGTTACCGCTGCATGAGATTTGTAAGCAGTCAGACCAACTTGGAGAAATCCTGGACAAATCTCTGGTAAAAACTTCAGAAAGCTAGGAAAGATTATAGAGTTTTCAGATTATGTGGCCTAGATCAGGTGCTGAGGGACTTGAACTTGTCAGGGTTGGTTTGGACTCCCTCTACTGAGACAATGTGCCCAACGTATTTTACAGAGGGTTGACAAAATTGGCATTTGTCAATTGACACCTTGAGTACAAATTCTTCAAGTCTGTCCAGAACTTCCATCAGGTGTTATTCTGGGGTGCATCCAAAAACAATCAATGTCATCCAGGTAAATGATGACTTGTAGTAGATTCATGTCACCCATGGCTTTTTCAATTAATAGCTGGAAAATGGTTGGCACCCCGATATGCCTTTTGGCATCCTTTCAAATTCATAAAACCCTAGGGGGAAAAAGAAGGCTGTTTTTTCTTTATCCTCTTTGGCCATGGGAATCTGGTAACATCCACTCTGAAGATCCAGGACAGAAAACCATTTACTGCCGGTGAGGCAGGCAAGAGCATCCTCCACACAAGGTACAGTGTACTAGTCAGTTATAGTACGCTTGTTTAAAGTCCAGTAATCAATACACAAATGAACGGCCCCATCTTCTTATGGGCTACCACAATAGGGGATGCATATTGGCTTCTGGATTCAGATATGATACCAGCAGCTAGCAATCCCTGTAAGTGTTTGTGGACATCTTCCACATCCGCTGGAGCTAGGCATCGGGACCTTTCTCGAAATGGTCTGTTGTCAATCGTGTATGATGCTGTTCCCCTCAAGTGCATCCAACATCAAGCTCACTGGTGGAAAAGACATTGGCCCACTCCATTAACTTCTGTCTCAGTTGCCACTTGTGAGATTCAGGTATTGACAAATCTCCAAAGTTCAACAAGTTTGGGTCAAGTCTTTTACTGGTGACTTGATCTGGAACCATAAGTCATACCACCTCTGCTCAGTAGACATGGGCTAAGGTCCACCACTTTCAAATAGTCACTTCTCAGTCTTAGTCCTTGCCAAGGCACTATTCTTCCAAACTCTGGTGGGTGTACAGGGGGCTGGCACCACCCCTCTCTTTACTAGTAGGCTATTTGGTTGCTGTCCATCAGTGGGCATGTCCACAATGTAAGTAGGGCTTCTGGCAGGTGACTCAAATTCTAACTATCACCTGACACAGCTCCGAGGGATAAAACCAAAGGTCGGGCATCTCCTCTGTGAATCACTCCCACTCGCTCAACTTCAGCCTCTGACTCACCAGAAGGAGGCCTTTTCATGTAGACACTTCAGATCAGGGGGTGTATCCCTAGGCTATATATGTACTGTGGACCCTCCATCTCTTAAAATAGCCGAGTCATTCACTGAAACATGTTGGTGCTGGTTCCAGTCACTATGGGTGTCTCACCTTTCATACCGGTATTTGGGCACACCAAGGCAAGAGTTTCCATAGGGTACTGGACTCCCAGCCACACTTTGAGGAAATTTGATTTGTATGACGACGCAACTCGATACAGGTCAGGCTGATTACTAACTCCCCAGACAGCTAGTCCTTCCAAAGGTTTTAAAGGCATCTATTTCATGGAACATTTTTGTTTCAGGACCCCATTTCACTCCCTCATTGTGTCCCACTGGTGTTTTCCAACATATGTTTCTATTTCAACAACTTTTGCACTACCAATGCAGAATTCTCTGGCTTTTTGCAATATCTCTTTCGGTGTCCATATTCACCGCAGTGGTAACAGAACAGACAATCACTATCTGCAGTATTTACTTTCTCAGTTTTTGGGAGGGCAGAATTTCTGCCAGTGTAGCATCTCCGACTCGCTGAGGACGGAAAGGCACCTCGCTTTTCGAGTTCTCTGGTAGCCCAAGGTGTGGCCACTTGTTCAGTCAATTCTTTTACTTGTCTTTTTAAGTCTTTGGTTTCACTGGTGTCTCACCCAGGTGAGGTGTTGTTTAGAGGGGCTCTATTTTTCTCAGGTGTGCTGCCATTGGGCTTTGCAGTACAGCTTGCTCCTCTTTCTCTTGGACCTCATGTAAGGGTTTATTATAAGAAGGGGAGTTACTGAGCTGTTCTTCCAACCACAACTTCATCAGAAGCATTTCTGAGTGTCCAGCTCCCTCTAGGACTTGTTCCAGTTGCAACTGATTCATGTCTTGGGCATCCATGGCTCCCTTATGGTAGGTTCTCAGCATAAATTGTTCAAGACAGATTAAATATTCAGACAGCTTTTCACCCTCTCTATGCACTGTCCCTTGCAGCTTCCTCAGGATGCATGTGCCACTATCAGTGCTCCCAAACTTTCCCTCCAGGATGTTGAGATACATTTGGGAAGTAGCATCCGGTCAAGTGGCTTGCAGAGCACCAATGCCATCTATAGCTAGTCCTCTCAAATTCTCCCACAGCCAAGCAACATCTTGCACCATTGGTGTGGCCTGACCCATCCATGTTTCAAAATCATCTTCCCCAGGTGGCACAGATTTTCTCCCAGAGAAGGGCTTCAACCTCGGGCATGATCCAGTCCCTATACCCAGCTCCTAAACAGCAAATCAAGCTGGGGGTTGATTGGACAGGTTGACACTGTCAAACTTATACAGTTTTTGCACTTCTTGGGGAGTCTTTCCCTCCGATTTCAACCACGATTTTCAAATTTTACTTTAAAATCACCTGTCTCCGTCAGGTCCTCGGGCATCTTCTTGGCACTAGTATAAGTCACTATGGTCCAAGGGGACCCATCCACCCATTGGGAGAAAGTGGTGGGCAGCTGAGCAACCTTAATTCCCTTCCAGCCATCAGGGCACCCGTCGGAACGTGCCCGTCATTAGGGCATCACAAGGGAAAGCTCGCCATCCCCTCCATGAGGTCTGCCCCCCCTGGAGTTAGAATAATTAGAAAGCGGGGTGAGGGTGTGTGGGGGAGTGCAGCTCCCTACAAAAATACTGGATGACGAAATCAGGACTTGGCACCTTAATGACCGGGCGCATCCCGATGGGCATGTTCCAGTGGTGGAACCACATTAATTTCACCATCACACTTGATCAAGGTGCTCAGACTTTTACTGGTATGGTTGTACCTTAGTCCTTAAACCTTTAAATTGCCCAAACATTCCAAAATCAGTAGTTCATCAACAGTTTGGGATCTATCGAACCTTTCAGAAATCCCCAGTCACTAAGAGGGCCTTTTCACAGTTAAATTGCTCCCCTAGGCACCAGTCTTCCAAGTCTTGGAGTTCCATTTTGCCTTTACCATTAATTGGAGGGCTATGCTGTGAGAAAAACTTTTTTCTTGTTTTGACCTCAGCTTGGGGTGCTATCTGTGTGGGGTGTGGAAGAATCCCAGCCGTGCCTCCAAATGTAAGGGGAAGTTTCTCTGTCGTGTGCAACCAGCACCCCCTCACACACTGACCTACCTTGGGGTTTGCTTGTGTTCTTTCAGGTGCAATATTCAAATAGAATAACAGGAACAGCTTTTGGTGCCTCCACCTGGGGCAGGGGTATGTAAAGGCTACCCAGTGTGGCCCTAACTTCCCCCAGGAACAATTACAGTTTTCCCTCCCACACACAGTTAGTTTTTCCCACATAGTAGTAAGTCATAAAACAATAACCATGAACAAGGATTATAAAGTGAACTAACCACCGATTTAATATGGGGAGGAAGGGGAAACAAAAGCATAGAAACAAACAATTTCTTTTTTTTCCAACAGTTGTCCCCCTCACAGTCCCAGTACCACCCCCGCAGGTGCACCTGGCTTTCCCCCCTTAATGGCCATAAGGATGTCAACTGTCAGTTGTAGTGGATACCTCACTGGGTTGCTGATGGCTAATCAGTTGATGCAAGTATGATGCCCGTTGGAGAATGGTGGGAGCAACAGTTTTAACTTGAACTGGAAGAACTTTGTAACTGGGGCCCCAATGGGATTCCAAACAGAGTGAACAGGTAATTTTTTGATCTTCTGCCTGGGCTTATCCTGCAGATTACCCAAGTCCTGCCCAGGACTTTACCCCCTTTATATATCTAGCTAAACTGACTAACTAACTTTGAAAAATAACTTGTCAGGGCCATAGCCCAGAGGCACTCACAGTTTCTGAAGGTCTGGAGGGTGGTATGAAAGGACAAATATGGGCATTATTCTTCTGGACCCAGTAGGCAGTCTCTCCAGGAGCCACAAATGCTTGCTGGAACTTTGAAGCAGGCACTGCTTCCCTCACCATTAAGGGCCTTTCATCATCTTTGCCCCTCAGGCCTTTTGTGCTGTGCAGGCTACCTGGCAGACTTGTGGTCAACCAGTACATCCATCTGGATACACAGATTCCACTGGGACTTCAACACAGCTGGGCTTCTTTTTCAGTCTCAAACCCCAACCAGGTTAAATGGCTTCCCAGCTGGGGTGGGCTGGGAGCAGGCTTAAAAATGGAGAACAGCAGGTCAAACAAATCCCCACTGGGAAAACAGGGTAGCCATCCAATTACTTCCCTGTTGGGAAAAAGGTCTAGTAGACACTCTGCCTAAAGCTTTTTTCTGGGCTCGGAGGGGTCTATCTGCACCAAGGATAGCCCACTGGCTGGTGCAGCTCCCTTCACACAATCTCCACCTCTCACCTCTCGGCTGGTTTCCTCCCAGATCCCTGGGCACAGCCCAATTTATAGCAGTCTCAAACTCCCCACCCTATTGGCCAGTATTTTCCTGGGTTCACTGAAGGTACCCTTTTTCCCTTCCCAGAAGCCCCGGCAGCAGGGAGAATTACTGGGGAACTCCATATTTGTTTACATTATGCTGCCTGACTTTGGCAGCCTATAAAATTTACTAGAAGCCCATTCAGGGGCTGATAATCACCTGCCCTGGACCCGCTTGCTCTTATGGGACCAGGAAAATCCTCCTGGTGCTTGGGGGAGCCCAGTTTGACTCTTGTGGCTCCCAAAACAAGAGGTGCCATTTTGCGCCTTTCAAAGCTGTGGGTTTATATGCGCACCTTACTGGTACGGTTCCCAGTCTCACTGGCTATTTGGGGACTGGAAAACCCCCAATAAGATGCCCAGAGGCATTTTTTGATTGATATCCCGGCTCCACTGCTTGGTCTAGAGCTGGGAATATCTTTAAATTGTGGCTGCTCGCCAAAAGCTACACACTAGGAGCCACGGCTCCTTTAAGTCCGGACATGCTTGTGCAGAACTTCCACATGCATGCCCATATTTGTTTACATCCCAGTTCAGCTGTAACCACTTTCTGAACTGGGCAAGGTCTTTCTGTTGACACCTGCAGGTGCAAACAGCACAAACAACCTTGGCCCTGCTTTCCCTATGGGACTAAGAAACATGGAGATCCAGTTGCAGCTGGCACGCAGCATTAGGGAAGCAAGCCCTTGCCCAAATCCAGCCAGGGCTTCTGGAAAAGCCCTCCAGTCCTGATCCATGCAGTCCATGGGATGGGAGGCAGAAAACAACACGTCACTGTCAGCAGGGGCTGTAGCCCTCACAGGTAAGCTAACATGGGGGGGGGACTTACACGGGGCTTTGGCATAGCTTTAACCCTGTGAGAAAACTCTTATGAATTCCCCAGAACATATGAAATGGATCACCTTATTAAACAATGGAAGTTCTAGAAAAATTATAAATAATATGGGGGGGGATAGCGGACAGGATACAGCATCTTGTTTTTAGCTCTCACCTTTTGGATTCAGTTTTGAAGATTAAACATGGGGAGGGGGAGCTTTACCTTCCAAGAAAAACAAAAGACTAAAATTAAACCACAAAATAGAAACAAGAAGCCTTTACAGTGATAAAGCTGAATAAATTAAGTGTAAAAATGCAACACACGATGAAGAAAGATGTCCATATGACCTCTGTCATGTGTGTTAGGTCATACATTAGAGGCAGTGGGTTCCCCCAGTGAATTTCTTCTATTTCCAAAACTTGTGTCATATTTTTGTTGATAAACTGGAGAAGGGTTTTACAGGCCTTCTATACAACCATCCCTTACCTTCTTGTTTTAGCAAACAATCTTCCCACTACTTCTATGCCTTTATTTCAAATCAGTTATTCATCTGGCAATGCATCCCTGAAACATACCCCGTGCAAACAGACATTTGGCATTGACAGATGCTTGTCTGTGGTGCAACTACTCACTGATCTTTCCCTCTTCTTGCAGACTTTGATTTCTCAATTCTGAGAGCACACTGAACATTAATTCTGAAACTGGCACGCCCAGCAGCCAGGCCCCACTCCCTGGTGATCAACTGTTCAATTTTCCACAAAGCAGACTATCTCACAAAAAGCATGCAATCCAAAGACTTATCCATATGGGAATGAAAAGCTACCTTGACTGCAGTTATCCCCCAGTTGTACAACATCTACATAAAGAAAAGAGTAATGCGCTCGGGGACAGTCCAGGTTCCAGTTGTCTCAGTGGTATGGCTGGTTAGCACAATTGAAATGGTGTTCCAGGGGTGGCCTGGGTTAAGTCCCAGCTGAGGCACTTCTTTCTCACCTCTGTTTGTATGTGTTCCATAAATATGCACACTGCACTCCTGTGTGATTGTTACAAGTACATATTTGTGTTGCCATTGGGTTGTACATTTGAGAAAGAATAATGTGCTCGGGCACAGTCCAGGTTCCAGTTGTCGCAGTGGCACAGCTGATTAGCACAATCCAAACGGTATTCCGGGCAGCCTGGGTTCAAGTCCCAGCTGAGATACTTCTTTGTCATCTCTGTTTGTATGTGTTCCATAAATATGCATACTGCACTTCTGTGTGATTGTAATAAACATCTACACAATACCTACCAGCCAGTTAATAAGCTTTACATACAAAAGGAGTAACATTTAAAACCCCTTAACCAGCCCACATCCAAATCCAGACTTTTCATAACTCTCAGGAAGTAGCCTGGGAACTTCAGGTCAGGGGAATAGATGCAAAACACCCCAACACATGAGAACAGTGCATTCTATATTACAAGCAATAGCATATGGCCAACGTGTCAGCAGATACTGGGTTAAGTAATAATGCACAGAAGCAAACATGGAAGACATTATAGATCTACTACATACTGTAGATTCCATCAGGACCCCAGAGAGGAAAGTCACCACAGTGATCACCACTGGCTGTAATGCTGAGACTCTTTCAGTTTGATCACTTAGCTTGCACTGACGTAAGTGGACCACAGATGCAGTTTCTAAACCTACATACCTGTTAATAAAACTACAGATCCTCTGTCTTAGACTGGATCCCTACACAACAGGGCACATGCGTACTCAGTTTTCTAGCTTAGAACTTTAATTTTTATGTTGCTTGCACGCATGTGCAGGAAACATAGTGCCATCATCGGAGATTTCGGAGGTGTGTCACCTCCTCCTCCAATTTAGTCAGTGAGCTGGCAGGCGCGGCCCCTGTTAGCCAATGCATTTGGAGCTGTCTATGACACGCTCCAAAATGCAGTAACACTCTGATTGAAAGGGGAACTACGCTTAGTGAGAGCACCGATAAGCGTAGCTCCCCCCACACACAGGCGTCGCGCCCCTCATGTCCTGTGTAGCCAACCGGTGCCCAATCCCCCGGGTTGAGCTGCTGTCGCCCCCTCCCTCAGATGGTGCCACGCTGGAGCCCACTCCAGCATGGCAGTCAGTTGTTGGCGGCGGTGCCCAATCCTATCGGCTGAGCGGCCCCCCGTCCTTGTGCCCACTGGGCTCCCCAGCGTGGCATCCTAAGTAGTCTTTTTTTGTTTAAACCTGTAAAACAAAAAGCGGTCCCATGGCGCGTCTCCGACCCCCTCCCACAACCCGCACCCACCCTGCGCTTAGCCTCCCCAAACCCCCCCTCACCCCATATTTACCTCCGGACTCCGGTGCGTTATCTTCGGTGGACCGGGAACACGTCTGTACTCTTCAGAGCCGACCGCGAACTGAGGAAATGCCGGGTAAGCTGTATAATAGGCTAGATAGGAGGGTTCAACTTATGTGCATATCTCAGCATTTTGCGAATTTTGCAAATTTTCAACATGGGATTTTAGGACCCCTTCTCATGAATGATGTCACTGTCATGGCGTTATTCGGACACGAAGGAGTGATTTAGCGCAGTGACTGTGCAGTGACTGCAAAAATCACCCTTTGGACGAATACCACCATGACAGTGACATCATTCATGAGAAGGGTCCTAAAACCCCATGTTGAAAATTTGGTCCAAAATTCCAAAGAAATGACTGTTTTGATTAGCGTATGCTAGTTCCTACGCAGGCTCGTAAGTTCAGGAATTTCAATATTTTCACCCAGATTTTCAACATTGCCATTTTACCACACCTTCTTATGAGTAGTACAGCTGTCATTTTTCACATCTCACCCAAAATGTGTTTCTGCCCTTGTAGCGCAAGAATGGCACAGTCGGTGTGTGAAATCAATGTACTGGACAATTTAAGAAAATCACAGTGACACTGTTCATGAGCAGAGGTCTTAAAATGGCTATGTTGAAAATTTGGTGAAAAAATTCCTAAAAATGACTGTTTTACGAGCGTGCGTTGCGCAGTTCCTACAGGCTCGTAAGTTCACAAATTTTCAATATTTTCACTCCAGATTTTCAACATTGCCATTTTACCACACCTCCTCATGAGCAGTACAGCTGTCATTTTTCACATCCTGCTCAAAACATGTTTCTGCCCATGTAGCACACAGTGGCGCAGTCGGTGTGCGAACTCAGTGAATGGGACACATTAAGAAAATCACAGTGTCACTGTTCATGAGCAGAGATCTTAAAATGGCAATGTTGAAAATTTGGTGAAAGAATTCCTAAAAATGACTGTTTCACGGTGTGCGTTGCGCCCAGTTCCCACGCTTGCCTTTCGTGAGTTCTTAATTTTCAATATTTCCACTCCAGATTTTCAACATTGCCATTTTACCACACCTTCTTATGAGCAGTACAGCTGTCATTTTCACATCCTGCCCAAAACATGTTTCCACCATGTGGCGCACAATGGCGCAGTCGGTGTGCAAACTCAATGTATGGGACACATTAACAAAATCACACTGACACTGTTCATGACCAGAGGTCTTAAAATGGCTATGTTGAACATTTCGTGTGAAAAATTTCCTAACAATGACTGTTTTACGAGCGTGCGTTGCGCAGTTCCTACGCACGCTCGTAAGTTCGCAAATTTTCAATATTTGCACTCCAATGACTTCCAAATACCTAAACAGCACATAGAAGCAAGCAACATTCGGCATTGACAAATGCTTGTTCTTCCTCTGCTGCACTCTCTTTTCATGGATGCTATGCAGGTTTCCTTTTTAACTAGGTTTTGTAGAGGTTTGGTGAAGGCAGCCTTTGGATTGCTTCTCTTGAAAACTAGACACTTGACTCTACCAGATATTGTTATCCGGTGAGAGTGTTTTTCTGTCTCAAGTGGAGTCCTCCCCTTGGACTTACTGAGGCTTGGCCTGCAAGGTTTAATAAAATGAAGTTTACATATCCCTCTAATTCCTCTTAGAACACATTAAGCATACTGCAGCCCTGTTCCCCTCTTAGCATCATCTAAATTTGTCTTGGGAAATTACCGCAGAGGCCAGCTCCTGAGTGGCACTGAAATTAAAAGCTACAAGCAGAACTCTTAAAAGTACATATCAGATTACATTACAAAGTAATAGCATCACAAATTGCAGTGAGAAAGAAATGAAGTGACCTATTCATTTTTAGTCCCTCTGGCAGGCAGTTCCATTATATAAGTTGCCTGACTAAGGGAAGAAACGTGGAGCTGCAGTATGCATAATGGATTCTGAGACTGCTCTAGTAACTGCGTGAGCTTCACTTTATTACATTTTGCAAGCCACTGTACATGTTTGGGGGTGGTAGATAAACAGGCCCTCTCATAACTCTTCATAACATAACATTCTCTTCAAGAACAAGGGGCTGTAGTATGAAGATGGGGGAAGGGGTAGACTTTGGGGTAACATGAGAAAGTATTTTTTCACAGAAAGGGTGATGGATCATGGAACAGCCTCCCGGCAGAGGTATTATATTACAAGATGAAAAAAATAAATATTCCCCTTAACTGGTCTCTGGGGCGTACAGATCTTTGGTGTGAGTAGACTGCCCAAGTCACACCAGTTACTGCTTAAGAACTGGTTTAGTAGCCCCAGTAAATTTTTAGAAGGCAAGGGGTAAATATGTTACAGGTGATACTTTTCTGATAAAAAAAATTACTTTGGATATTCTTGTTTTTTTCTCTGCACAATTGACTGGACTAACATGACTACTACATTTCATTGAATGGGAAGAAGCACTTTTCTTTGTGAAACTACAAACCACTCACAATTCTCCACTAAATGATTTGTTTAGATCCTTGCAAGTCAAAACCATCATTTTAACACAAGTACAATGACATAGACTGTGACGGAGTCATCTTTGGTTCAACTACTGTGCTTAAAGCTACTCAAAAAGGTTGTCAGTGTAAACATACCATATCACACATGTATAGATTTATTATTACATAATAATAACTGGTCAGCAATTTCTCTCAATGTACTAACCAGGTTGATATTTTCCATAACAACCGTCTGGTTGTTATGACTCTCATAAGCCATGCCATTCAAACTATGCTGCTGCCTCATTGGCCAACATTCTGTATGTGGGTGAGGCCAAACAGTCTCACAAACTGCTGGAGAAAATTGCTGGTCTGTTATTATAAAATAAAAGATGGTGAGGGTGTTTGATATGAGGTTTATGTAGCACATCTTGCTGGGATGCTTTGATAAACTCTCGGGCTTCACCGGGTTTATGTAGCATCCCACAACTCGGGTGTGCATTAAATTCTCATATCAAACCCTTCCCCATCCATTATTCTCTATATCTTTCAGTGGTAATGTTGCTTGTCAAAGGAAATGGGGACCCAAGAATGGTCAAGCATTATTAATAGAGAGATGGCAACAGTTCTTTATACACTATCTTTGAATTACTTACTCCTATGTTTGGCACAAATACGTTTGGAAACATTCTATTAGATGTTTGGTAACACCCCTTCTACTGTACAAGCTAAGATACCAAGCCTTTGCCATATTGGACCCATCACATGTCTTCTTAAACAATGCAAATCTAACCCTGCAATAAGCTCTTTCTGCCCCACTAAACCAATTAGCATTTATCCTTTGAACTGCATAACTGTCACTACTGGTTTTTACTCCACTGCTTGTTTTATTTTATGTTATTTCCCATTAATTGTATATTTGTGTTTCATGAACCATGCTTTGTCCACTTCTCTATTGCCATTGTATCTTATTGTATTGTTTTTGTCCTTAGCAGGACCTCCTTGTAAATGAGCTTGCTCAGTAGAGTTTTCCAGGTGAAATAAACTTGAACTTGAACATCAGCATAGAACTCACTTTCAGAGAGCAAGGATTCTTCCATGACAAAAGCTTTCAAGCATGGAATGCACAACTTTCTCAGCACCTCATGCAATTGTCATTAAGGCCATGTGATTCTCATACAAAACTCCTCCTTCCAGCCTTAAACAACCCCCTCAATTCTTTTCGTTGTACCTCATATGTCTCCTCCTGCCCCATTCTCTCACCTTTAAAAGGTCAGACTTTAAATGGGCAATTGAAAACATATTTATGGCTCTCTCCCAAGATTCCTGATACCTCCATTGCCAGTCGCAGGGACAGATTAATCTGGCATGATCACACTAAGATGTGCAGAAGAGTCACAATCTGCCTCTCCTCTAGTCTTCAGTTCAAGCTAGTGTCTCCTTCCCTCATCCTATGAGTTGCTACTTCTCAAACTCTTCTTCCCCTTCTCTGTCCCCATATTCATTGCTGGAGTTTACTGCTGTCCTGGCATTTCCCCACATTCAGTCACTGAGGTCCTTACCAACATCTCCTTCCATGCCACTGCTAGTAAGCTGCTTATTCTCTGTGAGTGTAACCTTCATTGGCTTTTCCCCTCTCTCAATAAAGTATACCAAAATATTAAGTCCCTCTAAATATCCCAATTAATCACTTTGCCTACCAGATGTAATCCCAAATCCCTTAACTGCTCCCTCCTGAACTGGTTTCTCTCCTCCTACTCCCACCATGCTGTGGATGCTGGTACCCTTCCTGATGATCTCAGTGACCACCACGTGGTCTACTGTGTTTGCAAGATTCATTGTCCCAAAGTGCAGCCTAAATTCATCCAGATCCATTCATTCAGGTCACTTGACTTGTCCTCTCTCTATACTGACCTAGTGGCTACTGACTGGTCTCTCATATCTTTAGCCAGCAACATCAATTCTGCCCTTTAATTTAACACCAAATTTACACTGTTCTGGGATCAACATGCCCGCCCTTACAAAAACCGGGGTCTGAAGTTCCCACCTCCCAAGGATCTCAGCAGAATTCCAGGTCTGCCTCAGTGCATGACCTTACCTGGGGAACCACAAGTCCACTGGCATTCCTTCCAACCTGTTCAAGTGCCAGGCAATGCATGTACCACAGCTACCAGTCTTACCAAGTCTGAATACTTTGCATCCATACTCCAGAACAAACATCACCTCCTCTCCCAGTTCTGAAAGGTTATCTATGCCCTTTAATACCCACCTACGTAGCCCCATCCCTTGGTCCTCAAGGTGGGGAACACACTTCTTTTCTCATTCTTTTGCTGTAGCCTCAGCTTTCAACTTTTTCTTCACCTTCTGTGCCCGCTCCTTCCTATCCTCCTCCAACTACCTCCCTCACCCACTCTCCTTCCCTCCTACCACTCCAGCTGCTTTCCTTAATGCCCCAAACCCCTGTAAAGGTATGAGTCTTGATGGTCTTGACCCCAAACTCCTGCATTTTCCACACCTTCTGTTGCTGTCATACCCCTTCAACCTCTCCTCCTCCTTAGCTTCTGTCCCTTATACCTGGACAAAGGCTACTTTCTTCTCCCTCCCCAAAGGGGATTACTCTTCTTCTCCATGCAACTACTAAGCCTGTCTCCCTCCTCTCCACCCTGGCCAACCTACAGGATCATCTTGTTCTCACTCAGCTCTCCCCTTTCTCTGATTCTTCCTAATTCTTTATTCCTTTCCAGTCTGGCTTCTAGAAGTCACACTCCACATCTACCACCTTCCTTTGCCTCACTGACTCCATTCAGTCAGGCATGGACTAGTAGCTCCACCATCTTTGTTGACTTGGCCAGAGTATTTGACACTGTTGCCCTCCCCCTCTTCCTGGACAAGCTTAAGGCAGCAAGGCGTTCTGACTCCATAAACAGGTGGTTTCGGCTCCTACTGTGAGGGAGATCTCAAAGCTGTCTGGATTGGTGATTCCCTCCCCCACCACCATTCCCTATCTGCTCAGGTATGCCCCAAGGGTTTATCCTTGGCACCATACTCTTCTCCATTTTCTTGAATGATCTACCCACTGCCTGCTCTTCTGTATCGATCCATATGTATACAGATGATACTGTATTCTTTGCTTCCGGCTCATCTGCCCCTGACCTCATGGCCCTGCTCCAACTGGACTTTACCAACTCCCAGCATTGGTTCCTGGTTAATCAGCTGTCCCCCAATGCCTAGAAAATGGTCTCTATCACCTTTGGCACCAGGCAGAGTCTCCCTAGGCTCATTTATCTCCCCTCCTTCCTCACCCTTGATGGTGCAGTGATTGAGAGTGCCCCTTATTTAAACACCTCAGGATCTGGCTGGACCATCACCTTGATTTCTCAATAATGTAAATGCTATGAGCACTGATTCTCATTTGGTTTTGCCATAGTTGCCTACTGTGTAGTATTTTTCATTTGTATTTTGAACTGCAAGGTTTTCAGCTATCCTAATTGGATTACCCTGTTATACAGTACTTTTGTTCCCGTTTTCCCCATTTTGTTTTATGTGTTTTCACCTTACAAGGTTAAGTTAATCTACTTCCCTTCCAGATTAATTTGTTCATTCTAGGCCTCCTTGAGTTGTTTAATTCTGGTCTCACACATTAGGTAGACTTCTTTCACCTTACTCAGCTCTTGTTTCTTGGAGTGAACTTGTCCCCCCCCCCAATTTATTCGTACATTGCAGAGTGTGTTTATGACTTGTTTACATTTCCACTATGTTGCTCCTACCACTTTTTCTCATCCCCTTCATGTTTTTCCTTACCTCTCACCCCTTTCCATCTTTCTTAACCTCCCCCTGTTCTCTACCCTCTCTTACTCACCCTCTCCAACCTTTCCATCCTATTGTCTCCCTGCTTTGCCTCACTCTCCCTGGCATCAAGGTTGCAGTCTCCTGTCATCTTCTTGGCTTCATCTCAAAACCCTTAGGTCCTTCTTTCCCTCCTAACTTGCTAACTCTTATTGTTCCTAATCACCTCCTCCCTCCTCTTCCCATAAGCATCTCACAGGTTCTCTTAAGCGCATGGTCCCCTTGCTGTTTTTAGTTGCAGGAGATGTTGAGCTCAACCCCGGTCCTCCCCTATTTTCTCCTCTCCCCAAAGTTTTGTGAGTGGCCCATATCAACATCCACAACCTTTTCTCTAAGACTGACCTGCTGCAACCACTTATGGGTAACCTTAAACTTGATGTGTTGATGATCTTGGAATCTTGGTTCTCCTGTAAGATCCCTGACTCCTCTGTTGCCATCCCAGGTTTCACCTTTATTTGTCAGGATCGTGCAAAGAGGAGGTGGTGGCATAGCCAGCAACCTCTCCTCAAACATTCAGTTTGGGCCTGTGTTCTCCACCTCTATCCCCTCTGCCTATGAGATGCTCCTTCTCAAACTCTCCCTCCCCTTCTCTGTACCCATTTGCCAGTGTCTACTGCTGCCCATGCATGTCTCCACCTTTAGTAACTGAGTTACTCACTTCCATCTTCTCCTAGGCCTCCTGTGGTGAGTTACTCACACTAGGTGATTTTAATTTAAATTGGCTGTTCCCCTCTCTTCATATATTTTGCCTTAACGTGAAGTCCCTCCTTTTATCTCAGCTGATTTCTGTCCCTACTCACTTTAATTTCAATTGTAAAAATCATTCCCTCTTGGACTGGGTCCTCTCCTCCTATCCCCATCTAGTTGTTGATGCTAACACCCTCCCTGATGCCATGAGTGATCACCATATTTGATTGATAAAAAGTTTATTTTTATACAGGTAATTTTGTTGGGGAAACCCCATTTACAACAAATTCCTGTGGTTTCTTCTTAAAACTTACAGACAATACAAAAATAAATAACAAAATGACATTACAAAACATCCAACAAAATAACAAAATCTAAAAAACCCATAGTTTTAACTAAAAACAATTACATTGAACCTTCAGAAAGTTATGCAACTCAAGTCTGAACATGTGCAAATCAGCAATCTCAGTTAGTTCAATTGGTAATTTATTCCAGTGTTTAGCCAAGCTATTTTGAAATGTCATAACTCCCATTCTATTCAGGATTCTATTCATAGGTATCTTCACAGATGTTTTCCTTAATTTGGATATATGTAATGAATCCACATCCAGATGTTTTAATGGGTGCGATTAATTATTTGAGTGAATCAATCATTGACATACCAGGGTCCACAAATAGTCTCTCCTTGCTGCTGGTTGCAGCCAGTCAAGATCTTGATAGACTAAGCAATGTTGAACCCCATGACCCTTTCTTGTTCTGTATTTCCCCAACCTATAATACAGTTGGTCCAATTTAACCAATGATTTCTGGTTTGACTACATATAAAGAAAGGATCCATATTCCGGTATGGGCAAAAGTAATTGTTTTACCAATATGGTTCTAATGTCACTAGACAAACACCCATATATCCTTCGAAGGGCTCCCAGCCTTTGACTAGATTTCTTAGTTTGTAAATGCATATGTTCTGAAAAAGTCATCCGAGAGTCAACGTGGACTCCTAAATATTTATAGGAAGTCACAGTATGGACTAAGGTTCCATCAGAAAATCTGATCTGTAAATCTGAGATGTTATTTTTTGCTTGGATACCAACAGAATAAATCATACACTGTGTCTTTTTTAAACTTATTAACAGACCAGAATCCCTCATCCAAGTCTCCATACAGGAGAAATCTGTCTGGAGCCACTGTCTCAGGTCCTCGGGATTGTTTGCAGATGCCACAAGAATAGTGTCATCCGCATAAAGCCAAGTATCTGTATCTGTCATCTGATTTACTAAATTGTTTATATAGATATTAAACAGTACAAGACCCAAAATTTAATCCTGTGGAACCCCTCTATCTATAGCCACCAGACCTGAGACAGCAGCCCCACACTGAACACATTGCCTATGTTCTGACAAATAAGATTTAAACTACAGCAAAGCTGCTTGCTGTATCCCTATAACAGACAACCTCTGTAACAAAAGATCATGCTGTACTAAATCAAAAGCCTTACTGAGATCTACGAACACCACCCCAGTGCTCCTTCCCTGATTTAGTGATGTAGTTATCAGGTTATTAAAGTCAATTAGGGGGGTGTTCGTAGACGTCCCCTCTCTGAACCATTACTGAAACTTAGTTATAATCTCCTCTTGCTTAAGATACTGGCCAAGCTGGTAATTTACCAGCTTTTCCAAAACTTTCACAAGAATGGGAAGTAAAGTTATTGGCCTATAATTAGAGGAGAGTGTACTATCTCCACTTTTACATATGAGAATAACGTTCCCCATTTTCCATATTTCAGGCACCAAGGAAGAGTCAATACTCCAATTATAAAAATACATAAACATTGGGGCAATTCAATCAGCACAATATGATCTACTGTGTGTGTGAAATTCATTGTCTCACAGCCCCCCAGTTCATCCAGATCTGGTCATTCAGTTTGTTGGAGATGACCCCTCTTTCTTGCCAACCTGGTAGCCACTGACAGGTCCCCTATTTCTACAGTTAGCAATGTGGATAATGTCGTCACATTCTTCACCTCTAAATTTATGTCTGTCTGGGATCATTACACACACACACCCACTTAGAAGAACCAGGGTCCGGGGTTCACATCTCCTATGGATCTCGGCCGAGCTGCTGGCATGATGACCCACCCACTCCTGTATTAACCTCTGGCCACAGGTGGGACCATTCCACACTGAGCTAGGTGACATCAAGGATTCTCTGTTCCTTCCACTGTGACAACCCTTTCCCAGTTGGGTACTACCTGAGTACAATAACTTACCTCCCCAACTGGAGTAGCAAAGAGCTGCCAAGAGTAGGGAAATCTGCACCAGACTGACCTTGACACCTTCAGGAATATGAGCCAATGGTACTGCAAGTAAGGAGTCTGACACTTGGGTAGATGAGTAAAATGGTAAAAGTTAGCTGAAAATGTTTGAGAAATTCTGGCAAATACAGCGACGAATGGCACAGTTAAAATTCAGATAAAAACAACAGTTCATAGCGTCAGTCACTTTTCTTATACTCTATGTATCACAGCAGGGTACCTCCACCCCACTATTTACTACTAAGTTACCCCTGGAGACTGCAGACACTCACCTCCCACCATTCCTCCAGATATCACACTTTCCCAGGATAAGCACCCACCTAGGCCTTCATCCCCGAGCTTTCTTTACTGTGGAACTAAGACAATCAGTAACTACTGGGCCATACCTCTGAGCAATCAGTTCACTGAATCCTTCTGCCAGATACCCTCCCTGGTATCCAAATACTGTGTACACTGTATCTGAGAACTAAGGGAATCAGTGACTACTGGGCCATACCTCCGAGCAGTCAGTCCACTGACTCCTTCTGCCAGATACCCCCTTGGTATCCAATTACTGTGACCTTAAGGGCATACAGTGACTACTAGGCCTACTTACTTAAGTCAGCCCACTGACCTCTTCTGCCAGATACACCCTCATATCTAAATCTATTCACTTTACTGTATTTTGTACTCTAAAAATCATTTAAATCAGTTAACATTTTCACACATTCATTAATAATCACATTTACTTGAAGTAATGACATTAAACAATGTTGCATAGTGGTGTACTAAAAGTTGTGACAGAATCCCCCCTCAGTCCCTTCCCGTTCAGTCCTTCACTTTGACAGAGTCTCTTAAATTCAGATTGAGTCAAATTCTCTGTAAAACAGTGTCTCTGGAGCTTATTAAATAGTCCCCCATTGTGTATCAACAAGGTTTTTACTATACCACACTCTTTTGGAAATACTGCAGAAATTCTGTAGAGACGATGCAGCTTGATCGCGAGCTTGATGTAGTTGGAGGGCCCTCTGTTGAGTCAGCAGGTTCTTGATGAGAATGATGATTTCTTCAGATTTGTAGATTCTTCCCTGTGAGGAAACTGGTTACACAGGAACAACAGGCACTTGAAGCAACAGACTTTCTACACTAGGCCCTGTTCTCACTTACTGCCCTCAGGTCATCCCCTATCCTTACACTGTAATTAAACTAAACTGGTTCTGTCAGGCTTTCTTTCTTTCTTTCTCAGTAGGCCTCTTCAGACAGACACCCCTTGGCATGGGCACCTTCCTCGCTGGTCGCTCTCCCTGCTTAAATTGACTGCACACTGGCTGTGCAGCTCTTTTTATAGTCAAAATCTCATCAACGTATTTAAATCTGTGGTCAGTGAGTGGACACTGACCTGTTCAGCAGCTCAGCACCAATCAGATTCCTCCCTGAAGCAGCATAGGCCACAATGGAATCCTTGATTTTGAAGCCCAACTGCCCTCCTAAACATTTTAAGGCTTCCCCTGTTTTATTTACTTTTGGTCATTTTAGCATACATTTTCTTTGCCACTCAAAATAAACATTTTCTCAAAGGTCATGCACTTTCTCACTATAATGGTTGGACAGCTGACTTTCTAAGCTTTCTGCTGAATTTTTTCTGTTCACAATACCCACTAGGAAAGCATAGTCATTAAGACTTCTATTATTTCAACAATTAAACACTCAAATAATGACTTCTGAACACCTTTCTATGCTTTTTCCTGTTAAAACAGTCATTTTCCCTTTAATTGTGCTGATCACAACAAGTTTTTTCTGTCAGACATTAGTTATGCATTTTCCCACACTAAGCTCCACCTCTCGAGTAACTGCCTGCATGGATTAGGTTCACCAAGGACCACTATCCCTTAAAAGAGTAGTGACTCCCGTATTTAACATTCTATACAGCTCAATCTATTTTCCCATGTGTAGGACATTATACTGAATATGTGCCAAATTTGGTTCGGTTTCATTATAATGTGGCTTGGCAGTGCATTGCTGAATATGTACAATGTGTTCTGGCTCTTGTGCTTCACTTTCTGACTGTCCTCATATTCAAAATGCTCCATTTTGGATTCTGTACATTTTTGTGAGCAATCCATAATTGTATGCTGTGCCCAGGGCTCCCGTAGCCCCCGCATGCCCATTTATTTAATTATTAAATCCCTTTTAATGTATTTTTAATGCATGTGAAGCTGTGAGCTCCTGTGCCTAATCGTACTCTTTTCTCAGTGCAAAATGGCTCCTGTGAGCTTTATTTCAGTCTGCTGTGCACTCTACAGTGTGGAGTGTTTTATCTCTCAATACTGCATGAAGTAAGACACGCTGGAAGGCTGAAGCTTTTTTCTGTTCAGCTGCAGAGTGAGATGGCTGCCCGAGACAAGCCTAGGATTCCCTACAGAGTGAGGAGCACTCCGCTGTGGGACTGATGCTCGGTCTCTCGCTTTCCTTCTCATTCAGTTTTTTGGTGCCAGTAGTGCCCACAACTGCCACTCTGCATAGAAATATAGAGACTGTTGGCAGATAAGAACCGCTAGACCCATCCAGTCTGCCTGTAGGCCCTTTACATTGTATGTGGCCACTGACCCTAAGTGATCAATGGCTTTTCAGCACTCCCTCCCCTCTCAATCTTCTCTTGTGCCTGTCCCAGGCATGCTTAAACCCCTCCACTGTGCTTGCCCCCACTACCTCCTGTGGCAGACTATTCCAAGTGTCAACTACCCTTTCTGTGTAGAAAAACTTCCTCACATTATCTCTTAATCTACCCCCTTCCAATTCCATATTGTGTCCCCTTGTTCTAGTACTTTTTCTACATTGAAAAAGGTCTCCCACCTGCACCTTGTTTATGCCCTTGAGGTACTTGAAAGTTTCAATCATGTTCCCCCCTCTCTCCTCTCCTCCAGTGAGTACATGCTTAGGTCCCTTAGTCTCTCCTCATATGTTTTGTGGTGCAAGCCCTGTACCATCTTTGTTGCCCTTCTCTGGATAGTCTCCGCCTTATCTATTGCACAGGTGTGGCCTCCAGAACTGCATGCAGTGCTCTAGGTGACGGTAGTCACCCCTCTCTCCCCAGATTGTACCCAATTTACCACCACCCTCTGTCTCCTGTCTGTTAACCAGTTCCTAGCCCAGTTCACCATCTTGTCTCCCATGGCCAGACTACCCATCTTGTTAAACAACCTTCTATGTGGGACGATGTCGAAGGCTTTGCTGAAATCTAGGTAGGTGATGTCTACCACCCCTCCCTGATTTACTTCCCTAGTCATCCAATCAAAAAAATCTATTAGATTCATTTGACATGACCTTCCTGTTGTGAATCCGTGTTGCCTCAGATCCTGAGTACCGCTGGATTCCAGATGTGCTACTTTCCTTTCTTTCAGCAGTGTCTCCATGATCTTTCCCACCACTGAGGTGAGGCTGACTGGCCTGTAGTTCCCCACTTCCTCCCTACTGCCGCTTTTGTGCAGTGGAACTACATGTGCCCCCCTCCAGTCCTCTGGAACCACACCCGTGTTGAGTGATCAGTACTACTTTTGTTTAGGGAGGAACTGTCTAACAAATATATAACAATTACTAAACAAACTCTAGCCAGAGCCGATAGGGCTGTGAAGAGCTACCAAGTGACCAAAGTTGCACATGTGCGTAGTAATTATTCAACACCTGGGAGCAACTTGGCCATTTTGTGGAGGTGTTGCACCAGATTTTCAACATGGCCTTTTCTGGACCCCTCCTCATGGACAGTGCCAGTGTCATTTTGTTCACTTGTCCCAAAAGGTGATTTCGGAGAGCAAACGCCCTATTCTGTACCTCAGGTACAAAAACACATTTTGGGCGTGTTATTAAAAATGACAACTGTACTGTTTTGAAGGAGGTGTGCAAACATGGCAATGTTAAAAATGCGGAGTGAAAATATTAAAAATTGGTGACGATAGCAGCGTGTGTAGAAATTGTGCAATGCACACCCATAGCGCAGTCATTTTTTGGAATTTTTTCACCAAATGTGCAACATGGGCTTTTTGGGATCCCACTTCATGAACAGTGGTACTATCATTTCATGAATCAGTCCCAAAAGGTGATTCCACACAGCGACTGTGAAATCACCTTTCAGGACCAAGTAACAAAATGACAATGACAGTTTTCATGAGCTGGGGTCCCAAGAACTCCATGTTGAAAATTTGGGGCAAAAATAAAAAAAAAATGGCAGAGATATCAGCATAAGTTGAAACCCCCATTGAATGGCAGTATAGCATGCTTACCTTTGATTCTTCAATCTGCGGTTGGGCTTTGAAGAGTGCAGATGTGTCCCGGTCCAGAGACGATGACAGCGCCGACCTTCAGAGGTAAATATATGGGGTAGGGGGTGTGGGGAGGTGGGTGCTCAGTGGGAGGGTGGAGAGGGGGAGGGGACTGCAGTGATGACAAAGGACCATTTCTCTTTACAGGGGAAAAAGACGATGACGAGGGACAGGGACTGTTTTCTATTTTACAGAGAAAAAGAAAAAAATTTCGGCACACTGGGGTGGGCTCCCAGTGTGCCACATGAATGGGGGTGGGGTGGGTTGCCAACACTGGATTTCAAAACTAGGGACAGACCCCCTACCCTTGCCCCACCCCTTGCCCCACCCCTGCCCTGCCCCTGCCCCACCCGTCCCCACTCCCGGTTTAGACATGAATTTATCATATTTTTACAGTGCAGATGCTGTCTGATCTGGTTGTTCTGATGTGTGCTGTGCTGGCCATTTACATAAACAAGGCTTTCTGATGGAAAATAACTGGTCTGTCATCACCTTGGGCATTTTGGTAGGAGTCCTACCAAAATACCCAAGGTGTTGATGACAGACCAGCTATTTTCCATCAGAAAGCCTTGTTTATGTAAATGGCTAGCACACTCATGCTCAGAATGATCAGATCAGACAGTATCCACTGGTAAACATTATAAATTCACGTCTAAACCAGGGAGAGGGGGCGGGGGGGCAGCTGGGATTCGGAACCACTGGAAACCATAAGCCACAGAGATAGGCCAGTTAGTCCTTGAATCCATTCCTGATGGCTTTACACTACCAGATCAGTTCATGGTGCTAAATTATCTTCTAGGGCAAGGCCTCATTTGAATAATTCTCCTGTCCTATCTTGAGCTGGCCTGGACCGCCTAGCTGACAGGACATCACACATCATAGTACTGAAGACACTTTATGCACACAAAAAAAGAGTCAAACTCAGAAAGACCATTATTTTATTTGCCTGCTGCTAGAATGCTAGCTAGAAGAGCAGGAGCAGTATTTTGCCTCAGCAAATCAGCAGAGCAGAGAGTCAAGAGACTAAGAGCAACTTAAATGCAACTTGAAGCAGCATTTACTTTAAAGTTTGGCCAGCAGGCCTGATCCGAGCCTCAGCCTCCACTCCGGTGCTCCATCCAGTTCCAGCTCCACCCACTCTCCAGTTTCTCTTGACCTTTCCTGACCGACAGCCATTCCAGTGTTCCCAGATGTCATGACTACTTGACTCCCAACCTGGGCGGCGCGGCACAGGCGCCATGACTGTCCCTGCTACTCCCCGATCCAATCCGGCACTGTCCTGGACTCCCAGCCTGTTGAACAGACTTAACTAGCAGCAGGCAGGCGGCCATGTCTTCTCTCCCACTTTCATGGAGTCTGTGAGGAAGGGCGAGCAGCATGACGGCATGACGTCCCCAAACAATCTGTCTCCAGGCAGCTGGAGGATGCTGCACATGTGCACAAGCCCCTCCTCCGCTCCACCACAACTGACAGCCGCCCACAGAGTTGAACCAGTGCCAGTGCCAGTCTGCCAGATGATCAAACCTGCTGCAGATATGCAGACAGAGTGAGGTTTTTTTTTACAGGAGGGACCACCACTGTAAATACGGGGCAATACGTGTCCCGAAAGAATCTAAAATGGGAGAGGTGAAAATCATGAAAAATAAGGGACATCCCATATAATACAGGACTGTTGGCAAACCCTTGGTAGGGGGGCACAGAATGCCGTGGAGCTGGTGGCCGATGTCGAAAACTGCATTTTCCCATTTGCAACATGGCGGCATCCACATAACTGCGCATGCACACGAGTCACGCACATGCGCAGTTCATGCACCGGAATGTGGAAGTAACAACTGAAATAGTGCGACTGTTATTCAGCAGTGGCTGATCATGGTGGAGGGGTTTAAGCTCTGTTGGGCTTTCGGAAGGATACTTCCAAAAGTCCAACGGAAGGTTCAACGATCAGCGTTTTTTAGAGCTACAGAGCTAGCGCAAAACAGCTGCAGGCTCCACCCACAGCCTTAAACATTGCATAGGCAACTCAGACAGCCCAATTTTACACTGGCTGTCCAGCACTTGTGTCAGTAGCCAGAGCGATCCATTAACAAGCCCACTGGCCATCAGCATAACAATTCTCTATTTCGACCATTAAAAATATTTTCCACAAAAACATTACCAATCACTATCTTTATGTTTAAAACTGCATGTGTGTGAGAAACAGCAAGCCAGGAGTCCTTTCCTCTTCCCCCCTGTACTGCATTCCACTGTCACAAATTAATAATATGCGCACAGCGTATTTTACAAACAAATTCATTTTAAACTGCTGAATTCTTATATATAATAATTATGGAGGCTAAGTTTAATCTTTTTATTACTGCAGGGACTGCCCCATGTATCTCTGGCAGCTCCTACCTATTCTGGATTTTGAACTTGCACCCTTAACTATTAAATTTATGTCTACAATAAAATTTAATAGGCTGTCCCTATACTCTTAGTGGAACAGGCTATCTGAGGCTGTTACACTGGCTTGCCACCATGTGCGTGACCTTGCCTAAAGGACCTACAATCCTCTGGCTCTACTTCTGACCTTACTAATTATGGATTACTTCATAATGCTTGTACTAAAGCTACTAAGCTTGCAAAATCTGACCACTTCACATCCACACTCCAGAACATGCATGCACTTCTCTCCCCTCCTGGTTCACATCTCCTATGGATCTCAACTGAGTTTCTGGCTTGTCACCATGTGTGTGACCGTGCCTGAAGGACCTACATATCCTCTGGCTCCACTTCTGAACTTACTAATTACCGGTTCCTTCATAATGCTTGCTCTAAAGCTGCTAAGTTTCCGAAGTCTGAGCACTTCACCTGTGCACACCAGAACATTCATGCACTTTTCCCTCCTCCGACCCAGTACCCTCTTCCTGTCCTCAAGATGGGCAATACCCCTATCTCTGATCCTGCTGCTGTCACATCATCTTTCAATTCCTTTTTCACCTCCTGTGCCCATTCGCTCCTCTCCTTCTCCTTTCCCTCTCTCTGTTCTTCTCTTCTCTCTCCTCTTCTCCGCCACCTGTCCTACTGCCCTGCTCCTCACTTTTTCTTTTACCCAGTACCCCTGCTGATGTTCTCAAGGCCCTCTTGGCTCTAAATCCTCACAAGGGTGGGAGTTATGATAGTCTTGACACTAGAATCCTATTTTTCTCTGCTTATGCCATTGCCCCCCATTACCAACCTCCTCAATCTCTCTTTTACCCTAGCCTGTGTCCCTAACTCTTGGAAGCTGGCTACTATCATTTCTCTCCCTTTGCCTAGTAACTTCCATCCTATCTCTCTCCTTCCCACTCTGGCTAAGCTCCAGGAACACCTTGTTCTTTCCCAACTCTCCCCTTTTCTTGACTCAGCCTCCTTCTTTACTCCTTTCCAGTTTGGCTGGTATCCCATTGTATGGGCGAAGCAAATTGAGCGACTCAATTTGCATGCACGACGGAATAGCTACTACTCCAGTATAGCAAGGGGAGGGAATACCAAGGAGTAGAGCACAGAAGAATGACAGCAAATGACGTGGGAGGTTACGGTCATGTGGGTTAAATGTGGAAATTAAGCCTGGTGCTGCTGATCCAGTTGTCTGGAGTGGTGGACACAGCCACCGCTTGGGATGTTGATGGTGCTGGGTTTGGGACTGCTTGTTGGTGTGTATTTTTTTGTGTCTTGTGGTGGCTGACAGGTTTTTTATTTTGTTGGCTGTCCTCTGGGACTCCTGACTGTGGTGCTCCCGGGCAGTAGCCCCAGTCTCATGTATTTCCCTTTCCCCCAGTGTCCGCTCCCCCAAAGTTGATTATAATAATTTGGGGGGTGGGAGCTTGCGCCCCACATTAAATGTTAGATTCTATTGTGTGCTGAAGTATTGTGTACTGCAGTCACTGTAATGGGGAGTGCAATGGTGGGTTTGAAGCGGATGTTTGATTCGGTGATATGTGCTCGCTGTAATGTGAGTCGCCATTAAATTTTCACCGCTATGACATGGAACCAGTCCGACTTTAGAAAGTTACATCCACTTCCACCTGTCCCCTCCAGCTCATTGATACTATCCTCTGACGTGAGTCAAGACCTTGTCACCTCCACCATTTTTGTTAGCTTAGCCAAAGCTTTTGACACTGTAGCCCATGACATTCTCCTGGAAAGGCTTAAAGCAGCTTCCTCAGTTGAGTGGTTCCACTCCTACCTTGACGGCAGGTCACAGGTTGTCTGTATTAGAGGCTCCCCCCCCACTCCCTATCAGCTCAGGCATCACCCAAGGTTCTGTCCTTGGCTCAGTTCTTCCCTCCATTTTTCTAAATGACCTCCCCAATGCCTGCTCCTCTGTGTCCATTCATATGTATGCAGATGATACAGATCTCTTTTCTGCTGGCTCCCTGACCTCATGGACCTGCTTTAACTGGACTTTAACAACATTCAACTCTGGTTCTGAGAAAATCAGTTATCCTTCAATGCTAAGAAAATGGTTTCTATGACTTTTGGAACCAGGCAGAGGCTTGCTTGAGTCTCCCCCCTTCCCTCATTTCATACCCTTGATGGCACAACTACTGAAGATGTTTCCTCCTTCAAGTACCTTTGGGTCTGGATGGATTGTGTCATAGATTTTTCTGTTCATGTGGATGTTATCCACAAGAAGCTTCACCCCAAGCTTTGGACGCTATACAGAAATAAAGGAAGCATTCCACTTCCTGCAAAAAGAGAAATCCTCACCAAGATGATTCTCCCTATTTTCGACTAGAGAGACATTACTTACAGTGCTGCTCTAAAGTCCACTTTAGCTAGACTTAACCCTGTCTTTCAATCCTTCTGTTGCTTTGCCCTTGACAAACTCCTATATACACATCATTGTACTTTGTATTCTTTCCTCTCCCTCTCCTCTCTTGATGCCAGGCATCTTACCCACTGTGCTGCCTTTATCTTCAGATATTGGTCTGTCTCTCTCCCCTCATATCTTGCTTCCATCCTCTCGTCCCCCCTTTGCCCTCTTACTCCCTTAACAATGCTTGCTGTTGTTCTCTTGCTCTCCCTCAAGTGAAATCTTCTGTTGGCCAAGCAGCCTTTTCATTCAATTTCCCTAAATTATGGGGCTCTCTTCCCCATTCCATTCACTCAGCTCCTTCCATCCTTTCCTGCACTCATATCTCTCTTCTGTTAATTCTCCAGTCGCTCTTGCAGTTGCTTCTGATATTGGATTGGACTCCTATTCAACTGTAACACACCCAACACTGACACTAGCATTCCCCCATTCCCCTAGTATCAGTCATTTCCACCTTTTCCTTATTGACCTAGTTTTAGTGTTTAACAAAGTTTGTCTTTCCAACATGGATTTTAATTTAATTGGCACTTGTCCATTTACCAACTTCCATGCCCAACAACCCAGTTGTTGATTTATTCTTTGTTGTAGCATTTGCCAATTTGCAGTACTGTACAAACAACAAGTATGATAGTCTAGTGAGAGGTCAAATGCAACTCTACAGGTTTTATTGACCAAAAGTGCAATTCTTTGAAGGGATGTTTTGCATGCAGAAGAGTAAATGATGTGACCATACAGCAGTAGCCACAGACATTGCCAGCTATTTCCAGATATTTCGCAAAATTTCTAAAGAGTTTCTCTCTGCTGCCCCTACTGTGGAAATGGAGAATGCAGGAGATATATCTGGAAATATCACAGAAATTTTGGGAAATAGCTGGCAGTATCTGTGGCTGCTACTGTAGTTAATCAAAGATAAAATGTGTCAATACAATGTTTTTTTTTTTTTTGGCATACGAGCTAAAATTAAGTCTATTTCTATATAACAAACCAAACCTTTGGATTACTGACATTACTATGTTTTCAATGTGTTGGTAATAACTGAGGCAAATGTCTGGCCAAGGTATTTATATTCATTGACCTTGTCCAAGAAAGTTCAAGCAAGTGTTTTGATTGAAAGGGATTTTAGTGAACTTGAGAGTTTCTTAGAATGAAAAAGCATAGCTTTGTCTTTTTTGAATTTAAATGTCACTTGTTATCTATGAACCAGTTATTAACAACATAAAAATCAGACTGTAATACAACTGCCAAACTATTTAAGTCTTTATTCCAAAAGAAAATTATAGTACCATCTGCGTACAAAAGTATCCTCGAAAATTTTATGACACTTGTATGAGGTTGGTTAGTTAATTTTCAAACCATGATGTAACTAAGTTAGAAAAACTAAGTGGACTTAGAGTCTCAATCAGTTCTGGATGTTGAACCAGATCAAATGCTTTAGATAAGTCAATATAAACTGAACCCACTAAGTCACCACTGACCAAAGCCTCATGGATAACACCTGTAAATTCAGCCAGTGCTGTGATGGTACTATGTTTTTTTGTAAAACCACGTTGCTCAACTGTCTACAGATTATATTTTCCAAGTAATCAATCATCTGATTATGTATTATCATTTCAAGGGCCTTAGACAGTGGTGAAAGAACAGAAATTGGTCTATTAATTTCAGATTTCCTGTCTATCTCAGTTTTTAAATATAGATGTGACAAAAGGTTTCATGTCAAGATAGCAATTACAAACTCTGTGCAGGTGGAAAAAGCACATCGTTCATGCAGTCCAAACAAGTGCAGTCCAAAATCACACAGATATAAATAAACCTTTGTAGTTTCTCTGTGTGCTAAGATGACAGCACGGTTTTCAACCACATTGTATTGGCAGCACGATCTTGACGTGATACCATGACAAAAGCATGTTTCCAAGATGAGGGAACTTCATTATAAATCAAAGAAAAATTAAGTAATTTTGTCACAGGGACAACTAGTTCATTTAAAGCAATTTTAAAGAGTTTAAAATCCAATCCACTGGAGCCTATCCTAGTGTTTATTTTCAAATTTTCATAGATATTTCAAACAGGTATGTTCACTGATAACTTTAAAATAAAATTGAGGATTAGTGATTTTTTTTTCTGAATCAGTAGAAACATGCCTAACACTGTTGCTTGCAGGCAGTGGATAAGCTAACTTTTCAATTGCACTTGTAAAATGATAATTAAATCCATTTACTATTTTTATTGGATTTTTGCACAAAATTCCATCTACATTTACCGCATTTGGAGAAGAACTGCACTTATCACCCAAAAGTTCCTTTATGCTACTCCAAAAGAATTGCGTGTCATCAACTAAAGAGGAGTGCCTATCACAGTAATACCTTGATTTTAATAATCTTATCTATTTTTTTACATTGGTTTCTTATCTCTCTAAACCTTATTAAGAATGTGTCATATCCTGTCTTTCAGTAATTATACCATATACGGGCTCTTTCCCTCATCATTTGCAACAATTCAGATGTTATCCATTTATTTGAGTTACCACGTTTAATTATGTTTCTTTTTTTTTTCAATTCAAAGTTTATTCATATTTTTCATATAGAGGACAAATCAATAAGATATTGTACAATACAAAAGTAGTACATGACAAAATCTGAGATCCATCCTCTCCCCCTTCCACCCTACCCTCCTCCCCCTACCCTTCTCCCCCACCCTCCCGAATGTGCATGGTATAAGTACATAAATAACAATAGATGTTCCATACAAAAACCTGATATTAGGTAGGTTGTAAGGAGTACAGAGCTTGTAAGGGTCCTAGATTCTAGTGAATCTAGCAGTGTTATTATGGAGGCTTGCAATTGCGCTCTCATTTCTTAGGTTACCTAATAGTTCCCTCAGCCATTTGGTATAGGAAATATCTTCAGTATCTTTCCAATGTCTAACTACTACATTCTTGATAGCCATTGAAATTAAGGCTGTATGGAAATGACAGGTAAGGACCGGAATCTCAGAGAAACCCCCCAATAGACATATTTTGCAGTGAACAAATCCTTAAGGCCAAGGAGGGGACCAACTCTATGTTTAATAAGCTCCCATAAAGGGGCTATTTTGGAGCAGGTCCAGAAAATATTAAACAAATTGCCTACATCCTGTGTACATCTTGTACAAATAAAGGAGTTGGCAATACCGTATCTGGCAAATTTTTGTGGTGTATAATATAAGTTATGTAATATATGAAACTGCATGAGATGAAGTCTATCTTGAGTAATAAACTTATGACAACCTTGCCATAGGATGGGCCAGTTTATGTTCGTCTCTGGGAAAAGGGAGGACCAATAAAGAGATGGACCAAAATGCTCCTGATAGAGCCAATCATACAAGGCACTAAACAACTTAGATACGCAGGCAGGAGACCAGCCAGAAGAACCATCTCAGCTTGAAATGCAGGTCCCTTAAACTGTAGTGGAACTTCCCCCAAGGTTTTTACTAAAAGTTGACGGAGCTGAAAAATTTTAAAAACATTGGAGTTTGGGATGCCCAGTTTGGCAATAATTAAGTGGATAGAAAAGGCAGGAAAAAACATTCATCTTTATCAGATTAATTTTACCCCATAGAGATAGTGGGAGAAGGGACCATCTTTTTAAATCTTGACTAAGAGTGAGCAGTAAGGAGTCCATGTTTTTCTTTTATAAAAGAGTTTTGTTTCTTGAGAGATCAATTCCCAGATATCTCAGAGAATCCTTTTCCCAGGGCAATCCCAAGGCTATGACTTCCTGTTTCAGCAGTTTACGACTGAGAGGAAATACAACTCTTTTTTCAACATTCAGTTTATAACTGGAAAGGGCGCTGTATTCTGAGATAATTTCCAGCATTGGGGGGATGGATAAAGTTGGATGAGATAGCTGAAGTAAAAGATCATCTGCATAGGCTGATACTTTAATTACAGAGTTTTGTATAGTAATATCTTGCACCCTGGGACAGTTAACAAGCTGGCGTATAAGAGGTTCAAGATATAAGTTAAAAGGAAGAGGGGACAGGGGACAGCCCTGTTTAGTACTGGATTTTAGGGGAAATAGATCAGAAATAACTCCATTACTCAACACCTGGGCTGACGGAGCTTGATAAAGTGTCCGAATCCATTTTTGGAATTCTAAGGGAAAGCCAAATGCATGTAGGTATGGAATAAAAAATTCCATAATCCTATCAAATGCCTTCTCAGTGTCCAGGGAAATGAGAACAGCAGAGTATTCTGCATCCCTGGACACTGAGAAGACATGGGCCAAGGTACGAAGGTGGTCAACTGAGGACCTTCCCTTCATGAAGCCAACTTGCTCCAGTCCTATAAGGTCAGGAAGAGACACATTTATATGGTCTGCCAGTAATTTAGTCAGGATTTTGATGTCTTGAGTGAGGAGAGAGATTGGTCTGTAACTAGTTGCAAGATTGGGGGCTTACTGGGTTTGGGTAGGAGAACAATCAGGGCTTCGAAGAATGATTTATCTACTGCAGAACCTGAGAGAATTAGCTGATAAAGGGGTAGGAGAAAGGGGACCAGTTGTTTTACAAAAGCCTTATAAAAATTAGGAGAGAAGCCATCAGGCCCTGGGGTCTTCTCTGTAGGTTGTTCTTTTATTACTCTGAAATACTCAGCTTGAGATATAAGAGCACATAAGAGAAGCCACTGTGCTTCTGAGAGGGAAGGCAGATGAGATTCTGTAAGATAATTATTTAGATTATCAAGGGAAGGTGGGTTTGGCATTGGATCATGTAGCTTTTTTGTAGTATAAAGTAAACTCTGCAGTGATGTCGGCCGGAGCAGTTTTCAATGAACCATCTACGGATGACTGAATAGCAGCAATGAGCCTGGAAGACTCTTGTTGTTTGAGTCTTAGTGCAAGAAGGTGACTCGCTTTTTCTCCTTGATCCAAATATGAAGCATTAGTTTTTAGAATTGTGAATTCTGCCTTCTCCCTCAGAAGGTCTAGATAAGAATCATTCAACTTTATGAGCTCCTGCTTAATCTGTTCTGATGTATGCAGGGATAGCATGGCTTTGATGTTTCTAATTTGAGAAAGGATATTTAACATTTGACTTTCTCTCTCTTTTTCTTCCATTTGGAGGCCAGACCAATCAGTAAACCCCTTAGATAAGCTTTTAATGCTCACCATTCTATATCGGGTTTAACTGTGGAGTTATGGTTAATTGATACACACTGTGTGATATGTTCTACAATATATTGAGTTGTTCCTGGGTCTTTTAAGAGCTGGTTATTGAGCTTCCAACATCCTCCACTTTTGGGGAGGGAGGAAAAAGAGAGTTGACACGTAACCAAAGAGTGATCCAAAGGGGGACCCAGATGGATGGAATGAATCCAATACTCCAGGTTGTAGACCTGTGTAAGATCAATATATAATCTATTCTTGAATAGGTCCCATGGACCAGAGAGGTAAACGTATTTGCTATCAGAAGGGTGAAGGATTCTCCAGACATCAGTTGAACCCACCTAGTCCAGCATATCCCTTAATGGCCTTTGAGCTGGAGTGAGACCTTTAAACCTGCAACCCCTGTGATCCATGTGGATCAAAGGGTACATTTAGATCACCCCCTGTAATCATTGGAATTGAGAGGAAGGGAGCTAATATGTTAACCAGCTGCAGAAAAAAACCCAGGAGAGTAATTATTCAGACCATAAAATGCTGCCCAACAAAATATCAGTGGTATACAATTTGCCATGAACAAACAAAAATCTACCATTAGGATCATTAATAACATTCACCAGAGAAAATGGGACAGACCTTGCTACCAATATCATTACCCCACAGCTCTAGGTACTTCCTGCGGCAGCAAAGACTTGCCACATTCGTTGCCTTCTCAGCTTTGTGGCTTCCAGAATCAGTAAGTGGGATTCTTGTATGAAGGTAACATCTGCCTTTAATAAATGCAAGTGCTAGCACAATTGCAATACTTGGGGCCAGTAGCCTCCAAGGACCATAGGCAAAGTTGGATCGAAATGGAAGCAAGACAACTACGCCCCTATACATTTCGAGTAGTTGTATTTAATAAGGTTTCCTCCGAACTAAGGCCCTTACCAAGGACACCAGGGCTGAGAACCCTGGCCCAAATATGGACCCAGGTGGTGAAAGAGTTGAGGTTGCAACCCTGGCAAGCGGACAGGAGTTATAACAGAGAGTACAAACTTTTCACCGGGAGGAGAACCTCTTTTAGACGCTGGGCAAGGCTAGGGCTTATGGAATTCCATCAGTTGCTGGCAGGTGACTGCATTAAAAGTTTTGCTCAGATGCAACAGGAATTTAGTATCCCGTCCGCTGACTTCTATGGATACTTGCAGATTAGGCACTTTATGCAGGCCGTAGAGAGAGGCAGTGTGGAAGTAAGCAAAAGTTGACCCCATCATTTCTTGGATCTTATTCAGGAGTTGCTAAAGGAGTCAAAGCAACAAACTCATTTGATTTCTAAACTATATGCAGCTGGTGGGGTGGGGGAGTTGGAACACAGAATTAAGATTCAGGCAAAGTGGGAGAGGGATCTGGAATGTGAAGAGGAGAAACCAAGGTGGGAACTGATATGGAAAATGGCTAACAAAACATCAGCCTCCCCCTCTTGGAGGGAGTTTAGATGGAAAACTCTCACCAGATATTTCAGAACGCCCACAATAACAAAGCATTACAGTCAAAACAAATCAGATATGTGTTGGAGGAGGTGTGGAATGGTCGGTTCGCAGAACATATATTCTGGAGTTGCCCAAAAATTGAGGGATTTTGGAGCCGGGTGATCCAAGCCGTGGGACAAATCCTGGATACGAGGATTCCGGGCCACCTCAGATATTTTGTATTGGGGGAGCCACCTCCGACAGTGGGGAGTCAGTCGCTGAATTATCTATTTTTGATTCTTACTGCAGCTGCCCACAGGGCTATTACAAAGAGGTGGCTGGATAAGACACCCCCCACTCTGGAGCAGTGGTTGGCAATTGCTGACCAGATTAAAATAATGGAGAGGATAACTGCAAACCTAGCCCGAAAGACAGATAGGTTCAAGGCCAGATGGCTCCCCTTTTTCAAGTACCTGGCATTAAGAGAGGAAAGGGAGGTTTTGGAGGTACTGGCCAGGGAGGCTTTAGATTAGAGCCTCCATGGACGGGCCGGCTTTCTGGAACAGCCCTGACTCCTTAGTTGAGGTAGAGAAATACAGAAGAATCTGAGGAAAGGCCTAGATCAGTGGATCAAGGAATGCCGCTCACCAAGGGAGGGAGGGAGGGGGGGAGGGGAGGGAATTAATTAGTTGGCCTATATAAGTAGTAAATGAGTAAAATTCATTGTAAGCCAACACTGGCTCAAAGTATAAAAATGGAAATAAATTATCAGACCTAAGTACGGTCTTATTTTAATTTGGTAAGGAGACCTAGGGTGGCGCCACGTAACCGTTTCTGTAATTGGAGCGCACCTGGTCCAATATATTGCTCCAATTTAATTTGGCCAATGTCAATTAAGTAATACATTATGGTGTATCTTGGGGGGGAGAGGGGCCCTTCCCCTTTTTTTTTTTTTTTTCTTCTTCTCCATCAATGTTTAATTCTGTATGTATTTAAAGTACCTGATTTGTTATCTTGTTCTTTTTTATTCTTTTACATTTTTCTTGTTATGTAAAATGCAGAAAACTTTAATAAAATACAATTTCAAAAAAAAATAAATAAATGCAAGTGCTTTAATATTTTATATTGTTTTAGCTTATGCCTTGCTCCCAAGTCATTCCATGTAGCAAACATGAAGTCTCTAGCCATAGGTCTGCTCCATTAGGAATTGTACCGCTCTGGATGAAAGGAAAGAAATTCCTGCCAAAGCTAATATGGAAGATTTGGTCCATGTAACCCTCCCCCTCCCTCTTAACCCATCAAACCTCCCAGTACATCCCACTAAACCCTGGAAACCTATAATATGTACAGAAAAACCCTCCTAGCCCAATAACCCCCCCAACCCTCTCTTCCCACCTACTGACTTGAACTGCACTCTGAAGTACACCACTCTTCTGCTCCCTCCCCTCCAGCCACCCTAATCTGAATCACACAACTATAAATGTGAAATAACAAGACGTAACCTTAGCCAGTGGTTACTGGCAATACTGCAGGGAAAACTTCCTAACTCCTTTTCCTTAAATCAGCATCACAACTCACATTTGTATACCACTTTATGAATAATAACAGTAAAACTACTAGGTAATAAACACGTTACTCCATGATCTAAAGAATTATTCTGCCAAAAGCAAAAAGCAAAAGTCCCAGTATAGCAATGGCTTCTTCTGGTAAGTTGGAATGACCACCAGTATGCAGCAACATCCAGAATGTCTCCTGGTAAACAGTCACTATTGCAGTAAACACAGTAAAGATTGTTTTTCTAAAGGCCCCAAACAGCCCAAGCTATCTTTCAAAAGCTGTAACATCGGGCCTTCTACATGGAGAATGATATCCAACACAAACAACGTGATACGATAACAACATTGAACTGTTCAGAAAGTGAAAGATATAGTCACTCCTAGACGAAGCCTAAGAAGTTTCCTACCAGTCGTAGGATCACGTATGGTAAAGTCACGTCTGCAACCATAAACAGAAGCATCATGCTCCTTCTACTGTCTGGAGTCGCACATTACAGCTATTCAACCTTGTAGCTTAGTTGCAGCACGACCGTGCGCTCTTCCAGGGAGGAACTGAACAGAGATTTATATCCCTGGTCGCTAGCAAAAAAGGGAAATAACTTCCAGCAGCATATATCCGGGAGGATTGCTGTTGTTCTCCAGTAAGTCTATTTCCTGTTGCCCTTAGTCAGGATGTGTGTTAGGCTTAAAGATAGATTTTAGTATTAAACCAGAGGTCCACCAGTATAGAGTGAATAATGACAATATGACAGAAAGAATTGCCAGTTAAATACTACTTCTGATTTGTAGATAGAAAATGGCTTGATCCCTGTATATCTGAGGAGATAGATGTATGAACGAATCCCACAGTTCTTCAGATCAAGGATCATGGAAAAGACCAGGAAGGATGGTTTTCAGACCTTTGAGTATCTCTTTAGGCTCTTCATAAGCAACAAAGTTGCTGGATACCTGCACCTGGAGTCACGCAGGGTAGTTCATTTTAAACTTAATCCCGGCAGCAATAAGCTTTGATACCATGCAGTGGAAGGCCGTCCTTCTTTGCCGCATGGTAGCTGGTAGGTCTTGAGTGATCCTAATTTTTATACCTTCCCATTTTACTTCTTGTAATTCGCGCACCTTGAGGAGGAAATGCTGGCGCTCCAAGAAGTTAAGGAATCGGAAAATTAACGGACGAGGTGGAGCTCCCACTGAGGAAATCGGGTGAAGAGCCCAGTGTGCCCTTTTAATAACATATTTGGGCCCATATGGAGAGGGACCTGCAATTTTCTCAACCAGCTTTTGAATAAAGAGAACAGTGTCCAAACCCTCTGCTTTCTCCGGCAGACCTATGAGGACCACATTATTTCTATGACTGCGGCCCTCTAGGTCTTCTACTTTGAGTTCCAGTCAGGCTATTCTCTGTCTTGTTGCAACCAGTTCCAGATCCATTTCATCAACCCATTTTTCGAGAGAGCAGATCCGAGCTTCACTGTCAGAAGTACGTTTTGAAATATCTTCCATCGCATGGGTAAGAGATTCTATTTCCATGGTAATGGTTCGAAGCTCATCCCGGAATGGATTGAATACTTCCAGAAATCTGTTAAGGATGAGTGGTTCCTGATCGGTCAAGGAGTGCGCTATTGATGGCCCATCTGTTTTGCTGGAGGCCCAGGGTTTTTTGGGGGCCTTCTCCAGCATGACTGGAGGAGTGTGTCATGGAGGCACCTTCTTCATTTCAATATCCATGGTGGCCCTAGGCTGCATCGATGAAAAGCAGGCACTGAAATCTTCTAATTGGGGTTGATTTGGAGTTATTTAAATCATTTTTCTTTGTAAAAAATTAACCTATAATGAAGCGGGTGGCTGGAGAGGTAAGATGGAGCTGCTATCTGGCATGCTGCATCACGTGTTCTCTTTTAATCATGTTTCTAAATGGGGCAAACATGTCACAGACTCTGTTAAATTCAGATAAAAAAGTCATTAGCCAAGTGAATATTAGGAATGTAATCAATAAAAGACCAATCAACCTGACCTAACGTAATTTTAAAATCAGTTGTTTTATGCTTTGGTAACCTCTGCATTTTACTTCTCCAAGTACATTATATTGGTGAACAGTCACTTAATGAGTCTGAAAGAATTTGCACATTTCTAACACTTTCTTCCTTAGTAACCAACAACCAGTCAATAATAGTACCAGTAGCATAATTAATATGAGTTAGTCCAGTTATAAGTTGTATTAAAGACAGTTCACCAAAAGAATCACAGTAATATGTATCATTTTTGGCTTGGCAGTCAATATTAAAATCATCAAAAACATTTTTTTCACGATTCCTATTAAGCTCTTTGTAACATTTTACAAAATTACCAAACTCAATTTTATGAGTATCAGGGGAAAGATATGTTGTAACAACAATTACATTCTTTTGCTTCCCAATTGTTAAATTAAGTGCAAGAAATTCACAGCTAGTATCCTTGGATAAAATGTTATACTTTGTACTTTTTATCTGTTCACTTCTCCTCTCTTCCACTCTTCCAAGGATAGGATGCATCTGAAAATGAGCTGATACCAGCTCAGTACGTCTTTCCTGGTAAAAGTTTTGACATACTGTAAATAAATAAAAATAAATAAATAGAAGCCCCACCTCAAATATGATATGCTTTACAGGAATAAAAGAAGCATTCTGCTTCCTGCCTGGCAAGAGATCATCTCGAATATGATACTATCCATCTTTATCTATGGTATCATTGTTAACAGTGCCGGTCCCAAGTCTACCCTGGCCATACTGGATCTTCTGTTTCACTCTTTCTGCTGCTTTGCCTGGGCAGTCCTTCCCCCACAGCTTCCAATGCTCACTATAATCCTTCCTTTTCTTCCCCTTCCTTAGAAGCCAAGTACCTCATCCACTGCATCTCTTTTATCTTTAAATTATGGTTTGGATCCCACCCCTCCTACCTTGCTTTCCTCCTCATTTTCTCCCCTACCACCTCGCACTCCCATTACAACTCTAGCTCCCATTCTCTTTCACTCTCACCATGAAATCCTCTGCTGGTCAAGCTGTCTTCCAGTTCCCCAAACTATAAAGTCCCCTCCCTTAGTATCTGAACTGCCTCCTCCCCTCATGTTCTTAAATCACTCCTCCATGACTTCTACGCTTATTCTCGCAGCTGTCCCTGATACTAAGCTCTGGGTTGTGCCCACCTCCTTGCTTTCTTCTACCCCCTTCACCCCACATCCACATTTGTGCAGCTACCTCACTCATCCTCCTCATTTACAGTCATTGTGCCATCAACCCTTTATTGCTTTTTACACATGTTAATGGTCTTTAGTAGTAAAAACTGGAACTGACACTTGCTAAAGTAGTGTTGTATTAATACACTACCACAGCTCTTTTTCTCAATGCTTCTCTCCAATTCACAGTCCTCGAGTTATTGAAACATGGAATCTGGAAACTTGCGTATATTCAAACATTGCTTTCCTTTATTGTACAAAAGTGGTGAAAATTCACATAGAAAACTCACATAAAATCCACTGAACAGCACAAACAACAAATCCTGGAGAGATGTTCACCCCACTCCCACAATTCACAGAAGCTGTGTCACCTGACACATTTTGCATGTGGTGCTTTTTCAAAGGCTAACTGACTAAACAGGTAGATCTCCTTAAACGCTAGTTCTTCTTAAAGGGACAGTGCCATATTGTGCATATGTGTGTTGAGTTTGATAGTTCTCAGTATTTCTCAACTTCAGTTTTTCATTAAAATCCTTTACACATAATAAAATAGTGATTAATCCTTTCACTTCTTGTTATTGTGAAATAATAAACTCTACTTCACATCAGGTTATTTAAAAATGTATATAAACAATCTAATTTATATGTATATATAATATATCTATCTATGTCTTTATGTTATAATCTTAACATAAAGATATAGATAGATTTATTAGATATGCACATAAATTTTATTGTTTAGTAAAAGTAGTAAAAAACTTTATTTTTATACAGGAAAAATACATGTCATTTGGATAATACTATCCAGTTTTCAAGACAGTCCTGTGCAAAATTTTCAAGTTTCACATAATCACATCAAGTATACAAACAGACAAAATACATACTATTGAATAATAATAAAAAAAAGAATACATACTCACAACTCACAACAACAAAATTATAATACTAACAACAATATCATATACATGTACATGTAAATACCTGATACATCTTTAACCCCTTAAGAAATTTTTCTATACTATTCACAGAACGAATGAGGAGGAAGTGGTGTTCCAACAAGCTGATGCTTGTGTTACTAGTGTTCTATCCCCAAATTTATTTTTTCGCTTGTCTGGATCAATTCTATTTTGGTACATAGTTCTAATTGAATGTCTTCTAAGGGCCGGATTTTTATCTGCCAATATTTTAGCTATATTATGTTTCAAATAAATTGTCTTATATTTATAAATAAATATGGACCAACTATTCCTATATTCCAAATCAAGAGACAACCAATTTAACTTAATTAAAAGGTCACAATGATGTGTCCTAAAATTACTACGTAGTACATATCTAGCTACCCTATACTGTAATTTATCTAATTTACTCAAAAGTTGTTTAGTTGCTGCTCTATATATAACCTCTCCATATTTAATCACAGTTTATATACATTTTTAAATAACCTGATGTGAAGTAGAATCTATTATTTCACAAATAATAACAAAAAGTGAAAGGATTAATCACTGTTTCATTACGTGTAAAGGATTTTAATGAAAAACTTAAGCTGAGAAATATTGAGAATAATAACCATGAAACAAGTCATGAAAATACAGTATAGAGCTAATATTAACTGAGAATGCAATATTACAAAAAGAAGCTGAAGTAGAATTTGGTGTACAAGAAAATTCTCTGAAAGAGTTTGCAAATTCACAACACTAGAACAAATATTAGAAGAATTTACTGAAAATGTTAAAAAATATGATGACAAGCTGAAAGCAATTAGGAAAAGTAAATTCGAAAGGGGCAAAAGAGACTTTTCAAGTGGAAAGATTTTTGATTAGTCAGCATCAGCTGGGAATGAACTACAAAATAAATCAATTCTGAGAACCGATGCTGACAACAGTGTAAACCCCAATATTAGAGAAAATGAAGGCGGAGCTTCCTGTGGTGATGCTTTTTTAGGAGAGGAGGAGAAATGTGCCGAGCCTCCCCCACCACCCCATCAACAACCAGCTATTCCACGGTGCAGTCAGCACAGAAACTGCTGGAACCCAGGAGGGCAAAACACACCCAATAAGGCAGCAAGAAGAGGAGGAAGATGTGGAGCAATCGAAAGAAATGTGGAGGGGGAGATGAAGACGGGACAGATACCTCAGTAAACATTAATCTCTCGGACCATGTACTCAATGATGTAGAAATATCTGTACTCAATAAAGGACTCTCTTTCACTCCATCCAGGAAATTTAACTAATTTGATCTTTCTTTGCAAGCAGATAGAGGGAAGAGGACCTCTCAGGAACTGAAACTGAAGTAGGTGAGATGACTGTGACTGGGAACATTCATAAATTTAAACCACAGTCTTTTTTCTGCTCCCCCCCCCCAATGTAACCAGCTGTACAGAAGTTTATCAGAAGCTGTGAGGAGGATATAAACCCACTTCACAGGGAAACTGGTAATAGTTTTTACCACAATATCGTAATGAGCAAATCAGAGCTTTACAAGAACTGGGTAAAAATATAAAAATAATGAAAAAGCCTGCTGACAAAGGGGCAGCTATTGTCATTTTAAACAGTGAACAGTGTGATAAAAATGTTATGAGACAGCTTGATGACTGTAATTTTTATATTAAGTTGCAGAGTGACCCAACTGTTCAGTTCAAAAAAGAAATAGATAATTACCTAGATTATGTTAAAGAAAATGAATGGTTACTTTTACAAGAAATTGAATGTTTGAAAGTTGAACACCCAGATAGCGCATCTTTTTATTACCTCCCAAAAATATACAAGGACATGGTTAATCTCCCAGGGAGACCAATAGTATCGGGCAACAACTCCCTTATGGAACCACTATCAAAATATGTGGACTACCATATAGCTGAATTGGTTAAAAAAGTCCCTTTCTACATTTAGGACATGGAAGAAATCCTCAGGGTGTTAGAAGACATACATATTGAAGAAATTAGTCTCCTAGTGACACTAGATGTATCTGCACTATGCACCAATATAGCACATAGAGAAGGTGTTGAGGCACTAGCTTATTATTTGACTATGCACAGTGATTTAAATCCGACTTAGGTATTGATAAAATTAGCAGAGTTTGTCCTGAAATGTAATGTGCTTTTTTACAAGAAAGATTTTTACCTCCAGAAAAGTGGAACAGCAATGGGGGCGAGCTTTACTCCCAACTTCCTCAATTTGTGTATGGCTAAGTGGGAGCAGGAAGCAGTTTGCTGAGACAATAACCTGACCTCCACAGAACTGACCTGTGGAGGAAATTTATCGATGTCATATTACTGATATGAAAGGGACTGGAGGAAGAACTATTTGAATTCATGCAGTACTTGGAATGAAGTAACCAGAACTTGAAATTCAGCATATCTTTCAGTAAACATCAGATTCATTTTTTAGATCTGATTATAAAGAAAGATGGTATGGGGGTATAACCACCTTACTTATGGCTAGTAGTAGTCACGCTCCCCATATCATATGAGCCATACCTAAAGGACAGTTCACAAGGGTCAAAAGAAACTGGGACAGAAACCCTTTATAATTAGAGAGCTAACAAACTAACAGAACAACTAAGGTAGAGAGGTTATAGAGAAACATGAATAAAGAATGCCAGAGGCAAAGTTAATGAGCTCGCTAGAGATAATTTACTTAGGAAGAGAGATAAATGAAAATGTAGACCCACCGATAACTTTTGTTAGTACCTACAACCCACAATCCCATGAGATAGCCAGTATATAGTGAAAAAACATTGGCATGTTATTTCTCAAGACCCAGGTTTAAGAGATTTAAAAGGAAAGGAACTGAGAACTGTGTTTAGGAAAGGCAAGAGTATTAAGCACACACTAGTCCATTCTGTTCAACCCCTTGATGAGAACCCCAGAATGTGGGTACCAGTAAGAAACAGTGGGAATACTAAATGTGGCAACTCTAAATACTGCAATAAAGAAGACTAAGACATTTATAAATCCCATTACAGGTAAAAACAGAAGGGTTAGAGGATTCGTGACATGCAGTACCTCTGGACTTATATACCTAGTTGAAAATACACATGGTTGCATCAACATAGGAAAGACCAAATGAGCCTTTAAGACTCAGATTGGGGAACACATGCGAGCATTTGAAAGCGGAGATGTAACAAACTCTTTAGCAATGCATGTGCTCAAACAAGAAATGGGCACACATGAATTCAGCTTTACACATATAGAAACATCCATTACATCTAGAAGGTGGGGGGCACTACAATAATCTCCTTTTAAAGAGAGAACAACATTGGATTTATGCTTTGAAAGGAATGGAAGGTAATGGCCTGAATCGAAAAACTGGGATAAAACCTTCTTTTAAAAAGTAAGGAAATATTAGATAGATTCAAAAACAAATTGATGGTGGCGGATTTTATTACTTTGTATATAAATACATGATTATGGAATGTTGGTTTTAATCATATTTTCTATCTGTTCTCTTTAAAGATATACACTAGTGACTTACTTCTTGCCAACTGAGGTTTAATACACCAATAAAACTATGTGCAATCTTTCTCTCTATCATCTGCAGTACAAGTTACATTAAACTGTTCCTCCAACTTACTGGTTTAGCATTTTACAATAAGTTGCTTAATGTGCACACTGCTCACTACCATGAATTAATAAATGTTTCTTAATGGGTTTCTTCTAGCTGATATTCCACTTCAGCCTACTTTGTAGCTCTCAGGAAACTTTTATCAATGCAGTACAACACATTAAGCAACCCATAAAAAATACTATACCACTGAGTTGAAACCCAATTTCACTACTGCAGTGTGCAGTACAACTTGGTTGAAATTACATTCTACCTAATCCCAGGCAGACATTCACACCCAATTCCAGCCAATAGTAATCCTACATTTGGATTGAAAACCAAGCCCCCACCACCATGTTGTTTCCCCTGCTTATGAGGACTCCTCTCATGCCATGTTATTTCTTCCCTTTTATTCTTTTATTCCTCCCAAATGCCACAGCTTTTGGATCAAACTGTACTGTAACAGCTGAAGAAAACTGCTGCTGTTTGCTGAATACAGGAATGCTAGAATTTCACCTGCAAATGGCAGAATTTCATCATGAATGGCTGAATTTTGCCTTGAACAGCAGAATTTTGGACGTGAATGGTGGAATTTTACTCACAAAAGGTGGAATTTTGCCTGTGTCGGCAAAATTCACCATTTGAGGGCAAAATTCCACCATTCACGGGCTAAATGCACTGATCACGGGTGAAATTCCACCATTCCTGAATTCAGCAGATAGCAGCAGTTTTCTTCATCTGTTATGGTACAGTTGGAGCCAAAAACTGTGGCATTTGGGGAAAATAAAAGAATAAAAGGGAAGAAATAACATGGAATGAAGGGAATTCTCATAAGCAGGGAAAACAACATGGTGGCGGTGGAGGGATTTCCAATCCAAATGCAGGATTACTATTGGCTGGAATTGGCTGTGAGCTTCTTCCTGGGATTGGGTAGAATGACATGTCAATCACGTTGTACTTGGGAGAATGGAGTGAATAGCAGTAACTTCTTCACTGCAAATGCATTTGAAAATTCATTGCATGGGAACTGAAGGGAGTTTACAGTGACTGAAAGTGCATTGCATGTAAATTGAGTGTGAGCTGATGATTAGTTGAAAAAGAGTTTGTGTCTTATGTATTTAGAATTAACACTGCATTGTCAGTACAAAAAAAATAATGAAAAAACAGTGAGTTGGAGGAACAGTTTAATGTGATTTATGCTGCAGTTTTAACCTCACTCAGTAGTAGTTGATAATGGGTAAATGGGAACATTTAATTTTTTCATTTTTCATTTTTTGTGTTTGCTTGCATGCACGTGCAAGAAACACATTGCATCAGCTTCCTTCAGTAGTGGGTTGTGAGGGCGTGGCAGCGTTCTGGCGAATGGCAGCATTCTGTTTTGGGGCTGGTCTCTGCTGTGCCAATAGAGGAGCATGCTGTCAATGGCAGCAGTTAATAAGCGAGCCACTATGCTCAAAAAAATTGACTGCTGCAATCAGGGAGCATCTCATCACTGAACAATCAGCTGCATTTGCGGGGTGGTCCCTGAAAGCAGCAGCCAGTTACAGCTGCATCGTCTGGTGTCCCCTTTCAATACACATGGCGACGGCTTCTCCATTGGCCTCTCACAGTCCCCATGAAGCCGATGGACAGCCATCGCCTGCCTCTCCCAATCCCTGTTGAAGCCCACAGGGGTGCCCAATCCCCCTATCGGCATGCCCCTTCCCAAGTTCATTTGCCGACTGGGTAGCTCAATCCCCATTGGCATGATGTGCCCCCATTTGTTGTATGCCAGGGTTTAACAACCTCGGCTCATCGCGCATTCTCCCCAAGCACACTGTGGCGGCCGATGGGGGTGCCCAGTCTCATCAGCTCCAGTCCCCCAACAAACACCCAGGTAGCACGCTAGGAGCCCACCCCACCATGCTGATGCGCCTCCCCCCCACACACTGTATGGACGACAGAGGTTCCCAATCCTCATCGGTTCCAGTCACCCGCAACAAACATCCAGCTGGCATGCTGGGAGCCCACCCCAGCAGGCCAAAAGTCCCACTGTGTCTTTTTTAATTCTGTAAAAAAGAAAAATTGGTCCTCATTGAGTCTCTTGCCCTCCCCAGCCCGCAGAAAGCCACCTTGCACACCCCACCTCCCCACACCCCTCCCTCACCCATATTTACTTCCAGAGCCCAGCACGATGCTCTTTGGTGGACCGGGAACACGTCTGTACTCTTCAAAGCTGATAGTGAACTGAAAAAATGCCGGTAAGCTGCATAATGGCATAATTTTTTTTTTTTAAACTTATGTGGATATCTCAGCAATTTTTTTGACTTTTGGCACCAAATTTTCAACATGGGGTTCTTGGGACCCCTCCGCATGAATTCAGTCACTGTCATGGTGTTATTCGGTCCCGAAAGGTGATTTTGTGGTCACTGCATGGAATCACCTTTTGAGACTGATTAACCAAATGATAATGTAACTGTTCATGAGGTGGGCTCTCAAAAAGCCTATGTTACAAATTTGGTGAACAAATTCCAATAAATGACTGTGTTACGAGTGTGCATTGTGCAGTTTCCATGCACACTAGTAAGTTCATGAATTTGTAATATTTTCACTCCAGATTTTCAACATTGACATTTTTTCATACCTCCTTATGAACAGGACATCTGTCACTTTTCACATCCTGGCCAAAATGTGTTTTCGCACTTCCAGCTCAGAATAGCACGGTTGCTGTGAGAAATCAGTGTTCGGGACAGATTGAGCAAAGGTCCTAAAATGTCTATGTTGAAAATTTGGTGACAAAAGTCCATAAAATGACTATGTTACAAGTGTGCATTGCGCAGTTTCCATGCACACCCGTAACTTTAAAAATCTGTGATATTTCCACTCAGAATTTTCAACATTGTCCATTTTGCACACCTCCTTATAAATGGTACAACTGTCACTTTTCTCATCTTGCCTGAAATGTGTGTTTGCACATCTGGCGCACAATGGCACGGTCGCCGTGGGAAATCAGTGTTCAGGACAGATTAAGAAAATCATATGACAATGTTCATGAGCAGAGATCACAAAATGCCTGTGTTGAAAATTTAGTGAAATAATTCCACTAAATGACTGTGTTACAAGCTTGCATTGTGCAGTTTCCACGTACGCTCGGAAGTTCGAGCATTTTTAATATTTTCACTCCAGATTTTCAACATTGCCATCTCTTCACAACCCCCTATGAATTGTACAGCTGTCATTCTTCACATCCTGCCCGATCTGTGTTTTCGCACATCTGGTGCAGAATGGCATGGTTGCTGTGGGAAATCAAAGTTCGGAACACATTAACAAAATCACAGTGCCACTGTTCATGAGCAGAGATCCCAATTGCTTTCATGAGATGGGGGTCACAAAAAGGTCATGTTGAAATTTTTAGTGCAAATACCAACAAACGTCCAGGCCATTAGGGTTTCTAACCATAATGTCCCACCCTGTGTGTACCAACTTACAAAGAACCTTTCCCTCTTCACACTGTTAATTGTTATTTTTGATGCATATAACTATTATTTGTATTATTTTACAGTTTAGTACTTTTGTACTTTGTTCTGCTTAGGTTTTATGTTTTTTCCCTCTCCCTTCCCCCAGTATGCATCTGGAAATGGTCTGTTACCAGCTCAGTATGTCTTTCCTGGTAAAACCTTTGATATAGAATGGTAGCACAGTTAGGGTTGAGTAGGCTGATTAATGTTAAACCCCAGTTTCTGCACTTTAACAACTTCACAACTGTTCAACTGATTTGCATGACATATTGGATTTGCAGTTTTGTGCAGTAGATCTCTGGGTGTGCCGAGTTTCATTCTGGTCAAATGTGTGCATTCTGAGTTCTGGATAGTGCAAAAACTAAATTTCTGTAACTTTTTTCCTATTGGTTTTAATGGGTTTTTTGTCTGACACCTGTAGTGCCCAGACAGTTTGGAATTTTCATGTGAAATTTTCTGGGTATAAAAGTGGTTGCCCACAGATGTGCCATTGGCTAGTTTGGTGAGAAACTATTAATCCATTCAAAAGTTTATTAATTTTAACATTTTCATAACTTGGTTCTGAACATGCTCAGTAAGCACCTCAAGATATTGTTTTATATTCATGTCATCCTTTTTCGTGAGTGGAACATCCTTATTCATTTGGCTGCCATCTTGTTTTCCATTTTTCCTAAAAATTCAAATTTAAAAACCCACAAAAATTACATTCTGGGGAGCAACCAACACATATACCTTGCTTATCAGGACCCCCTTAGCTGGACTCTGCACTTTACTTCTCGAGAAATGCCCTTAAAATGTCTTGTTTTTAAGATAATAATCTTTTTTTCATATTACGTGATATGAAAAAAGATTCTTTTTTTTGTATCAAAAGTGACAAAAAAAGATCCTTTTTCATGAGGTAAACCTAATTTTATGTTTGCTGGCATCTTTCCTCTGGCGTCTAGTGGCACCCCAACTTCTGATGGCTATCCCAGTAATAACATAATTTTCCCTGGTGTCTAATGATGCCTCAAGCCTCTAATTTACCTTCCATATTTTTTAATAATGTAATAGTTTATATAGTTTATATTTCTCCCTGCTGTCTAGTGGCTCCCTTCAATGTCTGATTGCCATCCCATTATCATTTCTCAGTTCCCTGGTGTCTAGTGGCACTCTCACCCTTCAGTTGCTGCACACCCTTAATTATTTTAGTTATTTTCCTGGTATCTGGTGGTGCCCCCCACCCTCCCATCACCCTCCCCTCTATGTTTTTCCTTTTTCCGCCCTGGTGTCCAGTGACTCCCCCTACCCTCTGATGGCTATCTCCCATAATAATGTATTTTGTACCTGGGCACCCCCTGACCCTCCAAACCCCTCTCCTATTGCTGTTAGGTGTAAATAAAGAAAACAGTTCCTCAATGTCTTTTTCCTTTTTTCTGTTAACCTGTGGAAAAAAGATCTCTCACCAATCTGCCCAACCGCTCCACTCTGACCTCTCACTGAGCACTCACCACCATGTACCCACCCACACACCCCACACACCCTCAGTCAAACAGATCCCAGTGTGAAGATCTGCTCTCCCACTGAAGAGATGTCTTGCTGATGGACCCACTGACTGCAATATGAGACAGCAAGATAAGTGGGGTTCAATGTATTTCAAATGGATTTTCAACTTTGATGCATAATTTTGTAATTTCTGCATATTTTGACCCAATATTTTCAACATGGCCTTTCTGAGATCCCACCTTCGATCAATATCACTAGATTTATGAAAATCTGGCCTGAAAGGTGATTTCTCAGTCACTTAGTGAAATCACCTTTCAGTAGCGATTTCAACATTTTCACCACCCTTGTTCATTAGGTATGGTCATAAAAAGTGTATGTTGAAAACGTGGGCTCAAAATATGCAGAAATGGTAACGTTATGTGCATATGTTGAAATTTTGCTATGCACTCTCGTAACTTTGATAATTTTAAATATTTTGACCCCAAACTTTCATCATAGGCTTTTTATTGCACCACCTTATGGAAGTGTCAGCTGTCATTCTTCAAATCCTGCTAAAGCTGTCTTTTCATACATGTGGCATGGAGTGATGTTGCTGTTGCGCCGGGTCACATTTTGCCAGGGATTTTGAAAGGTTCACTAATGTGTACATGAGGTGGGGCAATAAGAAGGCTATGCTGACAATTTGGTTGTTGTTGTTTTACAAATGGAAGTGCAGGGCCCAGAGGGCCCTGTGCTTGCACAGCAAACATATACGTACACATCTAAGGAGGGATGGCAGAGCTGGGCCCAGAGGGCCGTGCACTCCCACATACAAATGAGGATACAATTATACTATCTCAAAAAGTATGGAAATTCTTTGCAAAAAAATGTGTTAAAGCAGTAGTTAGGGTTGAAGTGACAAAAGTAGGGAAATGTGGTGTTAGGGTTTTCAATCCTAACACCCACCCCTACCCGCCAGACAGCAACAGGGAGAAAAACATTACAGTTTCAACTCACCTGCCTCTTTGCTAATCAGGCATGATTTGTGCCTTGGGGTTGTCAGCCCTAACACTCACCTCATTCTCATATACTCTACACATCTCAGCTTTTTTCATGATTGAATGGGGTGAGCGCTAGGGCTGAAAACCTCAAGGTACACCCCATGCCTAATTAGCAAAGATGCAGGAGAGGTGAAACTGTGATGGTTTTTACTGTTGCTGTCTGGTGGGTGGGAGTGGGGTGTTAGGGTTGGAAACCCTGATGTCAAATGTTTCTACTTTTGTTGCATCAACCCTAACTACTGCATTAATGAAGAGTTTACAAAGAATAGATATTTATTAAAGGCTGTGTGCCTATAGTTAGGGTTGAGTAGGCACTTTAATGTTAAACCCCAAATTTTGCACTTTATTAACTTTGCAACCATTCAATGAATTTGCATGAGACTTTGCATGTGCAGTCCTGTGTGGTAGATCTACAGATGTGCCAACTTTTGTTTTGGTTGAATGTGTGGATTCCAAGGTCTGGATAGTGCAGAAAATGAATTTGTGCTCATTAGTTTGCTGTTTTGTTCCTTTGAACTTGCCTACTGCCCAGATGGTTTGGAATTTTGGTCTGAAAATGTTCAGAGTAGAAAAAGGCTAGTCCATAGATGTGCCTTTTGCTTGTTTGGAAAAAAAAAATCTGTTCCAAAGTTATAACATTTTAAAATTTTAGTTTATAAGCATGCTCAGTACAGTCTTATGGATAGCTGCTTGGAACGAAAAAACCCTGCCCCCCCCCACACACACACATACACCTGAACAGGTCCCAGGGTGAAGATCCACTCCCTGATGGAATACACGTCTTGCTGCTGGAACCACCAACTGCTATATGACAAAGTCAGATAAGTGAGCTTCAATGTACAGTATTTCAATGGGGTTTTCAACTTTGATGTTGAACATATGAACTTCGCAATTTTTGCATATTTTTTTACCACATTTTGAACATGGCCTTCTTGAGACCCCACCTTATGAACAATGTTGCTGGGATTATGTAAATCCAGTTCAGAAGGCAATTTTGCAGTTGGTTGGCAAAATCATCTTTCAGGCAGGGTTTGAACATTTTCACTGACCTTGTTCATGAGGTGAGATCATAAGAACTGTATGTTGAAAATTTGGGGTCAAAATATCTATTAATGCCAAAGTTATGTGCATCCATTGAAATTTTCTATCCTTGCTCATAACTTTGGCAATTTTAAATATTCTGACCCCAAATTTTTGACATAGCCACTTTTTACACCACCTCATTTTTCAAATCCCACCAAAACTGTCTTTTCATACCTGTGGCATGGAATGATGTTGCGGTGGTACAGAATCACACTTTGCCAGGGATTTGGAAACTTCCAGTGCAACGTACATGAGGCGGAGAAATAAGAAGGTTATGCTGACAATTTGGTTGCTGATATACACATTTATGGAGGGATGGAAACACATGACCCGGAGGGTTCTGCATTCCCACAGTCAAATAAGGATACAATTATACTCTCTCTAAAATTATGCATGGATGGAAGCGCAGGGCCCCAAGAGTGCTGTGATCCCACAGGGAATTAAGGATGCTATTATACTATCTCAAAAAGTTAGGAAATTCATTGCAAAAAAACATCATTACTGCACTAGTTATTATTAAAGTGAAAAAAGTAGGGAAATGTGGTTTTAGGGTTTTCAGCCCTAACACTTCACCCCCACCCTGCAGGCAGTAAATCAGGCATGGGGTGTGCTATGGGTTTGTCAAGCCTAACGCTCACCGCATTTTGATACACTATATACATCTTAGCTTATTTACCGATGGAATGGGGTGAGTGTTAGGCTTGACAGCCCTTAGGTACACCCCACACCTGATTTACTGCCTGCAGGGTGGGGGTGGGGTGTTAGGGTTAGAAACCCTAATACCACATGTCCCTACTTTTTTCGCTTTAGCCCTAATTAGTGCTTTAATTAATTTTTTTGCAATGAATATGTATTGTATATGTATACAACAGGTGTGGGTACAAATTTATAAAGGTAACTAGTGATATTTTGAGCTAAGTTTCAAGACATCAAGATTTATCACCTGTTAGGTACTAAGATATCACATATTAGATACACCACAATTGACCTACTGATAATTGACTAATAGCAACAGGACATACCACATTACCTAATAACAATGCTACCTTGGCACCGTTTATTTCACACATTCTTCAGAGACATTCCATTCATAGAAACAAGCACAAAACAGTGAATGAAAAAGAAAAGCACTTGTTTACAACTTTACTGATGTAACTTTCAGGTAGAGCTGGGAGAACTCGGTGAAGTTCTGACCTTTATTAAATAAGAACTGGAACATGGTGGAGTTGTGATTTGTTCTGATGAGTTCTGATTATTTATAAATATTTGAAAAAATGCAATAAAATGCATAAAAGTGGGCAAAGTCTGTAATATTCAACACAGAGGAACGAAAGGAAATAACTGAATGCATTATTTGTATAAAAATGACAGTAAAACTACTAAATAGAAGCAATAATTAATTACTACTAGCTGCTTCATGGCTGGCCTATACTGGTAGCATATCCTGCATATCCTGCTCAGGTCCATGATGTGAGCGTGTTGAGAGAGACAGAGAGAGAGAGATGGAGAGAGAGAGAGAGACAAACAGACAGAGAGACAGATGCAAGTACTATTGTACCACAAAGCACTGCAGGCAGTTAAGATTATTTTTATTAATGCTGTTGCCAAGTGGGTATTATTTTGATGGATTTTCCAGTCAGAGCAAACCAGGTGAAAAAAATTACTGATCAAAATGAGCAGCAGTAACTTAGAGCCCACCCACCCAACCTACCCATGTGAATGATGCAACTGCATTGCATATCCCAGTGTACTGTGGTATGGTACACTGCCTGATCCAACAGGTGGTAATGTTGTCTATGACTACTTCTACTACTTTTCAACAAACAATACATTTATTAAACAAGAAAGAAAAGACATAAACTGATCACCACCCAGGCAGCCAGTCAGTGACATCACATTGGTCAAGTGCAGTGCAGTCATAAGAATAAAGGTTGCTACTGCCACCTGAAGACCTGATGACGCACAGTTACATCCTTCTTAGTTGTCAGCCAGTGCCAGTGGCAACTAATTTCACTACTTAAAAATTAAAAATTTTAATATAACAATCTCAGCCCATTTACTGTAAGTGAGATGTAGTGTTGTTACAGCCAGACTCACATAAAGCACACACACAATAAAGAAATTAATTGACATTTTTCTCTGTAATTGCAGGCAAATATCGGGAGGCATGAGAAATATATTCTACAAAGAGCATTCAGTTTCAGGGTTCAGACTTCTGCTAAGTCATCTGTTGTACGAAAATTAAAACAGTATTCCTACAGTACAGTCAGGTCGGTGGTAAAATAATTTTTAATCAGTTGCTGAGGACAAAAAAGTGACAAGTAGTAGTAGTGAGGACAAAAAGTGACAAGTAGTAGTAGACAGCAGTACCCTACCTTTCAGATCAGAGTGGTATACCTAGTACCACCAAGTAAGTGTGACATGAAATGCAGTTGCTTGCTGTATTTGGACCACTGACAGTATTATTTTTCATGTTCCTGTGCACATTATGATCATTAAAATAATTCCGACCTGGCCTAGTAGTCCATCCTCTTGAGTCCTGACCTGACTTGTTGCAATTAATTGCTGCTTCATAGAATTTGAAACATAGAAACATAGAATTTGACAGCAGATAAGGACCGCTTGGCCCACCTAGTCTGCCCATTTTCCTACCTAACAGATAAGCTGCAGATCCTAGTTAATCAACAGCTTACTTCCTCTTACCCACCCCTAGGACTGCCTTATGCCTGTCCCAAGCATTCTTGAAGTCCCCCACTGTTCTTGACTCCACGACCTCCTCAGGGAGGCTGTTCCATGCATCCACAACCCTCTCAGTGAAAAATACTTCCTCATTACCCCTGAGCCGTCCCCTCTATCTTCAAATTGTGCCCCCTTGTTCTTGCACATCTCTTTTTCTGGAAGATGCTACCCTCTTGGACTTTGTTAATTCCCTTGAGGTACTTGAAAGTTTCTATCATGTCCCCTCTCTCCCTTCTTTCCTCAAGAGTATACATATTCAGCTCCTTTAGTCTTTCTTTGTATGTCTTCTGGTGCAGACCCTGCACCATTTTGGTTGCCCTCCTCAGGACAGCCTCCACTCTGTCTATGTCTTTGCGGAGATGGGGTCTCCAGAACTGCATACAGTACTCCAGATGGGGTTTCACCAACTGTCTGTACAGAGGGATAACAACTTCCTGTTTTCTACTATTGATGCCTCTTCCTATGCATCCCAGTATCCCTCCAGCCTTCCTTACTGCCTTCTCACATTGCTTGCCCACCTTTAGGTCATCTGATATAATTACCCCCAGGTCCCTTTCTATTTTACTGTTGTCAGTATCTCACCCCCATTGTGTATGCTTCCCTGGTTTTGTTTCCCATGTGCATTATCTTGCACTTCTTTGCATTAAATCTGAGCTGCCATACATTTGACCATTCCTCCAACCTTGCCAAGTCCTTCTCATCCTTTCCACTCCATCCTGTGATCAACCCTGTTGCAGATCTTTGTGTCATCTGCAAAGAGACATACTTTTCCTTCCAGTTCCTCTGCAATGTCGCTTATAAAGACATTAAAAGGACCGGTCCCAGTACTGAACCCTGCGGTACCCCACTAGTAACCCTCCTTTCTTCACTGTGTACTCATTTACTACTACCCTTTGTGTCCTGTTGTCTAGCCAATTTTTATCCAGGCTACCACCTTGGGACCCATTCCAAGGCTGGCTATCTTGTTATTAATCTTTGTGGGGACTGTATCAAATGCCTTGCTAAAATCTAGGTAGGCCATGTCCACAGCCCTCCTGATCTACTACTTTGGTCACCCAGTCAAAGAAATCTATCAGATTCATCTGACATGACCTTCCCATCGTGAATCCATGTTGCCTCGGGTCCTGTGCCCCAATGGCCTCTAGGTACTCAACAGTTCTTTCCTTCAGAAGTGATTCCATCATTTTCCCTACCACTGAGGTCAAACTAACTGGTCTATAGTTTCCTGCCTCTGTCCTGCTCCCACTTTTGTGAAGAGGAATTACATCTGCCCTCCTCCAGTCCTTGGGTACCACCCCATCCTCCCATGATTTGTTAAAGAGAGTAGTCAGCGATGTCACTAGTTCTACCCTTAGTTCTTTTAGAATTCTTGGGTGAATCCCATCAGGCCCCATTGCTTTGTCCACCTTCAATTTTATTAGTTCTTTCAGAACCCTTTCTTCTGTAAATGGACTGGTATTGACCCCTCGTCTTCAGAGTATTTCTCTTGTTTGGTTTAGGTAACTCTCCCTCCTCTTCCTTTGTGAATACTGAGCAGAAATATTCGTTCAGTAACCCTGCTTTTTCACTGTCACCCTCTACCCAGATTACCTCCCCTTTATTAGACTTCAGTATCCCTCCTTTGGTCTTTCTTCGCTCCCTAATGTACCTATAAAAGGTCTTATCCCCCTTCTTAACAGAATTGGCTATCCTTTCTTGGTTTGGCCTTTATAGTATTCTGACCTTCCAGCCTCTTTCTGCTTTAACTGATAAAGTTCTCTGTCCTGCTCCTTCTGTGTTTCCTTATATTCTGAATGCTGCCTTTTCTCTTTAACCTTCCTGCCACCTCTTTCGTGAACCATAGCGGTTTTTTCCTTCGTTGTGTTTTATTGATTTTTTTACGCAGAGGCTTGTTGCCTCTGTGCTGGCTGTTTGATTACTCCCATTGTTCCTCCACCCTCCTTCTTGCCTGTTTGCTAGTGTTTTCTGAGGCACTCTCTCATTTTCCCAAAGTCAGCCCTCCTAAAGTCTAGTACACTTGCTTTGTATGGCTTGATTGTATGGCTGTGTTTATCGTGAACCACACTGTTTGGTGGTCACTTGTTCCCAGATGGCTACCCACTTCTAAATCTGAGATTCTTTCTCCATCCCCATTTGAAAGTACCAGGTCTAAGATTGCTCCCTCCTGAGTTGGTTCCATTACTAGCTGTCTGAGACATGCCCCCTGTAGGGCATCAAGAATGACCCTGCTCTTGGATGTAGCTGCAGCAAAGGTGCTCCATTAACATCTGCATATTCAGGTCCCCCATCAACAATATCTCCCTTTTCTGCCATTCTAAGAAAGCCTTCTATCATTTCCTTGTCCATTCCCTCCCCCTGAGATGGGGGTCTGTATACAACCCCCATGCAGATTGTGGCGCCATTTCCTGTCTCCAGGGTGACCCAAAGTGACTCATCTGCTCCCTGTTTACTCTTTATTTCTGTTGCTTTGATCCCTTCCTTTACATAGAGAGCTACTCCTCCTCCTCTTTTACCCTCCCTATCCCTCCTGTAGATTGTGTATCCTGGTATGTTGACATCCCAGTCATGGTTCTCTGTGTACCATGTTTCTGTGACTGCCACAATATACAGGCAACCCTCTTCCATCAAGGCCACTAGTTCAGGGAGCTTGTTACACAGACTACGGGCATTGGTACTCATCACCCTCCACTTTTTGTTAGCCTTACCCCTTTTAGCCCCATTTCTGTCCTTACTGCCTTTGCCTTTTTTTACATTTAAATCTGTTCTGCTCCCTAATAACTTCTGTACCTTGGTGTTTACCTCACTAATCACCATGTTCATCTAGTAGACCCTATTCAGAAAAGATTTTCACCACAGGCACACAATAAATTCTTGAAAGTGTTCTGTGGCTATGGCCTGCTCACTCAGACTATATGTTCTATTCAGGTATTATATTTGAAATTAAAGTGAGGAATGTTGACTTTTAGAACTATCAGGTGCTCAGCATTTTCTGGTATCAAACAGGATCGTGTGTCAGTAATGATGTTACCAGCTGAGCTAAACAATCGTTCTCAACACGGGCTAGTCGGAGGGCAATTCATGTACTTCACTGCAATGTTTACTACAGCAGACCACATACTTTGTTTGGATTTCCAGTATTTCAAAGGATCAGCATTCCAGCTGATACTGGGCTCTGCAAGGTACATTTCAACAATAGTCTGTGCTGAGACTGTGTAACAAGAGGCAGATGATGAAAATGTTACAATTACATCTTGTAAGCGACGCCAGAGACATGAAGCTGAATTAAGTGATTGTGGGACAGTGCAATGTTTGGATAGTGGTGAAGAAGATTTGGCTACAGTGGCTGAGGAGGAAGAGAGATAAAATGCCACAGCAGTAGTGGATGTGCCACGTAATGATGTGCTGTGTCATGAAGAAGATTCTGAATGTGGTGCTGCTGTTGTACTCTGTTCCATGACAGCATGCACCTCATCAATTATTTCTTATTTGTTTATCTCCAAAGAAGTATCATCACCATCACTCAATAGTTGCTTCTATTTGTATCATGGGTCCAAGATTTTTACTTTAATGTAGTACTCAGAATGAAACACTTTATTTAGTTTGTTACCTTCTGTAACTTTTTTGATTATACATCTCATTAGATCTTGTCATATTCTGGGGACAACCTGTATATGTTGGCAGCACCACTGGCAGCCTGTGTGATCATGGAACTGTCTTGGTTCTTTAACTTTTTCGTAATCAGATTCACCCAGAATTTAAAAAAATGTATTAGGGATATCACCTTGCTCAGAGTTGTGTTTGCACTAATCTCTCTGGCGATTTCCTCAAATGACTGGAGCAGGAAAATTAGAAACTCCAGCATGGCCCACTGTGATGGAGTAATATAGCATCACCAATTTTATTTTCCAAGGTGTATTGTCTGACAGCTTTCTTTTGTTCAAGCAGCCTTTGGAACATATTCCATCAAGTCGAAATGTCTTGGATAAGCCTGTGCAAAGGTAAACTGTGCTCCTGCTGTATTTTTTTCAAACAAGTGATGGGCTTTGCTTTCGTGACTGAAATAAGTGCATATTCTTTTACCAGTGCTAACAACAGCCTTCATCTCCCTGTCATCATCGAGAAAACTGTGAACTACTAAATTTAAGCAATGCACAAAGCAGCGGATGTGAACAAAGCCCCCCCTTCCCAAGGCCTTCCTTATGTTGGACTCATTATCTGCAGCTATAAAGTCAACTGACAGTCCCTGTGAAGTGAGTCATTGCTGTATTGGTTTTGGAGCTCTTCATTGATGTTGTATGAGGTATGTTCAGATGGAAAATAAAACATTCTTAGAACAGCAAACTGCGACGCTTCACTGTCCCCACATAAATTATTAAAACATGCCCAATATGCTGTGACAGACATGAAGGGTTCAGGCTGACAGCTTGTCCAGATAATTGTTCTGAGATACACCATCCTCCCAACAGCACTGCACAAGATGCGTCTTAATTTTTTACATACCATACAACATCGTAAAGATCTGGAATCCCTGTTGTCAAGAAGTATTTCCATGATGGTATACTATATTGAGATTTGAGGTACTCTAGCAGCCACCTGAATCCTACATGTTCAGTCATGTTATCTAGTAGCAAATCAACAGCTATCATTTTCTGAAATTTTTTGGGTTATTGTAACAGCAACAGGGTGAGTCAAGGCATATTTAGCTTTATGCTTATATGTTTCTGAGATTGTAAACTGTCTCCTTGAAGGAGGGGAGCTTTTGAACACATGGTCACTTTCAGTAACAATAGGAATCCTTCAAATAGGAGGAAGTGGTGGTGGAGGTGTTTCTGTAGTGTTGGGGGGGGCTGCCACTGCTTTCATCTGTCAGAGTTACCCCAGAGTGTAGTGAACTATCACTGTCACTTTCTCTTCCAGACTCACAATTGGAGTTCTCAGTAATGTTATGACATCTGTCTAGGTGCCTCTTCAGTGCTGACTTTCTTAATGCTCCTTTCTTTTTTTTACCCCTGCTGATTGGCCATTTACAAATGGTGCATGTAGCCACCAACTCATTAGAAGCACTGATGGAGAAGTAAGACCAAACAAAAGATGATATTTTTTTGTTTGTTTGTTTTTTCCCAGGAAGGCACCGCACCTCTATCCTCTTTTTAGGGTTTTTCTCCCCCCAGATTTTTTGGGGGCTGGTTCCTCTTGTGGTTTATTCCCATTGCCCTCCAAAATATTTCTGTCTGTCTGTTTCTTCTTCGTCTGCAATTTCCTTCCTCTTCTGTTGTAAACCTTGTGCTGCTGGATCATTCTCTTCATCTTTATTATTAATACCTTCATCTAGTTGAACCTCAGAAGAATCAGATGACATCTGTGAGGGACTGGCAGTAGCATAATATGCAATTGTTCTATAACTTTGGGTGCCTCTGTGGGTGGTACCCACCAACCCTTTTTTCTTAACTACATAACCTTTTTTTTTTTTACTTGGGACTGATCTGACATATGCACCTTTTTTTGGTTCAAGCATTCGCTTGGAATATGAAACTTTAGACATGAACTAATCACTTTTTGGGGTTTTATTTTGTTTTTCCTTTGCAGGCTGACTGCTATCTTTTGCAGTGGCACTGACCGCACTGCCTTCTTGAGAACAATGTGCCTCATCAACACTTTGATCCATTTTTTATTTCTTATTCTAAGTGTAAAAAAAAGATCCCTCTGTGCTGGCCTCAAATCCAACTGTTATGCATGGGCCACTAATATCTCTCAAATCACAACACTATGCTACCAGATCTCTCGGATCCCACTACTGTGCACCAGATCTGTCAGATCCCACCACTGTGCACCAAATCTATCACAAATCCACTCCTGAGGGTCAGGTCAACTGAACTTACAGTTCCCACCCCTAAGTGCAATCCATGACAGAGAGGGGGAAAACAGGGATACCCTCCCCATGTCCTTCTAGAACGATCACCAAGGTCATGACTGAACACCCGACACAAGGCACCAGGGCTTCCTCTTTACTCTGGATAAGGGTACAATACCAGTCTCGAGTCTTGTAGCCAAATGATAACCCTTTCTTGGTTGTTACACAAAGGGAGGAAGATCCAAGTTTTACAATCTCTCTAGGGTAGCCTTGTAACCCTGATTTTGTCTTCTCCCACGGGCATGCAATAACCTGGTGGTTCAAATCCCTACAGACCCTTCCTTGAGACTTTACTATTCTCTCTAGCTTTACCCAGATTTCCCTGTGCAGACCCTTGTTTGATTGTTAGCTTATGGTGACACCTGTCAGCAATAACAGTTTAGTCACAGATTATTATTAAACGTCCCACAACCACACACAACACAAAAAATCTCGCTCAGTCAGGTTTCTTAAAAACAAATGTTTTTACTTAAATACTTAATTAATAATCATACAGTTACAACTAAAAGATTTAGAAAATTTTGGTCACAGAATGACACAAATAAAAGTCGAAAATATACATGAAAAATGCACTATAACTGTTATCTAAAGTTCTACCTTAAGTTCATAGTAAATTTTAGTCCAGAAGAATAAGAAGTCTGAAAAATCCATTCTTCCTTCTCAGCCACTGGCAGGTTCTTCTATGTATTGTCAGGAGAGGGCTCAAAGTGCATTTCAGTGAGCTTCTGTTTACAGGTGGTATTTATAGTCCCTCTGGCTGGCTATAAAAAGTCTTGGTCTGGTCCTAACTTTTAGGCCAGTAGATGTCACTCTTGCTCATTTTTAGATTTTAAGAAATTATTATTTATTTCCTTATTTGGATCATCATGTCACCACTTCCTGGGACTACTGAAAAAATGTAATCAGACTGTGGCAACCTTACTGACACCTCCTGCATAAAACCATTTCTCCTTTGATCTTAAAAGTTTACAACAGGGGAAATATCTTCTCTCATCCTGAGACTTTATTACACCAATTAGCTAACCAGGGACTTCCATCCCTTTGAAAATGTAATTTTCAGCTTCCTGGCTAGTAGCTGTTTTCTTGGGTCACATAGGAATGTCACATATTTTGCAAGACCTTTTCTCTCTTTCTATGACCTTTTCAGTAACATAGTCATTCTTATGGCATTTCTTGTAGTATTTGACATTCACAAAAATCATAAAAAAATGTAACAGAAATATATCTGCAAATAACGACTAGCAGTGGCTAACTTGCCATACCTTCTACCTAACATCCTCTGATGACTCCCACCCACACCCACATGCCAGGGACGGATTTATAGTCGTGAGTCATGAATCATGATTGTACACAGCACACCGCAGTTCACCACCACTTCCTTCCAAGCTTAGCTGACTGACTCCTACTATAGTTACTGTTCAGCGACCTACTCAACAGTGTGCCTCAGAATTTAAATTGGTGATGCAGACATCTGGCGCACAGCCACATGCACAGTCCCACATGGCTGGTTAATGCTTATACATAACGATAAACTAAGAAGGATTAGGAGGAGGAATAATGAATGAAATGAGTGATGATGATTGATGATGATGACACTTGTGTGTGTTCTTTTATTACTTGTCTTGTAGTGTAAACAGACTAGTAAGAATCACAAATTCAGAATATCCCATGGACCCCCCACACACACACATACACACACAGCCAGTAGCACAGACAAAGTAACTTGTTTGTTGTTTGTCAGAAAAGTATTTTTTTTTATTTGTAATACATGAAATCTTGAATGAACGTTAATGAGTGATCATGATTCGGTGGTACAATTCAAAGATTTATTTTTCCAGCCTGCTCTTGCCCTGTACACACAGCCACATAGAGGCCAGGAAGAGAAAAAAAAACCTTTTATTTGGGATTTCTGGGACGGTAAAATTTCTCGTCCCCCACTCCCACCCCCGTAGTCTCTCTCTCTCTCTCTCTCTCCTCTGGATCAGGAATGGATGGCACAAGTGAAAGATACTTTTGTCAGCCTGCCCTTGCCCTACACACATTCACATAGCCACATTAAGGAGGCCAGGAAAAGAAAAAAAATTAATTTGGGATTTCTGGGACTGTAAAATTTCTCGTGCCCTTCCCCATAGACTCTGTCTCTCTGTCCTCTAAATCTGGATGGCACAAGTCAAATATTTATTTTGTCAGCCTGTCCTTGCCCTGTAAACACTCACACAGCCACATTGAGTCCATGAAAATAAAAAAAAAATATTTTATTTGGGATTTCTAGTACTGTAAACTTTCTCGTGCCTCCCACCCACCCCCCATAGTCTCTCTCTCTCTCTCTCCCCCTCTGGATCTGGATGACACAAGTCAAATATTTATTTTGCCAGCCTGCCGTTGCCCTACACACACTCACACAGCCACATTTGAGACCAGGAAAGAAAAAATACTTTTATTTGGGATTTCTGGGACTGTAAAATTTCTTGTGCCCCCTTCCCATAGTCTCTCTCTCTCTCTCTCTCTCTCCCTGGACCTGGAATGGGTGGCACAAGTCAAAGATTTATTTTGCTAGCCTGCCCTAGCCCTGTACACATAGCCACATTGAGGCCAGGAAAAGAAAACAAAATTTATTTGGGATTTCTGGGACTGTAACATTTCTTGTGCCCCCCCATAATCTCTCTCTCTCTCCACTGTATCTGGATGGCATAAGTCAAAGATGTATTTTGTCAGCCTGCCCTTTCCCTACACACACTTACACAGCCACATTGAGGCCAGGAAAAGAAAACAAATCTTTTATTTGGGATTTCTGGGACTGTAAAATTTCTCTTGGACCCCCAGCAGTCTCTCCCCCCCCCCGGATCTGGATGGCACAAGTCAAAGATTTATTTTGTCAACCTGCCATTGCCCTACACACAGTCACACAACCACATTTGAGGCCAGGAAAAAAAATGTATTTGGGTTTCTGGGACTCTAAAATTTCTCATGCCCCCCCCCCATAGTCTCTCTCTCTCTCTCTCTGGATCTGGGTGGCACAAGTCAAAGATTTATTTTGCCAGCCTGCCCTTGCCATGTACATATAGCCACATTGAGGCCAGGAGAAGAAAAAAAAAGTTTTATTTGGGATTTCTGGGACTGTAAATGTTTTCTTGGTCCCCCAGTAGTCTCTCCCTCTCTCCTCTGGATCTGGAATGGCACAGGTCAAAGATTTTGCCAGCCTACCCTTGCTCAGTGAACACACAGGCACACTGAGGCCAAGAAAAAAAACTTGTATTTGGGATTTTCTGTAACTGTAAAATTTCTATAAGGCCCCCAGTAGTCTCTCACTCTATCTCTCTCTCTCATCTGGATGATCTTCTGGATTCAATTTCTGGATGGTACAAATCAAATATTTATTTTGCCTGCCTGCCCTTGCCCTGTAGTACACTGCCACACTTCATTTTATTTGCCTTGCCTCCCCACAGCAGCCACCCACTATCTCTCTCTCTCCCTCCTTGGATTTCTCTCCTCTCCCTCCCCCAACAATGACTTTCTCTCCCCTTGCCCCAGTAAGTTTCTTCTTCTCTCTCCTGTCTTTATATCCTCCCTCCCCTCTGGCTTCACTTAAAAAAATAGATTTTTTTTTTAGTTTGTATTTAGTTTCTCTCTCTCTGCAGTGTGCAACTGTAGTGTCTGGCTCAACTCTGCAGCAGCAAGCTCCTCTGACCATCCTCCAAATCATCTGGGCCTGTGTTGCTCACTCAACATGGTTATATACCATGAGTGCATCACGTGACTATCCTGCTCTGTTGTCTGATTGGATGCGGCCAGTCACCTGTATATGGAGTGAGCATGCCGACGGTATCCCCATGGCAACAGTACACTGTATGGCACTCCACAGACCTGGAACCGGACTTCTGCAGCAAAGTCCGTATTTATCTGAGTCCGTGGATTACAGATTCAATCTGGGGGTTCAGATCTTGGGTGGAACAGTCCGCCCAGCCCTACTTTCAGGCCCTGTTGCATACATCCAGTATGACATGAGCTAATGATTGATATCGCAAAGATCTTTTTTCATTTTACTTGACCTCTTGTGACCTTACTTGTGGCTTTGCCACTCATGAGGTCTGAGGTCAGGTACAACTCAAGAAGATATTTCTGATATCTTTCATTAGCTCATCTCATAGCCCATATATATGCCACGGCCCCAAGAGAAATACTGTACATATGATATTTTTCACAAGTACTGTTTGACCTTATGGCATCACAAGTGGAAGACCCACAATGACATGCGAACATACGAATTTGCCAGCAGAAACAGGCCATATTGGTCTATCAAGTCTGCTCAAGTGTGCAGCTCTGTTTAGTTCCCTGGAGCTGTCTCACCTTCCATACTCCCCTTGGAGTCAGCAATCCCATTCCTGGAACCCTCCCCCCCCCAGCAACAACTCCTCCCACCCTAATTTTGTTCTTCACCCTATCCCACCCCCTTGAAACTAGTCACCGTATTCACCACAATCACCTCCTCTGGCAACTTGTTCCATCTCAACAGCACCCTTTCAGTGAAAAAGTGTCTCCTCATTTCCTTTTGAATCTACCCCCACCAGTTTCAGGCTATGCCCCCTTGTTGTACCATCCTTCCTTAAGTTAAAGATGCCCACTGATCCTACCCTGTTTATGCCCTTAAGGTACTTGAAGGTCTCTATCATGTCCCCCTCTCCATTCTGTCTTCCAGGGAGTACATGTTGAGCTCTCTCAGCCTCTCCTCATACAGTTTTTCCCCCATACCCTGGATCATCCTGGTCACCCTCCACTAGACTCCCTCCAGTAGTTTGATATTCTTCTTTAGATACTGGCACCAGAACTGCACACAGTATTCCAGGTGTGGCCTCACTAGTGATCTGTACAGTGGTAGAATAATTTCCTCCCTCCTAGAGATTATTCCCCTGGTGATTTCAGCCTAACATTTTATTTGCTTTGACTGCTGCCTTGCGGCACTGTGCCGAGTATTTCATGCCACCTCTGACCATCACACCAAGGTCCTTTTCCTCCTCTGAGACTGCCACCTGTATTCCCCCAGCTGGCCCCTGGGTTCCTGGCACCCAGGTGCATGACCTGGCATTTCTTAGCATTGAAACTCAACTGCCAGATTCCCGACCATTTCTCAAGCCTTGCCAGATCCTCCCTTAAGTCCTGACTCCCCTTCTCTGTGTCCACCCTTCCACAGAGTTTAATAGCATCTGCAAAGAGGCAGATCTTACTTTTGACCCCCTTTGCTATGTCACCAATAAAGATGTTGAACACCACATGTTTAAGTGTAATGGGCGAGGGAAGCTGCTGACACCGACCACTCTCAAAATGGCCTGGTCGGGTCAGGGCACAGGTCCACCCCAGCTACAGCTTAAAGGGGAAAACACAAAGTAATCCAACTACGCCAACCACCCGGAGGTGGATTTTTGTGTGACACCAAGTCAGCAGGTGTCAGGGGAAATTTTTAGGAAGGGGGCCCAAGTTCAATTGCTACCAACTGGGACACAAGGAGAAGCGTGAAGCTGATTTGAATGCAAAGAACAACGTAAAAGTTTATTAAACATAGCTGAACAATAACATTACAATAAATATCTACACTCTAAAACTATAAAGGACTAGAACATTAAAAAAGTAATGCATGGCATTTCTAGATTCAAAACTCTAAAAGATAATATACCTACAATTATACTGTACCCTACTCAAAAATCAGCTGTAAACATTCTAAGCCAGCCACCCTAGTGTGTCCAAACAGGGAAGGGAAAAAAGCAAGATGGGGAACCAGCTGCCCAGGGCAGGGGAAACACAGACCAGGACACAGGCCAGGACTATTCTGAGGAGGTGGGGGTCATCGGCACAAAGGTCTCCATAGACCACTGGAAATGACACCCCTCCAGGAAAAAGTCTGCCGGCTCCACCCAGCCACAGCCCCTATGCGGACTGCCGGGACATAAGGACAAATAAGGACAAGACAGCTGGTCATGGAAAACAGGGTCAGGGCACCTGGGATCACACGCAGGCTGAAGGGTGGCAGCACAATAAACATTTCTATTAAAACCCTCTTTATTTCTAGCAAACATTACTACTTAGTGCACTTTATAGACAGATAAAATAATTTGGGTTATCAGATTACATAAAATTGCAGGGGCGCTGTCACTTCATTGCTATCTTCAGCTGGCACACAGATACTGGCATAGGGACAATGTCATCACAGGGGCCCAAAAGCATCGCATTAAAACAATACTGTACATTTATTTACAAGCAGTGCACTTTCAAGAGTGCATTGCCCTTTTAAACCTGACCACTGGTGCAGACCACTTGAATTCAGATGTCAGGCATTAATCCACACTAAGGTATACAGTTCCTTACTTACAGTTCCTTGCTCTACGGAGCCTTGCATTTATTCTGTCCCCTTTAAGCCACTTTTGTAAGCAGTAATAAATATTCATTTAATGTTCCTGCCCCCGCTCACTGTCTATGGGGCTGTATTCTTTAGGTAGTTCCACCCCATGGGCAATCCAGAGGTGGGATTTGACTGCCCCCACAGTCATTATATAGTTCCTGCCCCCTTTTAGACTGGAGGTGCCTGTCGTTGCTCCATTAACTCTGGGGAGTCTGTCATTGTCCCTTGAAGACCACTGTACAGGCAATCAATCATGTTTACATCATCCCAGCCCCTTCTCTCACTGTCAATGGGGCTCTCTCACAGCTCCACCCCATGGGCAGTCTTTGCTGGGGCCTTGCCTGCCCCCACATTTCCCTGGCTCCCCTGAGCCTTTTCTGACCCTCACCATGAGTGGTCCTATATTCGAGGCCTTGTCCTTGCCCCACAGTCACTGCTGGCACCTGGAGTACCCAAGTTTTTATTTATTAAAAAAAAATCTTCATGTGCTGGACGGTGGCCAGCACCTGAACTTGGCGCTGCCACCACTCACCATGCCACCCTCTCTTCTCTCGGGGCCGGGACATCTGCTGGGCTCCATGGGGAGGCCTGGACCCACCTCCTCCCACTAATCTCTACAGCTGGTGAAGGGGACAGCCTACCTCTGCTGCCGCCACACCTCCTGGAACACCTCCTGATGCTGGATGATGGAGGTGACGGCCTGGACCTACCACCCCTCCTGACTGGATTGCTGTTCTGCCAGCTTGCTAGATGGAGGGCTGGCCTAACGCTGCTGCTGCCGCTCCTCCCGGAACACCTTCCACCTCAGAACTAATGGAGGGGGACAGCCTGGACCTCCTGCCCTTCCCAACAACCATCTGCGGGGCTACTGGATGGAGGGGCCGGCCTTTACACCTGCCACCCCTCTCGATGGAACATCCTCACCACCGATGCGGTACCAGTACCGATGGACTACAGCCACCAACTACTGACAGAGAGCAATCATTGAAGGACCAGCCGGGACATCGGGAGGGACTCCAGGACATAAGGTAAGTCCCTCCCCTATAGCCAAGCCCCAGGCAGCCTAGAACTCCCCTCGATGCTGCTGCCATTCAAACAGACCGAGGATTCTGTTTTCGAATCCTCTCAAGCCCATTCCTGCCTGCATGCCCTCATGACTGGGCCCATGAGGTCAGGTGCACAGCATGAGGTAACTGGGGGGGGTTCTAAGGAGCTGCAGGCAGGGAAAACAAAACAAGCAGAAAACATTTTTTTTTAAATGGAGCCCAGCTGGGGCACTACGTTGGGGGAAGGGTACTTAACTAAATCTAGGGGCACCTAACTAAGGGGCACCTTCCTACCTAACCAGCCTCAAAGCACCTGGATGCCCATTTTTGGAAGGCACCAGGACTCTGGGACACTACATAAGTAATGAGCCCTGTGGGGCCCGCTGGTTACAGGTCTCGGTCTGGATAGTTCTCCCCCTACCACTACTCTCTGATTCCTAACCTGCAGCCAGTTTCTGACCCACCCCAGCAGTTTGCCTCCTGTTCCCAGCTCCCTCAGCCTGCTGAGCAGCCTGCCATGTGGCACTGAATCAAACGCCTTGCCAAAGTCCAGGTACAGGACATCCACCACCTGTCCAATGACCTTGTAACCCAGTCGAAGAAGTCAATCATGTTTGTTTGACAAGATCTCCCCCTGACAAACCCATGCTGCCTGTCATCCTGAAGATCATTTTCATTAAGGAAGGACACCAGTTTTTCTTTAAGAATGGTCTCCATTATCTTCCCCACTATGGAGATCAGGCTAACCAGCCTATAGTTACCCAGCTCCTCCCTGGGATCACTCTTATGGAGTGGTACCACGTGAGCTGTTCTCAAGTCCTGGGATAAACACTCCTCCTCCAGTGAGGTGTTAAACAAGTGCATCAGCTGGGCTTCTAGTACCCCCCCAACTCCCTCAGGACTATTGGGTGTAAACCATCTGGTCCTGGTGCTTTATCCACTCTCAATTCACTTAATTCCTTTAAGACCCTGTCTACCCTAATCACCCCTTCATACTCCACCCCACCCAGGCTCTCCCGATTCCTCCCATGAGATATCAGCCCTTCTGCTTCCTTAATGAAGACAGAGCAGAAATACTCATTTAATGCCTCCGCTTGATCTTCGCCCATCTCTGCCAATCCTCCATCCTTCTTATTCCTAACAATCCCATCCCTTCTGCCTCTTTTCTCCCTAATATACGGGAAGAAATCCTTCTCCCCTTTCTTAATCCCCAGTGCCAGTCTCAGTTCTTTCTGCCAAAGGTCAAACATCACGAGTGAGAAATATCATAGACATTTCTCTTTGGGGCCATGGCATATTTCTCTTATCCAAGGCTTTATAGTGTTTTATTTTTCTTCAGTGTAAAGTGTTTTTACATTGTTTTTACTCCATTTGTGATGGCTGAGTGGCTCAGGAGGGACACACAATATACATGACACAATTGCATGCATTATAATGTCTTTGTATTGACTATGCCTGCTAGTGCTAGGACAAAGCAGTGGTTCAGCAGCAGTTTGGGATGGCAGGGAGACTGGGTGCAAGCTGAAGGACAGTCAAGGTGGAAGGCTTCCTTGCCGGCGAAAGGAGAGTGGTAGTGCGAGTTGGGGAAATACTTACTGAGGATCATGAAAATGGAGGGAGGAATGGAAATGTGCAAACATCACTGTGCTGGTATTTGATGTGATGTGGCAGTAAGACTGTTGCAAAGGGGGAGTTGACTGCGGTTTATTGATTTTTATGTTGCTTGCACGCATGTGCAAGAAACATAGTGCCATCATCAGAGATTTCGGAGGTGTGTCACCTCCTCCTCCAATTCAGTCAGTGAGCTGGCAGGCGCGGCCCCTGTAAGCCAATGCATTTTGGAGCTGTCTATGACACGCTCCAAAATGCAGTGGCATACAGTTGAAAGGGGGAGCTACGCTTCAGTGAGCAGCGATAAGAAGCGTAGCTCCTCCCCCACATGCAGGCGCGCGCTCCGCGATGTACTGTGTAGCCGACGCGGTGCCCAATCCCGTCGGCTATGCTTCGTCGTCCCCAGTAGTTGGTGCCGCTGGGGCCCACCCCAGCCGTGGCAATCAATCGCACCCAGCCGACGGGGTGCCCCAATCCCGTCGACTGAATGGACCTCCGAACCTTGTGCCATGCTGGGGCCCACCCCAGTGTGACAACGTCCCCACGGCGTCTTTTTTTAAACCTATAAAACAAAAGCGGTCCCGTGCGTCTCCTCCCCTCCACAACCCGCACCCACCCACTGCCACCCAGCCTCCCCACACCCTCACCCCATACTTACCTGCAGACTCTGTCGTGACGATCTTCGGAGGACCGGAACACGTCTGCACTCTTCAAAGCCAACCACGAACTGAGGAAATGCGGTAAGCTGTATAATGGGCTAGATGGGGTTCAACTTTGTGCATATCTCAGGCATTTTGGGAATTTTGCAAATTTTCAACATAGGGTTTTAGGACCTCTTCTCATGAATGATGTCACTGTCATGGCATTATTCAGGCCGAGGGTGATTTCGCACAGTGACTGCGCGGTGACTGCGCGGTGACTGCGAAATCACCCTTGGGCCTGAATACCACCATGACAGTGACATCATTCATGAGAAGGGGTCCCAAAAACCCCATGTTGAAAATTTGGTTCCAAAATTCCAAAAAATGACTGTTTTACGAGCGTGCGTTGCACAGTTCCTACACAGGCTCGTAAGTTCGTGAAATTTCAATATTTTCACTCCAGATTTTCAACATTGCCATTTTACCACACCTTCTTATGAGCAGTACAGCTGTCATTTTTCACATCTCACCAAAATGTGTTTCCGTTTGTAGCATAGAATGGCGCAGTCGGTGTGCAAAAATCAATGGGACAAATTAAGAAAATCACAGTGACACTGTTCATGAGCAGAGGTCTTAAAATGGCTATGTTGAAAATTTGGTGAAAAAATTCCTAAAAATGACTGTTTTACGAGCGTGCGTTGTGCAGTTCCTACGCAGGCTCGTAAGTTCACAAATGTTCAATATTTTCACTCCAGATTTTCAACATTGCCATTTTACCACACCTCCTCATGAGCAGTACAGCTGTCATTTTTCACATCCTGCCCAAAACATGTTTCCGCCCATGTAGCGCACAATGGCGCAGTCGGTGTGCGAACTCAGTGTATGGGACACATTAAGAAAATCACAGTGTCACTGTTCATGAGCAGAGATCTTAAAATGGTAATGTTGAAAATTTGGTGAAAGAATTCCTAAAAATGACTGTTTTACGAGTGTGTGTTGCACAGTTCCCACGCATCGTAGGTTTGCGAATTTTCAATATTTCCACTCAGATTTTCAACATTGCCATTTTACCACACCTCCTTATGAGCAGTACAGCTGTCATTTTTCACATCCTGCCCAAAAACGTGTTTCCGTCATGTAGCGCATAATGGCGCAGTCGGTGTGCAAACCAATGTATGGGACACATTAACAAAATCACAGTGACACTGTTCATGAGCTGAGGTCTTAAAATGGCTATGTTGAAAATTTCATGAAAAATTTCCTGACAATGACTGTTTTACGAGCGTGCGTTGCGCAGTTCCTACGCACGCTCGTAAGTTCGCAAATTTTCAATATTTGCACTCCAATGACTTCCAAATACCTAAACAGCACATAGAAGCAAGCAACATTCGGCATTGACAAATGCTTGTTTTAATTGCACTTTGTTTCTTATGGAGAGAAAAAGTGAAAGTGTTTGAACTAAGTCTGCTGGGGAAATAAACATAGAATTTGTCAACAGATAAGGATCTCTGAATTTGTCAACAGATAAGGACCTTTGGGCCTAGCCAATCTTGGTAACTTGGTAACTTGGTAATTAGGACATAAGAAGGCCAAAGCCCATCGAGAATGTCCTCCACACAATGTGGATCATTAATAGTTTATGTTCTATCCAAAAGCCATCTATCTAGTTTAAACTTGAATGTGTCAATATTCTGGCAATCAACAACTTCCTGTGGCAAGGAATTCCAAACTCTTGGAGCTCTAATATTAAAAAATTGCTGCCTTTTATTTGTTCTTGTTTTCTCAGTTTCGATTTGTTTATTGTGTATTCTGGCTACAATTTTTCTGGATGCAAAAGACAATCCACATGATCTCATTAATGTAGGAGATAATACGATTTTAAATAAATCTACCCATGTTTCCCTCTCTACAGTATCACCGCAGAACCTACTTGATCTCCAGCTGTTTCTCCCCTTCATCATTCCCTTCCCCAGGATACTCTTGCACCTATCCCAGACTTTCTTAAACCCTACCACTGTTTTCGCCCCAACTACCTCAGCAGGTAAGCTATTCCAGGAATCCACCATCCTTTCTGTGAAGAAGTACTTTCTCACATATCTCCTGAATTTACCCCTCTTCAGCTTCATATCATTTCCCCTGGTTCTTGAGCACATTTTCTTCTGAAAAATACTCCCCCTCCTGTACCTTATTTACCCCAATTAGTTATATATATAAATTGTCTATCATACTCCCCTTTCCCTCCTATCCTCTAGGGTGTACATATTGAGTTCCATCAGTCACTCCTCATAGGGCTTACAATGTAGATCACACACCATTTTAGAAGTGCTCCTCTGGACTGCTTCCACTCTGCCCATGTCCTTTCATTAATGTAGTCTTCAGAACTGCACACAGTACTCCAGAGGAGGTCTCACCATTGACCTATACAGAGGCAATACCACCTCCTCCCTTCTACTAGTGATCCCTCTCCCTGTGCAACCCAGCATTCCACTCACCTTCCCAACTGCCCTGTCACACTGCCTGGCTACCTTTAGGTCTTTCGAGATGATTACACCTAGGTCTTTTTCCTGCTTTGTTGTTGTCAATAACACTACCCCATTTTGTATTCTTCCCTTGGTTTCTGTACCCCAAGTGCATTATTTTGCATTTTTTCACATTGAAACCCACTTGCCATACCCATGACCACTCCTTGAGTTTTCTCAAGTCTCTATTCATTCTTTCCACCCACCCCACCGAATGCCTACCCTACTGCAGATTTTGGTATTGTCTGCGAGGCAGGCCTTTCCCTCCAGCCCCTCTGCAATGTCACTTATAAATACATTAGAGGACCAGTCTCAGCACTGATCCCTGAGGCACCCCATTGGTCACCTCCACTCCTCTGAGTGAGCTCCGTTTACCACCACTCTCTGTCTAATATCTCCTAACCAATTTCTTACACAGTTTATGACCTTTGTACCCACTACTAATTTCCCCAACTTGTTTAATAATCTTCTATGTTGAACAGTGTTGCATGCCTTACTGAAATATAGGTATGCCACACCCACTGCATTACTGTGATGTAATTCTTTAGCCACCCAATCAAAGAAATCTATAAGATTTGTCTAACATGACCTCCCTCCTGTGAACCCCTGCTGTCTCTGGTTTTGTAACCCATTTGATTCATGATAATCCACTGTCCTTTCCTTCAACAGTGGTTCCATTAACTTTCCCACTACTGAGATTACACTGACTGGCCTATAATTTCCAGCCTCCTCCCTGCTACCACTTTTATGAAAAGGGACTATATCTGCCCTCCTCCTGTTCTTTGGAACTACACCTGTTTCCAGTGACCTGTTGAAAAGGACTATCAGAGATGCAGCCAGTGTCTCCCTGAGTTCTTTTAGTATCCTATGATATACCCCATCTGGTCCCCTGGCTTTGTCTACTGCCCTCTAGGAACCTCTCCTCTAAAAAAGGGCTGGTATCTATTTCCATCCTAATATAGCCTTTATTACTTTTTTGTGGCCCCCTCCCCTTCTCCCTCCGCCATGAACACTGAACAAAAGTATTTGTTTCATATGTCTGCTTTTTCCTGGTCTCCCTCTACATACAGCAGTCTCCCCCATCCTTTTTTAATCTTACAGTTCCTCCTCTGGTCCTCCTCTTTTCACTTATATACCTAAAAATGCTTTGTCCCCTTTCATTACTTCTTGGGTGATTCTCACTTCAGTTCATGCCTTTGCACTCCTTACTGCTTTCCCTGCTTCCCTCTGTTTCTCTTGCAATACCTCACTATCCGCCTCCCTCTGCATCTCTTTTTAACTTCTGAGTTCTACCCTTTTAGCCTTTACCTTTCCAACCACCTTTCTAGAGAACCACAATGATCTGTTTTTCCTCTTACTGTTCGTTTACTCACTTGACTGATGCAGAGGTATGTATTCTTCAATATGGCCCTCTTTAATTTTGCCCACTGTTCTTCCACCCCAACTAGGTCATTTCCACCTGCCAGATCATCCTTCAGGAACTTATCCATCTTCACAAAATCTGCCCTCCTGATGTCCAGGACCCTCTCCATAGTGTGGCTGGAATCTGTTGTTGTCCTTATATTGAACCACACTGTACAGGTGACCACTGGTCCCCAAAGGACTTCCCACCTTGACATCTGTCACACTGTCCTTGTTTGTAAGCACCAGATCCAGTATAACCCCATCATGAATGGGTTCAATGACTAGCTGCCTGAGGAACACCCCCTGTAGGGAGTCCAGGATGTCCCTGCTTTTAGTTGACACTGCAGCTGAGATGCTCTAACTTACATAAGGCAGACTGAAGTCATCCACCAGTAGCATCTCCCCCTCCCTTCTCTGCCATTTTGCCAATGACTTCTATCATTACCCTATCTAACTCCTCCCCTGTGACAGAGGCCTGTAGATTACATATGAAACCAGGTGGTGGGAGCCAGCAAACAAGTGAAATTTTCAGTTCTAAAATTAGAACTGTATTGCTCATGCTGCTGATTTTCACCAGTGAGCACCTACAGTGAGAATATTTTTGTTCATGAGGACCTAGAGAGAGAATATTTAAATATTCTTACTCTAGGTCTGGAAGGAGCAAAAAATATCACTGATAAGTGCCAGAAAATATCCTCACAAGCATTGGATAAATATATATGCATCATAATGTTGCAGGAGACATGCAGTCTCAGAATGTAGCAGGGGTAGGCAATCTCAAAATGCTCTAGGAACACTCAATCTTGGAATGTGACAGGGACACACGTCTAGGAATTTGGCGAAAACTGATAATTGCAGACTACAGTGGGGACACACACACTGTTGGAATGTGACAGGGCACAGAATTTTATTCTGAAATTGCTTGTTCTTGCTTGTCCTTGCCACATTCCAGAATTGTATGCATCAACCACATTGCAAAATTGGCGCATCGCTTCCTCACCATCTTCTGACATTGCACTTCCCTGCCACATTCTGACACTGTGAATTCCTGCCATATTCCAAAAGTTCACTTCCCCACCACATCTGAAAATTGCATGTCCCCACCACATTCCTGAGTTGTATGTCAATGCCACATTTTGAACTTCTGCAACCACCACATTCCAAAATTGTGTCAATGCAACAATCTGAAATTGTGCATCCCAGCCATATTATGAAATTACATGTAACCTCCACATTCCAAAATTGCATGACCCCCCACATTATGAAATTGTCCCAGATACATTCTGAAATTGTGCATCCCTGCTGCATTCTGAAATTGTATCACCTCTACATTCCAAAATTGTGCATCCCCATCACATTCCAAAAATGCTTGCCCTTGCATTCCAAAAATATGCATTTCCGGCATATTCTGAAATTGTATTTCCCACCCACATTCCAAAACTGTGCATCCCACAACATTTTTAAAATTGTGTGTCCCAGACACATTCTGAAATTCTACCTTTCCCACCACATCCCAACATTTTGTGCCACTGCCACATTCCAAAATAGCCCATATTTGACACATTCTGAAAATGGACATCCCTACCATATTCTAAAATTGTGCATCCTCACCACATTCTGAAAATGAGTATCCTTGCCATATTCCAAAATTTCCTGTCCAAGCCACATTCTGAAATCATCTCTGCCACATTCCAAAATTGTGCAACCCTGCCATATTCCAAAAATGTGCGTACCTGTCACATTCTGAAAATGCATTTCCCTACCATGTTTCAGAATTACAAATTCCACCACGTTTCAAAAATGTGCATCCCTGCCACATTCCGAAATTGCATATGGCCACCACATTCTAAACCTGTGCATCCCCATCACATTCTGAGATTCCATGCCCACACCACATTTTGAAATTGCATAGTGCCATTACAATCCGAAATTAATCATCCCACCACACTCCAAAATTTTGCATCACCACCACATGCCAAAATTATGCATCTGTGACACATTACAAAACTGTATATCCCTGCTGCATTTTACAGCTATGTGTCTCTTGCATTTCTAAACAACATTCCTGCCTGCATCACAATTGCACTCATTTTGTCAGCACTGTTATTCCTTGACTGGTTTCAAGGTTAAATTTAAAAGTTATTTAGTATCCATTGATTTATATAATTGTACAAATTAATTGTATGTCAATTGTTTGTTATTGTCCTTGCTGTAAATTGACTGGGTCAGACCTGAAAAAGGGCTTTGCCCAGTGTCTCCATCCGTTTAACAAATTTAAAATAAAATATATAAAGAAAATAAATAAATAAAATACCCCCAAAACATCCCCAAACTATCTTGGCACTGTCCTAACCCAGGTACAGTACTACACCAACTTTTCTATCTCTCCCTTGCAACCTCACCAACACTTCCCACTCCCACTGCCAAATCAAACTATCCCTTCCCCCCAATGTCCCTCTCATCCCCTCACAATCCCACTCTTACTGTTCTCTTACTATACTTTTTTTTTTTAACGTTCTTTATACCTCCTACACCGGCAACCTGAACTCTCTCTGGCAGGGCACTCAGTATGGTCTTGTCCTCCTCCGCCTGAAGCCCCCAGACTCCACCTCCCCTACTGCACCACCTGGCCTCCTGACCCCCCGGCTCTGAGTCCCCATGGGGCAGGACCACCGACTCCTCTGGCATTCTATCTACAATTTAGAGGGGTGACCAGGCAGCGGTGGGAGTGCCCCCGTGGAGCTGGGAGGCCCAACATTGGATGTGGGGACCGACCACTGGACCTGCCATCGCCTATCAGGCACACCAGGGATTTTCACTTGTTCTGTCTCACCCCCTGCAGAGCTTGGTCATGCAATGATGACCAGCGTCTGCTGAGCTCCACCCCTGGTGCCTTCCAGCAGTGTTGCATACTTCCTGGCTACCCCTGGTCATTGCCAGGGGTCACTCAGGAGCAACACTAACCCTACGTCCCTCCCTGGGAAGGGAGAGCCATCACATGGACGCTTCATCCCTACCTGTCCCTGCCAACCACTGACTTCCCGGGCTCATTCCTGAACCCTGGTCATTGGCATGGTGCAAGGTGAGGCATCTAGAACCTTAACCCTGAGTGCCACTAGGCCGGCTCATTCTCTTACTATTCCATCACAATGATCTCCCAGTAAAACTGGAATTGTGATGTAAAAGATATGAGACAGTAATAGCTCTAGACACATGAATTCTACCAGCATAGAAATCCTTTATGACATAAAATAAAATATACAATATAAAATATTCCAACCCAAAAGGTCAAAGAATGTACAAGGTACAGAGCTCTGCTCCACAGCACATCTGCAGTGTTCAGCTGCTGTCAAGAGAACAACGGGGTGCATCAGCAAGCTCTAAATTGCAGATCTCTGCCCCACTCTGAGAATTCATGGCATCACCAAATTCTGAATTCCAGGATCCCTACTACAATTCCAAATTGGGGGTCCTAGTTATAGTACTTTGGAAATGCACGCCCTGTAACCACCCAGTGTCAGCATTTCTGTTTCAAATCTTTACTAACACTGGAGTTTTATGTAATTGAGAGAGCTAAGCTCTATGAGGCAGCTTGCAGGGAGGACTAAGCTGTGAGTTCTGGTTGTGACATCATTAGTCTATTTCACTATTGCAAGCCACCGCAGTGTTTGATTTGTACGTCTGCTTTATATAAAGGATTTTCTACTATAGACATTGGTGTCTTGGTTGTCCCTGTACGAGTGTGGGTGCTGTTTCAATTTTCGTGTATCGCCTGTTGTCACATCATCAGCAGCTCTTCACTGAAACTGGTCGTTTTCAACAGGCAGTGAAATTAGGATTACAAAATGACTTGGCAACATTTCAACAAAGTAACGCAGGCCCTGGACACACTACAGAACTGTTTTTGAAAAACATTTTTAAAGCCAGTTTAGCCAAACCATTTCAGTGAATTCACACTGCTCAGTAACCATTTTTGATAACGGTTTAGTGTAGCCACACTGCTAGTGTTAAACCTTTTCTCCTAACTATTTTGTGTTAAGTCCAACACAAAGAACTGTGCTTGCCAGGACACACTGCAGCTAGAACTGTTTTAGTTAAACCATTACAGCTTAAAATGTTTTTACTCCAGGCCAGACCTGTGAGTAAAACCATGCTAGCTCCAAAACGTTTTTAAAAATGGTTTTAAGACTAGGTATCTAGCGGGGTTTAAAAACACTTTTGTTACAATGTTTTAAGGGGCTTGTAGTCTGTCTGCAAACAGTGCTAAGGGAATTTAAATTGTTTTAAGGCACTTAAACTGTTTTAAAGTTCCCCAGTGTGTCCAGGGCCTTAGAATTCTCATTTTTGACATGACCCTGATTGGGAATATGCTGATCCAAGTTCTGAATGTATTGATGGTAGAAATGTTGGCCTGTTCCCCCTTTTTAAGTTATTTGCTGTGCTCATGGATTTCTTTTTAGCTCTGCTTATTGCATTTAAAGAGAAGCTTTTGAAATCACCACTGCTCTACAATGAGGCTACAAGGAAACATAGAAGTTGATGGCAGATAAGGACCATGTGGCCCACCTAGTCTGCCCATTTGCCTACCTATTTCAGACCACAGATCCTGGTTGACCTGTAGCTTACCCTTTTTTTCCTGTTTCTAAGGTACCCTTATGTCTATCCCATGCATTATTAAATTCCCTAATTGTTTTTGCCCCTATCACCTCCCTTGGTAGGCTGCTCCAAGTATCCACCACTCTTTCAATGAAAAAGGGCTTCCTTATGTTGCCCCTGAACTTCCCCAACTTCATTTTGTGCCCCCTTGTTCTTGCATATCTTTTTTTTTTAAAGATGTTGCCCTCTTGTATCCTGTTTATACCCCTGAGGTACTCAGGTATTTCTACCATGCCCCCCTCTCTCTCATTTTAATACCCATTATACCATACCATTTGGTGTCCCTCCACCTTTCAGTTGTAGTGTTGATGAAGTAGTCCCACTGTAGACTACTTTATTAGCACTACAATTGTCAGTAATTTATTTTTATGCACTTACAGTTAGATGTGGTTCATTTTATACATTTTTATCAGTTTTATTAGGATGGGACAGACTGGGAGCTGTATGAGGGATGTTTGCTGTATCAGAAAAACTCAGACACACAGGTGAGGCACATAGTGGCAGTGATGACTGTAATTGCTGAGTGTTGCTTTTGGTGACTGCAGATGTCTCAGGCTGACGCTGATGTAGGTAGCATGAGTACTAGGGGTGCTGTTTGCAGGAGCCACTGTAGCAGGCAGTAATAGTCACAACTGATCTCCAGGGCACAGAGGAGCACTCATATATGGCAACAATTGTTATGATTTCCCTCCAGGTCAAGGAGGATCCGCCAAGGAATGTGCATCTGGAATGGTGGTATCATTGCTGTCAGTGTGGTTGTCCAGAGTACATGTTCATTCCCAAAATGTCTTTATCTCAATTGCAGATACTGTGTGTGGTTACACTGGCTGATTGTTTTTTATTTTACATGTAATAAAAAGGTCATATAATATGTAGTACCCTCTTCATCATGCTCCCCATTTTGTACTCTGTTGAAATTTATTTACACCTGTATACATTTCTTGTCCCACCCAGCTACAGATTCTATGTATACAAGGCAGTGTAGCAAGACAGCGGCTACAAAACACGAATGGACTGGTGCCAGAGTAAGAAGAAATGTACTTACAATGTCGAAAGCTTTGACAACTCAGTCCTCCATTCACAGGAACACAGGTTTGGAAAGAATGTAGACCGATGCCAAAAAATCCAGTAAAGGTAGATCTTTATTAGATCCAAAATCCAAAATACCAACGGTGCAAACAGAAATAAAGACACACTACTTCAGTAGAACTAGGCCAAATGTTTTCATGCAAACCTCAAGCTTTCTCAAGGCTATCAGATTTGATGTACCCTGGCATTACAATCTAGGTTACTTGGGCACATAACGCTGGGTCCATGTTCATTCACTGTTACTCCACTCTCTGCCTCAATTCTCATGCAAATGCCATGCAGCTTCCTCTCCTCCAAAACTGTCAACTCTCATTCCTGTCATGTTTGCAAACATTGGAGTACAGAGAGTGAGGATAAGTGATAAAGGGCCAGCCTCAGATGCCGAACTGATGTAGGTTGTAGTACCATAGTAATAATACCTAACAATTTTAATGTGCACAGCAGAGGCACTTGGGAGGCACTTCTAAGGAAACAGCACTGAAGTTTATTACAAAACTTGATAGCAGGCACATCTAGACACTAATAACAGAAAAGCCTTCATAAAGTATCTTAAAGCAACAATGCAATGAAAAATGTTATTTTTCCAAAATAATCCAGTTTCAGCTACAGTTAACAAAAATATTAGTATACCCGTCAAATATACTTGTCTAGGTACCTCTTATGCTGTGGATCATGAGTCTTTTTTTTCTTTTTTCATTCCTAACCCTTGCCAGGTCTACAATGCTATTTCTACGAAAAATGTGGTGGCAATCTTTTTTTTCTTGAGAAAAAGCTCCATTAAAACATTTATAAAATACTCAGATTTTGGTGGAATTAGAAAATTGTATCACCAAATAAAACCTGAAGATGCCTGGAATCTGTTATAGTAAAAAAAGATAGGATAAACTTTTTTGCTAAATTTCATTGCACTGCTCCTTTAAGGGAAGCATGGCGGTACTGTCCTACCCCTTTTTCAACAAATGCATAAACAAATAGGATAACTGAGGCAAGGGGAAAAAGAGTCCCCAATCATGGATATCTCAGCAGCACTGATGCTGTTACACCCAATGAAAAATGAGAGGAGTAATTGTGAGTAGGGAAATTGTAAACGAATAAACAGTGCAGCTAATACTCAAAATACAATGGGATAGACTTGACATGACAATGTTTGCAAAAGTGTCAGGAGGCTGAGTGAGAATAATTACATCAAGACCACAGACAAGTTATCAGAACAACAACTTAAAATAAAAAAATATATATGTTTCCATCAAAAAACTATCAGGAGGCATACACATAGAATGATGTATGAGTGAATGTGAAGAACAAGGTCATAATTTCATCAAGTGAAGCTGTGGGCAGGACAAACCACAAGCCTAAAGGGTGAGTAATTTCTACTGCCTCTGTTTTATGAAGAGACATTACCACCAAGTTCTTCTTCTATGTGTAATTTGTCATATTATGTGGTAAATAATTGGGCTATTATTTATGTTGTTTTACCATGTGGGAATGTGTTGGGAGTGTTAGTTAAGTGTGAGTGAGGAGTTCCCTAGTGGTAGGAATGTGTAGTGGTAGGGTTGTTTTGTAAGTAAGTGCTATCTGCTGCTAGCACAGGATAATGGAGTTATTGTTTAGGGTGACAGCCTGTATGTGAGTAGATGAGCTGAAGAGTAGCACTGCAATTAATTTTATTGGGATTGACAATATTTTTGGCACAGGTATGTCATTGTTGCCTGAGGACTTCCTATATTTCATTTTAGTGGCATTACATGTATGTGTGTGCTTTTAGAGAATTATTTGTTTTCCTACAGATATCTGCAGACACCGAGAGGGCTTCTGGAGTTGGTAACCGAACTGAGAATCAAACTATAAGAGCAGAGTGGATCAGTTTCCAGGAAGGAGTGAGCTACAGTGGTACAAGGAGAGGAGAGGAATGGAGAAGTAAAGTTGAAACTGAAGTTAAGAGCAGTAAGATTGTGACGGTAGTGCTAGGGGGAAAACATTTTTGTAAAGAGAGTTTGTAAATTTTTAATATGTCCCCAGAGTGTTTTAATATGCGAAACACTGGGAGAGCATTGGAGGGTTAATAGTAGCCACTCTAGTAGTTACAAGAGGAACGTGTTCAAGAAGTAGGTACATGTAGCTAATCGGATACCAGTTGTTTTTCTATGTTGTTACATTTAGAGCTTATATTCTGTAGTCTTATTATTTTTGTATATTTAGTTCTGTAAAATTCCTGCCTTTACTCAGTTTGCATCTTTATGCCCTGAGTTGTCTCGTGTGTTTTGTCATATAAAACCGGCAATGCTTCAGCCATTTTTCCAGCTTACATCAATCACACAGCACTCGGCAAAGGGAAATGGTTCTTCCTTCTGGAGTGCATAGCTGAGCCTTGTTTTGCTGTATGTAATTTAGATTTTGTTTTAAAGCTGCTTTTCTTTGTTTCTACATGACTGTTTTGTTATGAACCCCAACCCGCCTTGTGAATTCTGAGTGCTCCGAGAAGCCACTGCCTTGGCCTGGCATGGAAAGAGACCAGATGTCAGTTGCTTTAAATACTTGATTTACTGCTTTTTAATACTGAGGACATGGAGTAAGTAGAGTTTCACTTACTGTACATATTTTAGAATCTTATGAAATCTCACAAAATTTAATGATTTAAAGCTCTTTTACTTATTTTAAAGTTTTTTAGCACTTGTTTTTAAACGGCTTGGTTGTTGTTTCGTGTTTTTTCTTGATTACTTGTTTAGTCTTGTATGAACTCTTTTTTGTCTATAGATCACATTGCTCTAGGGGGCTAAACATATTTTGAACCCTTGATACCTTAACTTGCTGAAGAACGAAAGTATATACAAGAACAGTGCTACTCTGGTGTTGCTGGCATTTGGACTACAAAATCACAAATTATAAACACCTGTGCTGCTTAACTGCATGGGCCGGGATATTCAAAGGGGTTGCACCTGGTGCAACAGGGCTGTGCTGCTGCAACCCCGCAGTGTGCCCCAAAGGAATATTGAGAAGGCTGCCTGGCATAGCGCAACTTCCGTTGTGCCAGGGCGCACTGTATGTGACACAGATGCAGGGGGCGTGCCCATGTACATGCGGCACATCCCAATATTCAGCCCAGGATGTGCGGTGCATATGCCAGTGCTCCTCTGCATTGTGCCACATAGGGTGGCTCAAAGTTGAGCCCATGTAAAAGTGGAGCAACTCCTGGACACCCACAGGCGGGCTGCTGCATTGCAGGGCACAACACAGTAGCCGACAGCCGTGCCCCTGCCAGGTGCAGTCTGAATATCTGGCCTATGATCTTCCTCCCTATATCAAGAACACAAAATTTGTTTTCCCCTGAAGGGACACTACAAGATAAGTGACATAGAAGATTTACAAGTATCTCCTTGCATGAACATTAAGCACCAAGCACTCTTCTGCACGATTTTATATTGATGAGACTTGATCTAAATAGTAATGATACTTTCTTTATTTGTTGCACATATTATATGTTATGCACTCTATGAAAGTGTGGTGGGGGGAGAACTGACCTGCGAAACATTGATCTCCTTTGTCAGGTTTGTTAGTGATTTTTCACATATTGATTCTCTCACTGAGTGTTATTGGTGTGATAATTAAAGTAGAAACATAGAAACATAGACTTTGACGGCAGATAAGGACCACTAGGCCCATCTAGTCTGCCCATTTCCCTACCTACAGGATAGGCCGAAGATCCTATTTAACCAACAGCCTATATCTTCCTGCCCCCCACAAGAATTGCCTTATGTCTGTCCCATGCATTCTTGAATTCTCCCATAGTTTTAGACTCCACAACTTCCTCAGGAAGGCTGTTCCATGCATCCACTACCCTCTCTGAGAAATAATACTTCCTCACATTGCCCCTGAACCGCCCTCCTTCTATCTTCAAATTGTGTCCCCTTGTTCTTGCAAGTCTCTTTTTCTGAAAGATGCTACCCTCTTGGACTTTGTTGATTCCTTGAGGTACTTGAAAGTTTCTATCATGTCCCCTCTCCCTTCTTTCCTCACGGTATACATATTAAGCTCCTTTAGTCTCTCCTCATACGGCTTCTCTTGCAGACCCTGCACCATTTGAGTTGCCTCCTCTGGACTGCCTCTATCCTGTCTATGTCCTTGCGGAGATGGGGTCTCCAGAACTGGACACAGTATTCCAGATGGGGTCTCACCAACTGTCTGTACAGAGGATAACAACTTCCTGTTTTCTGCTGCTGATGCCTCTCCTATACATCCCAGTATACCTCCGGCCCTCCCTACTGCCTTCTCACATTGCTTGCTAACCTTAAGGTCATCTGATATGATTACCCCCAGGTCCCTTTCCTGTTTTGTTGTTATTACCTCCCCACCCATTGTGTATTCTTCCCTGGGTTCTTGTTTCCCAGGTGCATTATTTGCACTTTTTGCATTGAATCCTAGCTGCCATATGTCAGACCATTCCTCCAACCTTGCCAAGTCCTTTTCATCCTTTCCACATCTCCTTGTGTATCAACCCTGTTGCAGATCTTTGTGTCATCTGCAAAAGGCATACTTTTCCTTCAGTCCCTCTGCAATGCCACTGATGAAGGCGTTAAAAGGACTGGACCCAATACTGAACCTGCGGTGCCCACTAGTAACCGCCCTTTCTTCAGAAGTGGACTCCATTTACAATTACCTTCTGTGTCCTGTTGTCCAGCCAATGTTTTACCCAGGCTACCACCCTGGGACCCACTCCCAGGCTGGTTAATATGACTAATAATCTTTTGTGTGGGACTGTGTCAAATGCCTTGCTAAAGTCTAGGTAGGCCATGTCCACAGCCCCTCCCTGGTCTACTACTTTGGTCACCCAGTCAAAGAAATCTATTAGATTTGTCTGACATGACCTTCCCGCTGTGAACCCATGCTGCCTTGGATCCTGTGCTCCACTGACCTCTAGGTACTCAACTATTCTTTCCTTCAGAGTGACTCCATCACTTTCCCTACCACAGAGGTCAGACTGACAGGTCTGTAGTTTCCTGCCTCTGTCTTGGTCCCACTTTTGTGAGGGGAATCACATCCGCCTTCCTCCAGTCCTCGGGTACCACACCATCCTCCCATGATTTATTAAAAGAGTAGCCAGTGGTTTCACTAGTTCCTTCCTTAATTCTTTTAGAATTCTGGGGTGAATTCCATCAGGACCCATTGCTTTGTCACACTTCAGTTTTAGGAGTTCTTGCAGAACCCTTTCTTCTGTGAAAGGACTGGGATCGACCCCCTATCAAGAGTGCTTCTGTTAATTGGATTAGGCACTTCCCCCTCCTCTTTTGTGAATACTGAGCAGAAATATTCGTTCAGTATTCCTGCTTTTTCACTGTCCCCCTCTGCCCACCCACCGTTCATTCTATTCAGCCTCACTATCCCTCCCTTTGTCTTTCTAATCTCGCTGATGTACCTATAAAAGGTTTTATCCCCCCTTCTTAACTGAGTTGGCTATCTTTTCCTCAGTTTGGGCCTTTGCTATTCTGACTTCCCTCCCTGCTTCCTTCTGCCTTAACTGGTACAGCTCTCTGTCCTGCTCCTTCTGTGTTTCCTTATACTTCTGGAATGCTATCTTTTTCTTCCTGACTTTCACAGCCTCCTCTCTTGAGAACCATAGTGGCTTTTTCCTTCATTTTGATTTGTTTATTTGCTTCACACAAAGGCTTGTTGCCTCTGTGATGGCAGTTTTGATAATTCCCCATTGTTGCTCCACACTCCTTCTAGCCTGTTTGCTAGTGCTTTTCTGAGCACTCTCCCATCTTGCCAAAGTCAGCCCTCCTAAAAGTCAGTACCCTCACTTTGTATGGCTTGACTCCGTAGCTGAGTTTAACGTGAACCACACTGTTTGATGGTCACTTGACCCAGATGGCAACCCACTTCTAGATCTGAGATCCTCTCACTGCCCCGTTTGAGGTAGGGTCTAAGATTGCTCTCTCACGAGTGGGTTCCAAAACTAGCTGTCTAATGCCTGCCACCTGTGGGGCGTCAAGAATGGCCCTGCTCTTGGATGTCGCTGCAGCAAATGTGCTCCAGTTAACATCTGGTATATTCAGGTCTCCCATCAACAGTATCTCCCCTTTCTCTGCCATTCTAAGAATGCCTTCCATCATATCCTTGTCCATTCCTTCCCCTGACATGGGGTCTGTACATAACCCTGTGCGGATTGTGGTGCCCTTTCAGTCTCAAGGTGACCCACAGTGCCTCCTCTCCTCCCTGTTTACTCTTTTGTTCAGTTGCTTTTATCCCTTCCTTTACATAGAGAGCTACTCCTCCCCTCTTCTCTCCTGCCTGTCTCTCCTGTAGGTTATGTACCCTGGTATGTTAACATCCCAGTCATGGTTCTCTGTGTACCATGTTTCTGTGACTGCTACGATATCCAGGCATCCCTCTTCCATTAAGGCCACCAGCTCAGGGAGCTTGTTGCCCAGACTACGGCATTGGTACTCATTACCCTCCATTTCCTGATGGCCTTACCCCCTTTTGCCCCATCCCTGTCCTTCTTGCCTTTGTCACTTTCTCCATTTACCCCTGCCCTTCTCCCTATCGACACCTCCATGTTGGTGTTTGCCAGACTTACTACCGTGATTGTTTGGGGGCTAGGATTTTCCTGCTCCTTTCCAGTGCCTCCCCCCTTGGCTAGTTTAAAAGCTTGCCAATGAAGCATTTAAACCTATCACCTAGGATCCTGGTTCCCCTCCCAGACAGATGCAGCCCATCATGCCAGTATGGGCTTGCATCACTCCAGGTGGACCCCCAGTCCCCAATGAAGCCAAATCCCTGAGCTCCACACCAGTTTTTCAACCACTGATTGAATTCCATGGTAGCGGAACACCCTAGCCTCTCCTATGCCATAGATGGGTAGCACCTCCGAGAAAGGTTACCGTGCGTGCTACTTGACTAAGCCCCTCCCCAATTCCACAAACTCTTCCTGCACTTCTCTAATCCCTTTCTTAGCCAGGTCATTTGTCCCTAAGTGGACAATGACATCCAGCTCCCTCCCTGTGCAGCTGCTCCGCAATCCTGAGGATTGCGCTCCCTGTCCCTCCAAGCCATGGCCAGGCAGGCACCACCTCCCTCTCCCCTTCCTTGCCCAGTTCTACCTTCCTAACAATGGAGTCCCCCACCAGGAGTTGTTTCCTTCCCCTGCAGGGTCCTCTGCCACCCTCCTGTGGGTCTCCTTTGTGGAGGTTCCCAGCATCCTCCTTGGTCTCCACTGTAGGTGCCTCCATAGAGGAACCACACTTTGTCAGAATGGCATAGGAATTGTGGAGAGGTACAACTGGAGGGATGTGCCTCTGTTCCACCACCCTCACCCTCCCTGAGCCCACTGTGGTCCAACCGCTCCTCTTTCTTGGCAACCTCTGAGGCAACGGCAGTGGCACTGGTGGTCCCTGGATGGAAGAGGAGGTCCCACAAATCCTGGCCAACTCAGCCTGGAGATGAACAACCTCCTCCCTCAGCCCAGAGAGGTGCCTGCAGATGGGACAACACCGCATCCTCCAGAACATCAGAATTAGTAAATTAACTTATTTAGTATTAATTAAACATTTTAATGAGAGCTATCATGGTCAGCACTAGCTAGTAAAGAAAAAAATGACAACAAATGCTCTCCCCTTTTAAGTGAGGCGCTGCTTGATATATAATGTAAAAACAAAATCTAAAAAATCTATATTGGAAAAATATCAGACGAAAATGAATGATCATCTGCTCGCATCTCCTAAATTACATCTAGCCATTGGTAGAACATCTGCCCCTAAACTGAAAATGAATGGCAACATTAACTCTATATTAACATTGCTCCCTAGTCAATTAGTTGAGCAAACCTCACTGGAAAAATGGCACTATTTTCGAATTGCTTTAAATTCATAAGCAACAGGGGTTAAAAAGTGATAAACAAGGGGCTAGTTTAAAAAAGAAAGATAATGCAGAAAACTTGCTGGAAAACAGTTGTATGCTTTTGCCTGAAAACGAGAACCTTGGGGGAGGGGCGTCTATTTACAGACCATAGCCAATCTATTCAGGACAATAGTATATTGGTTTCTAAAACTAAGATCAGTAAGGTTATACAGGATTTACAACAGACAACAGATGTCTAAAAGAAGTAGAAAAGAAACATGGGGGAAGTTTAAGAACAAGTGAATCAATGGGTTAACATCATTGTACTGTACCTCCTGTACATCATCATGATGTATCTAGTAGTAATACTCAAAATGTTTCTCAACATTATTTCCCCTCACACCTCAGAGAGGAAATTATTGAACTGATGAAAAATCAACATATTGCTAATCTTATGATAATGGGGCACTTAGCTACTGTTCAAAATGATATAGCAATGACAAGGGAAGATACTGTAACACCATCAATGGGGCAAGATTGGATAATGTAATTAAGTCACTTGCAGATATTGTGCCTATTAAGGATCCCTCATCTTTTGTTTTGGATATCCAGAAGCCACCTTTAACAAACATTAGATTAGACTTAATATCCTAGATAGCCTAGTAAGTTTTAAAAACTGGACTACTATATCTAAAAAGAAAAAAAGCAAAAGGGCTCTTCTAAAAAAGAGACACATGAGGGGGTCTTGTATAATTATTTGTAAGAGGAGATTACAAAGCTGGAAGATGCTAGACTAGCCCCAAAACCTATGACAGAACCCCCAGTAGTGGAGTCTCTTCCAAGGTCCCAGCTGTACAATATCAGTTACAGGTTAACAACCTTACGTGTTACCACAAGAAAATTGATATAGAGATAAAATTACTGAAAAAGCAATGTAAGGAATTGTTACATGGGCCATGTCCATTGGATATCTAGAATGAAAGGATATCTGAACCTCAGTTAGCTCGTGTTAGCCTAGATTCTGAAGCCTCAGGTACAGGCCTAGCAATCAACCATGAGACTGCTAAAAAGGGAGATTAAGGTAGTTCTGTTGTGATTCCTCAGATGATGAATGCTACACAGTCCTCAAAACAACCACTGGTTAACACAGAGGGTGCCAACCCACACTTTTTATGGCCCATATAATTGGCCAGATGCTTCTGAACCCTGTTTGAAGACTCAGATTAGACACCTAATACGGGCAGATATGGGGCGGGATATTTTGGATGATGATATCGAAAAAGCCAGGATTGCTGTATGTGAGGATTTTAAAAATGTTGTCCATGTGTACTTCACTTCACCAAGAGTTGCAAATTTTGTTTGGATAAATGTAGTATCTTTACTGCACAAGAGGATTAAATAATCTTCTCCAACAGAACTGAGTTTAATAGAGCTGGATCACTCTCTAGGGAGGATCTAGATAGACCAGCACTTCTTAGTCTCTTTGGAATACCCCTGATGGAGAAGGAAAATAGGAGCAGGATTTTCAAACTACACCTTGAAAGGGTGCATGTAGCTGCTCCACGCAACTGAGATTCACCGGACGACAGAACTGATATATTCAAATGAGATTTGCAATAGTGTATCTCGTCTGAATATAGCATGATATGTGTGCAGTGCAAATGGGGACCGATGATGATGATGCGACGGCGCATCCCACTGCTAGGTCTGAATACCTAGAATGGGAATGTGCAGCACACCTTGCGGATGTGCTGAGCGCACATTCCAGATATTCAGACCGACACATGCAAATGGTGCCATTAGCCATGCAAGGCACAAATGGGGCCATTTGCATGTCATTATTGCTCCATTTGCATGTCCTGTGCAGGGATGCACCTAGCTGGATGTGCAGGGCACCCTGAAAGTGGATGTCAGGCCATAGTCCCTGGTAGTCTAGTGGACCCCCCCTTCCCCATACCCTGATCACAAATTAAATAGTATTGTCATCCTATCCCTGGTAGTCCAGTGGACCCCCCACCCACTGAGGCAAGCAAACCTCACCCCGCTCCCCCATCTCAGCATGCACATGACAGCCAGCAGGCATCAAAACCCACCCACACACCTCCACAGCTGCCTGCTGACTGCACTGTCACTGAATGACAGCTTACAGTAGGCTCTGCAAAACCATTGGTCAACATCATCGATCAATGGACTTTCAGTGAGTACTGTAAGCATTCATTCACAACTTTGTGGCTGACACTAAGTTGTGAATGAATGCTTACAGTACTCACTGCAAGCTGTCATTCAGAGACAGCATAGTAGGTGGGCAGCTGTGGAGGTGTGCGGGTGGGTTTTGCTGCCCACCGACTGCCATGCCCATGCTGGGATGGGGGAGTGGGGTGGAGTTTGGTTGCCTCAGTGGGTGGGAGTACACTGGACTACCAGGGTGATCTCAGTGTGGGATTTGCTGTGATCAGGGCTGGAGGGGGGTACCACTAGACTACCAGGGATGGAAATTATTATTATATTGGCTCATTGGGTATTGGGGATGGGAGGGGATACCACTAGAGTGCCAGGGATAGGACAGCAATAATATTTCATTAATGTTCGGGGAATGGGGAAGGGGGTCCACTAGACTACCAGGGGTTCGAGGGTAACGTATTGTACTGACAGGGTTCTGGAAGGGGGGCCACTAGACTACAAGGGATATGGGGGTTTAATGCTCTCCTTCACGATTGGGGCTGAGGGGTAGCCACCCAAGGGCTGGGCCGCTGTGTTGCACTGTGCAATACAGCAGCCTGCCTGTGGGTTGCTATCACTTAGGCATGGTTTTTCCATGCCTATCTTTGTGCGGCACATCTCCGCAATGTGCAGGCAGCTGCACTGCACATCTCAGCTGAATATGGAGATGTGCCGCATATGCAGAGGAACCCCCCCTCCAGATACTCCACATACATTATCTTTGTGCTGTGGCACATCCGGAATTGCATGGTGCATCAGCCCCTTTTGAATATGGCCAGGGGCACATTTCGGGGATGGGCCAGCACAACTCAGTTGCGCAGGATGCATCTCCTTTGAATATTCTGGCCAGGTTTAGATTAACTGATTCTCTGTGTAATTTCCTTCATAATTATTTACAAATTCACTTGAGCAAGAATAGTGTTGTAGGAACTATATGGAGAGACCTTGGCTTGGGGTGGGAGGGGGGTCAGAGAGACATTACAGTTAAAACAGGTTGATGGCAGATAGAATTTTACAAAAATGTGATACGATGGATAATTTGGGTCTATACCTTGTGGATATTGAATTGTGTGAAACAAATTGATAAAGAAAGAAATCTCGACACGATTTATAATTCAAAAGTGCAATTTGATTACTGCAAGCAATTGCCTCCTATTCCCACTTCAAATGGATTTTTAACATTAGCAGAGTGTGAGGAATGACTATCATTCTGCAATCCGTGTAATGCAGTCGATGGTATAGGTATGAATTCTGATAACTCTTTAGGACTGAAAACACAGGAGAGTCCTTATTTTATTTCTTGGAACATTGCAGGTTACGAGCACAAATTTTCAGATTATGATTGGGTTCAGTTCGTTACAGCCTGTGAGGTGATTTGCTTACAGGAGACCTGGCACAATAAAGGTGGGGAGATTACATTAAATGGATATGAACTTTTTCATCATCCAAAAAGAAAAGATCGGAAATATGGCAGGTGCTCAGAGGAACTAGCTTCTCACATAAAAGTTGGATCTTTTATGAAAGTATAGGCTCTGAATATCTCGATTAATTTAATTATTTTATTAGTAGACAGGTAGGGGCTCAGGTTTTTATTAACAGTTATGTGCACCCCCCCCCCGGGCTCACAGCGGGATATATGAGAGTCTTTTCGTTCGTTATTATATGATGCCTATTTTGAGATTCCTGACAGGAAAATATTAATTATGGGAGATTTAAGTTCAGGTTAGGTGACTTTGATGGCTTGGTTGAAAATTCAGTTTTTTTTTATTTAAATACCCCACCTATCATTCCTATTAGGCATACAAAAGATTAACAGGTGAATAAGACTGGGACAGCCCTGATCAGAATCTTGAAAGAATTTAGTCTTTATCCTCCGAATGGTAGATTAGAGGGTGATTTGAAGGGACATTTTTCATATGTATTGACAACTGGTGCCTAACTTATTGAGTTCGCTTTGTAGTTGGGACAAATTCAAATAAGGCAAAGTTTAAATATTTCTGTCAGATCAGAAAGTGCCCATTTTCCTGTTATTGGGCACTTTCTGATTGGCCTTAAATCAAGAAAGGAAAAAGTACAACTATTTTCTGAAGGCCAAGAAGCAAAAGTATTTTAGTTTACAACGGGGAAGAATGCTTAAAGCTGTACAAGAGAAAGATGTAAGGGTCTTTTGGAGATGGTTACAAAAGGCACCAATAATTATAAAGAGAATCTGGATTACTATATTTCAGAAGATATGTGGATCCAGCATTTTTCTAAAAATTTTTATGACCCCCATGCAGACAGTTTTTTTACCTCCTGAATTATGAGCACTGAAAAGAAAGGAAGGAAGGGAGGGAGGGAGGCACAGGGTCTGAAATTGTCCCTATACATAAAAAAAGGAGACAAAGCTAATCCTGCTATATAGAGATCAGTCTTTTAGACACAAATTTAAGGATCTTTTCCAAGACTATTTTGGAAAGATTAAATCATCAAATCATTTTGATAGGATGGTTTTGTGAACTGCGGCAGGTTTCCAGAATGAATGTTCCACTATGGTTAATTGTTTTATCCTCTGTCATCTTATAAAAAAGTATGTGCATCTTAGGAAACAGAAACGTTATGCTGTTTTTATAGATTTTCTATCAGCATCTGATTCAATTTCTAGAGGTATATTATGGAGGTATAGTATGGAGACTCATGGGAGCATGAAATTGACACTGTTTTGGTTCCCCAGAGGTCGCAAGGGCCAAGTGGATTCTGCCCTCCCCCAAGCTGCAAGACCCCCGAAACAGCAATCCAGAGGTTGTGAAGGCCATGCAGAGTCTGCACTCCCCGAGCTGTAAGACCCCCCCAAAACAGATCTCCAGAAGTCACGAGGACTACGCTTATTCTGCCCTCCCCCAAGCTGCAAGATCCCCCAAAATAGGTACAGTGTTCTGGCCCAGGAAGCAGACAAAATTTCAAAATGGAGTTCTCTGTGGCTGTTAGTTTTGCGCCAAGTGCCTAATTCAAATCTGGACTGCCAGAAAAACTCTTTAGCAATTTCCATCAGCAGAACAATGGAGATAGTTTATTGCTTACTGCCCTCCTCGATATTAGTGCTGATTTATCTCTAATTTTAAAATTACTTTAATTAGTTTAATGAATTTTAAGCAGTTCCCCTGGCTTTTGAATACCTCTAAGACCTCTGTAACCTGTGCAGGGAGCCGATTTCAGTGCTGTGCTAGACTTTAATTCCACTGCATTGGACAGCTTTAAATTAATTTTAACTAATTAATGATTTTTGAGCTTAGCCCTGCTAGACTTTATTTCCATTGCATGTGAGGGCTATAAATTAAGTTTAACTAACTAATGTTTTAAAGCTTTAACCCCTAGCTCTGGTTACCTTTAAACCTCCGTCCCATTGGTTTAGGGAGCCCGATTTCAGAGCTGTGTATAGTGTTTATTTCCACTGCATATGAGGGCTTGTTTCCAGCACATTATTGCTACTTTGAACCCCAGAACAGTGTAATTGCCTTGCAGCTAACACAAACTCTCACAACAGGCAAACTTAAGTTTAAGTTACTTAAGGCACAATCCCTTCTGTTTCCCCTGTGTGCTGCTTGTATTGTTTAATTTAATTCTGGCACAGCCCTTGCAATTTACCTGAGAATGTAAGAGAGACTACTTAATTTTCTGCATAACGTTGCTCTCCATCTCCTGCTCAGCCCCTCCTCCTCTTACCTCCTTATAACGTTCCATTTTAGTCTCTCCTCAGCTCTCCAGAGGTCACGAGGGCCACACGGATTCTGTCCTCCCCCGAGCTGCAAGACCCCCTGAAACAGGTACAGCATTCTGGCCCAGGAAGCAGATGAAATTTCAAAATGGAGTTCTATCCCCGCCAACACTGCATGTCAGCTGCCCCACCACCCCACCACCACCCTTGGTTAACCTCCTCTTATATAGCAACTATCACGTCATACTAAAAACCAATCAGCCTACTTTTCCATCTGCAGCTTATTCTTATACACCACTAGTGGCCACTAAAAGCTTAACTCCTTCACCCCATCATGATGCCTCTGTACATAATAATACTGTCTGTGCTTGCACCTCTGGCATACCTCCCCCCCTCCATCTACCCCAAACCATGGATTTGTTCTCATGCAGTTAGCACCCTGCCTATCCTCCCGCCCTCCTCTGCAACCTCTCGGGATGGACTGCCACCTGTAGCTCTGCCCTACAGTCAAATAGTTGGACCCACCATTCTCCCACCTGCCTTCCACACTGGGTTGCTAGCCCTAAAATTCCTCACCCAAGTTACTTCAACACACACCTTCCATTCACCTATTTACCACCAGAAGCTTCTGTGGACCTTACCCAAAGCAAAAATTCTAATAACATTACTGCTACTGCTAGCAGGTTATGTCGTGCCAAACCCCAGACCAACCTGCGCCCCCCCCCCCCGGTCAAGACCACCACCAGGACCAAACCACTTCCTCACCTTTTCAGCTCCCTCAGGATTTAAAATTAGCCCACCTAAATATCTGTAGCCTCCTACATAAAATAACCCAGCTGCAACCACTTGTCCTATCCCTAAGGCCTGATATCTTGATTATCTCTGAGACCTGGCTAAAACCTCAGAACCAGGACACTGAACTGTCTATACCTGGCTACACAATCATTCGTCATGACCATCCTGGCAACAAAAAAGGTGGAGGCATAGCCATGTATATCTCTTCCCTGCTCCAGTTTACAACTGTCCCACTGTAATTTCCCATGCAGTCCATTTATGCCTTGTTGATAAAACTCTCCCCCCACCACTCCATCCCCCATATTTATAGTAGGATCCTACTGCCCCGACTCCACAGCTCACACTGTCTTGGATCCCCTGGGCTCCCTAAAGGCACACACAGTGGGGGGGGGCTCCATATCATTGGGGATTTTAATTTGAACTGGCTTTCCAGTACTAACACCAAGTTTCAAAACCAAGTAGCCACACTAAATTTGCATCAACAGATTACTGAGCCCACTCACTTAAACTACAAATCTCAAAACCACTCCCTCCTGGACTGGTCCCTTAACTCTTACCTGTATCGGATTCTTGCTGCAGGCCTCTTACCAGACTCCTTGAGTGATCACCAAATAATTTACTTAGTAAGGAAAATATTTAGGCCAAAGTCTCCTCCCCCCAAATCCCTCCTAACCAGGTCCTACAAATCCCTTGACCTTACCTCACTACTAAATGACCTTGCAAACACAGACTGGTCCTTCATCCCCCAGGCTGCCTCTATCAACTCTGCCCTTGAGTACTTCAAGTCCAGGTTCATCGCTGTCTGGGACAACCATGCTCCACTAAAGAAGACTTGGGTGAGGGGCGCTCTCCTTCCCTGGATCTCCACAGACATCCTTGGCCACCTTAGAGCCAGGGACCAGGCTTGGAAAACACACAAAACTACCTGCACTCCCAAGACCCACCTAAAGTATCACACACTAAGAAATACTTGCACAAGACTAATCCACCAGGCAAGGGCTAATTATTTCAAAGCCTCCTTCCACACTAACCTAAACCACCCTGCTAAGTTTTGGAAGGTAGTAAAACACTATTGCCTCTTCCCAGCCCCCCACCCCAGTCCTAACTGTCGATGGCGCTACTGTCACTGAACCCCCTTGCAGTGGCCTCTGAATTTAACTCTTTCTTCACAAACTGTACCTCATCTCTTCTGTCCACTCTCCCACCAGCCCTGCAAACCTCCACTGCCAGAACAATCCCTGCCCAAGACTCTACCCCCGCCATCTCCTTCTCCTTCTGCCAGGTTACCCTGTCTGAGGTACTCTCTGGTCTGCTCACCCTAAATCCTTCCAAGGGTAAATGCCCCTCGGATCTGGACTCAGAAATGCTCTACCTGTTGACCCCTGCCATCGCCTCCCCCCAACCTCTCTGTTCAACCTCTCTTTCTCTCTTGCATCTATATCATCTGACTGGAAGCACCCCACAGTCATACCCCTTCCCAAAGGTGGTGACCCTCCTCTGCCGGCAACTATTGCCTAATCTCCCTCCTCCGCATACTAGCAAAACTTCAGGAGCACCTAGTCCTCTCCCAACTCTCCTCCTAGCTCAACTTCTCCTCTTTCTTCTCACCCTACCAGTCTGGTTTTAGGAAGTCCCACTTCACTGCCACATCCCTCCTAAAGCTCATGGACTCTATCCTTACAGCTATGGACAATGGCCACGTCACCTCAGCCATTTTTGTTGACCTGGCAAAGGCGTTCGACACGGTCTCCCACACACTCCTCCTGTCCAAGCTAGCTCTTGCTGGGCTGTCCAACAAAGCCACCAGCTGGGTCCATTCCTACCTGGTAGTTAGGTCCCAGTCTGTCAGAACTGGCAACACCACCTCTGCCTCCTTCCCAGTCACCACCGACCTACCACAAGGCTCTGTCCTCGGTCTGCTCCTGTTCTCCATCTTCCTCAATGACCTGCCCTCGGCCTGCCCACACACATCCACACACATGCATGTGGACGACATGGTTCTGTATACATCTGGCCCCACTTCCACTGACATAGCAAACAGACTCCAGCAGGATTTCAACAATGTCCAGCTCTGGTTTCATTAAAATCATCTCTTCCTCAATGCCAAAAAAACTGTCTCCATGACCTTTGGCACAAGGCAGAGACTATCTTGGCTCCCCTCCAACCCCACCTTCCACACCCTGGATGGGACCATCCTGGAGGTCTGTGCTTCCTTTAGATATCTCAGGGTATGGTTAGACCAGCACCTCGACTTTTCTGTTTACATTGATGCCATCCACAAAAAGCTGAACCCTAGACTGAGTTCCCTTTCTCTGACAAAGCGTCAGAGTGATGTGAAACATTGGTCACATGACACGTACATACCACAGGAAGAAGGGGTGCTGCTTGCTTTTTAAATTTAAGGCTTAATAAAAGTAATTGTTTTAACTTGAACCTAGCATTGATGTTCCTCATTCAGTTAAGCCGAGATGCCCAACTGAAGAGAAGGGAAAGTTTGTAGTTCTGCGTCGTAGGCACCGGCTAAGTTTCTTTGTGAAGCCGCCTTGTGTTGTGCTGTTTTGGACCCTAAACTGAGTGCCTTATACCACAACTGTGGTTGCATCCTGCTTCCCGCTTGCTGTGCTATTGTGCAGAAAATGATTCTCCCTATTTTTGACTATAGAGACGTAGTCTACGGTGCCGCTCCCAAGTCCACCATATCCAAACCCCCACTTTCACTTCTTCTTTCTCTTTGTCCTTAAATCTTAAATCGATCATTGATTATGGTCTAATCATATACTGTGCTGCAACCTCCACATCTCTTAAATGACTCATGGTGGCCCTGAACAAAGCCTGTAGGTTAGTTATGAGTGCTGCATGCCTCACTCATACCTGTGAGTTATATGCTCAATCTGGCTGGCTCCAACTAAGTATCAGGATCAAATATCAAACCTGCCTCCTGTCCAAAAAAGCTCTACTTGGATTACTACCCTCGAGCATTGGTTGTCTGTTAAACAAATCTCCTAAGACCCAACACACACGTACCTCAGTTTCTAACCTCCTTCTAGTACCCCACTGTCGGACTGCTCAATACTAGCGATCCTTTCAATACAGAGCCCACCTGTGGTTTAATAATCTAAGCAACCAGTCTTCCTAGTCTGTCCCAATTTAAACTTGTGCTTCGTTAGCATCTTCTAACCAAAAGCACTTGTGATTGTTACACCTAGTTTCCCACTTCTGCAGACACCTTTATACCACTTTCTTCACTCTCTGAGACTCTTACTTGGCTTCCTATTTCGTTTCACCTCTCCTGACATAACAATTTCCCCTTCCCCCCTGCTACCTCCTCCCTTACCTCACCCCCTCCTTAATTTAATCCCACTGACCCCCCCTTCCTGGACCTGTCCAGGCCCTCTGGTCCCCACTCTCCCTTTTCTTCATTCCCTTCATTCACCCTCCTTTTCCCCTCTTTTATCCCTTCTCCCACCTTATCCTCCCCTCCCATCCCTCTCACCCTATGACAAGGTCTCTGGCTGCCATATTTTCTTTTCCATCTCTATCTGGACTCTGCCTTCTCATCTCCCCTACCCCTCCTTACTCTTCCCCTCCCCCCACCTCTGATTAGCAATGTTGCTTCAAATGTACCTTATGGTTTTCTATGCTTGCTTGTAATCTTGAGTGTGTAGCACTGTTCCTACTTATTTACCAATTGACTTGCTGTGCTTCCGATGATACCATGAATGTTGTCTGTACCTCCGTTGATACCATGAATGTTGTCTATACCTCCCTACCTTATTGTAACCCTTTCCTTTGACGTGGAACCTTTGTAAATGAGCTGCCTCAAGCTCAAAGGTATTTGTAATCTGAGATTTAAATAAATAAATAAATAAAATCTCCCCTCTCCACCCATCACTGCACCCTCTACCAGACCCTCGACCTCCCATTGCTACAGGACTGGAGACAATCCCATTGTGCTAGGATCATAGCTAAATTCTGGTCTCTACCTCCCTACCTAGCCTCAGACCTGATAACTCCATCCCTTCCTGTATACTCACTTAGGAGCACTGACTCCCATTCCTTGGCCATCCCACATATGTCCACAGTAGCAGGACAGGCAACCTTTAAATACCATATGCCTAAACTGTGGAACTCCCTTCCTGTGTGCATTTGGCATGCCCATCCCTTGCAGCACCTCAACACCCTCCTCAAAGCTCATTTCTCCTCCACTGTTCATGTGCCTAAAGTAGGCACTAGGACTTAGTCTCTTGAACAGTCATCTGCTCAGTATGCCTTCCTGGTAAAACTTTTAAATAAATAAACAAATATCTATACTACTGTACATACCAAGAGACTTGGGCATGAGTAAGGCTTGGGACCAGGGGACAGCTCTCTTGTGAGATATCTACAATTATATGCGAGGAATCTCCTCTCAGCCAATCAGAACAGAGAATTTCCATCAGTTATTATCTCACAAACTGCACTGCAGAACCCCCAGAGTTGGTTATTCAGTCAAACCCCACCCACAGTCATATAATCGACCCATAGCCATACCTAGTCATTTAATCAACCCATAGACATGCCTACAGTTGTTTAATCAACCTACAGCCATACCCACAGTGGTTTTGATTGCTGACCATGCAAGTGCAGTGGAAAAAAAATGGAACCTCCTACCACGTGGTCTTCACCTTCGTGTTACCAAACTCCAGAAAGACAAAACCACAAAAACACACTCCAGAAAAAACAAGGTATGTGACTCCACTTTCCTAGTGTGACTAACTCTTCAAATTACATCCACTACATCCTGTGTTGTTGACGAGCACACACGATGGGGGCACAACAAAGTAAGGAACTTCCGGGCAGTTGAAAAGCTATGTGAGAAACTCCAACTCGTATAATAGTAATAACATCCAGTGAGATTGAATATACTCACAATAACCTGCTTCTGTGCTTCGCCTCAGCATTTAATCATCCACAGAAGCAGGTTATTACTTCATATACTCCATCTCGCTGGATGTTATCACTTAAATAAGGGCATGAGACGGTGGTGTGTCCTGTCCCCTATCTTTTTTCTTTTCTTATATATTGACGAAATGCTGAGGGATTTTGTAGATTTGGAGTCAGATTCCCCCAAAATCAATAATTGTCAATGTCCTGCCATGGCCTATGTAGATGATATTGTTTAATTATCTCAATATAAAAAGGGTCTCCAGAAGAAATTAGATCTGTTGAATGCAAAAGTAAGTTAGCTGAAACTCACAATTAATTTTTACTATAACTCAAGTTATAGTTTTTGGGTCTAGCAAACTTAATGGTCATTGGACCATAGGAGGTCACAAACTTAATATGGTCTCAAATTACGTCTATTTGGGTCTGTCCATCTCATCTAATGGCCTTTAGGTCAGACAAGTTAAAAAAACAATGATAAGGGTCAAGAAAATAGTATTAGACCTTAGAAAATTCAACTATCTAGATGGCAGTTATACACTGAGGCCCTTGATAGAAGTAATTAAAACTAAATATTTAAACTCAGTTATTGTATGGTGCAGAAATCTGGGATACTAGGGACAGAGAAAAACTAGCAATCATAGCAATTAAATTGCTCAGATGAGCTCTGGATGTTGTTCAATCTATACCTGCTTCATGTATTAGAATAGAGTTTGGTATGGATAATATTAGTTCCATTATGGATACTTAAAGAGTTAATTATTGGCCCCATATAGTAAGGTTGTCCAAAGATAGAGTCCTTTTTATGTGCCTTGAAGAAAAAAAGAGCTGTCAAAAAAGATGTAGTGGGTCCATATGGTTCAAAGATGTATTATCAAACTTCATAAGTATGATCTGATGGTGTTGAGCTGATATCTGGAAAAAATGTTACCCTCAGTTTAAAATATTAAAAATACATCAGGCTAAAGTAAAGAGTAGTACTTTTTGGGCTAAGTTAGATTTGGGAACTTTTATTAGCTCTAGATATTCTACATGGTTTGAGGACAATAATACTAACTTTGGTTATAAATATTATTTAGATGTCCTGTCTGATGCCCATTTAAGAAGGGCCTTTACCACATATAGATTTGAGTTATTTGACAGTCATGTCTTTGCAGTTAGATGCAATAAAGGTATCTCTACTGATACAAACTGTTTTTGGCCCCACAGGGGTAAAGAGGATATAATGCATGTTAGCTGGAACTGTACTTGGTACAACAAAGCAAAGAATTATTGGTTTGACCCATGTATGGAATTCTGGAGGAAATGGACATAATCTTAGTTACTGCTATTCTCCCACTACACAGGATAATTGGACTATAAATAGATTAGCAATTTTTTTTTCAATGGCTAATAAAGTAAGAAAAAGAATGATTTCAGAATTAATAACCACTTCACATAATTGTTCCCATGGCATTCCATTGAAACTATCTGCACTGAGCCATGGAGGCTTTGAATTTGAACTCTGAACTTCGTATTAATTCTGTGTTCTGTAAAAATCCTATGCTTAGCCTGTTTTTTTCATATAATTTATTTACGCAAAGTAATGTTTTATTTGTATTAGATGTTCTTAGATCCTATTTATTATAATGATCTTTTTAATGGTTGAATAAATAAACTTGCACTTGAATCTTTATGTTTCAAAATGTTACTGACACTGTTATTCACAGTCCATTATTTGCAATCCATTTTTCACCATTCATTATTCACACTCCATTACGTACTGCTATTAGCAAATAATGGTATTTCTCAGCCACTGAAAATCAGTAGGTAATTGGGTCAACCATGTAATTTATGAATAGATAACAGTTATATGCTGTGTGAGACTAGAAACATAGAAACATAAAAAGTGTTGGCAGATAAGGACCGCTAGGCCCATTCAGTCTGCCTGTAGGCCCTATACATGTATGCATCCACTCATCCTAAGTAGTCAATGGCTTTTCATCACTCCCTTCACACCTGAGGTTCCATTGTGCTTGCCCCAGGCATGTTTAATCCCCTTCACTGTGCTTGCCCACCACCTCTTGTGGCAGACTACTCCAAATGTTCACCACCCTCTCTGTGTAGAAAAACTTCCTCACGTTACCTCTTAATCTACCCCCCTCCAATTTCATATTGTGCCCCCTCATTTTGGTATCTTTTCTACATTGGAAAAGATTCCCCACCAGCACCTTGTTTATGCCCTTGAGGTGCTTAAAAGTTTCTATCATGTCGCTCCTTTCTCTCCTCTCCTCCAGTGAGCACATATTGAAGTCTCTTAGTCTCTCCTTATATGTTTTATGGTGCAAACCATGCATCATCTTTGTCATCCTTCTCTGGACAGCCTCCACCTTGTTTATGTCCTTACACATGGGTGGTCTCCAGTACTGCATGCAGTACTCCAGGTGAACCTTACCAGTATTTCACCAGTGATTATGGAAATCTGATAGAACAGTCAGCATTCTATCTGTGTCTACCATTAGCCAGGACCCGATAAATTGTGATGCTAGTTAAGTGCACTACATACACAGGAATCCCTGAGTCTAATAATTGATCATCCCAACTAGAGAAGGCAAAAAAAAAGTTAAAACTGCAAGAGAAGCTTAATTGAGGCAAAAGGGGTTCAAGCCACAGTGAGGTAACATATAAACATGTGCACTGTAATCAAAAAGTGAATATACAGAACAACAGGAAACTCAAAAAGTGCACGTATTAGTACACATCTGTTACCCCGAGGAAGCCATTAAGGGATGGTGAAACATTGATGCAATAAATATGGGGTAATCGGATACTTTGTGATACAGTGAATAGACTACAATATTTTACACTTTGGTGAGTTGTCTTAGTTCCTTATATAGAGCATTTTTCTGTCTCCACTGAACTGCATTCAGATGTGCCATCAAAAGATGGTACTCTGTATTGATTCTCTATGAATTACCTGTTTTCATGAATTCTGTTGCAATTAAACCCATCATGTACTTCAGTCTTGGAACTCTCAGGATGTAAGCAGTCAGGTAGTGCATGCCAATGTGTTCACATACTAAGTGCATTGAGCTTGGTCTGTTCCATTAAGAGGATGTTGGGAAATAAAGAGAGCGACTTTGAGTACCTCACTGGAAAGAAGGAGAGGTGACGGCAAAGAAGGCACAAAAATAAATAAACAGAAACTCATTGGAGCTGGCATAGACAGAGATGAACTATCAAGCAATTTTTGGAGAGCATACTAGCACAGAGAAGGTTTTCAAGGGGGGCATGGGAGAACAAGCCAAGCAAAGGGCTGCAGGTATGATTGTGGCTGAAGTGATTGCTTCTGTCTACTCAAATGTGGGTGCTCACAGTGCCCCCACAATTCAAGTCAAGTCATAAAATGCATCTGCACTGCAAGACATGGTGCAGACTCCATGAGTGGGAGACAGAATGAGGGCTCAGCGAGAAATATTGGGCATGGGGTGGAGCAGCTCATGGCTGAGGCTCTGGCAGAGGTGAGACCAATGGTACCCCTTCAAGCCCTGCCATCGAAAACAAAGGGTCATGGACCAGTGGTATCCAGAAACCACTGAGCTAGAGGTGGGCAGCTGAGGAGCATCACAACCCTGATCATCATTATCTTCCACCTCAGGCAGAGTTTTGTGGGGGAAAGCTAATGTGGCATTTAATAAGGAGATACAGGAAGATGTGCAGCAGAGGAGCTGCTCAGCTGAGCTGTCACTCAGGCTTGTTGGCCTTGTGGTGCCACAGCCAGATAGGGACACCAGGGATGGGGGTGAGACAGCTGAACAGGGCCTGGAAAGACTCCACCATGACATAGTGCCAGAGGGGCATTTTGCTCCAAACAGCCATACTATGTGCTGGGAATCAAGTTGTGGTGAGACCAAAGTAACATATAAACATAGACTCTGGCTGCAGAAAAGGTCAATGGTCCATCAAGTCTGCACATATTTAACTACCTAACCTCCAAACCTTTGGTGTTATCCCCCTCTGCCTCTCCTCCTGCAACCCTATCCTCCCCGGTTCTGTCAAGTGGGATGATGAGTCCCCTTGCTCTGTCCCAGTCATGTCTTAACCACTTAAGGGGACCTTCTCTGCATGAGGCAAGTGCATTGCATTTATTGTATTACATTCTGACTCTAATCAAAGTCATGTGAACAGAATAGATATGACCAAATTCATGGGTTCAGATCTCGGAGATGTCTCATCCTGTGGTTGGCATGTCTATCTGATTTCCATCTAAAAAATGTATGGATAAAAAAGTAACCTGGATAACAAAAAAATAATATTTATCCTGGCTGGAAGACATAACAGACACATTGAAACTTCTGAATTTAGAACATCTTTGGGTTGATACTCTCAGAAACATTAACATATCTAAAGATTACACTAGACTAATCAAAAACAAACTTAGATATCTTACAACCTGGACTTAATGAAAATTAGGTCCTTAAAACTGCACAGATGGTACGCCTAAAATAAAATTAATCATGTATTCGAGCCATACCTTGCTTTCCTTACAGATAGGATACATAGATATATATTTGTCAAGTTTCAGCTTGAAATGTATCCTTCAGTATATATTTTCTAAAACTAAATCATCTCTTCAAAATCTTTACTGTGATTGCTAAAAGAATCCATTTGAAACTCTTACAGTACTTATATACTTCTCGACTGCTCTAAATATATTCATATGAGAAGCACCTCCATTGGACATTACCTCACACGTAACACTCTCAAAGGAGGAAGTTCTCAGAATTTTTATGCACCCACCCACTGAAGTATTGGCCAGAGATATGATAAAATATTTAAAGTTGATTTATTCAGTTTTGTCATTAATAAAGAATAAAACCGTCACAACTCTTTGGAACTTAATTTCCATGCTTTCTGTTGGAATGACAGCTTTGTATGGCACCCATATTAGAAGCATCTTGTTATCTAGCTGTCCCTTGGTGTTTTAGTGAATACTAGCTACAGTACATCTAAAAGTATTCCTGGGTACATGGCTTCTTGTTTACATGCCATGGTTCCCCCAAAGGTGGCACAGCATTTTCTAAAGCCTCATCCCAATGGAATCTATATCACATCATGGATTTGTTTCCAGCTCTTTATTAAATCCCACCCTGGACCTAACTCCTTCCTTGGTGTATAGGAATCTCAAGGTAATTATGCACTTTATCCCCTTACCAGACTATTTAAAACTTAAATTATCCCCATTTGGACACACAAATGAATTTTTGATGTTTTTATCATTTTGAACAAGTATCTTATCTGGAAAGTGCCTTTTCTGTCTTTTTCTTTTTGTAATTGTGCATTTTGTAAGCCATAATATTGTTATAAAGTATTCTTAGTTTCTGTTTGTAATGAATGTTATCAAGACAAACAATAAAGCATCTTGAACTTTGAACCTTGATTTCCATTTTGGAGAAAGCATTTGCGACCCTTGACATATACTACCATAAAGGTTGGCATTTGTGTCCCCTGGTCTCTAATGCCATATGGTGGCATTTGTGTCTCCAGTGCTATATGGCATCTAGCGTGAGTTCTATCCCCTGGATTGGACTGCTATATCATTTGGCAGTACAGTCCAGGGGGCTGTAGTATAGTATCACTTCTCCATAGTTTGTTACCCTTTGTTACCTTGCCCCTATACTTTGTATTTGTAGTTTTTGCAGACCTTGTTGTATATTCTTGTTTACCAGACTGTGTACATAATGCTGCTCCATATTTAGTAGTAGTTGTTGTAGTAGTACTAGTAGCAGCGATCTTTACTGCAGCACCACAAAATGGTATACAATCACAGCAGTATTTGTACATACAAGGATATACAACCACCAAATTACAAATACTGTAGAAAGAAAACAAAATATATGACTAATTCATCACTCATATACAACTATAATATTAGAGCATTTAAGCTCACATTTAGAATTGCAATTTATGTTTAACTAAAATTGGACATTTTCATTCATAACAATATTACCTGTCAACCATACAGCATATTGTCATAAGAACTCAGTCATTACTTCCATTTTAAAACACAGGCTGGCAAAATATTATATAATATTTTTACAGCATTGCAAAGTATTTTTGTGTATGTCATTCTATAGCAATATGTTATCATGTATTACTAGGTCCTCGTACCCCAGAATGTGTCTGGATATGAGCTGTTGCCACTCTGTAGGCCCTTGCTGTTAAAACTTTTAATTAATAAAATAAATAAATAGGGCAGCATTTCATCTCCTTGACTAGAAGGGTGGCATCTGTGACCCTCTGACAGGACCGATATACATTTTACATTTTGTCTTCTGGGCCACATGGCTATGAGAGGTTGCATCCATGTCCCTTTAAGAGTAATGGTATGCAGAGTTGCAAAAATTTGGGAATTTTGGCAAATTTGCTTCAACGACAACTGCTATTCGTTATTTGTCCTGCAAATTGCCTAAATTTGTGTGGTGAACCAACAAGAACTGCCAACTGGTGGACAAATTAGTCACTTTGCATAGATCCACCATGTGACTTAGTTGGTGAAAATTATGAGAATTACTGTCCATATATTCCATAAAATCCCCAACCACTATAGTGTAATTCCCTCTCCAACACTGTTATATGGCATAATGCTTATCCAATCCCCCTGCTGGCACCCTCCGCCTCTGCCCTTGCAAATTGATGTAAAAGTCATCAAGTGATGTCACCAGACTACCCAGACCAAGTTTTTTTTCTATAGAGCTTTTTGATCCCCTGTTGCTACCTCCCGCCTACTTTGGCAATGGGGAGACATAGCATTTTGGGGGATTTTCTCCCTCCTATTCCCAGGGCCTCAGGACATGGTTATAAGTGTCCATGGAGGTGAGCACACATGCCGTGGCTTCAGTACTGGCCCCTTCCCCCCACACAGCCTAATGTCGAGTCTCCCACTGAGCTTGGCACTACCACCAAGCCTCCACCTGGTGGCAGCCAAGAGCCTGGGAGACTCCAGATCCCTTCCCAGGAGAGGAGAGCTGCCTGTTGGCAGCTCAATCCAGCTCCTCGCTGTCCCCCCAGCTGACCCACGGCAACCTGAGTTCACTGCCAAACTCAGGTCATCGGCATGGTGCAAGGTGTGGCATCCAGCACCTCAACCCTCAGTGCCACCATGCCAGCTACCGAGAGCAAGTCTGATATCACCTCCCCCTGTATAATGTTTCTGACATACAGGTTATTTAACATAGAAACATAGAAACATAGACTTTGATGGCAGATAAGGACCGCTTGGCCCATCTAGTCTGCCCATTTCCCTACCTACAGGATAGGCCGCAGATCCTAGTTAACCAACAGCCTATTTCTTCCTACCCCCCACAAGAATTGCCTTATGTCTGTCCCATGCATTCTTGAATTCTCCCACAGTTTTAGACTCCACAACCTCCTCAGGAAGGCTGTTCCATGCATCCACTACCCTCTCTGTGAAATAATACTTCCTCACATTGCCCTTCTATCTTTAAATTGTGTCCCCTTGTTCTTGCACATCTCTTTTTCTGAAAGATGCTACCCTCTTGGACTTTGTTGATTCCACTGAAGGTGCCCACAAGTTTCTATCATGTCCCCCTCTCCCTTCTTTCCTCAAGGTATACATATTAGCTCCTTTAGTCTCTCCTCATATGGCTTCTGTTGCAGACCCTGCACCATTTTAGTTGCCCTCCTCTGGACTGCCTCTATCCTGTCTATGTCCTTGCGGAGATGGGGTCTCCAGAACTGGACGTAGTACTCCAGATGGGGTCTTACCAAAAGTCCAGTACTTTTGCCTTTGTATGGCTTGACTCTATTGCTGTGTTTATTGTAACCATACTGTTCGATGGTCGCTAGTTCCCAGATGGCTACCCACTTCTACATCTGTGATCCTCTCTCCATCTCCATTTGAGAGAACCAGGTCTAAGATTGCTCCCTCTCGAGTGGGCTCCAATACTAGTTGTCTAAGGCATGCCCCCTGTAGGGCATCTGGAATAACCCGACTCTTCAAAGTGGCTGTTGCAACTGCACTCCAGTTAACATCTGGCATATTCAGATTACCCATCAGCAATATCTCCCCTTTTTCTGTCATTCTAAGTATGCTTTCTATCATTTCCTTGTCCATTTCCTCCCCCTGAGAAGGGGGTCTGTATACAACCCCTGTGCAGACTGTGGTGCTATTGCCTGTCTCCAAATTTACCCACAGTGCTTCTTCTCCTCCTCCTCCCTGTTTACCCTTTTGTTCTGTTGCTTTGATTCCTTCCCTTATGTAAAGAGCTACTCCTCCTCCTCTGTTACCCTCCCTGTTCCTCCTGTAGATAGTGTATCCTGGTATGTTTACGGCCCAGTCATGGTTTTGTGTGTACCATGTTTCTGTGACTGCCACGATATCCAGATGTTCCTCCTCCATCAAGGCTACTAATTCAGGAAGCTTGTTACCCAGACTATGGGCATTGGTACTCATTGCTCTCCATTTTTTGATGGCTTTATCTTCTGTTGCAGCATCCCCCTCTAACCTTTCTATCTCGGTATTTTTCTCATTTAGTACCCTGTTTTGTAGGGAGAGGCTGGGATTTTCCTGCTGCTTATCAGTGCCTCCCCCTTGACTAGATGGAGAGGGACAGTTTTCTTTTTTTCAGGTTCTGAAAGGAAAAAGATGTCGGGGGGGGGGTTCCTACTGTTAAAGATTTCAAATAAATTCAAAAACCACCAGCAAAACTTACAAAACAAACTCTGAGGTAAATAAACTCTCACAGACAAAAACTCACTTCATATTCAAACTCCCCTCTAACCTCTTTCCACAGCAAGTAGAATTAACAGATAATGATTTCCTCACCTGCAACAGGTAGAGCAGCGAGGTCGCGGCCTTGAGTGGAGTGCGTAGGCTGAGGACCGGGATCAGTTTTAGCTTTACTGCCATCTGATGAGGCTTTGTCTTTTTTTAGATTCCCCATATTGGCACCGGAGGTCTTCCAGTCTGAGATGAAGACTGCTGTATTAGTCACAACGTCCGATAAAATAAGTTTAAACAGTAAAAAGGATGGCTGTTATGCAGAGCACGGAATCCTAGTTGCCATCTTGCTTGGGCCCCTCTGTGCCTATTTTTTTTTTTTATTGTTTATAATATTTTTCAGATAAAAAACAATATTGATGTACATCGAGTAATACACAGAATGTATGCACAACTTAAATAAATCATCTTGTCTGAACAAGTCATTAGGAGATAAATTAGATAAATATAAATAAGGATAGAATTCGGTGGTGGCCAATATCATAAATAGCACAATAATGCAGGTTGAAAGTCCAGTAAAGTGTCCATTGTTCCTATAGAAGCAAAAGCTGGTTATTCGACTGCAAGACTGAATCCAAACATTGAGTAAGCATTTCTTAATGTCCTTCTGGGACATAGTAAAGTGAACTTTCATGTGACAAAAGAAGGGTCTAGTGGTGAAATATATAATACCCATTTTCTCCATCTCAGTTCAAATAAATCCATTCTATCTACTAACCTAGCAATCAACCTTTCTAAGGTATAAATCCCTCTGAGAATCCCATACCAGTCCTCAATTTGGGGGTGGCCTCTCTGCCCCATCGTTTAGTAATGACTTTCTTTGCTGCTAGGATATAGGTAATCAACAAAGAGCCTTTTTGGATACAGAGGCTTTCTGGTGGGATAGATAAAAGTACCAACTCTAGTGTCAGGACAGCCTCCTCTGCAACCAGTTCTACCAAGGCATGTGATACCATATGCCAAAAGCCTCTCAGGCCTGGGCAGGACAAAAAAATATGGGTGTGGCCAGCATATTGTTCCCCACATTTCCTCCAACACTCCCCTGTAATTGTAGCCATAAATTTAGAAAGTTTTGCAAGGGGTAATAAAAAAAAATCTGCTTCTGTTCTTCCATGCAAATTCCCTCCAGTAGGGTGCATTTAGAAGGCCAAAAGATTGCTTGGTGAATTTGTCCCACTCATCTATTTGGACTGGTACGGAGAGCTCTCTATTCCAATATACCCCTAGTGGATTCTCTTGACAATTCCTGAAGACTCTTTTATAAAGTAGCCCTATGAAATGTGGTCAGATTTGACCTGCTCTAGTGGTTATGGCAAGGTGCAACAGTAAAGAAAGGGGTTTAGGTAAAAAACACCTGTAGTAGCAGCCCTCTGTTCTATTGATTCCTTAACTCGTATGTACAACATGTGATCTTGTGGTGTGAGTCTGAAGCTATCTTGTAATTTCAAAAAAGGAATTTTAACACATACCGAATCCGTAATTTTATAAATTGAAGTGAGACCCCTATTAGCCCATCCCTGCAAGGATTGTTTCTCTTGTGGTGAAAGGGGTTTAACCAGCACAGAGAGCGAGTCTAGATGGGATAGGGTACGTTGCAAGTGTGGGGAATTTTTAAGATTATGCCAAACCTGGAGGTTAGACTGTGCTCCTTTATAAAACGACGGATCTCTTTTATGGGGTTTTCTAATAGAGGATAGCAAAACTGGGAGAGCCTAAAATTAAGAGTTATTTCCAGCACCTTCCAGGGAAGTTCATAGTTCAGGTTGCACCAGTTAAAGATTTGAGCTAACACTGAAGCTTGAGCATATCTGTGGAGATCAGGTAGATTTAATTCTTTCCTCCCTTTGGGTAGTTGCAATACTGACCACTTTATTCTTGATCTCTTACCCATGCAAACAAACCTAGCTTGGGATCTGTTCCAGGAAATAAAAGACATCTGCGAAGGAAATTCTGGGACTGTTGAGAATAAATATAACAAACAGGGTAAGCTGTTCATACGTATTAAATCCACTCTGGAATATAATGGCAAATGAAGCTGGGACCAACGATGGAGGTCCAACTCTATTTGTTGGGTAAGAGGCTCATAGTTAAGTAACAAAAGATTAGAGATCTGTTGCGGCAGGTGTATACCTAAATATTTTATTTTAGTCTTATTCCATCTAAGAGGTAAGTGCGCTTTTAAATTTGGGGGCAAAAGGTAAGTACTTCTGTTTTGGTGAGATTTGTCTGATATCCAGAAACTCTTGCAGATTGATCTAACACAGTCCATGGAGCTGGACGGAATGTTACTGGGTTGGTTATAGTGAGGCGGACATCATCTGCATTTAATGTAAGTTTCCAAGTTTGATACCCTATAAGGATGCCCGAGATCCCCAAAGAGTTTCTAATAGCCATAGCTAGAGGTTCAGTATATAAAGCAAAAAGGAGTGGGAAAAGGGGACAACCCTGTCTTGTGCCACTTTCCAGGGGAATGGGTGTGGAGATATCGCCATTAATTTTAATATAGGCCTTCGGTGAGGAGTAAATGTGTCCCAGCCAGGTTATAAAGTCCTTCAGGAAGTCAAAGGACGCCAAGACCTCCCACAGGTATCTCCATGAGACCCTGTCGAAGGCCTTGTAGGCATCCAGACTCACTAGGGCCGCTGGTGTCTTTGATCTAGAGAGGTACTCCATTGTATTAAATGTTCTTTGGACATTATCAGCAGTTTGCCTCATCCGGAGGAATCCTGCCTGGTTTGCATGAATCAGACCCGGGAGGACTGTCTCCAGCCGACTCGACCAAATTGACATAAAAATGTATAATCACTGTTCAGGACCGATATGGGCCTAAAGGAATCTGGCGACGATGGGTCTTACCCTGGTTTCAGGATAGCTGAGATGGCGGCGTAAGATCATGCAGGGGAAGGGCACAGTCTTCTTTGTACCTCCACAAAGGCTAGCTGCATTGGTTGAAGTAATTTAACTTGGAAGGTTTTGTACCACTCTGCTCCAAACCCATCTGGGCCAGGGCATTTTAGGGTTTTGGATTTACTAATGGCTAATTGGAGTTCCCTAGTGGAGATGGGGTTCAGCAGGGAGGCTTGCTGTGCAGAAGTCAGTTTGGGGATGGTGATGATACATAGATACATAGACAGTGTCGGCAGATAAGGGCCTATGGCCCACCCAGTCTCTTCATTTGAGCTTGTAAGTTCAGTTTATGTTTTCCTAGAAGTCTGTTGCCCCTTACCCCTGACCTCCAGAATTCCTTTATGTCTATCCCATGCATGCTTAAATCCCGTGATTATTTTAGCCCCCACCACTTCCTCTGGCAGGGTGTTCCACTTGTCCACCACCCGTTCTGTGAAGAAATTCTTCCTCATGTTTCCTCTGAATCGTCCTCCCTCCAACTTCATCCCATGCCCTCTAGTCCTGGAACATCTTTTCGCTTAAAAAGTGTATTCCTGCACCCTGTTCCTCCCTGTGAGATACTTGTATGTCTCTATCATATCCCCTCTCTCTCTCCTCTCCTCCAGGGAGTACATGTTCAGTTCCTTCAACCTGTCTTCATAGGACTTGTGATGCAATCCATGCACCATCTTTGTTGCCCTCCTCTGAACCTTCTCTACCCTGTCTATGTCCTTACGTGAGTATGGTCTCCAGAACTGTACACTGTACTCCAGCTGGGGCCTCACTAGTGTCTTGTACAGCGGAATTATGACCTCCCTTTTCCTGCTGGTGATGCCCCTGCCTATACATCCCAGCATCCTATTTGCTTTACCTGCTGCCTTGTCACACTGTTTCCTACCTTGAGGTCATCAGAGATGATAATCCCAAGATCCCTTTCCTGCTTGGTGCATGCTATATCCTCACCCCCAACTGATATATTGTGCCATGGTTTTGTGCCCCATATGCATTATCTTGCACTTCTTTGCATTGAATTTCAACTGCCAAACCCCTGACCATTCTTCAAGTTTCTGCAGGTCCTTCTCATTCTGTCTACACCTCTGGTGTGTCTACTCTGTTACAGAGCTCTGTGTCATCAGCGAACAGTGAAATTCTGCCTTCTAGGTCCTGTGCAATGTCACTGATGAAGATGTTGAATAGGACCGGTCCCAGCACTGATCCCTGTGGTACCCCACTGGTCACTCTTCCCTCTGTGGAGTGACAGCCATTTACCACCACCCTCTGTGTCCTGCCACCCAGCCAGTTACCTACCCACCACACCACTGTCCTGCCCACACCCATATTCCCCAGTTTGTGTAATAGTCTTCTATGTGGCGCAGTGTCAAAGGCCTTGCTGAAGTCCAGATAGGCCATATCCACTGCCCTCCCCTGATCCACCTCCCTAGTCACCCAGTCAAAAAATTCAACGAGGTTGGTCTGACATGACCTCCCCCTGGTGAAACCATGCTGCCTTGGGTCCTGTAGTTCATTGACAACCAGATGTTCCACCAATCTCTCCTTCAGTAGTGCTTCCATGATCTTCCCCACTACCGAGGTGAGGCTGACTGGTCTGTAGTTCCCTGCTTCTTCTTTGTTCCCGCTTTTGTATAAGGGGACTACATCTGCTGTCCTCCAGTCTTTGGGTACCTCCCCTGTTTCCAGTGATTGGCTAAACAGGATAGCCAGAGGTTCAGCCACCACCTCTCTTAGTTCTTTAAGGACCCTGGGGTGTACCCCATCTGGCCCCATTGCTTTATCAACTCTTATCACTTCCAGTTCCTTCAGGACCTTTTCTCGTGTAAAGGGACTTGTGTCCATTTCTGCACCATTCTCACCCCTTGTACTCCCTTCAGATCCATTACCCTCCTCTTCCTCAGTAAAGACTGAGCAGAAATACCTGTTCAATATGTCAGCTTTACTGTTGTCATCCTCCATGCGGCCCCCATCCTCCCCCTTCAGTCTCACTATCCCTCCCTTTGTCTTTCTTTTTTCACTTATGTACCTGTAAAAGGTTTTGTCCCCTCTACCCACTGATTTTGCAATGTGTTCTTCTGTCTGAGCTTTGGCTTCCCTTACTGACCTCCCTGCCTCCCTTTGCTTCTCCTGGTACTTCTCCCTATCCCCTTCTGCCTGTGTCTTTTTGTATTGCCTGAATGCAATCTTTTTGGCTTTCACTTTCTTTGCTACCTCTTTGGAAAACCATAATGGTCTCCTCTTCCTTTTCCTTTTGCTAATCTGCTTAATGCATAATTCTGTTGTTCTTGTAATCCCCATTTTAAATACTGCCCACTGTTCCTCAACCCATGATTCCTGTCCCATTCCCCTTAATGCCTCTTTCAAGTATCTCCCCATTTTCCCAAAGTCTCCCCCCTAAAGTCCAGGATACGTGTTTTTGTGTGGTTTGGTTCTGCTCTTTCTGTGATTTCAAACTACAATGACTGGTGGTCACTGTTCCCCAGGAACTGTTGTACTATGAGCATTACCCTAACTGGATATATCACCTCCACTTGTGTGATGATTCTGTGGTACTGGTTATTGTATGAATCTATTCTACTACTGTACATGCAGGTTTTTTTTTAGGGCTGCAGGTAGGCAGAGCCTGCAGCCCTATTGCATCAGCTCTAAAAATGAGCTACAGGATTCAGACCATAGAATGCTTCCTTTGGAGTTTTCGAATGATCCTTCCACTGTTTGCATTTCTTCAATTTACCTTTGTAGTGCTGCAGACCGAACATCTCTCCAGGGCTCAATCAAATAGATTAATTTTAGTTCTTTCGGCAGCCTGGGGATTAAAAACACATGCTGTGGACAATCACATCTCCTCCCCAAACTTGTAATGGTTCAGTGAGTAAGTACAAGAAACACATGCTTACTTTTGAATCCAACTTGGTAAATAGCATTTTTAGAGCTAATGCAAGAGGGCTGTTGATTAGACCAGTTTCAACAGTTTTCTCAAGTTTTTTTTCATTGCAATTTGACTTGCTATCTTTGGAGACTAATAATTTAGTGACATGACATTCAACAGATAATAGGGTCAACTGCAGTAGTGTCAAATTACAGTCTTAGTGAACTCTTCCAGTGTGTGTGCATGTGTGTGTGTGTGTGTGTGTGTTCATTTCCTCTGAATAGCTGATTTATGTTAAGCCTTTCTGGGCCTAATTAGTGGCATTGGATGTAGGAAGGGTTTTAAATGCTAGGCAGCTAATGTTTTAGGGAGGGAATTACAAAGAATGATAGCAATGTCAACTGCAGTGTTCCACTGTAGGGCACCCTCCTTTTCCCTGTATTTTCCATTTAAAACTGAGACAAAACTCCTGTACATTTTTCTGTATGCTCAAATCAATATACAACCAATAAACAGTGTACACAACTGAGTGCCTGTCAACTTGTGCCTGTCAGTAAAATCACTATAACAAATGTAAAGGCTGTTTTTATTTATTTTAAATGGTAAAACTCACCTGCAACATATCACAGAGGCTATGGACAAATGCTGGAATCTCTCAAGCTTTGCTCTCAATGTTCACATGTCTCCAGAACCTCTTGATGGTATTTTAGCATTGTTACAATGTATTGACACAAACGGATAGCCTGGCAGAGATGCAGTACGTCATATTCAGTGGGTCATCATTTTATCCATTTTGGCAATGTACTGACACAGGATAGCTTTGAAGAGATGCAGGATCTCATTTTCAGAGGGTCCTAACTTTACCCACTTCTATAATATACTAATACACGTTAACCTGGGCTAAAATGCAGTATCTCATTTTCAGTGGGGTCTTACTTTTACCTTGCTGACTTAAACTATGCATATGTGATTATGGCACATATGTAGTCATGTCAGTGCTGCCATGATATGGCTGACTATGGGGCAACTGGAAATCTCATGGCTTTTTACTTGTAGGAAGGGTAAATAAATGCTAGGCAGCTAATATTTTAGGGTTTTCATAGGTTGCAAAGGGCATCCTAGGGAATTACAGAGAATGATAGTGGTGTCAACTGCAGTGTTCCTAGATTGAATAAAGCATTTCTCTGTAGGTCACCCTCCTTTTCTCTGTATTTTTCATATAAAACTGGGACAAAACTCCTGTACATTTTTCTGTATGCTCAAATCAATACATGTACACAACTGAGTGCCCATCAACTTATGCCTGTCAGTAAAATCACTATAGCAAATGTTAAGGCTGCTTTTATTTATTTTAAATGGTAAAACTCACCTGCAGCATATCACAGAGGCTCTGGAAAAATGTTGAAATTTCTCAGGCTTTGCTTTCAATGTTCACATGTCTCCAGAACCTCTTGATGGTATTATAGCACTGTTACAATGTACTAACACAGCCGGATAGCCTGGCTGAGATGCAACATGTCATATTCAGTGGGTAATCCTTTTATCCATTTTGGCAATGTACTGACACAGGATAGCTATGATGAGATGCAGGATCTCATTTTCAGAGGGGTCCTAATTTTACCCACATCTACAATGTTCTGATACACATTAGACTGGTTAAGATGCAGTGTCTGATTTTCAGTGGGGTATTACTTTTACTGGTGCTGACTTAAACTATGCATATGTGAGTATGGCACATGTGTAGTCATGTCAGTTCTGCCATGTTACAGCTGACTATGAGGCAA